>CM066329.1:59892814-61092814 GCA_033807585.1 Hydrophis major
TCTCTGTTCAACAAAAATGACATTTAAGAAATGTAATTCCCCCTCCCCCCAGGAACAATCGGGACTAGATTCACTTTCACCCTTTTCTAAACTTCCCCTTTAAAAAAAGACCTTAGTGCCAATATGCAGAATAAAATAAAGAAAAATAAGTAGCTGTAAGATATTACCTTTCTTTCCTTTAATGGCTGGCAAGGGATGGTCTCTCTTACTTGGATCTATACTCATATATCCATCTTCATCCATCTTTTAGAACTGTTGGGGTTTTTTTGGTAGTAGCAAGTTTTATAGTCTTCACAAGAGGAAGTGATGGTTTTTTGAGATTCTTCAAATAGCCAGTCTGATACAATTGTGTAACTGGTTTTATAAAACCAGCCTCCAAGTCAGTAAACAATTTTTGCCCAAGTGGGATAGAAGACCAGCTTATTCCTTAGTTACAATCATCAGGAGTGAATTGGTGCTTGAAGTTGCCCATGGGGTAGTTAGCTGAGAGGTGCTTTTAGCCGGATTCAGACATGGAGATAGCCATTTCTCCTGTTTATTTCTCATCCTGTTTCTGTAAGCTCAATTGCAAGTGTTTACCGCAACTCTTGAGGAAGAAGTCAGGTGTCTGGATTGGGAAAGTAGTTGGAAGGAGTTGTGGGTGGCACACCTCCTATGCAACAGAATGAATCATCCCAGGATATGGTGATGAGCCCCAAATGATTCACAACTACATTGTTGAAGAAGATGCATTAAGATAACAGGTTTTGCACAACTTTGGAGCCCCTTTGCAGGCAATCAGTCTCTTCTTCCATTGGAAAGGAGTGTCAATATTTCATTGGGAACTAAATGTTTGGGTTTCATTTGTTTCTTTCTCTCCAAGTTGCACACCAACTCTGAAGGCCAAGTTTTAAATAAGAGTGAAGAACAAAATGATTGAATTTTTTTGTTTATCCTGGTTCCACGTGGTTACCTATGTCCCTCCATATTGTTAGTCCACTCCGGGGGGGGGGGAGAAAGGAGGAGGACGAAGATGGAAGATGGAAGATGGAAGAGGAAGAAAGAAGGAAGAAGGAAGAAGGAAGAAGGAAGAAGAAGAAGAAGAAGAAGAAGAAGAAGAAGAAGAAGAAGAAGAAGAAGAAGAAGAAGAAGCCATCTTTAATGAATTAAAAAGTTTGATTAAGAAAGAAAAGAGAAAGAGAGGAAGGAAAATGAAAGAAGAAGAATGATATAGTTTGATACCAGCAATGTAGTTTAGCAGTTGATCGCCCAAAGAGGCCATTAGGGGGTGGCTCATGAACTAACATTCTAAGATCCATTTTACTATTTATGTCACCGTTATTGTGCCTTTTGTAAGAGAAGCTCAAAGAGACCTACTTATTCCTCCCTTCTCCTGTCACAACAATCCTACAAGGTAGTTTGTGTCGTGCCCATTCGGCAAGGAGACCAGGAGGCAGTGACTGCAGTTTCAGCTCTTTATTTAGTCCCCGGAACCCATCTAGCTCCAAGGGAAAACTTGCGGCTTTTTTATTCTCAAGCCGCGGCAGCCGCGGCTAATGGCACCGCTTTGAATCTCCTGCGATTCGTATCCACCAGTCGCGGGAGATTCTTCGCGGGCCAATCAGCGCAGCTCGCTAAACCAATCAGATCACCCCGCGCTTTGACCAATCAAAACACGGGGTTTCAAGAATGCAAATGAGCGTACAGAACAGTTTGGCCTGAGGGAGAATGAATGGTTTCAAAATTCCCCAAGGAATTTCCATGATTGAGGGGACTTAGAACCTGGATTTCCCTGTTCCTCATCCAACATGTAGACAATACAATAGTTCTGTTTCGCTGTCCTGTTTATGGAATTTGCCTAATCTGTTTTAAAGCCATCTGGGCTGATGGCCTTAAACTTATAACCAATGAATTCCCTGCAGGAGTTATATGCAATATGGAAAATGTGTTTTTCCCCCTTAAATTCAGTACAGGAAACATATAATTAAGCTCTGATCATGAGAGTCTGGGGACACTTTAACTGTGTTTGGGTACCTACAAGAAGAACAGGAAAAAGGTCTATACCAGGGGTGTCAAACTCAAGGCCCGTGGATCGGATTTGGCCTGCAGGGTGTTTAAATCTGGTCGATGGGGCCGGCCTAGAAATATCAAAGGACCAGCCCGCAGTGCCTCTAGTGGTCAAAAGAAGGTGGTCATTTTTGGCCAGGAGGCCGGGGAGGCCGAAAACAGACCATGCAGGGGCTTTCTGGGGCCTTTGTATGGCCCATTTTCATCCTGGAGAGCGCTGCAGGAGGCCAGGGCGGCCGAAAATATGATGCAGGGAGCCACGTGTGCCCCCAACCTCTGTTTTGGCTAGCAGGGTGCTGCAGGAGGCATCTGTCCCATCTCCCCACCGCTCTTCCCCCGCTTCCGATCCACTGAGGAGAACTACAATGCTGAACTGGCCCTCAAGGAAATCCAGTTTGACACTCCTGGTCTACACCAAAGAACTAAAGGCTTTTGCTGAGTACGGTGTAAATACATCTCCCAGAACCAATGAGTGATTAATGTGTAGAATTGTGTCAGGAAGTTCCAGATATGATGATAATAACTGCCTAACACACTTTGTCAAGTTAATTAAGGAAACAAAAGAGAATTCTTTGTCTTCCAATGAGTCTACAACAATTTCCAGACTTCCGTAATTTTGGGTTACTCAGAGAAGATAAGAAAAAGTGATTTTTGTCTCCAGATTCCAAATTATTAGAAAAGATCTCAGTTTCATCTATTCTTGACCCACTGAAATGGCATGAGGTTTTGGGCCTTATAGATCTCATTAATTGGCATTATTCATAACGGGTGAATTCCATATGTTCATAGGTTCTTTCCAATTCACAAGAAACAAATTGATGTGTCCTGCTAAGATAGAGTTTTACAATCATAATTTATTGCTCAAAAGTCATAGTTGGTTTTCCACAACTTGCTTAAAATGAGACATGATTTTAGCCTTTTTCCTTTGATGTTCTGAATGTTAGATAATTGGACAGCGGGCTCAATTATTTCTTCTCTTTTGGCCGAGGGGTAATATTAAAAAGCAAGGAATTTAGAGGAATTTAGCAAATGCCTTTCTGAGCCCCTAAATTCAGAGATTAGTGGAAGAAAGTAGAGGCAGTAGATGCCCCTGAGAAAACGAAGTTGTCAGCATTCCAATGAAACTCCCCATTTCATTCAGCACTCAGAAAGAAAGTTCATCCAAGTAAGAATTTATTAGAGAAATCAGACTGGCACATCTGGGAAAACCCGAATCTGAGAGTTCTGGGTTTTCCTTTTGTAATTGAAAATCAAAATCACACCCCCATATTTTATTTAGAAGCTTCCACGCTGCCAGAAGCAAACATTGTGTGAAGACTTAAAAGGCATCTAAGATGCTTCCATAGCAATCTGACTCATGGAAGTACATTGGTGTGGTTCTCTTTTAAAACATCTGCTTTCTTTTCAAAATATCCTACTGATCCTAGAGTTATCCTTTGCTGGTCTTTCCCAGAAATATCCATTCCCCCCCCCCCCGTGTTTTAATCTCTGTGGATCTGTTGATTTTTGTTGTTTGAATGTTTGAAAAAATCTGGGATTTTTGTCATCCCTAAAATATTCGACTCTGGTTAGCTGGCTAGGGGTGGCATTGGAAGAGTTGAGGAAGGTGAGGTAGAAGGAGACCTTTGATTTAGAACAGGGGGGTTAAACTCACCTCATGGCAGCATCACATGACATATCGGGACTTTTTTTCCCCTTTGCTAAACTGGATGGGGGTGGGGCCAGCATGTGACTCATCAGGCCCATGGGCCGTGAGTTTGACACCCCTGTGTCAACTCATACAATATTTCTGTGAGTTGCCAACAAAATGGGAGAGGGAAGCAGTAGGCAGCTTGCATTCCATACATATTTTCAAAGATAGTGATTTGGTGACTGAAGTTTCTGTCGCACGTAATTCTAACTGGAGAATATGATTGATGACTCTTGGCTATGGATGTGTCCCATTGGAGAATATGAATTATGATACACCCAGGGGGTTGGGGGGAAACCAGGGTCGAGGGTGACAATGAATTATGTGTCTCAGAGGTGGCTACACCCAGGCAGTGCCGGACATGTAAATTCCCAATAAATCTTTTTGGAGTTTGGCTAGAGACTCGTGATTTAAATGGGGTTAAGTGTTGGAATCCTAACAGCCTGATTTAGAAGTAATGCAGTTGTTTTCTCAATCAAAAGGGGAAAGGAAGGCCAAAGGAAGTTGTTAGGGATACACACCCTAGCAGAACGTGCAACGGCAGTCTAGCAGGCAGGCAAGTTATGTGAGATAAACGTTATTGTAGTTTACACTCAGTAAAATAGATACACTGTGCCAGTTAAATAGTTTTTTTTATTCCAGCAAGAGTTATAGCATAGTCAAACAGTCCATATGTCATACACTAGTTCAGTCCATCCAGGGGTTAATCAGTTGCAAAGTCCAGTGTCAAAAAATAGAGGTCAGTAAACTTACAAATAATCAGTCCAGCAATATATCACTTTAGCAGTCAGAGATATGAAGAAAACCAAACCCCTTTTCTTCATTTCAGCAACAGCAGGGAAAACACGCAGTTATCACCATCAATCCTTCATTGTCAGTTCTCCAATACAAGCCAGCAAACAGTGAGCTCTCTTGCTCCCTCTTATGGTGATTTTACAACCGCACGCAAAATTCATGTTTTGCAGTTAAAGTGATACACACACTTAAACTCATTAACATAGTTTATATATTATTTTTACCCAAACTAAGTTAGGTAACCAATGTTATCCCTAACAGAAGTCAAAGATGTTGGGAATGTAAGTCACCTAACAGCTATTTGGGTTGGAAACATATAAACCAGGACAGACATTTTAATACTGTATCTATAAGATAGTCCTGAAGGTGTAATTGGGTGTTGTTTCTCAAACGGCCATAAGATGGAGCCAGAAACCTGGGTTGTCTTAGTCTTAGTCTCAGAAGAGAGTGTGTATCAGTGAGTCTGTTTTTCCTTCTGTTGGAAAGTATTGCTGTTCCTCCATTTTTCCTAATTGATTGTTTGATTGACTTTGTTATTGGATTATTCCTGGATTGGAAACTGACTGATTTAACCTGTGAATGACTTTGGACTGCTTGTTTTTGAACTTTGCCTAAAACCTTTATTGAAAGTAAAAAGACCTACATTTACTGTACAGTGTATCTGTGTGCTGTGTGTATATTATTCAAACACTACTCTCAAATACCTCTCCCTGTATGCGCTAATTCTCCTCATGGGGAATTACCTCAACAAAAGACACCCATGACAATGGCGTGCATAGAGAAACACAAAGAATGGAGGAGTGCTGAAGGTAGTCTGAAAATCTTCAGTATGATGACCCTTTGGTCCATCATCTCATGGATGGAGGAGAAGCTGTCCATTCCACTTATCGATCAAGAACCAAGCATGAACCTTCTCTCTTGCAAAATTTGCTTTAGGAAAAGTGAAGAGTTCAGCATTCGTGTCTCCATCAAAGAATGCTATGAGGCCTTGTGAATAATCCAGAGAAACTCGGATCCTTTTCGGAGGATGGCACACTGTCAAATTTGTTCTGGGATGGGTGATCGCGTCATACCGTCCCCCATGTCCCTGGATTCCCCAGTAGCCCCCATTATTATCGTAATGAATCGGTGAGTTTCTTTTTGAAGATTCCCTTACAATTCCCACCCCCCACCACTCCCCTCCCTCCACCACCTCTACCTCCCAGCATATCTTCCCAGAGTTGAAGCTCTGATGGCTTATGACACAGGGCATAGCGTCGAATCTCAGAGGACTGGCATTCACATGCTGTTGCATGCCTTTCCATCTCACGCTTTTCAAATCAGCAGATACAAAGAGGTTGGGACTAGCTGTGTTTGGATCCAGAGTCAGATGTGCTGTGTGGAAGAAAGAAAAATTGCTGAGGGAGAAGGAATTACCAACTTTCTCATGCCACCTGGTTTATTTAATTAATAAGAAATAACTTGGTGGCCAAGTTATGCTGAAATTATATCTTCTAAAAGGCTAAGAGGCTTGCTCACCAAACTGGTAGCTCTATCTTTCTCAAAAAAGAATAAAGAAATAAAATAAAAGCCCTATTCCAATGAAGGGAAAAAAAGAAGTTAGTTTCTTTAATCCCTGGAAAACCTGGAGGCTAATACTCAAGAAAAGTAAGTTGGCTTCAGAAAAAAAAATTCTTAGCTAACTATTAGATGAAGGCTTTCTAACTGGAAGCCCTGGGAGCAAAGTAAATTTAGCCAAGAAATTATAGACAAATTACCGTATATACTCGAGTATAAGCCGAGTTTTTCAGCATATTTTTTGTGCTGAAAAAAACCCCCTCGGCTTATACTCGAGTCAGATTCCCCTCTGAAAAAAAATGGTGTGGAGCTCCGAAGTTGGGCAGCCGCTTCCCTGCTTCCGTGTTTCCTTTGCAACTTTTAAGCATGGGGGTAATCGGAAGCAGAAAAGTTCTTGCTTGAGGATATATTGTTTTTTCTTTTTTTAACTGTTTTTTTGGGGGGGAAGACCCACCGCCATGTGAGAATGCTCAGACACGAAATCTATCCAATCGAAAATAAGTGTGTGTTGGGGGGGGGATTTTAACAGAGGGAAGATGTAGGGAGAAGGCAAAAGCGACAGAAGATCCTTCAGGGGAAACTGAGGGGGAGACTCACCCTTGGTCCAGATGAGCCCCCTTCCCCTTTCTCTAGGCTGAGAAAACAACGCAAGCCGAAGTTGCTTCGGCTCCACTCAGCTTCGTTTCCTCAGCTCCAGCTGCTTTCAGTCCACTCGGGAGGAGGGGGAGGAGGAGGTGATGGTGGCAGCTCGCGTTGTTTTCTGATAGTGAGATCATTTCCCAAATTAATTGATTCACTAACCCAAAAGAAGAAGATGTTGATGACAGTGGGAGGCAGGAGTCACTCTCTCCCTTGCAAGAAAAAAGCAAGAGCCGTTCTTATGATCTCTCCCTCTCTCTCTTTCTCCCCGTAATACAGTAAAGCCCTTTCCAGCACGCACGTGCGATCCGCCCCCGCCGCTTTGCACCTTGCAAATGCAAAAACCCTGGGGTTTTGCATTTGCAAGGTGCAAAGGGGCGGGGGCGGATCGCGCGCGCGTGCTGGAAAGGGCTTGACTTTATTGGGGGGGGGGAGAGAGAGAGAGAGAGATATCATAAGAACGGCTCTTGGTTTTTTCTTGCAAGGGAGAGAGTGACTCCTGCCTACCACTATCATCATCATCATCTTTTGGGTTAGTGAATCAATCAAACCTTTCATGATAGTGAGATCGTTTCCCAAATTTCCCTTAAATCAGGGAAGAAATCAGAAACAAACCTTTGGGCTGAGAATAAGCCTGTTCCTATGATGCCATTTTTGTTCACTGCAGTGTGAAAAGTGTGAAAAAACACACTTCTTTTTCTTCATCTTCTTGTTCCCTATTTACTGGTCTCTTTCAAAGAGGAAATTGTGAACATCAAACTTATTCTCAACTGTCCTAGTGAAAGTTTTTATTGGTATCTATTTTTATTTTTGAAATTTACCAGTAGCTGCTGCATTTCCCACCCACGGCTTATACTCGAGTCAATAAGTTTTCCCAGTTTTTTGTGGTTAAATTAGGTGCCTCGGCTTATATTCGGGTCGACTTATACTCGAGTATATACGGTACATCAAAAAGTTTAATTTTAATATAATTTCAAACGATGGTTGTTCTTTGCTCCAAAAACTAAAATGTATTTTATTTTCTACTCAACAGGCCACTGCCAAACCCCTACTATTTATTTCCCAGCCAGGGAGGGGCTGGCTAGTGTCTACGACTTTTTCCCCCTGAGAGCCGGCTAATTGCCTTCCTTTGCTCTCCTCTCCCCTCTATGCATACACACATCTGGGATGGTCCCCACCTGTCCTCCTCACTCAGCTCAGGGCCCAAAGACAGCTGCCTCTACACCTGGGAGAGGACAGAAGGTCTCAGCTCTGCCTCTGCCTCTGATTCTGTTTCCTCCTCAGAGCCTTTCAAAGGCTCCACAACTGGCCTGGGCTCCCCCTCAACCTCCTCCTTGCCCAATTCCTTTGCTAGCTCTGCTGGCAGTTGATGGGCCAAAACAAATGGAGCCCAAAATATATGTTGCTAAATAAAACGTTTGTTAAGTGAGTTTGCCCCATTTTATGACTTTTCTTGCCACCGCTGTTAAGTGAATGTTTGCCTCTGTTAAGTTAGTTACATGGGTTGTGAAATGAATCTGGGTTTCCCATTGACTTTGCTGGTCAAAAGATTGCAAAAAACTGATCACCTGACCAGGGACACTGCAACCTTCCTAAACAGCAGCTTCTTGCCAAGCGTCCAAATTTTGATCGCACGACCGTGGGGATGCTGCAGCGGTCGTAAGTGTGAACATCGGGCATAAGTCATTTTTTTCAGTGCCTTTGCATCTTGGAACAATCGCTAAATGAACTGTTGCGAGTCAAGGACTATCTGTAGCCCTTCCGCACCAGAGGTTTTCGGCAAGATCTGAGCACTCGGTGTTCCTTGCTCTATTTTGCAGTTCTGTGCCCATTTTGATAGGGAACCTCACCACTGGTGGGATTCAAATATTTTTACTACCGGTTCTGTGGGCGTGGCTTGGTGGGCGTGGCAGAGGAAGGATACTGCAAAATCCCCATTCCCTCCCCACCCCACTAACCTGCTTTCCAGCTCCATTCTCCTGTGCAGGGCAACAAAAGAAGACCCAGCTGATCAGCTGGGGCTCGGGAGGCAGAGAATAGATGGGGTTGGCAGGGCCAGTCAGAGGTGGGATTTTCCGGTTCTCTGAACTACTCAAAATTTCCACTACTGGTTCTCCAGAACTGATCAGAAACTGCTGAATACCACCTCTGTCTTCAATTTGATTCACAAAATGGCTCACAAACTGGCTCTGTTGAAAGTGGGCTGGATGGCTGTGTGAGAATATATATGTATGTTCACTTGGACTGATGGATTGCATCTTGAGAGTCTATTCAGATCTGTGCAGTTGCATTTCAGCAAATGGGATGGGAAAAACATAAAGTGCTGTGATGTTCTCACTATATTTTCTGATCATCCAGTATATCTTGCAATATTCGGTAGGGTACATACAGGTAGCCATCAATATATGACTGCACCAAATTTTGGTGTTGGGTCAATGAGGTCATTAAATGGGTCACCATATGATTGTGCCTGATTTCATGATTTTTTTGTGTGTGCTGCAACCATGAAGACAATAGACATTTTTTTCTGGAAACTGGAAGTAAATGCAAATTTCCAACCAATAACATCTTAAATGGTGGTCACCTGACCACAGGATCTTGCAAAAAGCCATAAAGGTGGGCCAGTTGCCAAGCGCCCAAATCCAACCACATGACTTGGAGGGGAAGGGGCTGTCCAAACTTCAAAACTGGGTCGTAAATAGCTCCAGGAAGGTCTGTCATAACAATGAATGATCACCAACCAAGTGGTCATAAGTCAAGGACTACCTGTACTGAGGGCAAATTGTGCTACTGTGACAAATGTGACAATAAAAATATTACCTGAGCAGTAGAAATAATCTTAAACCATCATTATGTCAGCGTTCCAACTAACCAACTCCAAACCAATAAACTCCAAGACAAATATTTCCTCAAAGGTCCATTTTATTACAGTTGTCATATTGGCACATCTGGGAAAACCCGAATCTGAGAGTTCTGGGTTTTCCCTCCCCCGCACCAAATTAAAGATCCATCCCCTGCATCCATCAGTCCATCACATGGCCCAATCATGTCTTCGTCCCAACTGGAGACATCCCTTCACTCACTCTCTTCCAGGTGCAGGGCAACAGGTCCTTGACTCTCTGAGAAAGAATGTTGTTGTGTCTAATCTTCTACCCCACTATGAAATACCCCCTCCCAAATTCCCAGGCACTGAATGTGGCAGCCTCAAAGCATCCAAGAGAAAAATGGCTTCTAAGGCTGACACATTGTTTATCTGCATCATTCCTGTTTAGTAGATGAGTTGTACTTATAGCACTTAGACCTATATACCATTTCACAGTGCTTTACAGTCCTCTCTAAGCGGTTTACAGAGTCATCCTATTGCCCCACAACAATCTGGGTCCTCATTTTACCCACCTCGAAAGGATGGAAGGCTGAGTCAGTCAGGATCGAATTTACGGCAGAGAGCAGAGCCAGCCTGAAATACTGCCTTCTAACCACTGTGCCACCACATCTACATGGTAGCAGGAGAGAACAATGACAGGTTGAAGGAACAAAGCAGAACATTTCTTACCTGGAAGAATGAGAACAATCAAAAGCACAGCCAGGACCACATTTCCTACAGTCGAAATGCCAAACAAAACTTTCCACAGGAGAGGGTTCCTCGGAGGATCTGGGATTGGAAGGGAATTGTCAAGTTCATCATCCGTTCCTTAATTTACATCAAGTATTGTAATTTAAACATCGATTCCCAATGGAAAGGTGGGTGACTGGTAGGTGACTGAACGCCCAGGTGTAGGAAGACATATAAACGACCCCACACAAAAGGTGCCAGATTTTGAACTATCCCCTCAGCTATGGACAATCCTGAATAGGATTTACACCTCACATGGCGTCTGCCGGGACTCTCTGTATAAATGGGGTGCAGTATTCTCTCTTCAGTGTGAATGCGAGGTCCCACATCAAACTCTCGATCACATCATGACCAGCTGTAAGCTGAGGCCATGTATCGCTCCAGTATCTTATTTTTAAAAAAATATAAACGATGCTGTGTTTCAGTGGTTCAATGGCCTAGACCAGGAGTCCCCAAACGTGGCAATTTGAAGACTTGTGGACTTCAACTCCCAGAATTCTGGGAATTGAAGCTCACAAGTCTTCAAGTTGCCAAGTTTGGAGTCCTCTGGCCTAGATATTGGTATTTTTGATGTTTCTTATGTATAGAATTAAAATACAACATAGGGCTGAGCTCTTTCCATTAGGAATTAACATTAGGAAATATGATAAAGAAAATATGTACTTAATGATCCTTGTAATTATGGCAGCAAGGTTGGTATACGCAAAGAATTGGAAAAATAAAAATATTCCAAATGAATCAGAAATATTGAGGAAAATTACAATATGCGCAGAAATGGATACATTAAAAAAAGAACTCAAAAATAAGCAGGATTCGGAATATTATAAAACAGGGGGTAAATTTTCTGGTTTGCTAGAGATGAGGAAGATCTATGAGAACAAGGAATGACTATATGTATATTTAAAGTGTATAGATGAAATTATGTAATATTATTACAGGATTTCGCAAAGTAAAGACAATGCTTGATGTTAGGAAAACTGTACCACGTTCAACCTTTTTAATGTAAATTTGTTTGTGTTTGTGTTTGTTTATTTGTTTAATAAAGAAAAACTAAAAAAAAAACTTGACATTTCTTCTTCATTATCATCATCACCACCATTTTAGCCATTGTCTATCCACTGCAGGACGAAGGCCTCTTCTGCGTGCTTCCAACCAATATGAGCTTTCTTTTGCCAATTGGGTCTGCAATACTTGCTGATCTCATTGATCCATCTTGTTTTAGGTCTCTTTCATGGATGCTTTTTATCAAGTGGGGTCCATTCTGTGACTGCCTTGGCCCACCTGTCATCGGTCTGTCTTGCTATGGGACCAGACCATTTCCATTTCATTTCTTTTACTCTCTTGATGGCATCGTATGCTTCTGTTTCTTCTCTAATCCATGTGCAAGTCTTTCTATCTTGTCTTGTGATGATAAGCATGTATCTTTCCATGGCTCTTTGTGCCACTCCTAGCCTTCGTATCGATTGTGAGATTAGCGTCCATGTTTTTCCGGCATTAGTTAGAGCAGGTAGTACACACTGATCGAAAACATTTCTCTTCAGGCATAGAGGGAGGCTATTCTTGAAAATTATGCTTAGCTTGGCAAATGCCTGCCAATCACATTTAACACTCCATTGCATCATCTTCCATTGAGATGCATTAGCCAAAGTATGACATTTTGATATTAATATTGTATTATGTTTTACTAGTCCAGGTGAAATGTTAATATATATGGCTAGCCCATGTATGATATGCCATAAATAAATTAGGTATTGTAACATAAAAGTTCTTGAGCAGGTTGAAATCCACCTGAACCCAAAGGAATTTACTTCGTGACTATGGGCCGATCATATTCCCTCTCTCAGCCCAGTCTACCTTAAAGGGATATTTCAGTTTTGGAGAGGGGGTGGAACTGGCAGGGGTGCTGTGTACACTGTTGTGTGTACCTGGAAGCATGAAGTGAGTAAGGCAACAACAATAACAAAACACTATCACCATTCATCCAGAGAAGCTTTTTCCAAAAAAGAAATTGCAACCAAGCTTCCCAACTCATCGTTAAATAGCTCACCTGTTTACACATATTTTGGAAAAGCTTTATGTGACATATGAGCAAGTGATAAGAGAGTGACAAAAATTAGATCTCAGGGGCACAAAGAGTGACCTGGGGTTCTTGGCTTGGAGTGTGGGAGGATAATTTTACAGAGCATAGAATGATTCCAGAGAGGGGGATGTTTTGCTTCGTTACCCATGGCCCGGACCTTACTGTCCTGAGTTCAGATTCTACAAAGTGGAGGTATTGTAGACAGATGCAGCTTCTCAAAGAAAATTAAGGGGATGAGGTATGAGTGCTTTCGATCTTTCCTAGGAGAGATATCTTCTAATCTAGAGCATGGCCAAATGGCACTGTTCACCTGCACGCATCTGTCTTTCTGCTTGCCTAAAATTTGCTGTCCAGATTTCCAAGCCCCAGGAATGAGACGGGTGGAGGGGTCTGTCCTTAAAGTGTTAAGGAAAGACCAGAAATGGAAGATGATTGGTGGATTCCCCCAGCTGTATTTTTCTTTGTCACAAGGCTAACACTGGGTGTCTGAAATAAAAATAGCTGCAGCCCTTTACAATATAAAAGTAGTCCTCGACTTACGGCCACAATCGAGCCCAACATTTCTGTTGCTAAGCAAGACATATGTTAAGTGAATTTGGCCCCATTTTATGACCTTTGTTGCCACAATTCTTAAATGTTAAAAACTGCAGTTGTTAAGTGAATTTGGCTTCTCTATAGACTTTGCTTGTCAGATCATCCAGGAAGAATCACGTGACCCTGGAGCCCTGCCACCGTCATAAATATGAGCCAGTTGCCAAGCATCCGAATTTTGATCACATGACAGGGGGGTGCTGTTGTTAGGGATACACCCTAGTAGAATCTGCACGGCAGTCAGGCAGTCAGGCAAAATATTTGCGAAAAACATTTTTGGAGCTTACACTCAATAAAACAGATACACTGTGCTAGTTAAATAGTTTATTCCAGTAAGAGTTTTAGCATAGTCAAACAGTCCATATATCATTCACTATTTCAGTCCACCCGGGGATTATTCAGTTGACAATGCAAAGGCAACCCACCACGAGGACCTCGAATCGTCATCAGAAAGTGATGAGGAAGAAGTCAACCGGCTCTGGTCTAAACGAGACCAGCGCCACCAGTGTAACCAGAGACTGCAGTATCAATGCGCAGGTTGTGGGGCAAACCACCCACGATCAGACTGCAAATTCCTTGATGCGCTCTGCCATGACTGTGGGAAGAGAGGCCACATCGGAAAGGTCTGTAGAAGCAAGCTAGGATCCAGCCCACTTCAGAGGGGGACCAACTACCACCAACCCACAGGAAGTCGTCCTGTGAATTGGGAACATTCGAACTACCAATGGAACAACCACTCCTACAGAAATAAACCACAAGCCCATTCAACGAAACGAGAAGAGGCACACCAAACCATCACGATTGGTCATGCATCATCATTAGATGCAAAGAAGATCCGAGTGAAGGTCGCCATCGAAAACCAGCCCTGCATGATGGAAGTCAATTCAGGATCATCCCTCTTGATGGTTTCCTGGAAGACCCTTAAACAATTAATCCCTGCCGTCCGGCGGCAAGACCTCAGAATCCAAAGAATCATACTCAAGGACTATCAAGGAAACCGAATTCCGGTTGTTGGATCCAGCCTAGTCCAGGTCTCATTCAAAAATCGTACTGCATCTTTACCATTGACCGTCGTCGACCGTGATCGGCCTAGCTTGTCAGGCCTTCAATGGTTTGCTCCACTTGGGATTGAGGTAGCCAGCATTCACCAAACCACTGATGACTGGGAGGAGGCCCTTGTCCAGGAATTCCAGGACATCTTTGCAGACAAACTAGGCGAGTACAAGGGGACCCCAATATCATTTAACCTTAACCCTGAAGTAGCCCCCATCCGCCTTAAGCCTTGTCGAGTCCTTTTTGCCCTTAAACCAAAGATTGACGAGCAGCTTGATAAATTAATAGCCCAGGGTGTTTTAGAACCAACCGACCATGCTCCTTGGGAAACCCCAATCGTAACACCCATCAAACCGGATGGATCATTGAGGATTTGTGGGGACTACCGGGCCACCCTGAATTATGCCCTTCAACAGAACGCTTAACCGGTGCCGGTGGTACAACACCTCCTCCACTCCCTGCGGGGCGGAAAAGTCTTCGCTAAATTGGATTTAGCACAGGCGTACCAACAACTGCCTGTAGATAAAAAAAAACAGCAGAGGCGCAAACGATCGTTACGCACCGAGGCGCTTTTATGTGCAACCGACTCCAATTCGGAGTTAGCGTGGCCCCAGGGATCTTTCAGAGCTTGATGGAGAGACTATTACAGGGAATAAAAGGGGTCATACCATACTTTGATGATGTTTTAATTGTTGCCCCGAATAGAGAAATACTAAAGCAGCGTCTTAGACTGGTTCTCCAGAAATTTAAAGACCCTGGCCTTAAAGTTAAAAAAAATAAATGTCAACTGTGTACAGATAAAGTAGAGTTCCTGGGGTATCTAATCGATAAACAAGGCATTCACCCCACCAGTAGCAAGTTAAGAGCAATCAAGAACGCCCCAAGACCCAGAAATAAGACTGACCTCCAAGCTTTCCTGGGGCTTATTAATTTTTACATCTTCCTGCCCCACAAAGCGACCGCAGCTGAGACCCTACATCGGCTTCTCGACAAAAAAGCAACCTGGGTTTGGGGGCACCGAGAGGAACATGCGTTCCGACAAGTGAAAAACCTATTAACTTCAGATGCTGTTTTAATGCAGTATAACGAGACTTTGCCTTTAACAATCACATGTGACGCGTCACCATTCAGAGTAGGAGCCATTTTGAGCCATGTGTTACCAAATGGTAGTGAAGCCCCTATTGCCTATTTTTCAAGAACTTTATCAAAGGCTGAACATAACTATAGTCAAATCGATAAAGAGGCTCTTGCTGTTGTATCTGCTATTAAACGGTTTCATGAATATGTTTATGGATGAGTTTTTACTATTGTTACCGACCACAAACCTTTGCTGGGGATTATAGCGGGAGACAAGCCAACCCACTATATATTATCACCTAGAATGTCTCGCTCGTCGGAGTTTTTGGCTGCGTACAATTATAAGCTGCAGCACCGACCGGGGAAAGCCATTCCCCACACCGACACATTGAGCCGTGCACCACTTCCAGAAACCGTCGACGACCCAGCTCCAACCCTTACAACGCTCCAGATTGAAACGCTACATTCACCGCTGCTAACAGCTAGAGATATCGTGATCGAAACAAAACGCGATCCTATCTTAAAGCGAGTCTTTAGCTGGGTCGAACGAGGATGGCCAGTAGATCAAACCCCTGATGACTTCATCCCCTTCAAGAATTGGCAAACAGAACTTTTTTCGCAAAAAGGCTGCATCGTGTGGGAGGATAGAGTCGTCATCCCAGAGCGGTTACAATGAGTGGTATTAAAGACACTGCATGAGGGCCACCCCGGCATTGTGTGTATGAAAGCACTCGCACGAAGCTACGCGTGGTGGCCGGGCATCAACAAACAGATCGAAGCCTGGGTAAAGACTTGTTATAAGTGCCAGGAAGTTAGCAATACCTCACCAAAAGCAACTCCAACAGAATGGGCAACACCTCGGGGACCGTGGTCCCGCCTCCATATTGACTTTGCGGGACCTACTAAGGGACATATGTTCCTATTAACAGTGGATGCCTATTCAAACTAGCTCGAGATCCATGAAATGAAGAGTACCACAACCGAGTCCATCATCCGGAAGTTGAATAGATTATTCGCGACACATGGACTGCCAGACATTCTGGTATCTGACAATGGACCCCAGTTTACCGCGCTCCCTTTGAACAATACTTAGCGGATCGCGGTATTCGCCATGCGCTAACTTCGCCAGCGCACCCTGCGGCTAATGGAAGAGCCGAACGCATGGTACAGTTTGTGAAAAAAACCCTCTACAAAATGGACTATGGGGACATTGAAGATAAGATAAATAGAATACTCCTTCTCCAACACATCACTCTGCACAGCGTCACCAACAAGACTCCAGCGGAACTATTGATGGGACGCAAACTCCGCTCCCACCTCGACCGGCTTCACCTGTCTTATGAGCCAGAGAAATCCTGTGGATCCAGCAGAAAATGCCACGAGTTCAAGATAGGCGACTTAGTTTTCGCCAGAAACCTTTCTGGCGAACCGTTGTGGATCGAGGCCACTGTTATTCAAGCCACTGGACCCAGGTCGTACCGGGTGAAAACCTGCGACGGAAAAATATGGAAACGCCATATAGATCAGCTTCGCTCGAGGCTACAACCTAGTTTCTGCGACTCCAGTAACTCCCAAACTGAGGGGGGAGGGGATGTCGAAGAAACCAATTTTGAGATGGCGGAAAGCAGGAAGGAAAGAAGTCAACAATCAGGTGTAACTAATAAAGAAGGATCAAGGAAGGGCATGGCCTCGCCACAGAGGAACACCTCAACAGAGGCAAGCCCGCAAGGGTCAGAGGACAACGACGAGAACATTAGCGGTACCGAGTCTTCCAACGAGGAACCGCTGGCACCCGACTTGCCCGAAAACACCCCACCAAAACAGGCTTATGGGCAAGAACTGGTGGGACAGTGTAAATCCAATAGACAGTCAAAGCAACCTTCATACCTCAGAGATTATGTCACTGCACCCCCCCAAATGGAACCCAGGGGGAAGGGGTGTTATGAACTAATGAAACACTTAAATAAAGTTTATCAAAAGCTTTAGAAAATAGCAGGGTTCTAGCCCTGCACTTCTGATTGGCTGATAATAGCGATATTGGATTGGTCCATTTAGGAGAATCTGATTGGCTGTTAACGAGCCACTCTCATTGGTTAAGGGGGTTAACACTCCACGTCTCTTATTGGTTACTAGAGCAGCAGCTTTCCTATAAAAGGGCTGCTGTTGCCCTAGGGTTTTGCTCTGTTCAGAATGATTAATAAAGAGTTGAAGTTCACTGTTCACCGTCTCGTCTCCATTCCTTGCGCCCATGCGCAGAACTTAACAGTCAGCAAGCAATTCAATAAGCCAGCAATACAGTAAGCTCTCTTGCTCCCTCTTGTGGCGATTTTACCACCGCACCCAAAATTACATGCTTTGCTGTTTAAAGTGACACACACTTACTTACAATCATAGTTTATATATATTATTTTACCCAAACTGAGTTTGGTAACCTTGTTATTCCAAACATACTCCCCTTTTGGCTAATATAATAATATATAGATCTATTTACAACCTTAAACCATAGTCATCACATCTTTATTTTGACTGAACCTAGAGCTTTTGTAAACTGATCAGCAATATTTTCTTCAGTCATGCAATATTCCAATCTTATCAAACCATTTTTTACAGATTGCCTTACATTCAGATATCTAAGATCTGTATGCTTAGATCTCGTTTTTACAGCAATATTTGTAGCCAACCGTATGGCTGCTTGATTGTCCTCACAAACTACAATGGAATCATTAACAATTATTCCCATATCCAATAACAACTGTTTATACAGAATTAAATCAGTACATAATAAAGATAGACATGAAAATTCTGCTTCCATTGTGGACATACTTATGTGTTGCTGTCTAATTGACCTCCAACCAGTCAGTGCTTTTCCTAACAGTATAGCCATACCTGAAGTTGGTTTCCTAGTGTTTATGTCTGTTGCAAAACTTGCATCAGCATCTGCACTTAAAATCAGATCATCTTTTGGCTCCAAATACAATGCATGGTGCATTGTCCTTTTAAGATATCTTAATATATGCTTTAACGCTTGCCAGTGTTGTTCAGTGGGTTCAGCATTGAATCTTGCCAATTGATTAATGCTATAGGCAATGTCTGGCCTTGACCAATTACTAATGTACGATAAACTACCAATTAGTGATTGATAAATAGTCTTATCGAATTTTGGACTTTGAGCATCAGTGTGGCCAAATTCCTGACTCATTGGAGTTTTTGCCGGCTTACAAAGTTCCATCTTGTATGTTTTTAGTAATTGATAAATCTTATCCTCTTGAGATATCTTATAGCCACTTTTGGTTTTATTTATTGTTAATCCTAGATACTGTTTAATCTCCTAATTGCTTTAATTTTATCCTCTTACCTAATAATGATATTATTTCAGTAGCTTCATTATTAATTTTTGTAATTAAGGCAATATCATCTGTAAACAACAATAATAATGACACTATTCCATTTGTCTCTTTCTTAAATAAACATGGATCAGCTAAGCCTGCTTTAAACCCTATATTGTTTAACTCCTTAACAATATATTGGTTCCATTCATAACCAGATTGTTTTAATCCATGGAGACTCTTTTTAAGCTTCCAACAGTCATTATTTGTTTTATCATCCTTAATTCCTACAGGTTTCTTTAGGTATATAGTGTGCTGCAATGGTGCATGCAGATAAGCAGTTTCTACATCTAAGTGATTTATAATATAGTTCTTCTTAGCTGCGCACACTAAAGCTGCTCTCAAGGTTGTTGCCTTTAGACTTGGTGCAAATACTTCATCATAATCACATGCAGTTTGATTAAATCCTTGAGCTACCAACCTAGCCTTATGGGTAACAGTCCCATTTTACCTGTTTTTAATTGAAATATCCATTTACAGCCAATGGACTTTTCACCTGGCGGTAACATTTTCATAAACTCCCATTTGTTTCAATGAATTTAATTCTTTCTCCATTGCTCTATGCCAATTTTCTTGATCCTTTGCAGGATACATTCTAAGTTCTTCAACAGTAGCTGGAACTTTACTAACTTGGCAAATACACTTGCTTGGTACCTGTCAGGTGGTCTAGTTTCACATGTTGAATGTCTAGATATTACAGGGCTTACAGGTGGACTTTCATGTACTACCTGTTCCTGGTTATCTATTTCTTCATGTTCACCTATTTCTTCCTGTTCTGGTCCTATGTGCTCTTCCTGTACTTCCTCTTTAATTGTACTTTTGTTATTACTGATACGTTGTTTTGGTCTTTTGTAGGTTTCTATGATTACATCCTTACTTGAATCTTGTTCCAGTTTTTCCCATCCTACATGTTCAAGGAATTGTGCACTAGAACTACAGTAAACTCTAGATGTTCCTTTTTCCCAGAATCTGTATGATTTGTGATTAGATTCATAACCTACAAAGAATAACTTTTTAGCCCTATGCTGCCCCTTATGTCTCAGTTGTGTAGGAATATGCACCCATGCTGGTGCTCCAAATGTGTGCATGTAGCTTAGGTCAGGTTTTCTACCATGCCACCGTGTGAATGGTAATTCACCTGTTGTTGAGTTAACAACATTATTCAATATATGATAACCACACATTATTGCTTCTCCCTACAACGTTTCAGGTAATCCTGAATTCGACAACATAGTACAAACCATTGCTTGTATTATTTGGCCTCGTCTTTCTATAAAGGAATTATGTTGTGGCCTATATGGTGCAGATTTTTTATGTTCAACATCTGCCATCTTCAGTCTATTTTGGAATTTTTTATTTATAAATTCCGTACCATTATCAGTTACAAGAGTTATTAGCTTCCTTTTAGTTTTTCTTTCTGCAAACTTCAACCAATTAAAGAAATTCTGATATGTTTCCATTTTACTCTTCATTAAATAACAGAAACCAAATCTAGAATAATGATCCATTATAGTTAGTATGTAACGAGCACCTCCCACACTTGGTTTTTTAGGACCTATAATATCAGCAAATATGACCTCTAGAGGCTCTTTAGTTTTAAATCCATTTATTCTATTTGCTGGTATTACCTTGCTCTTTTCTTGACTGCAAGCATTGCAGTGCAAATACTTACTGCAGGGCTTCAGTTTTATACCTTCAGACAGTTCAACCATTTGTTTAAGCATTTTAAAATTTATATGCCCCAAACGTCTGTGTAACAAATGTATGCATTCATCATGAGGTTTAACGTTATTATACACTGTGTTAGCCACCTCTAACTGATTATCATTTAACACATACAATTCACCTTTTAAAGTTGCAGTCACTTTTTTACCTTCTTTTTCTATTATGCAGTTTTCTCCCCGAAAGATAACTACATAACCTAGTTTAACCAAAACTCTAACTGAAAACAAATTAAACTTAAGTTGTACGTGTGAAAAATGGTCATAAGTCACTTTTCTTTTAGTGCAACTGTATCTTTAAATGGTCACTAAGCAAACTGCTGTAAGTTGAGGACTACCTATAAAGGCAGATGGAAAAACCCTAACCCTAACCATCTGCCCTACAGGAGAAAGCAAACCCACCCTAAGAAGACCCCACACAAATATTGGAACAGAGATGAATCTGCTGAAATCTTCCACTCAGAGCTTCTCTCCAGCCAGCGCCAGCAGAGTCCATCATGGGACACAATAACTTCATTTTCCACTCACATGGAGGAAGACAAATTAGACTATTACAAATGTGGGAGAAGTCAATTATGTTCTTCATATGCATTCTTCCCTACAATCTGCTATTTTTATAAAGTATAGTAGAAACTAGCTTTTTTGCAAATTTCTCTTCCTCTCACATAAATGAAATTATAATCTCAAAGAAAACAAGTTCATCTTGAGAGAGCTATGGTCATAGGGATGTGAATCTCTATTCCTTTTCTTCCACTTTACTTTACTTTCTTTTTCATCTAAGATTATTGGATCATTAGGTGATAGAGAAAGAGGAAAACAATACTGTAGATAATTTGATGGGGCAAGAATGGGATTACTTGATTTCTCTGAAGCACATTTTCGAAAACAAGAAACCAAACACTTTATACAGTGCTGTGCCAGGAAGAGAAGGAAACTTAATATTGGAAATTCATTCTATAAAAACTTCCACTGGCATAACAAGTTGTCATACGAGTTCCACTAGTATGATATAGAATAGAATACTTTTATTGGCCAAGTGTGATTTGACACACAAGGAATTTGTCTTGGTGTAAATACTCTCATTAAACATAAAGAAAAGATATGAATCAAGATTAATAACATACAATATTTAATGATAGTCATAGGGTACAATCAATAATCAAATCATACCAGGAAACAGTCAGTATAAATCGTAAGGATACAAGTGACAAAGTTACAGTCCTACAATCACAAGTGGGAGGAGATGGGTGATAAGGAGTGATAAGAAGATTAACAGTAATAGTAGTGCACACTTTGTAAATAGTTGAACAGTGCTGAGGGAATTATTTGTTTAGCAGAGTGATGACTTTCAGGGAAAAACTGTTCTTGTGTCTAGTTGTTCTGGTGTGCAGTGCTCTATAGTGTCGTTTTGAGGGAAGGAGTTGAAACAGTTTATGTCCAGGATGTAAGGGGTCTGTAAATATTTTCACAGCCCTCTTTTTGATTCGTGCAATATACAGGTCCTCGATTAAAGGCAGTAATTGTTTTTTCTGCAGTCCTAACTATCCTTTGAAATCTGTGTCTGTCCTGTTGGGTTGCAGAACCAAACCAGACAGTTATAGAGGTGCAGATGATAGACCAGGGGTGGGCAAACTACGGCCCACGGGCCACATCTGGCCCATTGGTCTGTCCAATCTGGCCTGCCCCTGAAAAAAAATTGCTGCTGTTGGTCTGTCCAATCCAGCCTGCCCCTGAAAAAAAATCACTGGGCATGGCGTATTGCCTTGTGCCGCATGGCCCCCAAAGCTGCAAAACAGTGCGGAGCGCTCTCGGGGTAGCAAAGAAAAGAAGAATTTTGCAAAGGCCTCGGCTGGGAGTTCGAAATCACCTTCGACTGGGCGTGGCGTATTGCCTTGTGCCGCATGGCCCCCAAAGCTGCAAAACAGTGCGGAGCGCTCTCGGGGTAGCAAAGAAAAGAAGAATTTTGCAAAGGCCTCGGCTGGGAGTTCGAAATCACCTTCGAGTGTGACCTCTCCAAAGGTGAGTCCCCACCAATCCCCCTTTTTTTTCTGGGGCTTCCAGGCTTAAACTTTGCAAAGGCAAAGTTGGCAGGCTGGAGCGTCTTCCCGCCGAGGAGCGGGAAGAGTTCCTCCCGGTGGGTGGGGCGGGCTGCTTGGAGCGGGCTGCTTGGAGCTACCTAAAGCTAGGCCGCTGCTGGTGGAGCCTTGCCCTGCCTTGGTGCCCCATTTCCCGGCTCGGCGATCCTGCTCGGGCGGCACTTTAAAAGCCTGCTCCCAGCACCCGAGCAACTTCCCAGCAACTTTCAGCTTCCTTTTAACTTGCGGGCGCTTGCGCCTGGCCCCGAACCGCGCGGCAGGCAGGTGGGCTCCTTGGAGGAGGCAACCCGGCTGGAAGTGGAGCTGCTGCTGCTGCTGGCCGAGAGGTGAGGGAAAGGCACGCCTAGGATGCAGCGAGCCAGATGCCCAAGAGTGCACGGCAGGCTGCTCCGAAGCTGGATGTGGGAGAAAACTACCCCAGGCCCCCCCTGCATAGGTCGGCCCCTCGCCGCCACTGCCAGTCCCGGCCGCTCCGACTGCCAGTTGCTCCTTGGGACGCAGCTCTTAAAAGCCTGCTCCCAGCAACTGAGCAACTTCCCAGCAACTTTCAGCTTCCTTTTAACTCACGAGCGCTTGCACCTGGCCCCGAGCCATGTGGCGGAGGGGAAGCCCGGAGCGCCGCCGGGTCGCCTCCTCCAAGCAGGCCCGCCTGCCCGACCGCCGGGCTTCCCCTCCGCCGCGCGGCTTGGGGCCAGGCGCAAGCGCCCGCCAGTTAAAAGGAAGCTGAAAGTTGTTGGGAAGTTGCTTGGGTTTCCAGGGCTTCCAGGCTTAAACTTTGCAGGCGGGAGTTGCAGGCGGGAGTTGCAGGCAAAGTTTGCAGGCGGGAGCGTCTTCCCACCAAGGAGTGGGAAGGGTTCCACCCGGTGGGCGGGCGGGCTGCTTGGAGGAGGTGACCCGGTGGTGCTCCGGGTTTCCCCTCCATCGCGCGGCTCGGGGCCAGGTGCGAGCGCCCGTGAGTTAAAAGGAAGCCGAAAGTTGCTGGGAAGTTGCTCGGGTGCTGGGAGCAGGCTTTTAAAGTGTCGCCCGAGCAGGACCACTGAGCTGGGAAATGGGGCACCAAGGCAGGGAAAGGCTCCACCAGCAGTGGCCTAGCTTTAGGTGGCTCCAAGCAGCCCACCCCGCCCGCTGGGCGGAACCCTTCCCACTCCTTGGCGGGAAGATGCTCCAGCCTGCAAACTTTGCCTTTGCAAAGCTCTGGAAGCCCTGGAAACCTGAGCAACTTCCCAGCAACTTTCGGCTTCCTTTTAACTCGCTGGTGCTCGCGCCTCACCCCGAGCTGCATGGCAGCCCGCTCCAAGCAGCCCAACCCGCCTGCTGGGTGGAACCCTTCCCGCTCCTTGGTGGGAAGACGCTCCAGCCTGCAAACTTTGCCTTTGCAAAGCCCTGGAAGCCCTGGAAATCCGAGCAACTTCCCAGCAACTTTCGGCTTCCTTTTAACTCATGGGCGCTCGCGCCTCGCCCCAAGCCGCACGGTGGAGGGGAAGCCCAGAGTGCCGCTGGGTCACCTCCTCCAAGCAGCCCGCCTGCCCGCCGGGCTTCCCCTCTGCCGCGTAGCTCGGTGCCAGGCGCGAACGCCCACGAGTTAAAAGGAAGCCGAAAGTTGCTGGGAAGTTGCTTGGGTGCTGGGAGGAGGCTTTTAAAGGACAGCCTGCCGCCCGAGCAGGACCGCCGAACCGGGAAACGGGGCACCAAGGCAGGGCAAGGCTCCACCAGCAGCAGCCTAGCTTTAGGTGGCTCCAAACAGCCCGCTCCAAGCAGCCTGCCCCACGGGGCACCAAGGCAGGGCAAGGCTCCACCAGCAGCGGCCTAGCTTTAGGTGGCTCCAAACAGCCCGCTCCAAGCAGCCTGCCCCGCCTGCTGGGAGGAACCCTTCCCGCTCCTCAGCGGGAAGACGCTCCAGCCTGCCAACTTTGCCTTTGCAAAGTTTAAGCCTGGAAGCCCCAGAAAAAAAAGGGGGATTGGCGGGGACTCACCTTTGGAGAGGTCGCACTTGAAGGTGATTTCGAACTCCCAGCTGAAGCCTTTGCAAATTTCTTTTCTTTCCTACCCCTAGATTGCTGTTTTGCAGCTTTGGGGGCTGTCATAAATTCAGGCATGGGTAGAATGAATGGAGACAGTCTTAGTTGGTGAACTTTCAACTCTTTATTGCATAGCGACTTCTAACTTGTATAACAACAACTCTGCTTTATATAGACAATGCTAATGTGAAATAATCAATAGGAGCTTGTGAAATGCTAGCTCCAGTACCAATAAGAGTCCTTCATTAAGGCCCAATCAGATTCTCAGAACCCGACCAATCCGATCAAGCCGCTTAACACCCAATCAGAAGTGCAGGGCCAGAACCCTGCACTTTACCCCAAGCTTGCCTTTATTCAACTATTTACATACATAACACCCCTTCCCCTGGCTTCACAATTAGTTTGTGACAATGTCATCCTTCAAATAGGATGGTTGTCTCTTGGGTCTGTCAGATTTTCTTTGGACTGGCTGCGTGCAGTCCCGTTGAGGTAGGGTGTTGTTTTGTAGTGGCTCCGCTTTTCGTTCTGGTGTGATTTCCCTTGGAGCATACGATTCTTCTTCCTGCTCCATTTCCTGGGTTTCACTTGATTCATCGCTTTCCTGGAACAGGTTTCTGGCATATCGTCATCTTGTCTTCCTTCCCCCCCTCTCAGTTTGGTCGTTGGGAAGTTGTTGGCTAGCAGTTATAAGTTGTGACCGTAATTGGTCAATATGTCTTTTCCATAGTCTCTCATTAATACATTTTACAATATAGGATCTGGGCCCAGTCTCGCGTATTACCGTTGCTTCAATCCAAACTGGGTCGCCCGATAAATTTCTTGCATAAACGGGGTCGCCTACCTTGAAGGTACAGTAGCGTCCGTTGGATCCTGGAGGTTTTTCTGGCTCGTAAGCAGGGTGCAGTCGGTCGAGGCGGGAACGGAGTTTTCGCCCCATGAGAAGTTCAGCGGGAGTTCTGCCGGTTTCGCTGTGCGGAGTGATGTGTTGTAGAAGTAGAATGCGGTTTATTTTTTCATCAAGATTATCATAGTCCAGCTTTTGTAAAGTCTTTTTTACAAATTGTACCATGCGTTCCGCTCGGCCGTTGGTAGCAGGATGCGCCAGCGAGGTGAGTGCATGGCGGATGCCGTTGTCAGCAAGGTACTGTTCAAACATTAGCGCTGTAAACTGTGGTCCATTATCGGACACCAGGACGTCCGGCAATCCATGAGTTGCAAAGAGTCTATTGAGGACTTTAATGACTGCCTCGGAGGTTGTATTGGCCATTCGATGAATTTCTAACCAATTAGAGTATGCATCGACAGTCAACAGCAATGTCTGTCCTTTGATCGGCCCTGCGAAATCCAGGTGGATTCTGGACCAGGGTCCATGTGGCGTCTCCCATTCGGTCGGTGCAGCTTTTGGCGGTGCGTTGCTGGTTTGTTGGCACTTGGTGCAGGCCTTGACCCATTGCTCGATGTGTCGGTCCATGCCTGGCCACCAAGCGTAGCTCCATGCGAGTGCCTTCATTTGCACGATCCCGAGATGTCCATTGTGCAAGATTTGTAACAGCGTCTTTTGGAGTCGTTCTGGGACGACGACTCTATCGCCCCAGATAACGCAGCCTTTTTGAGAAAAAAGTTCAGTCTGTCTTGTTTTAAATGGCGCGAAGTCATCTGGGATCTGGTCCAATGGCCATCCACGCTCTACCCAGCCTAGGACTCGTGCTAGGGTGTGGTCTCGTCTGGTCTCCCTTGCGATATCTCGAGCAGTCATAGGAGGCGAGTTGAGCGTTTCGATTTGTAACGCCGATACTGTTGGTGCCGGATCGTCGAGGGTCTCTGGTAGCGGTGCTCTGCTGAGTGCATCGGCATGGGGAATGGCTTTCCCCGGTCGATGTAACAATCGATAATTATAAGCAGCTAGAAACTCTGACCATCGAGTCATTCTTGGGGACAATATATAGGGAGTTGGTTTGTCCCCAGCGATTATCCCCAATGAAGGTTTGTGGTCGGTTACAATTGTAAATGTCCTTCCATATACATACTCATGGAATTTTTTTACGGCTGACACAATTGCAAGAGCCTCCTTGTCTATTTGTCCATAATTACGTTCTGCCTGAGAAAGAGTCTTCGAAAAGTATGCAACAGGAGCCTCATTTCCATTAGGTAGCACATGGCTCAAAATAGCGCCCATCCCAAACGGTGAGGCATCACAAGTTATAACCAAGGGTAATGTTTCATTATATTGCATAAGTACAGAATCAGATGTAAGTAAATCTTTTACATTTCTAAACGCTTTTTCTTCTCGGTAACCCCAAACCCATAATGCTTTCTTATCTAATAACCGGTGTAATGGTTCAGCCACAGTCGCCTTATGCGGTAAAAACACATTGTAGAAATTGATAAGGCCTAAAAATGCTTGAAGATCAGTTTTGTTACGAGGTCTGGGAGCATTTCTAATCGCCCTTAATTTACTCTCAGTTGGGTGAATACCCTGACTATCAATGCGATAACCTAGAAATTCAACACTGTCGGTATACAGATGACATTTATCCCTTTTTACTTTCAATCCTGCTTCTTGCAATTTTTTAAGAACACATTTTAAACGATTCTGCAGAATTTTTTTACTAGGAACTGCAATCAATACGTCATCAAAATACAGAACCATGCCCTTGATTCCCTATAACAATTGTTCCATTAAACTTTGGAATATTCCCGGGGCCACACTCACCCCGAACTGCAATCGGGTACATTTAAAAGCACCTCTGTGCGTTACTATCGTTTGGGCTTGGGCTGTTTTATCGTCCACGGGCAATTGTAGATAGGCTTGAGCTAAATCTAGCTTAGCGAAAACCTTTCCACCTCCCAGAGAATGAAGGAGGTGCTGCACCACTGGCACTGGATACGCGTTCTGTTGGAGGGTGTGGTTTAGAGTGGCCCGGTAGTCCCCACAGATTTGGATTGACCCATCTGGTTTAATGCGGGTTACAATAGGAGTTTCCCATGGGGAATGATCAATGGGTTGCAGTACCCCTTGTTTAATTAGTTTGTCAAGTTGTTCATCTATCTTGGCCTTAAGGGCGAACGGAACTCGACAGGGCTTTAAATGGATCGGGGCGACCTTAGGGTCGAGGCTGAACGAAATTGGGGTCCCCTTATACTCGTCCAGATGATCTGCGAAGACATCGCTGAATTCAGACATAAGATCCTCCTCCCACTCGCAATCACCGACTTGGTTCACGCCGGCTAGTTCGATGCCGAGTGGCGCAAACCATTGGAGGCCCAACAAACTAGGCCTGTCCCTATTGATGATCGTTAGAGGTAAGTATGCCGTATGCTTTTTAAACGAGACGCGGACTCGACAAGACCCGACCACAGGGATCCGATTCCCTTGGTAATCTTTAAGGATAAGGCGTTGCATTTGAAGGTCTTGGCGTTGGATGGTAGGAATGAGCTGCTTTAATGTCTTCCATGACACCATTGAGAGGGACGATTCCGAATCGACCTCCATGTGGCAGGGTTGGTTCTCTATGGCTACTGTAACTCGAATCTTCTTAGTGTCCAGGGCCGAGGCATGACCTATAGTGATAGTATGGTGAGCCTTTTCTTTCTGCAATGCTCGATATCTGTAGGAGTGGTTTGCTGGGTCTCGCCTTACAGGATGGTTTCCTGCCGATTGGCGCAAGTTGGTTCCCTTTGAGGCTGGGCTTGGTCCCGGTAAACTGCGACAGACTCGACCGATGTGGCCTCATTTCCCGCACTCGTGGCAGAGTGTGTTACGGAATTTGCAGTCTGCCCTGGAATGGTTTGTCCCGCAGCCAGCGCAAAGGCATGAGGTTTTAGGACGAGGGTCCCGGTCGGAACGCAGTCGATGGACCCCTTCTTCGTCACTGTCTGACGATGAAGAGAGGTCCTCGTAGTGCGTTGTTGCCAACTGCCCTTCTGAGTTGGGTGAGATGTCGCCTGTCGGTGGGTTTGTGGGGTTTCGGCTTCGCCGTAGCTGTGCCGCTGACTTTTTGGTTGCCTCAGCGGCGGTGGCTTCGGCAATGGCGTCAACAAGGCCGATGTCGCCCTTCGCCATCAGCTTGCTCTGCACATTTAGTGCATCTAATCCCAGAATTAGGCGGTCTCTCAATGCTTCATCTAAGTCTGCGAACCCGCAGAGGCCTCCCAAGTGCCGAAGGTCTGCCACGAAGTCAGCCACACTCTCTCCTTTTCGTTGGCTTCGTTGATAAAACTCGTGGCATCTCACGAGTGTGGGTACGGTTGGCGCGTAATGGTCTCTCAGGAGAGGTTCGAGGTCGTCCCAGCTTATTGCTTTCACTTCTTGAGGCTTCGCGAGGGCTTTAGCCATTTTAAAGACAGCCAGGCCGCAGTATGTCAGGAACAGCTCCCGCTTCTTGGCTGGTGTGGCATCCTTCAGGTTGTTCGTTTCGAGGAACATCTGAAAGCGATCCATGTAGGATTCCCAATCCTCTTGGGATGGATCGTACGGAGTGGGTGGTACGATGCCGCCAGACATGGCTTCCGTTGGTGGCGCCGTTTTTTACACGTGCTCTGTTTTTCTTCCAAGTTCCTTAAGATCAGATGTCTCCAAATCCCACCCTCATCGCCAGTGTCATAAATTCAGGCATGGATAGAATGAATGGAGACAATCTTAGTTGGTGAACTTTCAACTCTTTATTGTATAGTGACTTCTAACTTGTATAACAACAACTCTGCTTTATATAGGCAATGCTAATGTGAAATAACCAATAGGAGCTTGTGAAACGCTAGCTCCAGTACCAATAAGAGTCCTTCGTTAAGGCCCAATCAGATTCTCAGAACCCGACCAATCCGATCAAGCCGCCTAACACCCAATCAGAAGTTCAGGGCCAGAACCCTGCACTTTACCCCAAGTTTGCCTTTATTCAACTATTTACATACATAACAGGGGCCACGCGGTACAGGGCAATACGCCATGCCCAGCAATTTTTTTTCAGGGGCAGGCCGGATTGGACAGACCAACAGGCCGGATGTGGCCCGCGGGCCATAGTTTGCCCACCCCTGGTATAGGATCTTCTGCTTAAGCAGGAAGTGGATTAGAAAAACTCCAGGTTCCATTCCAACTCAGAAATTCTGTAATTCTGTAAACTTTAAAAATGGTTTTTATCTTTCCAGAATTTTGTCCCATTGTTTGAAATGAGATTTATTGCCATTTTTAAAAGCTCAGTTGTTTATCCTGCCAGCCAGTCAACCTCTCTATTTTAGTCTCTAGCTTCTGGATATAATTTATACATTTATTTAATATCCTGCCTTTATTATTTTTATAAACAACTCAAGGAGGAAAACATATGTAATACTCCTTCCTCCTCCTATTTCCCCCCCAACAGCAACTCTGTGTGGTGAGTTGGGCTGAGAGAAAGTGACCAGCCCAAAATCCCCCAGCTGGTTTTCATGGCTAAGGCAGAACTAGAATCCATTGTTTTTGGTTCCAGGTCTGCTGCCTTAACCATTGGACCAAACTCTCTCTCCCTCTCCCTCCCTCTCATAATTGCTAGATATACAGAAAGAACTTAAAGCAAAAGATATGTAGATAACCAATAAAAGTGTTCTCTGTTCAACAAAAATGACATTTAAGAAATGTAATTCCCCCTCCCCCCAGGAACAATCGGGACTAGATTCACTTTCACCCTTTTCTAAACTTCCCCTTTAAAAAAAGACCTTAGTGCCAATATGCAGAATAAAGAATAAAGAAAAATAAGTAGCTGTAAGATATTACCTTTCTTTCCTTTAATGGCTGGCAAGGGATGGTCTCTCTTACTTGGATCTATACTCATATATCCATCTTCATCCATCTTTTAGAACTTTGGGGTTTTTTTGGTAGTAGCAAGTTTTATAGTCTTCACAAGAGGAAGTGATGGTTTTTTGAGATTCTTCAAATAGCCAGTCTGATACAATTGTGTAACTGGTTTTACAAAACCAGTCTCCAAGTCAGTAAACAATTTTTTCCCAAGTGGGATAGAAGACCAGCTTATTCATTTGTTACAATCAACAGGAGGTGCTTGAAGTTGCCCATGGGGTAGTTAGCTGAGAGGTGCTTTTAGCCGGATTCAGACATGGAGATAGCCATTTCTACTCTTTATTTCTCATCCTGTTTCTGTAAGCTCAATTGCAAGTGTTTACCGCAACTCTTGAGGAAGAAGTCAGGTGTCTGGATCGGGAAAGTAGTTGGAAGGAGTTGTGGGTGGCACACCTCCTATGCAACAGAATGAATCATCCCAGGATATGGTGATGAGCCCCTAATGATTCACAACTACATTGTTGAAGAAGGTGCATTAAGATAACAGGTTTTGCACAACTTTGGAGCCCCTTTGCAGGCAATCAGTCTCTTCTTCCATTGGAAAGGAGTGTCAATATTTCATTGGGAACTAAATGTTTGGGTTTCATTTGTTTCTATCTCTCCAAGTTGCACACCAACTCTGAAGGCCAAGTTTTAAATAAGAGTAAAGAACAAAATGATTGATTTTAGATTGATTTTAGATTGAAAATGATTGATTTTTTTGTTTATCCTGGTTCCACATAGTTACCTATGCCCCCCTCATATCATTAGTCCACTCCAGGGGGGGGGAGAAAGAAGAAGAGGAAGAGGAAGAGGAAGAGGAAGAGGAAGAGGAAGAGGAAGAGGAAGAGGAAGAGGAAGAAGAAGAAGAAGAAGAAGAAGAAGAAGAAGAAGAAGAAGAAGAAGAAGAAGAAGAAGAAGAAGAAGAATGATATAGTTTGATACCAGCAATGATATAGTTTAGCAGTTGATCACCCAAAGAGGCCATTAGGGGGTGGCTCATGAACTAACATTCTAAGATCCATTTTACTATTTATGTCACCATTATTGTGCCTTTTGTAACAGAAGCTCAAAGTGACCTACTTATTCCTCCCTTCTCCTGTCACAACAATCCTATAAGGTAGTTTGCCCTGAGGGAGAATGAATGGTTTCTGTAGTGGATTCAAATAGAGACTTCTAAGTTGATGTTCCTATTGGTTAGTAAGCGCAACGAAACTATTGGTTAATGACGTGAGTATCTAATTGGCCACCTAAAGCAGCAGGAAGTTTAAATAGATGCCATTGGTTGCGAGCCGCGAGCAGCCGCTATAAAAAGGGCTGCCGCGGCTCGACTGCAGTTGAAGTTACTTGTTATTATTAAAAGAGCTGAATTCAACTCCGGTCTGCGAGTCTCTGATTTGGCGACAGAACAGTTTCAGAGTTCCCCAAGGAATTTCCATGATTGAGAGGGAATTTAGAACCTAGATTTTCCTGCTCCTCATCCAACATATCGACAATATAATAGTTCTGTTTGGCTGTCCTGCTCATGGAATTTGCCTAATCTGTTTTTTTTTTTTTTTTTTTTACAAATTTTATTGATTTTACAAAATACAAACAAAACTAAAAGATCTTTTCTGAAGGTTGTCTGATCCCGGGTTGAAACTCTTCGCACAGATACAAATTCAAACATCATATTCACTTTATATATCCTTCCATATCTTATTATCATTTTCTTTTTTATATTATATATATAAACCATTTTTTTCAATTTTATATAAACAATGCACAAGGCATAACAGCTTATAAGTTCTTTTCTAAGAAAAAATAATAAAAGAAGAAAACCAATAGAACATAACAATCCCAAATTATAGTATCAATACTTGGTCTATTTAGCTTCATATCTTATCCCAACTTCTCCTTTTCATCCAAATTATTTCTTATTAATTAAAAAGAATTTTTTTTGCCTTTTTTCAATATACAACATCCCCCCCCCCAAAAAAAGCATAACAAAACCTTTATATATCCTTTCATATCTTATTACCATTTTCAATAATATTCTTTGTCTGTTCCATTTCCAACTATCCATTCATCTTTTTTCTTTTATTATACTTCTCCTATACACCAATTGGAGTAACGTCTATAACTCATTACCCTAACTTAAAAGTACTTCATATAACAATTTTTCTTGGGATTCTGTTTAAAAGATTCTAAAATTACACAATGAATTTTATACTCTAAATACACATATAAAAAACACAATCTTATGTACCCTCCAGAATCCCTCTTTTATCCTAAATTAAATTCACCCATTGTCTCTGAATAAACTTTTTTTCTTTAGATCTTGCTTCCCCCCATTGAGGCTTCTCCTCCCCCCCTTTCTCTCTTGCTTATTCTTCTCCTTGCCCTTTTTACCCCTTTGTCTTTCCTCCTCCCTTTTCTTACTCCTTTTCCTTTGCTTTCTAACCTTGCCTCCACCTTTCCGCTCATTTTTCTCTTCTTTGGTTGTTTTTATAATTCTTAAAATCCCCTTTTTCTTATCCTTTTTCTCCTCCTCCCCGGAAAGAACCCATTGTTCATCAAAGATGGCTTCTTCTTCCTCTTCTTCTTTGTCCCAGTCCTTCTGCTGCGTAATCAACTTTTCATAAGTACATAACGCCATTTCTAAGAATTGAAACAAAGTGCCCAAAGTATCTTCCTTTTTATATTTTTGATATTCAGAGAAACTTTTCCCAAAACAACCACAAGTATTTTTAATCAAAAATAATTCAAAAAAAGTTCCAAAAATTAATACTTTTCTTCCTTCTTCTCTTTCTCTTTCTGGGGTTAATGTTTAATCAAAGAGGTCCAATTACCATATACCTTTCTTTGGGATTCTAGGCAATCTCCTCCTTTTTCAGCTTCTGCTCCAATTTTTTTTTTCCTCTCCCTTCCCACTTGCAATATCAATTTTAAATAATCAGAAATCCATACCTCCAACAAGGGTTTTCCAATTTCTTAAGTTTTTCAATGTCCAAAAATCCTTTTGTCCCTTAGCTTCAACTCTCAAAACAATTCACTTTCAATGTCCAATATGTCCAAACATTTCTGCTATTTCCATGGGGTGGGAGAGTAAAGAAAAAAAAAAGTTCCCTTTAACAGCTTCTCCGCCGCTTTCGATCTTCTTAGGGATACAATGTATCCTCCAGCAATTCAAACAGCTCAGTTCCAACCAATTTGAAAGATGTTACTTGACCCGGCTCAGACAGCACTTTCACTCTTCTTACTTCCTCCAGCGCAATCTTACCCGGTTGCTGGCTTCTTCGTGGCGGCCATTGCTGACTGCCGCTCCACTGCCTTGGGAAAAAGGGGTTTTTCCGGAGAAGGAGGGGGTCTGCGACACCCCCAACCTCCTGTCCGACTCCCCTCTCTCTTCAGCTGTCCCTACAGGGCAGCCATATCCCCCTGACCCATCTGGATCAGAGGTACCTCGGCGGCTAGCACAGCAGGAATCGCGAGCTGTCGCGAATTCCTGCTGCCCCGAAGCTACGCGAAACCGGAAGACTTATAACCAATGAATTCCCTACAGGAATTATATGCAACATGGAAAATGTGTTTTCCCCCCTTAAATTCAGTATAGGAAACATATAATTAAGCTCTGATCATGAGAGTCTGGGGACACCTTAACTGTGTTTGGGTACCTACAAGAAGAACAGGAAAAAGGTCTATACCAGGGGTGTCAAACTCAAGGCCCGTGGATCGGATTTGGCCTGCAGGGTGTTTAAATCTGGTCTATGGGGCCGGCCTAGAAATATCAAAGGACCGGCCCACAGTGCCTCTACTGGTGAAAAGAAGGTGGTCATTTTTGGCCAGGAGGCCAGGGAGGCTGAAAACAGACCATGCAGGGGCTTTCTGGGGCCTTTGTATGGCCCATTTTCATCCTGGAGAGCGCTGCAGGAGGCCAGGGCGGCCGAAAATGTGGTGCAGGGAGCCACGTGCGTCCCCAACCTCTGTTTTGGCTAGCAGGGTGCTGCAGGAGGCATCTGTCCCATCTCCCCACCGCTCTTCTTCCGATCCACTGAGGAGAACTACAATGCTGAACTGGCCCTCAAGGAAATCCAGTTTGACACTCCTGGTCTACACCAAAGAACTAAAGGCTTTTGCTGAGTACAGTGTAAATACACCTCCCAGAACCAATAAGTGATTAATGTGTAGAATTGTGTCAGGAAGTTCCAGATATGATGATAATAACTGCCTAACACATTTGTCAAGTTAATTAGGGAAACAAAAGAGAATTCTTTGTCTTCCAATGAGTCTACAACAATTTCCAGACTTCTGTAATTTTGGGTTACTCAGAGAAGATAAGAAAAAGTGATTTTTGTCTCCAGATTCCAAATTATTAGAAAAGATCTCAGTTTCATTTATTCTTGACCCACTGAAATGGCATGAGGTTTTGGGCCTTATAGATCTCATTAATTGGCATTATTCATAATGGGTGAATTCCATATGTTCATAGGTTCCTTCCAATTCACAGTAAACAAATTGATGTGTCCTGCTAAGAGACAGAGTTTTACAATCATAATTTATTGCTCAAAAGTCATAGTTGGTTTTCCACAACTTGCTAAAAATGAGACATGATTTTAGCCCTTTTCCTTTGATGTTCTGAATGTTAGATAATTGGACAGCGGGCTCAATTATTTTTTCTCTTTTGGCCGAGGGGTAATATTAAAAAGCAAGGAATTTAGAGGAATTTAGCAAATGTCTTTCTGAGCCCCTAAATTCAGAGATTAGTGGAAGAAAGTAGAGGCAGTAGATGGCCCTGAGAAAATGAAATTATCAGCATTCCAATGAAACTCCCCATTTCATTCAGCACTCAGAAAGAAAGTTCATCCAAGTAAGAATTTATTAGAGAAATCAGACTGGCACATCTGGGAAAACCCGAATCTGAGAGTTCTGGGTTTTCCTTTTGTAATTGAAAATCAAAATCACATCCCCATATTTTATTTAGAAGCTTCCACGCTGCCAGAAGCAAACATTGTGTGAAGACTTAAAAGGCATCTAAGATGCTTCCATAGCAATCTGACTCATGGAAGTACATTGGTGTGGTTCTCTTTTAAAATATCTGCTTTCTTTTCAAAATATCCTACTGATCCTAGAGTTATCCTTTGCTGGTCTTTCCCAGAAATATCCATTCCCCCCTCCCCCCTGTGTTTTAATCTCTGTGGATCTGTTGATTTTTGTTGTTTGAATGTTTGAAAAAATCTGGGATTTTTGTCATCCCTAAAATATTCGACTCTGGTTAGCTGGCTAGGGGTGGCATTGGAAGAGTTGAGGAAGGTGAGGTAGAAGGAGACCTTTGATTTAGAACAGGGGGGTTAAACTCACCTCATGGCAGCATCACATGACATATCGGGACTTTTTTCCCCTTTGCTAAACTGGATGGGGGTGGGGCCAGCATGTGACTCATCAGGCCCATGGGCCGTGAGTTTGACACCCCTGTGTCAACTCATACTCTGTTTCTGTGAGTTGCCAACAAAATGGGAGGGGGAAGCAGTGGGCAGCTTGCATTCCATACATATTTTCAAAGATAGTAACTAAGTGACTGAAGTTTCTGCCATGCAAAATTCTAACTGGAGAACATGATTGATGACTCTTGGCTATGGATGTGTCCCATTGGAGAATATGAATTATGATACACCCAGGGTGTTGGGGGGAAACCAGGGTCAAGGGTGACAATAATTATGTGTCTCAGAGTTGGCTACACCCAGGCAATGCCTGACATGTTAATTCCCTATAAATCTTTTTGGAGTTTGGCGAGAGACTCGTGATTTAAATGGGGTTAAGTGTCGAAATCCTGACAGCCTGATTTAGAAGATAACGCAGCTGTCTTCTAAATCAAAAGGGGAAAGGAAGACCAAAGGAAGTCAAAGACACCCAAGACAATGGTGTGCATGGAGAAACACAAAGAATGGAGGAGTGCTGAAGGTAGTCTGAAAATCTTCAGTATGATGACCCCTTTGCTCCACCATCTCATGGATGGAGGAGAAGTTGTCCATTCCACTTATAGATCACGAACCAAGCGTGAATCTTCTCTCCAGCAAAATTTGCTTTCAGAAAAGTGAAGAGTTCAGCATTCGTGTCGCCATCAAAGAATGCTATGAGGCCTTGTGAATAGTCCAGAGAAACTTGGATCCTTCTCGACGAATGACTCAGTGACAAATTTGTCCTGGGATGTGTGATGGCTTGGTGCTGCCCGTCAATTTGCTGCATTCCCCAGTAACCTCCGCTTGGTTGAAGGTCAATGGGCCCATTCCGGTTTGCAGACTCCCTAACAATTCCTACCCCCCACCACTCCCCTTCCTCCACCACCTCCACCTCCCAGCAAAGCTTCCCAGAGCTAAAGGTCTCGTGGCTTAGGACACTGGCCATAACGTCATATCTCAGAGGACTGGTGTTCACTTGCTGTTTCATGGCTTTCCATCTCACGCTTTTCAAATCTGGAGATACGTACAGCTGGGGGTGAGCTGTGCTTGGATCCAGAGTCAGGTTTGCTGTTTGAAAGGGAAAAACAAACAGTTTTGGGAAAAAGGAATTACTATCTTTTGCGTGCCATCTAATTTTTCTTATGTCATGCCCAGGAGTAAGGCTTTCTGCCCTGAAAATCTTGGAAGAACTGGATATAATAAGATAAAACTGGCTGGAGAAAATAGCAATCACATCAAGGAATTGCTGTATGTATATTTTTCAGGATAGCTTTTGTTCAATTATATGCAGTAAGCCTTCTGTTTTACAGACACCCTGTCATCTGTCTCTGGATGCAATAGAAAAAAACCAGACTTCATATTTTATAGAAACGTTACCTGGGTGATGCAAAACTAGTAAGTTAAAATAAATTACAAAATCACCCTGCATAGTTAGGCTACACAGTTTGCATAATGTACATGATATTTGCCTATATTGTGCACAAAATTGCTCTTGTTAAAATTTCCATAAATTCTGATCTAACAGAAGTTTGGCTTTAACAGATATCCTTGTCCTTCCGTTTCTCTGTAAAAGTGAGGTTTGATTAAAACTTTGGTTTTGTCCCTACGTTTCCTTCTAATTCTCTCTTGTTCAAATTAATGATTGCTTGTTTTGGCACATTGAGCTCCATGCCATGTAAGCTTGTCTTTTCACGTGCTCTCTTCATTGCCTCTACAGGTAGTTCTCAAGTTACAATCATTTGTTTAGTGACGGCACTGAAAAAATGATTTGTGACTGGTTCTCACACCTGTGATCTTTGAAGCATCCACACAGTCACATGATCAAAATTTGGGTACTTGGCAACTGGGATGTATTTATGATGGTTGAAGCATCTCAGGGTCCTGAAGTTGTCATCTACAGCCTTCCTGGGGAGCTTCTGACAAGCAAAGTAAATTCCAGATTCCAAATTAGCTTAACAATCACATGATTCACTTAACTGCAGGGATTTGCTTAACAACCATGGCAAAGAAAAAAATGGGACATGAGTAATTTAATAACCACCAACGGAAATTTTGGACTCAGCCCAGGCTGTAAATTGAGGACTTAACCTGTATTAAAGTTTAAAAGGGACTTTTTACCATCTACGGTGGACATGTGACAAAGCAGAATAAAAATGATTCATTTTCTATGATTCATATTTTAATACAGAAAATCCTGAAAATGGAGATAAAAATGAAACCAGAACTTTTCCTCTTGGGTCTAGCGGAAAAAGAACTGGAGAAAAAAATGGAATTTTGTTACTATATATTTTGATGGCAGCAAGACTATTGAAATACGTAAAAATGGAAGGACACTTCGATTCCTACTATGGAAGAACAGTTGCAGAGGTTGATGGAGTTGGCTGAAATGGCAAAACTCACTACCTCGATTAAAGAAAAGAACATAAGTACTTTTGTTTCCACATGGAAACCGCTTCTGAACTTTGTGCTTGAGGTGGAGAAGAATGAAACTTCGATTTTGGGTTTTACAGACTAGATTGATAGATCTTTATATAAATGATGTATTCCAGTGGTGGTATTCAGTCGGTTCACAACGGATCGGATGAACCGGTAGCAAGAATTTGGCGTGGGTCGCCGAACCAGTAGTAAGTTCTGGCTGGCCACGCTCCCCACCTGGTCGCCCTCCTGCCCCCTGCCTGACATTCGCCTGAGGTATGTATTTTTTTTTTTTTCCCTCCCGATAATGAGCTGTAGATAAGATCAGCTGTACTGGGATTCCCCTTGCTGAGGCCCAGGAAGGCAAAAAATGGAGGGAGGGACTCAGTCCCCCTCCATTTTTTGCCTTCCAGAGCCCCAGAGGAGCCTTAGGGGAGCAAAAACGCCCCCCCAGAGACTCCTCTGGGGCTAAGAAGTCCCCCCAAATGGGTGGGGGCTGCAAAAAAAGCCATGCCCACCTAGTCATGTGGCCACGCCCACCAAGCCACGCCCACATAACTGGTAGTAAAAGTTTTTGAATACCACATACTATTATGGAAAAGCAAAAACTTGTGATCTGTTGTTAATGCCTTATTCTACTGTAACCGAGAGAGTTGGAAGTCAACGCTGTTCTTTTTCTTTTTCTTTCCCTCTCTTTCCTCACTTTTCTTTTCCCTCTCCCCTTCCCCCTCCTTGTCCTCTTATTTACTTTTGTGTTTTACAATACTTTATAACATAATAAAATGTAAGCGGGCAAGAAAGATTAGACAGGAAAACAAAGCTCACACTCCTATTAAATTCCTGCTATAGTTGTCCTTAGTTTCTGTTGCAACTGAATGGCCAAATTCTTCAGCAAAGCATACTGTCAGTGGAAAGCATAATAACTGCAAAAGGGACTAGCATCCCTTTTGCAGTTACTATCTTTCTTCCCCCAAAAGGTCTTCAACATTGAGTAACATTTGATGACCTTGCTTCATTTTGCAGCCTGATGCTCCTTTTGCTAGGAAGCCAAAATGACCACCGTGGAGCTTCAAAGGACACTGGTGTCATCCTGTCACTGGAGAAAAGTCTACTTCTGAAAACACCTCATCAGTGTGTGAGCTTTTCCACCATGTCTTGTATATCTTTGAAACAGTGGTGGGATTCAGTTTTTTAAACTACCGGTTCTGTGGGCATGGCTTGGTGGGCGTGGCAGGGAAGGATATACTGCAAAATCTCCATTCCCACCCCACTCCAGGGGAAGGATACTGTAAAATCCCCATTCCCTCCCCATCCCACTAACCTGCTCCGTTCTCCTGTGCAGGGCAACAAAAGAAGACCCAGCCAATCAGCTGGGACTCGGGAGGCAGGGAATAGATGGGGATGGGGCCAGTCAGAAGTGGTATTCCGAATAACTCAAAATTTCCACTATCAGTTCTCCAAAACCGGTCAGAACCTGCTGAATGCCACCTCTGCTTTGAAACCACAAAGAGGAATAAAGATATTACTCAATTCTAGAGCTGTTGGACTTTTCTTGTTATGCTGTTTGTAGCAAATCGACATTTTTGTTTTGCATGCAACTCCGGATCTGGTAAGGGTCAGGTTTTGAAACAGCATGAACCTGGAAATCTTAAAAAAAAATAATTAGAATTTAATGCCATCCAACAAACACATCTGTTTATATTGGTTCACAAGGAACTCATGGAAGTAGGAAGCCGCTTAGACCAGTGATGGCGAACCTTTTCAGCAGCGAGTGCCCAAACCGGAACACATGTGCAATATGCGGGTGCCGGAGCACTACGTGCATGCCTGTTTTTTGGCTGTTTTCAGGCCATTCTTTGGGCCCTTTTTGGGGCCATTTTCAGGCTCTTTTTCAGGCCATTTTTGGGCTGATTTGGGGACTTTTGGGGGGGGGGTTGTCTCAGAAATGGTCCAAAAATGGTTTCAAAATGGCCTGAGAAACGGGCTGAAAATGGCCCAAAATGGCCCTGAAAAAGGCCTGAAAAAAGGCTTGAAAATGGCCCAGAAAAGGGCCTGAGAAATGGGCTGAAAATGGCCCTGGAAAAAGGCCTGAAAACAGCCTGAGAAACGGGCTGAAAATGGCCCTGAAAATGGCCCTGAAAAAGGCCTGAAAAACAGCTTGAAAATGGCCTGAGAAATGGGCCAAAAATGGCCCTTAAAAAGGCCTGAAAACTGGCCTGAAAATGGCCCAGAAAAGGGCCTGAAAATGGCCTGAGAAATGGCCTGAAAATGGCCCAAAATAGCCCTGAAAAAGAAAATGCCCCAGAAAACAGCCTGAGAAACGGGCTGAAAATGGCCCAAAATGGCCCTGAAAAAGAAACTGGCCCAGGAAATGGCCTGAAAATGGCCTGAGAAATGGCCTGAAAATGGCCCTGAAAAAGGCAGGTAAAATGGCCTGCAAATGGTTTGAGAAACGGGCTGAAAATGGCCCAAAATGACCCTGAAAAAGGCCTGAAAAACAGCCTGAAAATGGCTCAAAAATGGCCTGAAAACGGCCTGAGAAACGGGCTGAAAATGGCCCAAAATGGCCCTGAAAAAGGCCTGAAAAATAGCCTGAAATGGCCCAGAAAAGGGCCTGAAAATGGCCTGAGAAACGGGCTGAAAATGGCCCAAAATGGCCCGGAAAACAGCCTGAAAACAGCCTGAGAAACGGGCTGAAAATGGCCCTGAAAAAGGCAGGTAAAATGGCCTGCAAATAGCTTGAGAAATGGGCTGAAAATGGCCCAAAATGACCCTGAAAAAGGCCTGAAAAACAGCCTGAAAATGGCTCCAAAAATGGCCTGAAAACGACCTGAAAACGGTCTGAGAAACGGGCTGAAAATGGCCCAAAATGGCCCTGAAAAAGAAAATGGCTCAGAAAATGGCCTGAAAATGGCCTGAGAAATGGCCCTGAAAAAGGCCGGAAAAATGGCCCGAGAAACGGGCTGAAAATGGCCCAAAATGGCCCGGAAAACAGCCTGAAAACAGCCTGAGAAACAGGCTGAAAATGGCCCAAAATGGCCCTGAAAAAGAAACTGGCCCAGAAAATGGCCTGAGAAACGGGCTGAAAATGGCCCAAAATCGCCCTGAAAAAGGCCTGAAAAATGGCCTGAAAAAGACCCCAGAACAGCCTGTTTTGGGGGCCATTTTCTGGTGCTCCAGCATCCATAAAGACCAGCTGGCTGGCATGTCAGAAACTAGAAGAGCAGCTGGTGATAGTGTGTGTTCCCACCGAGAGGGCTCTGTGTGCCACCTCTGGCATGCGTGCCACAGGTTTGCCATCACAGCCTTAGACTTTTGGTATTCAGAATTATTTTAAGAAACAAAGTTCCTAATGGATAAAAGTACCAAGAAATAGCTTTGTCTCAGATTCAGGCATTTCAAAGGATTTCCTCACCAAGAAGCCCAATTCACAAATTCACGTTATTAATTGCTTGGTCATAATTGCTTGGTATATTAAATGCCATGGTCATCTTCTGTTTGGACTTACTGCAGTTTGCTCTACATGGGGCTATACCTGTGAAAAGTATCCAGAAGCTTCAGCTGGTACAGACTGTGTCCGTGCAGGCAAACTTGGGCACCCAAGGAACAGGGCATATAACACCTTTCCTGCACAAGCTACATTGGGTGCCAGTTTGCTTCCTGGTCCAATTCAAGGTGTTGGTTATGACCTTTAAAGCTTTATGGCAGGGGACCAGGCTACCTATGCTATCATCTTTGTCCTATTACTTCAGCCTGTCTCACGCGATGCAGAGAAGGCATATTATAGACCCCATCAAACAATTCTGACCGGTGGGATCCAGGAAGAGAGACTTCTATGCTGTTGTCTGCACCCTTTGGAACATCCTAAAGAGCTGTGATGGCGTAGTAGTTAGAATGCAGGCTACTTCTGCTGACTGCCAACTGCCTGCAATTTGGCAGTTCGAATCTCACCAGGCTCAAGGTTGACTCAGCCTTCCCGCCTTCTGAGGTGAGTAAAATGAGGAACCAGATTGTTGGGGGCCATAGGCTGACTCTGTAAACCATTTAGAGAGGGCTGTAAAGCACTGTGAAGCAGTATATAAGTCTCAGTGCTATTGCTGTCCTCCCACGGAGGTGAGGTGGGCCCCTGCTGTCCTGGCCTCTCAGAAAGGTGTAAAACCTGGCTCTGCAATCTTGCTTGGAGTACACAGTGGAGCATACATGTTTTCTATTATCCAGGTTTCTTTTTTTTCCTAATCATCAAAACCATGAATCATAAAAACATATTTTTCCAATTCATTCAGAAAGGCTAATACGGGTTTTCAATCGGCTTACAGACATAGATACTGTTTTTTACCTTTGGTCAAAGAAGCTAATTTAACCATCATCATTAGAACATTAACATCATTAGAAATTAATTGTTCCATCATCCTCAGCAACCATTCCTCCATTGTTCCCACTATTATGACAAATTTTAAATCTATTTTTTAATCCTCCCAAGGTCTTGTCCCATTGTAATAAATGAACAAACTTTCTTCAACGTTTGAAAGCTCAGTTGTTCACCGTGCCCACCAATCAAAATGCCAAATTGAGTCTGTAGATTTCAGATGTATTCTCCAGGAATGAAAAAGAAAAAGAAAAAAAGAAAATTTCTGCAGGCACCTATAGATATTAAGAAAGACCATCTTAGTTTTCTCCTTTTTTTTTTCTACTATAAAAAAGATAAAACTGCTAGGGACTGGATTCACTTTCGCCATTTTCTTAAATTGCCTTTAAAAAAAATACTGCCCACATGCAGAGGGCAGTAAAAGTCCTCACCTTTGCTCTATTTAGAAGCTGGCAAGTGTCTGTTTGATGGTTCCAAATATACAAGTCCATCGACATCCATCTTCCAGAGGTGGTTGTTAATGGCTGCAGCAAGTTTCACACTCTTCAAACCAGAAACTACCAATTCCTTGAGCTCCTTTAACAGTCAGTCTTAAGCAATTACATAATTGCCTTCAGGAAGCCAGCCCTAGAAATGATGAATGAAATTCAAAGGCGGGGGTAGGGAGGAGAGTTATTTTTTAACTGTAATCATCAGTGCACAACTGATGCCTTGAGAACAATTCTGGGTTGGAGACAGCTAAGTGAGTTGAGGGTAGATATTTCTAGGTCTGTTGGGAATCAGAATCTCAAGAATCAGAACCTCAAGGACAATCACTCCAATCACTTGATTGATGAGCCGTGGAGACACAGTGGTTAGAGTGCAGTACTGCAGGCTACTTCTGCTGACTGCCGATTGCCGACTGCCTGCAATTTGGCAGATTGAATCCCACCTGGCTCAAGGTTGACTCAGCCTTCCATCCTTCTGAGGTGGGTAAAATGAGGACCCCAATGTTTGGGGGGCAATATGCTGACTCTGTAAAGAGCTTAGAGAAAGCTGTAAAGCAGGGGTCCCCAACCACCGGTCCACGGACCGGTACCGGTCCATGGAACAAATCCTACTGGGCCGCTGGTTTGCTGGGTGCCGCCATCTTGTTTTGATGAAAAAGTGCTTCCGGTGAGCTTTTCCAGGTAGAAAGCTCACCGGAAGCACTTTTTCATCAAAACAAGATGGCGGCGCACAGCTGATGCCAGTACCGGGCCACGGCATAAAAAAGGTTGGGGACCACTGCTGTAAAGCACAGTGAAGTGGTATATAAATCTAAATGCAATTGCTATTCCATTTTTCCATATGTTTTAAGAAAGTTCAACTCCATGGCTTCTATGACATCTCTTTAGAGAAAAAAAAATCCAGATGGCTGGATTGGGAAAAATGGGCAGGGGTGGGATTCTACTGGTTCGGCCTGGTTCTATAAAACTGGTAGATCCAAAATGTAGCTGACACCGAACTGGTTCTCTCCAAAGATCTTTTCTTTTCACCCGCCCGCCCGGGCTCTAGGGTGTCCTTTATTCTTACCTGAGTTGCTTTGCGTGGCACTGCTGAGTGCCATGTGTCAGCAGGAGATGGTAATTGCTTGCAGGAGAAGTTGTTTTGCAAGTACTGCACACAGGGGTGGGATTCAAATTTTTAACAACTGGTTCTGTGGGCATGGCTTAGGTGATGGGTGTGGCTTGGTGGTCATGTGACTTGGTTGACATGGCTTGATGGTTATGTTATTGGCTGGGTGTGGCCAACTCAATATCATTCACATCGAGGCATGCATCTCTTCGCCTGGCCTCTCATGACTGTGGGGATGCTGCAACAGTCGTAAGTGTGAAAAATGGTCATGTCACTTTTTTCAGTGCCATTGTAACTTTAAATGGTCACGCTACACAAGCAAAGTACCAGCAAAGGAGGGGAAAAAAATCCGGAGAAGTTCCTGAGACAGGAAGTCTAGTCCTGCCAAGAATGTAATAAGGGTTAACGGAGAGGCAGTTTCTGTAAGCAACACCAGAATGTTTCCTTCCTGCCTTTCTTACAGGATTAGGCCAGTAATTTCTTCTAACAACTGGTTCTCCGAATTGCTTAGAATGTTAACAACTGGTTCTAGCGAGTAGGTGCAAACTGGTAGAATCCCACCCTGACTGTGCATGAGTGCAAAGCGTACACTCACTGAACTGGTTGTTATGCCGGTAGGATCCCACTCCTAAAAATGGGGTAGCTGTTCCATCTCCTAATTAACCTCTTATGATAAAAGATTCGTTCCAGGTTATGGTCAGGGCTCCATTGTCAGTGAAGATTCTGTGGGAACATGTGTTCTTCTGCATACAGATAATCCTCAATTTACAGCAGTTTATTTACTTAACATTCAAAGTTCCAACTGCAGGGGAAAAGTGACTTATGACCATTTTTCACACTTATGACCATTACACCATCCCTGTGGTCACGTGATCAAAATTTAGACTGTGATGACTGATTCATACTTATGATAATTTGGAGTGTTCCCAGGGTTATATGATCATTTTTTGTGACCTTCACGCAAACAAAGTCAATGTGGAAGCCAGATTCACTTAACAACCATGTTACTAGCTGAATAACTGCCGTGATTCACTTAACAATTGTGGCAAGATCATAAAATAGGGCAGAATTCACTTTTTATTTATTTTTTATTTATTTGATTTGTCAATCGCTTACAAGATAATAGGTATCATTACTCCTACATGCCCTTCCGTGGCCCAATGCCATCTTTATTTATTTACTTATTTATTTTTATTTATTTTATTTATTTGTCAAGCGATTATAAGATAACAGGTGTAAGTATAAACATAGTTATGAATACATGAAATGGGAACATATAAGAAAAATAAAGGAACCAATAGGACAGGGACGGTAGGCACGTAGGTGCGCTTATGCATGCCCCCTACAGACCTCTTAGGAAAGGGGTGAGGTCAATAGTAGAAAGTCTAAGGTCAAAGTTTCTTTAGACTGCATAGCACTGCTGAACACTGAGTTACAATGTAATTGTGAAAAACATTAGGTTATTTTAAAATGGAGCTGTTTTATGAACCATGGTGGTGCAGTGCTTAGAGTGCAGCCCTGCAGGCTACTTCTACTGACTGCCAGCTGCCTGCAATTTGGCAGTTCAAATCTCACCAGTCTCAAGGTTGACTCAGCCTTCCATCCTTCCGAGGTGGGTAAAATGAGGACCCAGATTGTTGGGGGCAATAGGCTGACTCTGTAAACTGCTTAGAGAGGGCTGTGAAGTAGTGTATAATTCTAAGTGCTATTGTTATTGCTATACCTAGGCCCCATCTTAGAAACCTAGTCATGCTCTTGATCCAACTCCACTATCTTAGACTTCTGCCATTTTAAAGGCACTCATATAGATTTCAACACTTAATTTTTACACATTCTTCTCACAAGCAGAGATTTAAGGTGAGCTTCCATATTGTTCCCAGGAACTGCTAGTTCTGTTGTATAAGAACACACTTATTTATTCGCCCTGGCTATGAATGGATTGATTCTGTTTTAAAACCACCAAGACTAAAAGGCATCAGCTGTTAATGAAGATGAATCCCGCAGAAAGATTCTGAAAAAGATTTACTTTTTTCAAATTCAGTATGGAAAATGCTGAACTCTGAATGCCTATGTTTCAATATCTGAACCAGTCAAAGCAAGTCCAAGAGTGTATCTTGGCAGCCATCTCCCCTCTGGCCCCAGCATTGCTGTTTAACCATTGGATGATGGATTTAGAAAGTTTAAAATTGGGAGTGGCCAGAAGCATAAAGAGACCCAATGTCTGCAAAGTACATGGTTTGGGGGATAGATTGACAAGTGAACTCTCAAAGTCAAGATAATTATTTGTTTTGTTCACAAATATAGGAGACAAATTGAAACTATTAAGTGCTGAGCATGGGTCGAAATAAATGGAGACAGCCTCTGAACGGTGAACTTTCAGCTCTTTATTTACATAGTGACTTCTCAAACCAACAACAGTGAACTCTGCCTTATATAGGCAACCCTTGTAAGATTTGTCCAACAACAAGCTATGAACGCTAGCTCTTTTAACCAATAAGAATTCTCTGTTAAGGGCCAATCGGATTCCTCAGAACTAACCAATCTGATCTGGCTGCCTAACAGCCAATCAGAAGTGCAGGGCCAGAACCCTGCACTTTACCTCAAGCTCATACTTTATTAACTATGGTACATACACAACACCCCTTCCCCCTGGCTTCTTAATTACGGTGTAGTTATATAGTCCCTTAGATAGGATGGTTGTCTTTTAAGTCTTTCAGATTTTCGTTGGATTGGTTGGTTGCAATCCTGTTGAGGTAGATTGTTGTTTGGCAGTGGTTCTGCCTCTTGCTCAGCTGCAATTCCTTGCGGTGCAAACGTTTCTCCTTCCTGCTCCATTTCCTGAGTCTCACTTGATTCGTCATTCCCTTCGAGCAGGTTCCCTGGAACTTCATCTTCTTCCGTACCTCCCCCCCCTCAGTTTGGTCATGGGGGAGTTGTTGACTGGCCGTTGCGAGTCGTGACCGCAATTGATCGATATGCCCTTTCCACAATTTATTGTCACAGCATTTCACCACGTAGGATTTGGGGCCTGTCACTCGTACTACTGTCGCCTCTATCCATAACGGGTCGTCCGATAAGTTTCGTGCATAAACGAGGTCTCCTACCTGGAAGGTGCGACAGCGGCCGCTGGATCCTATTGGCTTTTCCGGTTCGTAAGCAGGGTGCAACTGGTCGAGGTGGGAGCGGAGTCTTCATCCCATCAGTAGTTCGGTGGGAATTCTGCTGGTGACACTATCTGGAGTTATGTGTTGCAAAAAGAGAATTTGGTTGACCTTGTCATCGATATTGTCATAGTCCACTTTTTGCAAAGTATTTTTTACAAATTGGACCATGCGTTCAGCTCGGCCATTGGTCGCAGGGTGTGCAGGCGAGGTGAGCGCATGGCGGATGCTGCGGTCAGCGAGGTACTGTTCGAACATTAGTGCTGTAAACTGTGGCCCGTTATTGGACACCAGGAGGTCAGGTAATCCGTGGGTTGCAAAGAGTCTGTTTAGGATCTTGATCACTGCCTCGGAAGTTGTAGCCATCATACGATGAATTTCTAACCAATTGGAGTATGCGTCGACTGTCAGCAAGAAGGTATAGCCCTTGGTTGGCCCCGCGAAATCCAGGTGGATTCTGGACCAGGGTCCACGTGGCGTCTCCCATTCAGTAGGCATGATTTTTGGTGGGGCGTTGCTGACTTGTTGGCAATTGGCACACGCTTTGACCCACTGCTCGATTTGCCAGTCCATGCCCGGCCACCATGCGTAGCTTCGTGCAAGCACTTTCATCCGCACGATGCCGGGGTGGCCCTCGTGCAGAATTCGTAGCAGCGTCTTCCGGAGTCGTTCTGGGACAACGACTCTATCGCCCCAGATGATACAGCCCTTTCGGGAAAAAAGTTCAGTCTGTCGAGATTTGAATGGTGCGAAGTCATCCGGTACTTGGTCCAATGGCCATCCACGTTCTACCCAGCCTAGGACTCGAGCTAGGGTGTGGTCTCGTTTGGTTTCTCTCGCGATGTCTCGGGCGGTCATAGGCGGTGAGTTGAGTGTTTCAATCTGCAACGTGGTTGCCGTTGGTGCCGAATCGTTGAGAGTCTCTGGAAGTGGTGTTCGGCTTAATGCGTTGGCGTGGGGAATGGCTTTCCCCGGGCGATATTGCAGCCGATAATTATAAGCAGCTAGGAATTCTGACCATCGGGTCATTCTAGGGGATAATATGCAGGGGGTTGTCTTGTCCCAGGCTATTATCCCTAGTAACGGTTTGTGGTCAGTTATAATGGTAAATGTCCTTCCATACACATATTCATGAAATTTTTTTACAGCTGAGACGATTGCGAGGGCTTCTTTATCCATTTGTCCATAGTTCCGCTCTGCTTGTGAAAGAGTCTTTGAAAAGTATGCAACAGGGGATTCGTTCCCATTAGGCAGTACATGGCTCAAAATGGCGCCCACCCCGAAAGGCGATGCATCGCAGGTTATAACTAACGGCAAAGTCTCGTTATACTGCTTAAGTACAGAGTCAGATGCAGTTTTTTAACATTCCGAAACGCTTGCTCTTCCCGGTAACCCCATACCCACAATGCTTTCTTATCTAATGATCGGTGTAACGGTTCAGCGACAGTTGCCTTGTGCGGTAAAAATACATTATAAAAATTAATGAGGCCTAAGAACGCCTGGAGATCGGCCTTGTTGCGTGGCCTGGGAGAGTTTTTGATCGCTTTTAATTTACTCTCGGTAGGATGAATGCCCTGGCTATCAATCCAGTACCCTAGAAACTCAACACTGTCAGTATACAATTGACATTTATCTTTTTTCACCTTAAGTCCGGCCTCTTGGAATTTTTTTAGAACGCATTTCAAATGGTCTTGTAAGATTTTTGGGTAGGGGCTGCAATTAATATGTCATCAAAATAAGCGATCACGTCCTTGATTCCTTGTAATAACCTTTCCATAAGGCTCTGGAAGATCCCCGGGGCTACACTAACTCCGAATTGCAATCGGGTACATTTAAAGGCACCCCTGTGCATTACAATAGTTTGGGCTCGAGCCGTTTTTTCATCCACTGGTAATTGTTGATAAGCTTGAGCTCAATCCAATTTAGCGAAAACCTTCCCGCCCCCCAAGGAATGGAGGAGGTGCTGCACCACCGGAACTGGATACGCATTCTGCTGTAGGGTGTGGTTCAAAGTGGCCCGGTAGTCCCCACAAATTCGGATTGACCCATCTGGCTTAATGGGTATTACAATAGGGGTTTCCCATGGAGAGTGATCGATGGGCTTCAACACCCCTTGAGCAATTAGCTTGTCGAGTTGTTCGTCAATCTTTGCTTTAAGAGCGAATGGAACTCGACGGGGCTTTAAGCAAATGGGAGCAACTTTTGGATCTAAACTGAATGAGATCGGGGTCCCCTTATACTCGCCTAAGCTGTCCACGAAGACGTCACTGAACTCAGAGAGAAGGTCTTCCTCCCACTCACAACCACCGACTCGATTCACGCTGGCCACTTCAATGCCGAGTGGCGCGAACCATTGGAGGCCTAGTAGGCTAGGCCTATTTCTATCGATGACTGTTAGAGGTAAGTACGCTGTATGCTTCTTGAAGGAGACTCGGACTCGGCAGGACCCGAGAACGGGGATTCGATTCCCTTGGTAGTCCTTGAGTATGAGGCGTTGAAATTGGAGGTCTTGGCATTGAATTGTGGGGATGAGTTGCTTGAGTGTCTTCCAGGACACCATCAAGAGGGACAATCCTGAGTTGACCTCCATGTGGCAAGGCTGGTTCTCGATGGCTACCGTGACTCGGATTTTCTTAGTGTCCAAGGCTGAGGCGTGACCGATAGTGATAGTATGGTGAGCCTCTTCTCTCTGCAAAGCTCGATTTCTGTAGGAGTGGTTTACTGGCTCTCGCCTTACAGGACGGTTTCCTGTCGATTGGCGATAGTTAGCCCCTTTTGAGGCCTGGCTGAGTCCTGGCAAGCTGCGGCAGACCCAGCCGATATGGCCTCGTTTTCCACACTCATGGCAGAGTGCGTTGCGGAATTTGCATTTGGACCTGGCATGGTTGGCTCCACAGCCAGCGCAAAGGCGTAAGGGCTTTGGGTGAGGGTCCCGGTCAGACTGCAGTCGATGGACCTCTTCTTCCTCACTGTCTGACAACAAAGAGAGGTCCTCATGGTGCGTTGTTAACAGCTGCCCTTCTGTGCTAGGTAAGATTTCGCTGGCCGGTGGTGGTACTGGAGTGCAGATTTGCCGAAGTTGTGCAGCCGACTTTTTGGTCACCTCTGCTGCCGTGGCTTCGGCGATGGCGTCAGCAAGGCTGATGTCGCCTTTCGCCATCAGCTTGCTTTGCAGGCCTAGTGCATCTAGTCCCAGAACTATTCGATCTCTTAGTGCCTCTTCTAAATCGGCGAACCCGCAGAGGCCTCCTAAATTTCAGAGGTCCGCCACGAAATTGGCCACGCTTTCCCCTTTTCGTTGGTTCCTCTGATAAAACTCGTGGCGTCTCACGAGCGTAGGCACAGTTGGTGCGTAATGGCCTCTCAGGATGGGTTCGAGGTCGTCCCAGCTCATGGCCTTCACTTCTCGAGGTTTGGCGAGTGCTTTAGCCATCTTAAATACGGCTGGGCCGCAATGCTTCAGGAACAACGCCCTTTTCTTTGCTGGCGTGGCGTCCTTCAAGTTGTTCGTCTCGAGAAACATTTGGAAGCAATCCATGTAGGATTCCCAATCCTCTTGGTTTGGATCGAACAGAGCGGGTGGTACGATGCCGCCGGACATGGTTCCGTTGTTGGCATCGTCTGTCACGTGCTCGGTGTTGCTTCCTGGCTTCTTCGGTTCAGACATCTCCAGATCCCATCCTCGTCGCCAGTATTAAGTACTGAGCATGGGTCGAAATAAATGGAGACAGCCTCTGAACGGTGAACTTTCAGCTCTTTATTTACATAGTGACTTCTCAAACCAACAACAGTGAACTCTGCCTTATATAGGCAACCCTTGTAAGATTTGTCCAATAAGGAGCTATGAACGCTAGCTCTTTTAACCAATAAGAATTCTCTGTTAAGGGCCAATCGGATTCCTCAGAACTAACCAATCCGATCTGGCCGCCTAACAGCCAATCAGAAGTGCAGGGCCAGAACCCTACACTTTACCTCAAGCTCATACTTTATTAACTATGGTACATACACAACAGAAACATTATTTCTTTAATCTTTTGAGTACAATACAAACTCATACAAAGATTCAGAGCCTGTGTCTTGAGCACACTCTTGTACTGCAGCGAGTCTTGGACCCTTTACACACGGCAAGAGAGAAAATACCTTTTATATGTGCTGTCTCCGAGGTATTCTTGGCATTACCTGGCACAACAAAGTTCCAAACAGCACAGCCTTGGAACGTGCTGGAATTTCTAGCATGTAGCTACTATTGAAAAAGCAACGTCTACACTGGCTTGGGCATGTCGTGAGGATGGCTGATGGGTGGATTCGAAAAGATCTCCTGTATGGAGAATTAGTGCAGGGAAAGCACCGTAGAGGGAGACCACAGCTGCAATATAAGGATATCTGCAAGAGGGATCTAAAGGTCTTGGGAATGGACATTAACAGCTGGGAAACCTTAACTTCTGATCGTTCAGCTTGGAGGCTAAAGGCGCAACGTGGCCTTCTCCAATTTGAAGAGACATTCATTCGGCAGGCTGAGGCAAACAGGCAGTCCCGGACCAGCGAAATCTGGGGGCTGGACAGGGGACAGGCTGTATCTGTCCTCAGTATGGATGGGATTGCCACTCTCGAATTGGCCTTTTTAGCCACACTAGATGCTGTTTTAGGACCTCTTTTCAGAGCACGATACACTTTTGAGGCCGAAGGATGCCAATCCCAATGCCTTTTAATCTTTTGAGTTTAGAAGTATTGTTTGAAATGCAGCTTATTACTGCAACTTAGGGGATTTTTGATTTAGAATTTAAAAAGCTGGTAGCAGAGGAAGAAGGGAAACAGAAGGGTAAGTCCAAAAAAAAAAAAAAGTCAAAGGATCCCAAATTGGATTCTGTAACATTATCCTAGTATACGTATATTTGCCTTCATTTATGACAATCAAAAGACCCGTCGTACAGGCAGAGAGGAGCAGAAGAGAGATTAAGTAGCATGTGGTGTGAAGTTCTTCCAGCAGGATGGTTGTTTTTGTCCCACTGTGTCATGGGTGAAGGAGAAGCTGTGCATTCCACTTAAAGATCAAGAGCCATGGGTAAACCTTCTCTCCAGCAAAATTTGCTTTTGGAAAAGTGAAGATTTCAGCATTCGTATCACCATCAAAAAAGGCTATGAGGCCTTGTGAATAGTCCAGAGAAACTCGGATCCTTCTTGGGGAATGGCACAAGGTCAAATCTGTCCTGGGCTGAGTGATTGATTCATACTTCCCATTAATTCGCTGCACTCCCCAGTACCCTCCTTGAGGGTTGAGGAGAATCAGCCCATTTCTGTTTGCAGATTCCCTGACAATCCCCACCCCCCACCACTCCCCTTCCTCCACCACTTCCACCTCCCAGCAAAGCTTCCCAGAGCTAAAGCTCTCGTGGCTTAGGACGCTGGCCATAAGGTCATATCTCAGAGGACTGCTGTTCACTTGCTGGTTCATGCCTTTCCATCTCACGCTTTTCAAATCAGAGGATACGTAGAGCTGTGGGTGAGCTGTGCTTGGATTCAGAGTCAAATTGGCTGTGTGGAAGAAAGAATGGAAAAAATGTTCATCATCAGCTATGGAATTTATAGCTCTTCAAATAATTTTAATAGTTATCCGTTTATTTGGCAAGAGTAAGAATCTAGAGATGGAATCTCTCCTCAATTAAGGGAATTTTTTTCAATGAGGAGAATACAGCGAGGCTGGTTTTAAATAACTAATAAAATAGAAAGCCATAAGAGATTTCAATTTCATTGTACGCATATTGTGCATTGACAATAAACCTTTGATTTGATTTGATTTCAAAAGTGTTCAGTACTATAGAGCTCATATCCCAGGGATCTATGAAAATGATGGAACCAAAGTTAAGATGGTTTACACAAAAAATATCTTGTCTTCTAGGTAAGACCCAAGAAGAAGTTGCAATTCTAGGCAGAATCATTGGCAAATTGATGGTGCGAGAAAGCCCCATTCATTGCAAAACCTGGACTAAAATTTATTTTGAAACAATGTCGAATGTAGGGGAAAATATTTTTTTGATAAAGTTTATTAAATTTTTTTGCAGTTATTTGTGACATCAGTTATACCATTCTCCTACACATTATTATATATATATATACATATATTTATATATATATATATATATATATATATATATATATATATATATATATATATATATATATCTGGCATTCAGCTTTATTCGGGTATTTTCCCACATCATTGTAGTGGTGCTTTTAAAGTTGTAGCTACAACTTTAAAAGCACCACTACTATGACGTGGGAAAATACCCGAACAAAGCTGAATGCCAGACATGTAAGTACCCGCGAAAACTTAAGAATATATATATATATATATATATATATATATATATATATGTATATATATATATATATATATATATATATATATATGTATATATATATATATATATATATATATATATATATTAATATATATATTATATATATACATTATTTACCCTAACCTTTTTGTTGAGGGGAAAAATATTTTTAAAATGTCAATGCAGATTAAAACACAACAGATTGCGATTTGTGTGGTCTATCTGTCTGTCTTTCTCAAAAACACAGAGCTTTATTGCACACAAAGATCACCAAGTTAAAACGGACTTCAATAGAGTGAGGTTACCCTCCTTGAAATGATTGATCTCACTTGGGCTGCAAAAACTAAAGTATGGCATCTAAAAGGCTGATTTGTGATGGCACTAAAACAAATAGAAAGGGAAATAGCATGCATGATGCACACAACTATTTCCTTCAGGGTTGAATAACTTCAGAACGGAAACCCTCCTATGGCCCCCAAAAATCTGGGTCCCCATTTTACCCACCTCAGAAGGGTGAGTCAACCTTCAGCCTAGTGGGACTTGAACTGCCAAATTGTAGGCAGCTGATAGTCAGCAGAAGTGGCCTGCAGTACAGGACTCTCACCACTGCACCACCAAGGCTCTTACCTTAATAACTTAATGACCTTTAGAAGATGTTTCAGATGGATTCTTACGCCTGTCTTTTAGTTCTCCTTTTGAGTTCTGAACATTTTAAAAACCATAGCTGATATTGATATATCAACATAGCTGATGTTTATTGAGGGAAAAAAACCAGGATTACCTATTATGTGGCCTTCAGCTGATCCACATGGAATACATTTCTGTAGACAACTTTGGATACCTTTTCTTGCCTTGGTTCCCTCACTAGGAAGCTGTGAACCTTAGAGAATAGTTTGATGTTAGAACACTGTTGGCATCATTTTCTTCTCTCTTTTTTCTTACAAAGACATTGCAAGGAGTTTATTAATATATGCCATCTTTTGGAGAAGGTGTGTCAGAGTCCTAGTGATCCAAGGGCAGCTTTGGCTACCCCCCCCCCCCCCAAGGACTAGCTACTTAGTTTTTACCCCATGTTTAGATGTTTGGAGACTCTGCAGGGATAGATGTGGACTTGTTTCTTCTGGGATTTGCAAACCACTCTGGGCAATTTTATTCTTGGAGGGGAGAATGTATGAATCTGAACAATAAACACTTTGATTTGGCATTTTAAAGAAGTGATAGATTGAATAGGCCATCCAATCCGACCAAGGGCTTGCCAAAATTTGCACCAATGATTCTGAAGAGAGAGGAGGAAAGATTAGAAAGTGAGGTTCCACAGGCTGAGCAAACTTGTTTAAGACCTGGACTATCCTGGTCTTCCTTTAAATTCAGAGTGGAGAGTTTTCCTTGGGCTAAAAATTGTAGTTCAGGCTTTGAATGGCATGCTGGGCCCTACAGAAAGAAGAGGGTACAACCAGAACCAAAAATTAATTGAATTTAATTTTCTTATTTCTTTCAAAACAGCTATACTTAATTCAGTTACTTTCCAACCATTGATTTAATTCTTCCTCCTTTATCATCACATTAATGGACCAGTTTATTTTTTAAATGTTATTTATTGAATTTTATCCTGCTTTTTGTTATAAATAAGGCAGCAAACATACCCAATACCCATTCCCCCTTTTTTATTTTGTCTTCTGCTCTTTTTATATCATTTTTAATGATTGTAAGCAAAATCATGTTTTTGAGATCGGTGGCCATATTGACTGATGGATGGATTGATTGATTGATAAATGAATGTGTTGTGAATGAATAATGCCAATAAAATTATCTTGAGCTTGAAGTCAAGTGCAGGGTTCTGACCCTGCACTTCTGATTGGCTGTTAATGGCAGGATCGGATTGGTCCATTCAGGAGCATCTGATTGGCCATTAACAGGCCATTCTCATTGGTTAACGGAGCTAGTGCTCCAGTATTGCTATTGGTTGAATAGTTAATAAGTTGCCTATATAAGGAAGGCTATAGCAGCCCTCCAGTTTGAGCTGTCACACTATGTAAATAAAGAGTTTGAAGTTCACTGTTTCTACCGGCTCGTCTCCATCATTCGCACCCATGCTCCAAACTTAACACTGGCGACGAAGGTGGGATTGGATGACATCAGAGCCAACTAAGACAACTAAGCACGTGGCTGAAGTGCACAACGGCGGAACCATGTCCGGCGGCGTAGTACCACCCGCTCTGTTCGATCCAGCTCAAGAGGACTGGGAGTCCTACATGGACCGTTTTCAAATGTTTTTGGAAACGAATAATCTGAAGGATGCCACAACCGGGAAGAAACGGGCGGTATTACTAACGCACTGTGGCCCGACGGTATTCAAAATGGCTAAGGCATTAGCGAAACCGGCTGAAGTGAAGGCCATGGACTGGGACGTCCTCGAACCGCTACTAAGGGCCCACTATGCACCGACCGTTCCAACGCTCGTAAGATGACATGAGTTCTATTAAAGAAACCAACGGAAAGGAGAAAGTGTTGCCGATTTCGTTGCAGACCTCCGGAACTTGGGAGGCCTTTGCGATTTCACCGACCTAGAGGAGGCCTTGAGAGACCGAGTAGTCCTTGGGTTAGACGCTCTAAACGTACAGAGCAAAATAATGGCAAAGGGCGACATCACCCTTAAAGACGCCATAGCTGAAGCTACAGCAGCGGAGGCGACCAAGAAGTCGGCTGCCCAACTATGCCGAAATCGCGCTCCAGCACACCAACCGGCTGGTGAAGTTTCACCTAATGCAGAAGGACGGCTACAGACGGCCCACCATGAGGACTTCTCTTCATCGTCAGACAGTGACGAAGAAGAGGTCCATCTCCTGCGGTCCGATCAGGACCGTTACCCGAAGTCCCAGCAACCGTGCGCTGGCTGCGGGGCCAACCATTACCGCTCCAATTGCAAATCCGCGACGCGCTCTGCCACGAGTGCGGGAAACGAGGCCACATCGGACGGGTCTGCAGAAGTCTCCTCGGACCCAGCCAGACCTTCAAGGGTACCAATCTCCACCAATCAACAGGGAATCACCCTGTAAGGCGAGAACCAGCAAACCACTCCTTCAGAAACCGACCTGTGAATCGCCTAACGAGACGGGAAGAGGCCTACCAAACACTCACTATCGGCCATGCCTCTTCATTAGACGCTAAGAAAATTTGGGTCAATGTGAACATTGAAAATCAGCCTTACCAAATGGAAGTTGACTCGGGATCGTCTCTTTCAATGGTCTCATGGAAGACCCTCAAGAAACTCATCCCCACTATCCGGCGCCAAGACCTTCAATTCCAACGGCTCGTGGTAAAGGACTACCAGGGGAACCGGATTCCAGTCGTAGGATCCAGTCGAGTCTGGGTTGCATTGAAGAACCGCACGGCGTACTTACCCCTGATGGTGATTGACAAGGACCGGCCTAGCCTGTTAGGCCTGCAATGGTTCGCACCACTTGGCATTGAAGTGGCAGGCATTAACTGAATCGGCAGCAGTGACTGGGAGGAAGACCTCGCCCACGAATTCAGGGATGTCTTCGAGGAAAAGCTAGGCAAGTACAAGGGGACCCCGGTATCCTTTAGCCTTAATCCAAAGATAGCTCCCATCCACCTTAAGCCTCGTCGAGTTCCGTTCGCTCTAAAGCCGAAAATCGACAAACAGCTTGATAAGTTGATAGCCCAGGGAGTTTTAAAGCCAACCGACCACTCCCCATGGGAAACGCCAATTGTGACACCAATTAAGCTGGACGGCTCCATTAGAATTTGTGGGGACTACCGAGCCACCCTAAACCACGCCCTGCAACAAAATCCATATCCGGTGCCGATGGTGCAACACCTCCTCCATTCCCTGGGGGGGTGGAAAAGTCTTCGCTAAACTAGACTTAGCTCAGGCTTATCAGCAACTGCCAGTTGATGAAAAAACAGCACAGTCACAGACTATTGTAACAAACTGAGGTGCCTTTAAGTGTACGCGGCTTCAATTCGGAGTCAGTGTAGCCCCAGGGATCTTTCAGAGCCTAATGGAGAGACTATTGCAGGGGATCAAAGGTGTTGTCCCCTATTTTGACGATGTGCTCATTGCTGCCCCCACTCCAAAAATCTTACGGGATCGTTTAAGACTGGTTTTACGAAAATTCCAGGAAGCAGGCCTGAAAGTTAAAAAAAATAAGTGCAAACTGTGTACAGATCGTGTTGAATTCTTAGGGTACTTAATTGACAGTCAGGGTATTCACCCTACCGATAGCAAATTGAGAGCAATGAAAAATGCTCCCAGACCCCAGAACAAGACCGACTTCCAGGCGTTCTTAGGCCTCATCAATTTCTATAATGTATTCTTGCCGCACAAGGCGACTGTCGCTGAACCTTTACATCGCCTATTAGATAAAAAAGCAATTTGGATATGGGGTCACAAAGAAGAGCAGGCGTTCCGTAATGTAAAAAAACTACTGACTTCAGATGCCGTACTAATGCAGTACAATGAGACTTTGCCGTTAAACATTACATATGATGCATCGCCTTTTGGAGTGGGCGCCATTTTGAGCCATGTATTACCTAACGGTAGCGAAGCTCCTGTTGCTTACTTTTTAAAAACGCTCTCGAAAACTGAGCGAAATTACAGCCAGATTGATAAAGAAGCCCTGGCAATTGTATCAGCTGTTAAAAGATTCCATGAGTACATGTATGGCCGGGTTTTTACCATTGTAACTGGCCACAAACCATTGCTGGGGATCATCGCTGGGGACAAGCCAACTCCCTTCATGCTGTCTCCCAGGATGACCCGCTGGTCAGAATTCTTGGCTGCCTACAATTATCAGCTACAATATCATCCCGGTAAAGCCATTCCCCACACCGATGCGTTGAGCCGTGCACCGCTCCCTGAAACTATCAACGATCTTGCACCAACGATGACAGCGTTGCAGATCGAGACACTCCATATGCTGCCATTAACTGCCCATGACATCGCGAGAGAAACAAAACGCGACCCCATCTTAGCATGAGTCCTCACATGGGTGGAACGCGGATGGCCATTGGACCAAGTACCAGATGACTTTGCACCATTCAAAAGTCATCAAACAGAGTTGTTCTCGCAGAAGGGCTGTATCATCTGGGGTGATAGAGTCATTATCCCAGAACGACTCCAACAGGCACTGCTAAAAACCTTGCACGATGGCCACCCTGGCATCGTGCGCATGAAGGGCCTCACACGAAGCTACACATGGTGGCCAGGCATCGACAGACAAATCGAATCGTGGGTTAAAACTTGCCAGAGATGCCAAGAAGTAAGCAACGCTCCACCAAAGGCCACGCCAACCGAATGGGAGACGCCGCGGGGACCCTGGTCCCGCATACATCTGGACTTTGCTGGGCCGATCAAAGGCCACACGTTTTTGCTAACCGTCAACGCCTACTCGAATTGGCTCGAGATCCACCGAATGAGCAACACAACCACCAAAACGGTCATCAAAAGACTGGAAAGACTTTTTGCAACCCATGGATTACCAGACGTTCTGGTATCCGACAACAATTTACCGCGCTGTCTTTTGAACAGTACCTGGCTGACCGCGGTATCCGACATGCGCTCACTTCGCCTGTGCACCCTGCGGCCAATGGTAAGGCTGAGTGCATGGTACAATTCGTCAAAAGGACTCTACAAAAGATAGACTACGACAACATCGACGAGAAAATCAACCGAATCCTTTTCCTACAGCACATCACACCTCACAGCGTCACCAACAAAACTCCCACTGAGCTGCTAATGGGATGAAAGCTCCGCTCCCACCTCGATCGGTTACACCCAGCCTACGAACCGGAAAAGCCACTCGGATCCAGTGGCCGATGCCGTACCTTCCAGGTAGGTGATTTAGTATTCGCTAAAAACTTATCGGGCGATCCGCTGTGGGTAGAAGCGACCGGAATCCGCGTAATCGGCCCAAGATCATACCTCGTTCAGTGCCCTGACGATAGACTTTGGAAGCGCCACATAGATCAATTACAATCACGGCTACCCTCACGCAATTCCGAACTCCCTTATGACCAAACTGAGGGGGGGGAGATACAGAGGAAAACGAATTGCAATTAGAGGAAAATCTTTTTGAAGAGACTGGTAATGGAACTGAAACACAGGAACAGGAACTGGGGACCGGAGTGGGTTCACCTCAGGGAGTGGCCAGTGATATTGGTGACGATGGGAACGCGAACTCGGAACCAGAGGCACCTCTACCGTTAAACAACGATCTACCTCAGCAGAAGTGCAGCCAACCGCCAGGCCCTTTGCAAAAATCGAAAAGACTAATAAAACAACCGTCCTACCTTAAGGACTATGTAACCGCGCCCCTTGGGCAGAAGCCAGGGGAAAGGGGTGTTGTGAATGAATAATGCCAATAAAGTTATCTTGAGCTTGAAGTCAAGTGCAAGGTTCTGGCCCTGCACTTCTGATTGGCTGTTAATGGCAGGATCGGATTGGTCCATTCAGGAGCATCTGATTGGACATTAACAGGCCATTCTCATTGGTTAACGGAGCTAGCGCTCCAGTATTGCTATTGGTTGAATAGTTAATAAGTTGCCTATATAAGGAAGGCTATAGCAGCCCTCCAGTTTGAGCTGTCACACTATGTAAATAAAGAGTTTGAAGTTCACTGTTTCTACTGGCTTGTCTCTATCATTCGCACCCATCTCCAAACTTAACAGAATGAATAGTAGTAAAAAGTACAATGGTATAATAATAGTACTTAGACTTATATGCTATATATGCTACACAGAAGCCTGATGATGGCAGATGAGATTCTGCTGAAACGTTGCTACAACTTTAAAAGAACAACTACAATGACGTGGGAAAATACCCGAACAAAGCTGAATGCCATATATATATATATGTTCCCAGGAACCACTAGTTCTGTTGTATAAGAACTCACTTATATATATATATATATATATATATATATATATATATATATATATATATATATATATATATATATATATATATATATATATATAATCTTTTCTTTTTAAGAATATAGTGTGTATTTTAAGAATATACCAAGCAGAATTCGATTGGAAGTTATGTATTATATTGAATGCTATAATCTTAAAGCTATACATTGAAGCTTAATTAAGAGTTTGAATGGATAAAATTAAAAGATATAAAGGTGTCATACTCCAATTGGTAACTACAGGGAAAAATTTGTTTAATGAGAAAAGATAATATGAAATTGAAACAGGACAGACAAAAGTATAAATATAATGATTTGAATTGAGATGAGAAAATTAAAAGGGGGGAAAAACTATGTAGAAAATATAAAGCAGTAATAAGATATGGAATAGAATATAAAAATGAACATGAAATTGAGTTTTGTGTCTGTATGAAGAAGTGATAAACTGGAACCATGCTATTTTCAAAAAAAGATATTTTATTTGTATTTTGTTTTTGTGAAAACCCAAATAAAATTTTCAAAAAAAGAAGAAGAAAATATGGAAGGCTGAGTCAATCTTGAGCTAGTCAGGATAGAACTCCTGGCAATATGCAGAGTTAGCTTGCAATACTGCATTCTAACTTCTGAGCCAACAAGGCTGTGGTGACAGGCAAGATGGACAGGACTATAAGATTGAATCTCTGCCACTTTGCAGTGACCCTCTTGACTTTTTGGTTTCCCTGCGAAGCTTCATGGTGATTTCTGTAATCTGGGCTCCAACTCTGCTTGTCAACTGTCCCAGCTTGGTCAGTTAGAAAACAAAGACTCTCAGGCCCATGGTTAGCCAGGGATGGGTTTCAAAAATCCCAGCAACTAGTTTACTGCCCAATTGCTGGGTAGGCATGGCCATGGTGGGTGTGGCCTACTGGAACTTCTGGTACTTCCAGTAGGGTTAGGGTTTCACCTTCCCAAGGAGGCTTCCCTTGGGCCTCTGGGGGGCCTCCGGAAGCCGGAAACAGGGCCATTTTATGACTTGCAGTACTTCCAGAAAACCCTTCCCAGAGCCTCCACGCGGACCCTGCACTTACCTGCATCGAAAATGGGCTGCCTGGAGACTCCTGGGAGGGATGGGGTGGGGCCAGCCAGTCAGTTCAAATACCGGTTTGGTGAACCAGATGCAAATTTAACATCTGGTTCACCCGAACCGGTCTGAACCGGTAGAATCTCACCCCTGTAGTTAGCCAAAGGTATACCAAATGGTTATAGAAGAAGTGAAGCTGGATCTGAAGTTTTCACACCAAAGCATATGGTTAATTTTCCCTTATTTCCATCCACCCCACCCCTTGGTTATCAACATTGTGCCCAGTTAGATTCTAACAAATTGTTTGGGAAACAGTCCCCATTTTCGCATTTCTGTGTTTCTTTGCTTGATCATAGAACGGTCAGCGATTCTGACAGGGTGGTGCAATACTTAGTTTCAATTCCTCCTGCTAAACCTCCCTCTTATCCCTCTTCCTGTTATGCATAGAGTAGCTAAATGGCAGCCCTAACACTACTCCTCTGCAGCCAATGGAAAATATTATGAGGGGAAGTGGGAAGACGAAGATATTTATAACTTCTGGTCCCCAGATTTCCGGCTGTTAAAATGGGGAACGAACGTAGTGCTCTCTTCAACTTAGATTTATTCCCAAAAGGGAACAAAAGAAGTCCATCTATTTCCTCTATTTGGTTGGGTGGCCTATGGCAATGTCATTCCCCCCTCCCCTTTTATATTGACTGAAATCATACAAAGCAGTTTTCATCCTTGTTGTGCTCTATTTCTGTAGAGATGTAGCTATTTCTTATATATAGTACAACTCCACCTCCTTTTTTATTTGATCTATTTCTTTTAAATAATTTAAATCCATCTAGCTGTATGTTCCATTTGTGGGTTTCATCCCATCAAGTTTCTGTAATGGCAACAATAGCAAATCATTTACTTGGATTTATAATTCACCCTGTTTATTCCTCATACTCTGTGCATTGGTGTATTGTCATTTAAGTCCTTTTTGATTGACCCTGTGTTTACTTTCTACATAACCTGTGTTGTGCCTGACTTCCCCTGCTTCTTGCCACCTGTTGGATTAGTGCACACATGGTATGGCACTCACTATTAAACGCTTGATTTTACTTGACAGCAAGGTTGATATTCTTACCCACACAAACATCTATGTTAATGCACTGATAGCACTATTAATTTTAGATTGCTGGGGGCAGAAATGTTCTGCATCAATTAATTGTTTGATGAATTGTTTAGTTGAAATGTTTCTCCAAAAAATCTGTGAATTTAATGCCAAGTAACTCAGTCTCTTTCTTTGAGGGATGCAAACTATCTCTTTTGGACAGTTTTTCATTGGACCAGCTGCAGACAATGTGACTAATATAACCAAAGCCTTCCCTTTTACACCACTCTTTTAACCACACATTAAATCCCACTTTACAGTGGCCTTTTCCTTTTTGTTCCTTCTATACTGGTAAAACCTTGGAAAAGATAAACCTATCGCCTACTAATTTCCTGCCCCAAAGCTTTGGAAATCATTCTGCACAGAAAGTATATCTTTTTGGGACAGATCATCCATGCAGAGACGTACAATGGCATCCACATCCTTACTGGCATTCTTGATTATCTTAAAAATACACCTCTTGCCTCTGCTGGCAGTAGCACCTGGAAGACAGCTGAGCTCTTTCAAAACCTCCGTATTCTTTCCTAAATTTACATCCCTTACGATTAAATCACCAATCAGAAGATGGCTTCTCTTTTTGGATACTTTGCTCTTTTTGCATGACTGATGTGTAATACCTGATTCACAGCTCTCCCCCATCCAAAATAACTTCTTTGTCTTGGACCACTATCTCCTGCCAATTTGAGTTATCATCGTCATCACAGCCAGCTTGACCTGCCACCTTAGTATCCCATTAAGGTCATCAAGGGCACTTTATCTGTTATGTAGGGGCATAGCGAAAGCTTTGTGTTTGTGGTTCACAGCTCTCACTCTGCCAGATCCTACGGATGTCCATACTGCTTTTCCCCTGCACGATCTTTGTGGTAGAGAGGGCTGATAGAGGGACATCTCAATAGAACTGAATGGCTGGGCTGGATAACTAATTTCTGCCTGAAGAACACAGACTACAGCAGTGGTGGTGAACCTATGGCACACATGACAGGTGGCACGCAGAGCCCTCTATCTGGGCATGTGCACCATTGCCCCAGATCAGCATTACCATGCATCCACTGGCCAACTGGTGTTCGGGTCTCTGCCACGCATGCATGGGGGCGTGACGCATGCAGGGGGCATGGTGCATGCACGTGGGTGCACGTGCATTGCATTTTGGAGGTACACGCATGCTTTGGGCACTCAGTGTCAAAAAGGTTCGCCATCACTGGACTAGAGACTCTAGATAAGTAATCTTGCCATGTAGACTGGCAATTTGTTTACAAATAGGGCAAGTGTCCAAATTTGAAAAGAGTCCCACGAAAGACAGCTACAAAAAAAAGTATTGCACTGAAGTAAGCCAGAAGTTCTAAGATAAAATAGAATCTATAAATAAAATAGAATCACCAGGAAATATTGATTTCCCTGCAACCAAGTGTTGGAGAGAGGTGGGAAAGACAGAGGAGGAAAAGAATTAATGGACATATTGATATATTAGGGAGGGAAAAATGAGGTTGGTGGGAGAAGCTAGCGTTCATACTTATAGTCTTCAATCCTCTTTTTTTCATGCTAAAGACAGCTCATGTTTCAAAGATTATGTTTTCTTTCATTTAGAAATAGAATTGTACCATCTTTAAGACAAACAGACTTATTTTGAAATCGACAGACTTATTCTTAGAAATGTAACAGTAGGGGTTAGGGTTCAGCTCAATCTTGACTTTTGGTGACTGCATGAATGAGCTGTTGCAATTGCACAACGGCCCATTATTAGTCAGGGGTTGGGTTCAGACTTTAGGGCCAGTTTTTATTTTCAGATTACAGGATGAAACAATGGTGGGATTCAAAAAATTTTACTACTGGTTCTGTGGGTGTGGCATGGCTGGGTAGGCATGGCTTGGTAGGTATGGAAGGATACTGCAAAATCCCAATTCCCTCTCCACCCCACTAATCTGCTTTCCAGCTCCGTTCTCCTGTGCAGGGCAACAAAAGAAGACCCAGCCAATCAGCTGGGGCTTGGGAGGCGGAGAATAGATGGGGGCGGGGCCAGTCAGAGCTGATATTTGCCAGTTCTCTGAACTACTCAAAATTTCTGCTACTGGTTCTCCAGAACTGGTCAGAACCCACTGAATACCACCTCTGGAATGAAACCAGACCCTTACCTGAAAACATCAGAACGATCGCCGTGCACTTCAGAGCAATGCTTGCTATCAGCAAGATCAAAAAAACAGTTCTATGCCAGAAGTAAGATGGAGCATCTGTGGAGCATTGGGAAATAATCAATACAGTAAAAACAAATAAATAACATCAGAAAATGTAAGAGTTCTTATGAAACACCTGGAAGTTCATTGTAGATGGATCACCTGCATGACATTGACAGGTATAGGAGGGACATCTGGGGTCTATATGGGATGGGACCAAAAAAGTCTAGAGGTAATATAGGAAGCCTCACAGGTGATTTTCCAGAAGACATCCAGAAACCATTAGAATAACAGCAGGGACAGAAGCAACGAGTGTTAAGTGAAGTTTGGTGGAAGAAATGCAGGTAGTCCTCGACTTATGACCACAATTGAGCCCAAAATTTGTGTTTGCTAAAGGAGACATTTGTTAAGTGAACTTTGCCCCATTTTGCGACCTTTCTTGCCACAGTTCTTAGGTGAATCGCTGCCATTGTAAAGTTAGTATCACAGTTGTTCAGTGAATCTGGATTCCCCATTGACTTCGCTTGTCAGAAACCAGCTGAGAAGGCCCGGAGTGATGTTCACATGACTCTGAGATCCTGCAAATGTCATAAATATATTTGGATTGCAAAGCACCTGAATTTTGATCATGTCGCCCCTAAATAAATGGGTTGTAAGTCAAGGGCAGTGGTGGTATTCAGCTGGTTTGTACCAGTTCAGGTGAACTGGTAGCAAGGATTTGGTGTGGGTCGCCAAACTGGTAGTAACTTCTGGCTGGCCATGCTCGGTCGCCTGGTCGCCGCTTGCTCATTTGCCCCACTCACCCAGCACTCGCTCACCCTGCCTGCCTGACGCTAGCCCTCCCAGTCACTCCTTAAGGTATTTTTTCCCCTCCCAACAATCAGCTGTTCCTACAATAAGCAGTGCCGGGATTCTCCTCACTTACTTATTGCTTTGCCCAGGAAGCTTCCCTGAGGCCCAGGAAGGCAAAAAAACCCCACCATTTTTTGCCTTTCTGGGCCCCAGGGAGGTCCCAAAATGAAGCATGAGGGGTGCTGTGCCCCCCTATGTCAGGGGTGGGATGCTACCGGGGCTGCCCGGTAGCTCTGAAGAGCAGCAGACACTGAACCGATTCTGTGTCTGCTGCTATTTGGCCAACCCGCCCGCCTGGGCTCTTACCTGTCCTTTATTTCCTGCTTTTTCAACCTCAGCTGCTTTGCGTGGCACAGCTGAGGTTGAAAAAGCAGGAAAGAAGAGGCTTTTCAAATGCTGTGCATCCGTGAGCAGCGCTTTTCATCCGTCCGGGCGGCAAACACAGATGTTTGTTTCACACCCGTGCATAGCAAAATGTACTCACCAAACTGGTGGTAACACCGGTTGATTCCCACCCCTGCCCTATGCTCCATTTTTTCCCCTTCCTGAGCCCGAGGGAAGCCTTCTGGGAGCAAAAACACCCCCCCAAGGAGGCTTCCCTGAGGCCCAGAAGGCCCAAAAATGGAGGGGGGGTGCTGCAAAAAGAAAAAAGTCATGCCCACCTAGTCACATGACCATGCCCCCTAGCCATGCTCACAGAACTGATAGTAAATTGTTTTGAATCGCACCACTACCCTATAGTTCTAATATTCCTGTGGAGTTGACTTCCTAATGGGAACTACCTCAAACAGCTGAAAAGATGGTAATTGTGACCATATAACTGAAGCCCTACTGTGCAACAGATATAAAAACAAAGTGTTGAGGCTTCAGCTCATCTTGATTTTTTTACACACACACACACACACTCCGATGGGTAATCCTATGCTACAGCCTTGCAAATCAGCAAGCTGATGTCAGCTTTTAATAGGAACATTCTCCAGCTGAAACCAAAATACCAAATGTCAAGCACGGCTAAACTTTTCAGAAACAAAACCGCTCCTGAAACTTACGCAAAAAGACAGACGGAATCAGCCGCAAAGACTGATATAGCTCAAAACGCAATTCTAAATTCAAAGAACTGTTCTCATCTTGAAACCACATAAAATTCATCTTATTGCTAAGACCAGCCGATGTCAAATTTAAGTATTTTTCCATAAACTTTAAAAGACAGTAAAAAAAAAGAGAGCTACATTTATTTATTTATTGCCCTGTTTGAGACTGAAATTAGACAGCAGAAGTGCACAGTTCAAAACCTCTGGCCTATAGACAGTTCTCATCTCTAATTTTTTTTGGCCCTGCAAGTCCTTGGTCCCTGAACAACTTAGCTGCTGAAATTTGGTTGCAAAATAACAATTTAAATTTAATTTCTTTAAAAAGAAAAAAAAACAGTCTTTCTTTGGGCTTTACTGTATTTTATGCTAATATCAAAAGATTCATTTACGAATAGCTTCATGGTTCCAAATAAAATAAAATAAAGGCAATTAGAATATTAATTCAATACCTTTGGGCTGAGTTGATATTAGTGTGGGGTGAACTCCTGGTTTTGGCAGGTGATGTGGTTGAGGATTCATGTTGACTAACTGTCTGCCTTAAAGAAGCGCTTCGAAATAAAAATTGAAAATGAAAGAACCACAAGCAAAAAGACCACAAAAAAAGGAAACTCATTTATGTAACCACTTCGTTTCCATTTCTTAGTGGACTCTATCAGTTTTATCAATTAAAGCAGAAGCTGGATTTTTGAATGCTTTCTCCCGAATTAAACTGTTAGCCAACTATTTTGGAATCTTTTTATTATTATTATTATTTTTATTCAGGAAGTGTCAGCTTCCAGACAAAACTACTCCCATTTATTCAAACCCATTTATTACATTGGTACACTCAAATTGGAGCTTGTAATTTCTATAATAAATTTCACTTGGTCTTTTTGAACTTAAAGCATTTGACTTTATGTTGCTCTTTACTCACATCATCTGTTACAGGGGTCTCCAACCTTGGCCACTTTAAGACTTATGGACTTCAACTCCCAGAATCCCTCAGCCAGCTATGCCACTTTAAGACTTGTGGACTTCAACTCCCAGAATTCCTCAGCCAACCTTGACTACTTTAAAACTTGTGGACTTCAACTCCCAGAATCCCTCAGCTAACTATGCCACTTTAAGACTTGTGGACTTCAACTCCCAGAATTCCTCAGCCAACTTTGGCTACTTTAAGACTTGTGGACTTCAACTCCCAGAATTCCTCAGCCAACCTTGACTACTTTAAGACTTGTGGACTTCAACTCCCAGAATCCCAGCTATGCTGGCTGAGGAATTCTGGGAGTTGAAGTCCACAAGTCTTAAAGTGAGTTGAAGTCCACAAGTCTTAAAGTGGCCAAGGTTGGAGACCCCTCATCTGTTAAATATAGATCCTGCTTGCGTGAACCATAGCAGAGGTACTGAGAGGACCACAAGCTTTCATCTAAATGACTAAAGCAGCCTCATGCCATTGTGCGGACCACAGGGGATTCAGCCAGTTTGGTCCGGTTCAAGCGAACCGGATGTTAAATTTACATCTGGTTCGCTGAACTGGTAGTTGAATCAACCAGCTGGCCCCACCTACCTCACCCTACCCCTCCCAGGAATCTCCACATGGCCCATTTTGGATGCAGGTAAGTGCAAGGTTCATGTGGAGGTTCTGGGAAGGCAAAAAATGGTCTGAACCGGAAATTCTGAAAGACCAGAATTCTGAAAGTCCTTTCAGAGGCCCTCCGGAGCTCAGGGGAGGCCATTTTTGCCCTCCCAGAGGCCTGAGGAAAACCTCCGGACTCTGGGGAAGACAAAAAATGGCCCTCCCGGAAGTTTCAATAGGCCATGCCCACCCAGCAACTGGGCAGAGAATCGGTTGCTAGGGTTTTTGATTCCCACCCCTGGTTTGCTGTCAAAAAAAAGAAGCCACACCCACCTAGCCATGCCCACCTAGCTACACCCACAGAACCAATTGTTAAAAAAATTGAATCCCATCCCTGTGTCAAACTTGTGGCCCGCAGGCTGGATACATCACATGCTGGCCATGCCCACCCCCAGTTTAGCTAAAGGGGGAAAAGTCACTAAACGTCACATGACAATGAAGTGACAATGCAAATTTGACACCCCTGGACTGGATGGTTATCAGATTGTCTTGAAGCTGCTGTGAATGTTCTAGAAATAAGGAAGAAGCATATTTGCAATTTGTGACTAACCATTTAGAAAATGTAAATGCACATAGAGATGCAGAGAATAAATCAATTGGGAATGGAGATGTAGCATTTATGAAGTGGAATCTGTTCCCTCAATCAATTAAAGAAATATAAATCACCCAGAGTTTCTTATTTAGCTATCTAATCTTGAATCTTTCTGCCTTTTTAAAAACCTGGTGAGTTGTTCATTTCTCCAAACCTCTTGAGAAGATCTCATGTAAAATGTGATTTGTGTGAGGAGTAAGTGTAAAGTGCTCATTTGCTCAGTTTCTTGTATTCCCTTCCATTGTATTTGTTGACATTCTAACTTGCCTCACTATTTTCCCCTGGTATATTTATTTCTGGCAGTAAAATTTCTCAGAGAAGCAATGACTAATGGGAGGATCTATTTATCTGATAATGAAGAAAATCACTGGGTTCCTAGCAGAAAAAAAAACCTTTTATTAGATTTGAATGTCATATATTAAATAATCTATAATAAATCAACAAATAGTAAATTCTCTCTGCCATTATGATCTTACAGTTTAATTTATCCTAGTAATGCACTAGGTCCTTCTTTGATTATTCAAAAAAGAGACATTGTAGTTGCTACTGGTTTCATTGATGTGCATTTGTAATCCGGTGGTTGGCTTTCTTCCCAACAGCAATGTCAGGTTCCACTTTGCCACAAATAAAGACCAGGACACTTTGAGGGAGGTTTTTTTTTTCCTCAATGCGTTTATCTTTTCTGTGGAACAGCACGAACTGACCATCACAGACAAAAAATGCTAGTAAAATCGGCTCTATTTGCAGCAAAGCGGAACAGCTCTTCTAATGCTGCAGTTTTCAATCAAGTAAATAGCGATCGTGCATGGCAGAGGTGGTATTCAGCAGGTTCTGACCAGTTCTGGAGAACCGGTAGCAGAAATTTTGAGTAATTTGGAGAACTGGCAAGTATCACCTCTGACTGGAGATTTTACAGTATCCTTCCCCTGCCACACCCACCAAGCCATGCCCACAGAACTGGTAGTAAAAATGTTTGAATCCCACCACTGGTCCCCAAAATGGTAGCCCTGTGCCAGAAAAGTGACCAGGGCTGACAAGCAAAAGATTTACTGAAAAACCCTTCACTATGGAACAGCTTCTGAAACTATTCCTTTCTTCTTTTCATCATTAGGTGCTCTTTGGTATTCAGGTGAGGCTGCAGTACAATTATGTAACACTTGGGAAGGAAGATGCAACCCACTAGCCCAGCACTGGAAGTCAAGATGGAGAAAACCTGCACAGCTACCATGAATTTGCCTCTGGTGCTCAAGTAACTTGGCACGAAGGACACCCAAACACTGCAAAAGACTAGCATACTGAAGGTGATCAGCTTGGCTTCATTGAAACCTCCTGGCAACTCTCTAGCTAGGAAAGCCACAGTGAAGCAGATAGCTGCCAGAATGCCCATGTAACCAAGAACACTGTAAAACATGATGACACACCCTTCATTGCATTGCAGCACCATCTGTCCAATCTGAGAATCCATGTCAAGTTCTGGGAAGGGAGGAGAAATCCCGATCCAAGTCATGCAGATGCCACACTGAACTATGGACCCAGTGAGTACCACAGCCATTGCCAAATTCTTTCCCAGCCACTTGTTCATCTTGTTTCCTGGTTTTGTAGCCATGAATGCCAGCACCACAGTCAGAGTTTTGGCCAGCACAGCAGAGACTGCAATGGAAAAGATTATGCTAAAGGCAGTTTGGCGCAGGAGACAAGTCACTTTGTGTGGGGGGCCAATGAATAAAAAGGAGGATAAGAAGCAAAACAGGAGGGAGACAAGGATGGTGTAGGTGAGCTTTTGGTTGTTGGCTTTCACCAGTGGTGTGTCTAGGTGTTTAATAAAGATTCCTAAAATCAAAATTGTAATTAAACTTAAGCAGAGCGCAAAGAAACTCAGAGTGATTCCCAGAGGTTCATCATAGGCTAGAAAGACTATAATCTTGGGGATACATTGATCTCTGCCATTGCTTGGATATTGAGCTTTGGAGCACTCGTGACAATCAACTGTATCTGAAAAACACAATATATTTAGAAACTTAAACATCAGATGCTTTTCCACAATAATTAACATTTTCTCTTTTATTCTGGCTTTTATTGCAATTTTTTAAAGACCATCAAAATCTAGAGTATGAGTGTCATGGAAGAAGGCAAATCTAGAGATTGAAAACCATTGAGATAATACTAAAGCATTAGACTGCAAAGACACTTCCATGTCATTGACCATTTGTAACCTTCATCTCTAACACAGCAAGGTAAGGTAAAGATTCTCCTCGCACATATGTGCTAGTCATTTCTGGCTCTAGGGGGCAGTGCTCATCTCTGTTACAAAGCCAAAGAGCAAGTGCTGTATGAACACATCTCCGTGGGCATGTGGCTGTCATGACTAAATGCCGAAGGCGCACAGAATGCTGTTACATTCCTACCAAAGTGGTCCCTATTTTTCTACTTGCATTTTTATGTGCTTTCGAACTGCTAGGTTGGCAGAAGCTGGAACAAGTAATGGGAGCTCACTCCATTATGCGGCACTAGGGATTCGAACTGCCGAACTGCCGACCTTTCTGATTGACAAGCTCAGTGTCTTAGCCACTGAGCCACCATGTCCCTTACAGCAAGGTAAAGTTAATTGCAATTGTTTTATGCCTAACCAAGCCAAACTATTACAGTCAATCAATTTCTCAGACAGTGCCTTGGCTAAAGTAGCTACAAGACCTGAATTTTTCATCCCACTCCATTAAGAGAAATTGAAGCACATACAATCCATGTTTGCCATATATTTGTATGCAAAATAAACACACAAACAAATAGCTATCTGAACATTTGCCCTGAGTGGAAACTTTTGGCTATACAGCTCCACATCCTATGCTCTATTTAATAATCTTAGAGCTGTGACGGTGATATAATAGTATGGCTGCACTTCTTCAATTTTTGCATCAAGGGCTTTCCGACAGCTATTTTAGTTAAATGTAGCTGCAATGACTACAATACAGAAGACATTTCTTTTATTATACTTCTCCTATACACCAATTGGAATAACGTCCATAACTCATTACCCTAACTTAAAAGTACTTCATATAACAATTTTTCTTGGGATTCTGTTTAAAAGATTCTAAAATTACACAATGAATTTTATACTCTAAATTCACATATAAAAAACACAATCTTATGTACCCTCCAGAATCCCTCTTTTATCCTAAATTAAATTCACCCATTGTCTCTGAATAAACTTTTTTTCTTTAGATCTTGCTTCCCCCCATTGAGGCTTCTCCTCCCCCCCTTTCTCTCTTGCTTATTCTTCTCCTTGCCCTTTTTACCCCTTTGTCTTTCCTCCTCCCTTTTCTTACTCCCTTTCCTTTGCTTTCTAACCTTGCCTCCACCTTTCCGCTCATTTTTCTCTTCTTTGGTTGTTTTTATAATTCTTAAAATCCCCTTTTTCTTATCCTTTTTCTCCTCCTCCCCGGAAAGAACCCATTGTTCATCAAAGATGGCTTCTTCTTCCTCTTCTTCTTTGTCCCAGTCCTTCTGCTGCGTAGTCAACTTTTCATAAGCACATAACGCCATTTCTAAGAATTGAAACAAAGTGCCCAAAGTATCTTCCTTTTTATATTTTTGATATTCAGTCTTTAGTTCATCCACAAGCGATGCCATTATGAAAAAAGAAACTTTTCCCAAAACAACCACAAATATTTTTAATCAAGAATAATTCAAAAAAAATTCCAAAAATTAATACTTTTCTTTCTTCTTCTCTTTCTCTTTCTGGGGTTAATGTTTAATCAAAGAGGTCCAATTACCATATACCTTTCTTTGGGATTCTAGGCAATCTCCTCCTTTTTCAGCTTCTGCTCCAATTTTTTTTCCTCTCCCTTCCCACTTGCAATATCAATTTTAAATAATCAGAAATCCATACCTCCAACAAGGGTTTTCCAATTTCTTAAGTTTTTCAATGTCCAGGAACCTTTTTGTCCCTTAGCTTCAACTCTCAAAACAATTCACTTTCAATGTCCAATATGTCCAAACATATCTGCTGTTTCCATGGGGTGGGAGAATGAAGAAAAAAAAAAAAGTTCCCTTTAACAGCTTCTCCGCCGCTTTCGATCTTCTTAGGGATACAATGTATCCTCCAGCAATTCAAACAGCTCAGTTCCAACAAATTTGAAAGATGTTACTTGACCCGGCTCAGAAAGCACTTTCACTCTTCTTACTTCCTCCAGCGCAATCTTACCCGGTTGCTGGCTTCTTCGTGGCAGCCATTGCTGACCGTCGCTCCACCGCCTTGGGAAAAAGGGATTTTTCCAGAGGAGGAGGGGGTCTGCGACACCCCCAACCCCCTGTCCGACTCCCCTCTCTCTTCAGCTGTCCCTACAGGGCAGCCATATCCCCCTGACCCATCTGGATCGGGGGTACCTCGGCGGCTAGCACAGCAGGAATCGCGAGCTGTCGCGAATTCCTGCTGCCCCGAAGCCACGTGAAACCGGAAACCGGTGGGCAGCATTTCTGATGGAACTACCAGCCAAGTAGATGTACATGTGTCCTCTTACAGAAACAACTTGGCAAAACAGCCGCACAAAACTTTGCAAGACATAGAACTTATGAATAGCAGTAGCACTTAGACTTATATACCACTACACAGTGCTTCACAGCCCTCTCTAAGCGGTTTACAGAACCAGCACATTGCCCCCAACAATCTGGGTCCTCATTTTACCCACCTCGGAAGGATGGAAAGCTGAGTCAAATTTGAACCTGTCAAGATCAAACTCCTCGAGTGATCAGTAAGTTAGTCTGCAGTACTGTATTCAAACCACTGCACCACCGTGGCTCTTATACAGGGGTGGGATCCAACAGGATTAACTACCAGTTTGGTGATTTACGATGTGCTTCCCTGCACGCTGCACGCACATGTAAATCTTTGTCAGCTTGCTGTCTGGACAGCTGAGCAGCGCTGCGTGCAGGGAAGCAGCATTTGAAAAAGCACTTTTTCCTGCTTTTTCAACCACAGCTGTGCCGTGCACAGCAGCTGAGGTTGAAAAAGCAGGAAATAAAGGTTAGGTAAGAGCTCAGGTGGGCGGGTGGGCCAAAACAGCAGCAGACATAGAACTGGTTCTATGTCTGCTGCTCTTCAGAGCTACCAGTTCCACAGAGCTGGGCAGAACTGGTAGAATCTCACCTCTGCTCTTATACAAAGATTTGTATCTTCTCTCATGATCATGTGCCCAATTGCTTTTCTTCAAATGCTTTATACAGTCCCAGTTCCCTTCCAATCATTAAAAAAATAGCTCCAAATCTGCTTCTTTTAAAATTTAAATAAACACTTGTTTAATATTTATTTTAACAACAGTCAAAAGTCTCCATAGATCACCCTGGGTATTGTGCATAAACAAATATAATCTGGCTGAGATCTACAGACAGAAACATCAGAAAGATTCTACCTGGGGCTTATTTAGACTTTTCCTTTTTGAAGTGTGCATTTAGGCTCAATATAGGGTCAGAAGAGCTCAATATGTTGGGGTACAAACTGTTTTGACCCAAATGCTCTGGATTTGAATGTGCAAAAATGACTAAAGTTGCTATAAGACATACAGGAAAAACAATTTCTCAGTGAATCTGCCTTTGGTCACCCGACACATGCTCTATTTTCAGAGGAACTTACCTACTTGGGTAGAAATTGTCCCTTCTTTGCACGAGACACAATCATGGCAGCACAGTTGGCGTCCTTCAGGGATCACCTTGTGGTATCCTGGTTGGCAGCATTTGGTACAGACCGAACGAGGCCTTGTCTGAAGAGTGTCAAGGAAACAATGCTTGAGGATCTGTGTGGGTTGTGTGTCAGCAATGGCAGGGTTGGACTGCTGGAGGTTCACAGGGGTTCGGGAGAGCCCCTAGCTAAAACTCTGTGCAGTTTGCAGAACCCCCAAATCCCACTCCTGGCTGGCCCCGCCCACCCCACCCTCCCCTCTCCTCCCAGGAGTCCTCACCTGGCCCATTTTCGATGTGCAGGGGCACATGGAGGCTTGGGGAGGGCAAAAAATGGGCCTCCCGGAAGTTCGGGAAGATGAGAAATGGACCCGTTTCTGGCTTTCAGAAAACCTCCAGAGCCCAGGGAGGCCATTTTCACCCTCCTGAAAGCTCAAGAAAAGCCTCCAGACCCTTGGGAGCGCAAAAACACTCCCCCTCCTGTGGTGCAGGAGGCCAACTAAGCCATGATCACTATGGCCACACCCACACAGCAGCCAGGCAGAAAACCTGTTGCTAAAATTTTTGAAACCCACAACTGAACAATACAGCCTTTTCCCCATCTTGAAGTAGTTGCTGTCTGAGGTAATTACTTCCTCTGCATCTTAGGCCTGGCCCTATGAAATGGATTCTGCTCCATGAAACCTTATGTTATTTATCTTTTAAATTTCAAGCTGTTGCAAAATATTTCTTCCATATCTTCCCAGTAACAAAGCCTAATCAAGGCATTTTGTATGAATTATGCGATAAGCTTGGTTACAGTCACCCAATGTTACTTTATCGCTAACAGATAACACCGTATAATCAAAGCATGCTTTTCCCAGTATGGCTGTGAGAGTTGGAGTATAAGGACGGCTGAGCACCAAGAGTTAAAGTTTTCAAATTGTGTTGTTGAAGAACTCTAGTGAAGAGAAGGACCAGAGGAGACATAATAGCAGTGTTCCAATATTTGAGGGGCTGCTACAGAGAGGAAAGAGGTCAAGCTACTTTCTAAAGCACCTGCAGGCCAGACAAGGAATAATGGATGGAAATTGAACAAGGAGAGATTCAAACCTAGAAATAAGGAGACATTTTCTGACAGTGAGAGCAATCAACCAATGGAACAGCTTGCCTTCAGAAGTTGTGGAAGTGTTTCATCATTGGAGGCTTTCAAGAAGAGACTGAGCTGCCATACGTCAAAAATTGTGTAGGGTCTCTTGCTTGGGCATAGGGTTGGACAAGATGACCTACAAGGTCCTTTTGAACTCTGTTATTCTGTTTCTTGAGAGTCCCTTGGATTGCAAGGAGATCAATCCTGACTGTCCTTTGGAAGGACAGATACTGAAACTGAAGCTCAAATACTTTGGCCACCTAATGAAAAAAGAGGACTCAAGGGGGAAAAACCTGATGTTGGAAAAGATGGAAGGCAAAAGAGAAGGGAACGTCAGACAGTGGGATGGTTAGACAGTGTCATTGATGCAACAGGCATGATCATGGACAAACTCCAAGAGACCATGGAGGACAGTGGGGCAGGGCGGCCTGGTGTGCTGTGGTCCATGGGGTCATGAAAAATCAGACGCAACTTAACAATTGAACTACAAAGAAGCAACACCTGGGAGATAGCAGTTGGCTAAGGTTATTTGACAAATTCTGCTGAATTTCAACTCACTATTTTTAATTCCTTCATTTGTGGAGTTTAAGTCTCCTTCCCACCTGATTAAATGAGCTGGGCCACACAATGGCCTCTTCCTGAATGCTCATCGCTAGACCTGCAGAGATCCGGGTCTCTAGTTTTCCCACGGTCTTCCGTACAGCTGACTTGTTTGGAAATACAACCAAATTCACAATGTCATAGTTGGCCACCAATGCCCCATCTTTGTCAAAAAATACCTCTTCTCCAATGATACTATTGAAGTGGACAGCTTTCAGAAAAGGGTGAAGCTGGAATGAGAAAGGGAACACAACACACTCATACCCAAACAAATCAGGTAAACCAATTTGATAATCAGAAAAATGTATCTGCAATAATTTTCTCTGGAATGCCTGATGCCCACAGAAATCAAGCCTTTATAAGAAACGTAATATAAAGCTATAAGAAAGCTTCTGTAAAGCTTGAGAAAGTGAGGATTTAATATTGTATTATATACTTACAGGTATTCCTCAACTTACAAAGCATTCAGTTAGTTACAAAGGCTGAAAAAGGTGATGACCAGTCCTCGCATTTATGACCAATGCAGCATCCCTATGGCCAGGGAATCAAAATTCAGGAGCTTGGCAACTGGCAGTTATTTTTGATGGTTGCAGCATCTCGGGAACATAGTAACCGCTATTTCCCAGTCAGTTTTCAGCAACCATCAGTCAATGGAAACCAGAAACACTTAGCAACCATGTTGATTCACTTAATAACTGCAGTGATTCACTTAACAACCATGGCAAAAAAGATTGTAAAATTGGGCACATCTTAGTTAACAATTGCATTGACTGGGCATGGAAATTCTGGTCCCAGCTGGGGTTATAAGTTGAAGACTACCAGCATATAAATAGATCTGCAAAAAAGAGAGATGATGATGGATGAATGGACAGATGGAGGGAAAAAGAAAGAGAGAGAGAGATTAGATAAATGTTTGGGAGAGAAAGAGACAAATAGATAGAAGATAGAGAGAGAAAGAGAGAGAAATAGATTATATGGATGGATGGATAGATTGATTGATTGATTAGATAGTAGATAGATAGATAGATAGATAGATAGATAGATAGATAGATAGATAGATAGATAGATGGATGGATGGATGGATGGATGGATGGATGGATGGATGGATGGATGGATGGATGGATGGACAGACAGACAGACAGACAGACAGACAGACAGACAGACAGACAGACAGATAGATAGATAGATAGATAGATAGATAGATAGATAGATATAATTTTATTAAGAAAATTTATATGACCGCCCAATTCACTCGCAGTAATTTGGGACAGATTATAAAAATAAAACCCCAATAATTATCACGTTGTCTGTTTCAGTGCTGACAGATGTGCCCCTTCTGACATTACTGGCTGAGCAAGGGTGGGTTACTGCATGTTAGAGCATTTGAAATCGTCTATATCTTACAAAAGGGACGTGTTGACTCAGTGGTTAAAACACTGAGCTTGTTGATCGAAAGGTTGGCAATTCAGCAGTTTGAATCCCTAGCACCGCATAATGGAGTGAGCACCCATTACTTGTCCCAGTTTCTGCCAATCTAGCAGTTCGAAAGCATCTAAAAATGTGAATAGAAAAATAGGGACCACTTTGGTGGAAAGGTAATAGTGTTCCTTATACCTTCGGCATTTAGTCATGCCAGTCACATGACCACGGAGACGTCTTCAGACAGTGCTGGCTCTTTGGCTTTGTAACAGAGATGAGCGCCCCCTCCCCCCCAGAGCTGGAAACGACTAGCACATATGTGCAAGGGAAACCTTTACCTTTATACATTACCAGTTAAAGAGAGCGGCTCCTGCTTAAGAAGGCCCAGATGCTAAAGTAAAACCACCATTTTGGCCCAGTGAACAATTTCCCTGAATTTGCAGAAGTGTCACCTGGTTGTTTGACCCATGACATTTTCTCTCTCTCTCTCTCTCTCTCTCTCTCTCTCTCTCTCTCTCTCTCTCTCTCTCTCTCTCTTTAACATCATTTCACCATGGCAATGATGATGGAGGATACCACAATGAATACAACAAACCAGTGTGGGGGTTGCAGCAAAACAAGAACAAACAAACAAAAAAACCTCAGCAACAAACATTAATGCTTGGGAATACCTCTTAGCAAACAAATATAATCAAGAAAATCAAGAAAAATTACAGAATACACAAAAAAGGAGAGCAAGACACCTAAACGATCACGTTTATTTATTTACACAATCTGTTTGGACACCTCTGCAGCCCATCCTCCTGAATTCCAGTATTACGAGGGAGGGACAAAAACATTTCCCCATCCTCTCTTTTCACAACCCACCATGCTTCATTTTATGCCATGTCCTGATATCAAACTTGCTCTTAAACTAAACAGATTTAAGGGATTGCAACCGTTCCTTCACAGCCAGAACCATGGCACCCATTTGAGAGAGGGCATATAAGAACAATATGGCATAAAGGACCAGGACCAGGAAGGCCTATGTTCTTGTACCTCCTTCACCATGGACCTTCCCTGGGCTGGTCCTTCTGCTTTCATCTATGACCCAGTGAGGTCTAGGAATGAAGGGATTGGATTAGGAATGGGGAGGTTCTAGTCCCCCTTAGCCACAAAATTATTTGGGGACTCTGTCTATTCCCTTCTTCTCAGTCCTAAAGCCAGAGTAGTGTAATGGTGAAGGTGCTAGACTGGGATGAGGAGACCCGGGTTCTAGTCCAGGGGTGTCAAACTGAAGGCCCAGTTGTCAGATCCAGCTCTCAGAGTGCTTAGATCTGGTGCACAGGGCTGCCCTGGAAACAGCGAAGGACTGGCCCACAGTGCAGCAAAACCACACATGACCCTCCCAGACTCCATTTTCAGCTGTGATAACCTCCTGCAGCCCTCTGTCAGTGAAAATGGAGCTTCTGAGCTCCGTTTTCACTGGCAGAGGGCTGCAGGAGGCTATCGCAGCTGAAAATGGAGCTTCAGAGCCCATTTTTGCTGGCAGTGCTCAGGCCACCACAGGCACTGCCCTCCGACATGAGTGATGTCAAGCTGGCCACACCCACTCTGGCCCCCTGAAGTCAAACACAATCCTAATGCGGCCCTCAATGAAATTGAGTTTGACATCCATGTTCTAGTCTCTCTTTAACCCTGGAACCTCCCTCAAGAAGACAGGCACTTGGCCCAAGGATAGGGCACGAATGAACGTAATAGACAGTGAGTGAGAGAATGGAGGAATTGAGGGGGGGGTTAATTTATCCTCAAATCTCACTGTAAGACTTTGGACCAATCCATCTCTTCCTCTTGTGGGGCAAAATGGTTTTTGTGCTGCTACAAATGCGTACCAAATAAAAATACTACATTTTGGTGGGTTTAAAATTAACCTATATTAGGTTCTTGGAAGTTGTGCAGATATTTGGCTCATAGAATTACTAAGAATTGGACACAACTGAATGGATAACATCATCATCATATTAGGTTCATTTTTATATTAGCTCCTTTATTCCATTCAATCATGTCTGATTCTTAGAGAGAGCCTGGATAACCCCCAGGCGGCTTTTTTACTGTACAGTGTATTTATGTACAATAAATAACAAGATAAACAGAGGTGATATTCAGCAGGTTCTGAGCAGTTCTGGAGAGCCGGTAGAGGAAATTTTGATGCCACCTCTGACTGGCCCCACCCCCATCTATTCTCTGCCTCCGGAGTCCCAGCTGATCGGCTGGATCTTCTTTTGTTGCCCTGCACAGGAGAAGGGAGCTGGAAAGCAGGTTAGTGGGCTGGGGAGGGAATGAAGATTTTGCAGTAACCTTCCCCCAGGAATGGGGAGGGAATGGAGATTTTATAGTATCCTTCCCCTGCCATGTCCACCAAGCCACACCACGACCACCAAGTCACACCCACAGAACTGGTAGTACAAAAATTTTGAATCCCACCACTGAAGATAAGGAGGAATAATTTGCCATTTTAAAGAAATGGTTGCCTAAAATGGTTTTCTTTAGGAATACAGCTGGCCTTATTTACATTATGGGAAAATTGTTCCAGCTTTATTTTCTGTATTTTCTCCATAAAGCTCTGAGCAAGTTTAATAAATCAAACATACTACTCCAAATATGGACATATTTTATAAGTACATTCTTTTCTATAACACTTAGTTATTCTATAGCTGTTTGATCTCAGCCACTCAAAATATCTTTGCTGGTCAGTAAATATCAGCTCATACTGGATATTTTTTCAGATAATTTAATTGAACAATGATTTTACATGATTAGCTTGGTTGATCGCTTGTTTGATTTATTATTTTTGTTACAATTATAGGAGATTTTTGTTGGCTCATCATGCTAGATAAAACTCAATAATCAATCAACCAAACAAAATCCTACAAATACCTTAAACAGTTTCTGAGTTTGGGTGACACACTTAGCCATAACCTAACCACAAAGGTCTGGATTCAACCAACATTTAGCGGTAAAATGTGGTTGGTTGACACTTTGAAACTGATGTGGCTTTAATGTGTTATATGAACATGACTGTTGTGTGAGGAATGTCTTCTGTATGTGGTTTCTTGGATCACACTGTGAAAAATGCTGAGTTTTCAATTTTCTTTCTGATGACATATTAAGAAAAACATGGATGTTACCCTGATGCCCTGGCACACCGGTTGATTTAGGTGGTTCTCCCTCATGGGCATTGGCGATAAACTGATGGGAACAAAACTGATGAACCATGACATTACATCATAAACCTTACCCTTTCACATATCTTCTTCACATTCAGCAGCACTCATTCCTGTCTGATTAAACTTTTCTTCCTTTACATCTTCCAGGAAACTAGATAAGGATGTGTAACTCACAGTATTTGCATCACACTGACACAAGTCATGTTTCATCATGAGTTTGCTCCTTTACAGAAACCTGTGATATATCTCTCCCATAGCAAAACAAGTCTGAGGAAACATTCTTAGATCTGGTCAAAACCACAATCTGTCTACCCCCAAAATTGTCCATGCCAACCTGTCCCAATCTTTAGGTATACAAACACGACAATTCTCCAAATACCCAACAACAATACCCAATACCGACAGAAGGTCGACCTGCATTGACCTTCTACAATTTATGATTCATAGCACAGGACAACAATAGAGTCTATGAAAGTGCTCTATTAGTGGAATTCACTCTTACTTGCCATGGCTGTAGAAAGTTTGGAAGATCTACCTCGTCTTCTCTTGGAATGGCAACATGGCTAGATAAGGATGTGAAGATATCCTGGAGGGCATGTGCCACAGCATAGACTGTGTGGTAGATGTTGTAGCTCTCCGGGGACATTCCTTTCTGGGGCCAACCTGGGAGGAAGCCTGCCATGTTTCTTCTCACAATGCCCCTTTTCCATGTCTTCCTTGATAATCTGTAGTTGGAATCATGGAAGTCAAACATTTCTGACCAAACTGAATCAAGGGAATCATCTTGAATCAAAATAAGATCATGGAATTTGGATCTTTGGTTTCCCTGGATGGTGAAGGTTAGTGCTCCATGGAAGGGTTTGATGTCCCAGTATTTAAAAGTTGTGCTTAAGGTGAAACCCCACAAAGCTGTGGAGATCCAAACTTTCCCCAGAGGGGTTTGATTGGCTTCTTCAATGTTGGATAATATAAGAGGCAAGAGAAGCATTGTATCAAGATCCCCATAATAAATGAGCACCTTGTTTGTCCAGTGTGTAAGGACAGCCTCAAAACGCAAGAATTCCTCATAAAAATCATTTACCTTCTCAATATAAATTTGTGAAATCTTAAATATGAAAGCTACACAGATCCCACTCCTGAAGATCATTGTCTCAATAGTCCTCATAAACCAATCTCCTCCATCATGTTTTGGGGCAATGAGACCAATCCATGTCCACTGAAAATGCAGCAGTAGCTTCATGATCCCCACATACTGTGGGGTTTCCTTTGGGCTCATCCAGAAAGAGGAAGGGAACTGGGCTTTATCACTCAGAATGTGGTTAACAAAGCCATAAGTGAGCTAGTGAGGAAAAGAATCAATGCTTAGTGTTGAAAACAGCATTCAGTCTCTTAAAAAACACAATCTGAACCTTTAGCTTCTCTGTGAAGTCTGATCAAGGGGCATTGAAAAGTCCAGCTCCTTGGATTGATTCAGCTTTATTTAGATGAATTGATTTTTATTTTATTCATCAAATCTTAAAACTGCCCATCTCCCTCACAGAGGGACACTGGGTAGTATACAAATCAAACATTAAACATAAAAAGAATATATATAATTTAATTTTTTATTTTAAAAAAGAATGTAGTTTTTCTTAGTTGTAGCTCCTTATTCTCAGAACCCAAAAGGACCACAGATCTTCTAAATCTTCTGAGTAGATCTGCACCAAATTTTACTACCAGAATATAATTAATTCTTATAAATGGATTGTTTCTTACAAATAGATTAGCATAGTTTTCATTGCTATTTGGCTTTTGAATTCTAAAATAGCTTTGATGTCTTGTGGCAGTAGCTCCAGAATAATAAATAATATATTTCATGTTAGAATATCACATAGAAACATAATTCTCATCTACCTGCCATTTTTAAATGCTTAATTTTCAAAAATCCATATTAACCTGCTATATATTTTCAACAATTTTCAATTTGCATAATGTCAAATTTAAAATTGAGAAAGTAACCAAAGGCAATCTTATATTCAAGCCGCAATTGCTCATTATTGTTTTTCTGAAGTTTAAAAATTGGAATTGCTTTGCATTTCTGTCTATTGGTCTGAACTGTGTTTTTAATTCTGTGAAAATTATCATATCTCATACGGGATTGTGTTTTATATGAAAACAATGACATATTATTTCTAGTACATGCATTTTTATATATGGTCACTTTTACAAATGACCTTCTGTAATCATATGTTTTTGCATATTTCCCCCAGTCTAATACATTTCTATGCTTATGCTTATTGAAATATTTAACTTTGTTAATACCATATTGCAAAAAAATTAATATTTAAAGTCCACTCCAGTTTGCATATAGCTTCATGGCATGCAAAATATAAAAACTGAGAGCAAATACAGTACAGTCCTCTCTCTTTCATATTTCTGATATTGCTTTAAAACATATTCATATCAGCTAAGTTGTATAAGAAGGTTATGGAAGTTGTCTGAAAATACATAATAAATAATACTCAAAGGAAATTTAGAAACCGTTCTGAAAGCCAATCTGTAAAGTAGAAATTATTTTCCTCTGTTCTTAAAAAGAACAATTCATGAGATTTCCACGCTGTGTTCTTTCTTGGGCCTCATTGACAGAGGCAGAAGGGAAGCCCTCAGAGATCCACTCTATATGGACTTCCTTCTTCAGTCAAAAGTCCAGAACCACCAGTCAAATTCTGTCAGTTCATATTCTTGTGAACACACAATTTATTTGTGGCAGACTTCAATAAGAAGCTCCCAAACCAAAGAAAAGAACTGACACGCTCTATATTGTCCACATAATGTTCTTTTCAAATTTTTGTAGGATTGATGCAAGTGATTCACTCAAAAGTGTGGACTCTCCAGGATTGTTCGTACCTGGGGGACCTTGTAAATGCTTAGCATGGTAGTCATCTGAAAGAAGGTTTCAAAATCCCCTCCTTGAATCACTGCCAAGGGCCTGTCTTCCCTTCCACATTTGAAATTAGGGACCTTCCCATGACTAGAAGACAGTATATCTATGGTGGCTTCGTAGGTTGTCCTTGTTCTGAAACAATTTTCGTAGATGCTGTAGCCAAGAGTAATATTGGGCAATAGCAGGGGGTTTTGGTTGATCTCCTCTATGGCTATTAACATGGCAAAAATATGTTGGAAGTTCCTTTCCAGTAACCTAGAATAAAAATTAAACTGCACCTCAGCCCATTTAAATGTTATTTCTTAAGCTTGCTCTTTCAACTAAAAATCTCATTGTCCTGAACTGGAATTGCCCCTTCAAAAGCTTTTAACCCATCCATTTGAATCCCAGATAAAATAGCTTCAAGATTACTGGAGAGGAGATCATACTAGATGATAGTTTTTTTTAAAAAAATCATCATTCCTGAAATCTCAATGAAAAGCAAAGTGTGGATAGCAACTTTCCAAGAACAGGTGTCAAAAAATAGGATTACATGTGGAAATAAGATACTTGATGAAGTGCTCTCAAGTTAGCGTCAACTCTTAATGGCTACATTCCTTATCATTTATCCAGTAGCTTATGCTTCACCAAAATCCTCACGTGAACCTTGGCATTTCCTCCTTTCACTTTGTAACATCTCTCATATTTTAAAACACTTTATTTTTTTCCAAAATTGGGAATGTAAGAATATACTACTGCTGGCAAAAAAAAAAAACCCAACCTACGTTGCTGATTGCACCAAGGACAAACTAAATTGGAGAAGGCCAATTGAAAGATAACTTACGGGAAAAAGTCTCTGGCAGGATTAGATCTGAAAGTGTGTGTAGGATACACAGCTGTTCTGGTGGGTATGACTCCAGCAACCAGATAATCTCCCCATTGATAATAGTTATAAGGATACATTTTTTGCATTGACCGACCTGGTTTTTGAGTTGTTACTGCCCCAAAGTTCAAATAAAGCAGTAGTAATAGCAGAACCATCATTTTTTAAAAAAAAAATACACCGACTTGCTAGAAGGCTTACCTTTAGTACTTAAAATGGTATTTCTGATTTTTAGAAGGATGGTTCCTAATTTATGGGAATCCAAAGCTCGAATCATAGTAATTATTGGTATAATTATTGACCATTCTTTTTCTGGATTTTCTGAAGAAATTATTATCAGTGATTTTAAGTATCATCAGTTTCATCATCTGAAGTGGCACGTGAAAACTTTAAAAGTTCTTGCCACTAGGGACAAATAACAGCAATAGGCACTAGAGGCAAATAACAACACTGGCAATTATAGTGATTTTAATAATTACAATAGAAATGTTATCGTCTCCGGAAATTGTACACATGCATGATAGCTGCAGGCATGTGCGCACAGCAGGAGGAAACATGTTTGCCAAAGACCACCTGAGTCCTGTCATGCTTCATTATGAAACTCTGAAGGGATTGTAAACTTGGTCAAGAATTTTGTTAGAAAAAAGAACAGCTTGCCCTCAGAAGTTGTGAGAGTTGTGAGATATGGGCTAGATTGAAGAGGCAGGACAACCTTAGAAGGAAAAGGATTTCTTTATTTAGCTCTGAACAAAAGACTGCCACCGGGTGTGCCTGCTGTTCTTTTTACAGGCTGCTGTCCACAATTTCAGCCACTGACGGCTGTTCATTTTCCCGCCTGGAAAATGAACCAATGGGGGAAGCCTGACATCACTGACTTTTCCCCTCCCCTCCTGGAAGACACATTCATCCGATCAGCTCTCACTCACAGACATAATCACTCCTGTGAGTGTGATTGGACCTTCGCAGTTCACCCCACCCCCAGCAGTGGCAACCTGACTAGCTGGGTCTGTTGTCACTCCAGAGTCAGGGTTTTTCAGGGGCAGGGCTGGCTCCGACGGAACAGAGGGTTCTGAGTTTCTTTGCTGGATTTCCACCCCTTCAGCTAAATTATCCTGCAGTATACTTGAGTTTGAGGCCCACCCTAGAGTGGGGAGACTTGTGTTTTCAGTATTTGTAGTTTTTAGGGTTGGTCTTACCTCTCTATGTTGTGTTTCTGTTTCTGAGGTTTTCTGGTCGTTCAGGTTCAGTTCCAATCATCCCCGGAGTTGGTCTATGCTCCATATTTTCCCATCTTCTAGTTCTACTCTATAAGATCGGGGACCTGTGACTTGCACTACTTATGCAGGGACCCATGCCCCCCCCCCGCATAGTTGTGAGCATAGACCGATTGACCTATGTTCAAATATCTGTGTTAAGCCTGGTTTCCCCAACCAGGGTTAGGGAGACAAGCTAAACAGAATGTGCAGCTTAGTCAGATAGGCACACAGATAAATGAGTGAGCTAAGCTTGTATGTTTATTAACATACAGTAAAAATGACAGATACGCCTGTGCTATCAAATATATAGTTTATTCCATTATGAGTTCATAGCATAGTCAAAATAACAGTCCAATAGTCATGTATCATTTAGTCAGTCCATTCAGGGATATTCAATTAGCAAAGTCCGTGTTGAATACCCTATGTCAATACACTTACAAGCCAGTCCTTTGTTTTCTCTCCCGTTCGAGCAATGCAGTGTTGTGTCCTTGCAGTAATCAGGAACCATCAAAGCCAGAGAGAGATAGCAAGCTGCCGTCTTGCTTCTTTTTAAAGTGCTTTCACAACCACTCCCTTAATTACTGTCCCACAGTTAAAGATGCAGACACTTTAACTTACAAACTATGATTACATATTATTATTTACCTAAACCAGTTAGGGTAAAACAATGTTATCCCTAACATTCTCCCCTTTTAGGAAATAATAATATAACTATTTACATCTTTAAATCATATTTGTTACAACTTTCTTTAAACTTAGTTACACCTTGAGCTTTTGTAAATTGGTCTGCAATGTTTTCTTCCGTCATGCAGTATTCCAATTTAATTAGCCCATTCTTTACAGATTCTCTAACATTTAAGTATCTTAAGTCAGTATGCTTTGATCTAGTTTTTACAGCAATACTAGTAGCTAATTTTATAGCTGCCTGGTTATCCTCGTACACAATAATGGAATCTTTTACAGTTACACCCATGTCTAATAATAACTGTTTGTACAAAATCAAATCAGTGCATAATAATGACAGACATGAAAATTCCGCTTCCATCGTGGACAAGCTAATATGCTGTTGTCTGATTGACCTCCACCCTATTAGTGTCTTACCAAATAATATAGCCATCCCAGATGTTGATTTTCTTGTGTTTATATCAGTTGCAAAACTTGCATCTGCATAGGCACTAAGACTCAAATCACCCTTTGGTTCTATATACAATGCATGGTTCATTGTTCCTTTAAGATATCTTAAAATTTTCTTTAATGATTGCCAATGACATTGTTGTGGATCTGAATTAAAACGTGCCAGCTGATTTACACTATAAGCTATATCAGGCCTAGACCAATTGCTTATATATGATAAGCTTCCAATCAAAGATTGATATATGGACTTATCAAATTTGGGACTTTGATCATTAGTTTGGCAAACTTCCTGACTCATTGGAGTCTTTGCCGGTTTACAAAGTTCCATTTTAAACGTTTTAATTAATTGGCAAATTTTATCTTCTTGAGATATCTTAAAACCATTTTTTGTTTTGTTAATTGTCAATCCTAGATACCTTTTAATTTCACCTAAATGCTTTAATTTTATCTTTTTGGCTAATAATGATATAATTTCATTAGCTTCATTATTAGTCTTAGTTATCAAAGCAATATCATCTGTAAATAATAACAATAATGACACCGTTCCATTATTTTCTCTTTTAAACACACATGGATCTGCTAAACCAGATTTAAAACCTATATTGTTTAACTCTTTCACAATATATTGGTTCCACTCAAACCCAGATTGTTTCAATCCGTAAAGACTTTTTTTGAGTTTCCAACAATCATTACTATTTACTTTATTGTCTTTTATACCTACTGGTTTTCTTAAATATATAGTGTGCTGCAATGGTGCATGTAGATAAGCAGTTTCTACATCTAAATGGTTAATTACATAGTTTTTCTTAGCTGCCCACACTCATGCTGCTCTTAAAGATGTTGCTTTAAGACTTGGTGCAAAAACTTCATCGTAATCAGATGCAGTTTGATTAAATCCTTGAGCTACTAACCTAGCTTTATGGGTAACAGTCCCATCATTTCCAGTTTTTACTTTAAATATCCATTTGCACCCAATGGATTTATCTCCTGGAGGTAATTTAGCATCTTCATAAACTTTCATTACTTTTAATGAATTTAGTTCTTTTTTCATTGCCTTTTGCCAATTCTCCTGATCCTTAGCAGGATACATCCTAAGTTCATCTACACTACTTGGAACTTTAGTTACTTGGCAAACTATACTTGCTTGATACCTATCAGGTGGTCTAGTTACACGTGTAGTACGTCTAGGTATTACAGAACTCACAGGTGGACTTTCATTTATTAACTCTTCTTGATTATCTAACTCTTCCTGATTAACAGTTTCCTCTAGTTCTGGTCCTATTTGCTCTTCATGGACTTCTTCTTTAATTGGACTCTTCTTATAACTATTCTGATTTTTCTGCCTTTTGTAGGATTCAAAAATTACTTCATTATTTAAATCTTGCTCTAATCTATTCCATCCTACATGTTCTAGGAATTTTGCACTAGCACTGGTGTAAACTCTAGATGTACCTGGTTCCCAGAATCTATAAGATCTATGATTAGATGTATATCCTACAAAATATAATCTTTTAGCTCTATGCTGTCCTTTGTGTCTAAGTTGTGAAGGGATATGCACCCATGCTGGTGCTCCAAATGTGTGCATGTAACTTAAATCAGGTTTTGTACCATGCCACAATGTGAATGGTAATTCACCTGTTGTTGAATTAACAACATTATTTAATATATGATTACCACACATTATTGCTTCTCCCCACAAATTGTCAGGTAATCCTGAATCAGACATCATAGTTTGTGCCATTGATTGTAATGTTTGGCCTCTTCTCTCTATAAAGGCATTATGTTGTGGCCTATATGGTGCAGACTTTTTATGTTGAATACCTAACATTCTTAGTCTGTTCTGGAATTTATTATTTGTAAATTCCGTACCATTATCTGTTATAAGAGTTACTAATTTCTTTTTAGTTTTCCTTTCTGCAAATTTTATCCAATTAAAGAGATTTTGATACGTTTCAGTTTTGCTCTTCATTAAATAGCAAAACCCATATCTAGAATAATGGTCCATTATACTTAATATGTAACGAGCTCCTCCTACACTTGGTTTTTTAGGACCTATTAAATCTGCAAATACTACCTCTAAAGGCTCTTTGGTAGTAAATCCATCAACTCTATTAGCAGGTGTGACCCTGGTCTTACTTTGATTGCACATATTACATTGCAAATACTTATTACAAGGTTTCAAACTTATTCCCTTAGATAATTCAACAGTTTTCTTAAGCATTTTAAAATTTAAATGCCCTAGCCTTCGATGTAACAAGTGAATACATTCATCATGAGGTTTCTTATTTTCATAAACTGTGTTAGCCACCTTTAAACCATCATCATTTAACACATATAATTCACCTCTTAAAGATGCAGTAATTTTCTTATCTTCTTTCTCAATTATGCAGTTATCTCCTTTAAAAGTAACTACATATCCTAGTTTAACCAAAATTCTTACTGAAATTAAATTAAACTTAAGTTGTGGTACATATAACATTTTTACATTCTCTTTTATAAAAGAACAATATGCTATACCTTGACCTTTAGCTTTCAGTTTCCAGCCATTGGCTAACGATATCTGCTGTGTACTCTTGGACATTTTAATAAAATGTTTCTTATCATTAGTTATACAATGAGATGCTCCACTGTCAACCACCCATAAATTATTTTTTACAGCTCCGTTACTATACATGGCTAACTCTAAATTTTTATTTTTATTTTGATGACTTTTTGTATTCTGGCCAGCGTTCTGGCGCTTTGCCTTTTTACAAAATCTTGCCAAATGTCCTCTTCCTCCACAATTAAAGCACTTTTTAATTGCATATGCAGTAGGAGATTCATTATCTTCTTTTTGAGGTTGCTGCCTCCTTAACTCGTCTCTTTCAAGCCTTCTTCTGGCCTCTTCAATCAATCTGCCAGTTATATCAGTTAAAGTTAGGCTTTCCTTTGGCAATATTTCAAGTGAAGTTACGTAATTGTCATAGCTCTCATCGAGGGAAGATAGAATTATATAGACTTGGTGTAGTTTAGAGAAAATAAGCTCTTTCTCGTGCAGTTCTTGAAAAATGCTTTGCATAGTTTTCAAATGACTCAGCATATCACCATTCTTATGGAGATGTGTACTGAAAAGTTTCCGTGTTAGATTTATGTGAGCACCAACGTTATCTCGAACATAAATCCTCTTCAGCTTCTGCCAACACCCAACAGCTGTCTTTTCTCCATGGATATAAACAAGTTGTTTATCAGTTATGGTTAAAGCAATAATGCAAATTGCTTGTTCATTTTTATGCATAAATTCTTCTATCTTTAATTTATCTTCCTCATCCTCTGGATCCCATTCTTCTACGTTTGGTGGATTTTCAATTATGTTCCACAAACCTTCTCTTCGTAGAAGCAGACTACATTTCATAGACCATGATACATAGTTTGTTCCATCCAACTTGGATATAAGGGACAAACTTTGTAGATTGACTTGTGCCATGTTTTTCTCATATGGATATAAAACTATAATTAATAAAACACAGCTGTCTGTTTACTGTAATGTATAACAACACAAACTCTCACTTTTACATAAATCTGTTTTATCCTAATTAAACTGACTTTGCAGCCTCTGGGCCCATAACCAGTGTTAAGCCTGGTTTCCCCAACCAGGGTTAGGGAGACAAGCTAAACAGAATGTGCAGCTTAGTCAGATAGGCACACAGATAAATGAGTGAGCTAAGCTTGTATGTTTATTAACATACAGTAAAAATGACAGATACGCTTGTGCTATCAAATATATAGTTTATTCCATTATGAGTTCATAGCATAGTCAAAATAACAGTCCAATAGTCATGTATCATTTAGTCAGTCCATTCAGGGATATTCAATTAGCAAAGTCCGTGTTGAATACCCTATGTCAATACACTTACAAGCCAGTCCTTTGTTTTCTCTCCCGTTCGAGCAATGCAGTGTTGTGTCCTTGCAGTAATCAGGAACCATCAAAGCCAGAGAGAGATAGCAAGCTGCCGTCTTGCTTCTTTTTAAAGTGCTTTCACAACCACTCCCTTAATTACTGTCCCACAGTTAAAGATGCAGACACTTTAACTTACAAACTATGATTACATATTATTATTTACCTAAACCAGTTAGGGTAAAACAATGTTATCCCTAACATTCTGCATTTACTCGTCGAATCTGTGGGTGTGCTTGGATTGTAGTGTGGGTGTAATCTATCTAGCTCTGATCTTAACTTCCGCCCCATTAAAAGTTCTGCTAAACATTTCTGTGTGACAGCCGAAGGTGTGATCTGTTGTATCACTAAGAATTTGTCTTATTTTCATTTGCCAATCCCCTGGTCCCATTTTTGCTAAGGTTTCCTTCGTGGACCTTACGGCTCTCTCTGCCTGCCTGTTATTCTGGGTGTGTCCAGGTGCTGATAATGCATGGCAGATTCCCTGTTCAGCTAGGAAACATTCAAAATTGTTTGCTGCTAATTGAGGCTCATTATCCGATACCACAACATCTGGTAACCCATGTGTGGCAAACAATTTCCTCAATACCTTAATCACAGTGTCTGCTGTGGTGGTTTTCATGATCATTACTTCCACCCACTTTGAATATGCATCAACAGTTATTAGAAATATTTTCCCCTGCATTGGCCCTGCCAGGTCTATATGTATTCTAGACCAAGGTGCTTTTGGTGATTCTCAGGTGTCATGCCCTTGGGGGAGACTGACTCTGTGGAAGAAGAGGAACAGCCAACAGGGAGTGGGAGTGTAGCTCCAGAGGTGGTGGAGGAGGCTGGGGAAGGCCAGAGGCCGGCTGAGCAGTTAGAAGAGAATCCAGGCCCATCCCCTATCCATCCTAGGTCACGCAGGGAGGAGAGGATCAGGGAAAAGCGAGGTCTACTCAAGAGAAGATTACCATGATCTTACTTGTGGCTTGCAGGTGGGAGCTATGTATATAAGTTTGTAACTGCGCAGTTAGAATTTGCAGGAATCAATTTTAGTGTTCACCTTGAAAGAGGTTTATCTGTGCTGGCGTTCTTCCCATGGACTCTCCTCAATTATTTTCCTGGAGTTTATGATTAGTTATCTTGGCTTGCTTCGGAACTCTCATCAATGCGGTTTGTTTTGGTTTTCTGTTTGCCTCATAAGTTACTTTTGTGACTTTAAACTGTGCCAAATAAAACAGTGAAGTTAAGTTGAAGGCCTTACCAGACTTTAATATATGTTTAGGGTTTGGGGTTATTTTGAGAGACTACGGGTCATCACACTAGAGTTGGTGCTGAAAGGGGTGCGGGTCTAGATTCCTGACAACCCATTTTTCAATTTCCTTATCCATTCCCGGCCACCAAGTATAACTTCTGGCTAACGCTTTCATTCTTACTATCCCTGGGTGGCCCTTTTGCAACATTCTTAAAACTTGTTCTCTCAACCTCTCAGGTATCACAACTCTATCCCCCACAACAAACACCCTTTAATTACAGACAGTTCATTTTGCCAAATTTTAAATGGTTTAAAGTCACCTTCCAGCGCTTCTTCTGGCCATCCCCTCAACACCCAGTTTAAATATGCGTCTTTGGCTGAGTTTTTGGCTATCTCTGATGCTGTGATAGGGCTAGTGGCGATGTCTTCAATGAGGAGTATGGATGTGTCTGGAGCTGGGTCTTCAACAGGTTCTGGAAGGGGGAAACGGCTCAGTTCATCTGCATGAAATATGGTCTTGCCCGGTTGATGTTTAAGGCGATAGTTATATGCAGCTAAGAAAATAGTCCATCTTGTCATTCTAGGGGATAATATGTTTGGTGTTGGTTTGTTTCCTACTATGATGCCTAGGAATGGTTTGTGGTCTGTGACTAGTTCAAATTGTCTCCCATAAAGGTATCTATGAAAATGCTTAATGCCTGCTACTACAGCCAGTGCTTCTTTATCTAGCTGGCTGTAATTCTGTTCAGCTTTGGATAAAGGTTTTGAGTAGAAAGCAATGGGTGCTTCTCTGCCATTCGGGAATTTATGGCTGAGAATGGCACCTACCCCAAAAGGAGATGCCTCGCATGTTAGTGAAAGAGGTAATGTTTCATTATAATATACTAGAACACTGTTAGAAGTTAGGAGTCCTTTTATGGATTCACTCTATAAAGCCTTAGTAAGACCACAGCTAGAGTACTGCATCCAGTTTTGTTCACCACATTATAAAAAAGATGTTGAGACTCTAGAAAAAATACAGAGAAGAGCAACCAGGATGATTCGGGGACTGGAGACTAAAACATATAACGAACAGTTGCAGGAGCTGGGCTTTGCTAGTCTAGTAAAGAGAAGGACCAGGGGAGACATGATAGCAAGCTTCCAATATTTGAGGGGCTGCCACAGGGAGGAGGGGGTCAAGCTATTTTCTAAAGCACCTGCAGGCCAGACAAGGAACAATGGATGGAAACTGAACAAGGAGAAATTCAACCTGGAAATAAGGAGAAACTTTCTGACAGTGAAAACAATCAACCAATGGAACGGCTTGCCCTCGGAAGTTGTGGGAGCGCCATCACTTGAGACTTTCAAGAAGAGACTGGACTGCCATTTGTCAGAAATAGTGTAGGGTCTCCCACTTGGGCGAGGGATTGGACTAGATGACCTACAAGGTCCCTTCCAACTCTGATTATCTGTTAAATCCTCTCTCATTTGATTGTGCTCCTCCACTTGCGTGGTGTGGATGGTCACCTCGACTCCTATGGCTCTAAACCATTCTATTCTGAGGAGGTTTGGTACTTCTTTGTCCATTGGTTAAAGGCAATTCACCGGTGAAGTTTCTGAATTTTACTGGAAAAATTCCTCTTCCTAACACGGGAATTCTGTTCCCTTGGAAATCTTTTAGTACAAAACGTTGTGGTTTTAGTAGTTGTCGAGTTATGCCAGGGATTGCTTCTTTTATAGTTGTCCAGGACACCATAGATATGTAGGATCCGGAGTCAATTTCCATATCACAAGGTTTTTCTCCTATTATCATTGTGATGTTGAATTTTTTTGATTTATGGTGATCAGAATGCCCCACTATTGTGTGTTCATAGTCTCTGTCCTTCTCCATTCTATTCTCTTCCCTCCTGTAATTTGAATGAGGAGGTCCCTGGAATCCCCTTGGTTGTGGGTCACATGGATGATTAGGGAACCCTGCTTGTCTCTGACTGGGGTATGCTGGCAGATTTGCTCTGCGTGCTTCAGCAATATGCCCCCTTCTCTCACACTGGTGGCAGATTGTATCCCTGAATTTGCAAACTGCATGGGGGGTGGTTCCCTTTATAGCCTGCACACCATAGGGGTCTCTGGCTCATCCCTTGGGGCCCTGATCTTTTATCAGGTTTTACTCTATGTATTTCTTCCTCCTCTTCTTCTGAGAGTTCTCCAATCTCCACCTCTCCCTGATATTTGCTGGTCGTCCCCCATGCTGAGTGAACGCTCTCAGATTTCTCAATTTTAGCTGCTGGTTTTTCCAAGATATCTGCTGCTCAGGCTTCCTCTATTTTAAAGAGATGCTCTTTTTAGTTATCAGCTTCCTTTGCAATTGCAGGTCCCTCATTCCAACTGCAATTCTATCTCTTAAAGTTATTTCCACATTTTCAAACTCACAACCTACAGCAATATCTCGTAGGTTTGTAAGGTAATCATTTATGGTCTCACCTGGTTTCTGTTCTGTGCGGTAAAAGTCAAGTTGGTGAGCCAGTGATGATGCAGCAGGAGCATAATGTTCTTCTAACATCTTCTGTAATTCTTTCCATTCCATTATTTCCACATCTTTGGGAGCAGCTAGTGCTCTAGCCATTTTGTAGAGGCAATTTTCACAATATCCCAGGAATAGAGCTCTCTTCCTCTGTTCTGTTGCATCCTGCAGTGAATTTGCTTCTAAAAACATTCAAAATTGTCCCATGTACGCAACCCAGTCATGCTTTTTGGGATCAAAAGGTTCTGGTTGAGCACGGGTGGACATTCTGGTGATCAGCACAGTGATAGCAGCATTCTGTTGTTAGAATTTTCCGTCTTCACCTCGTTTCTTTTGTTCTCTTCCAGAATCCCATCCTCGTTGCCAGTGTTAGATATGGGCTAGATTGAAGAGGCAGGACAATGGTAGAAGGAAAAGGATTTCTTTATTTAGCTCTGAACAAAAAACTGCCGCCCGGTATGCCTGCTGTTCTTTTTACAGGCTGCTGTCCACAATTTCAGCCACTGATGGCTGTTCATTTTCCCACCTGGAAAATGAACCAATAAGGGAAGTCTGACATCACTGACTTTTCTCCATCGAATATCTAACAAGTGCATCATCACTTGAGACCTTCAAGAAGAGATTGGACTGCCATTTGTCAGAAATGGTGTAAGGTCTCCCGCTTGGGTGGGGGGTTGGACTAGATGACCTATGTTAGGAATGAGAGTCACCTAACAGTTGGGTTGGAAATATATAAACCAGGATAGTCATTTAATACTGTATCTTTAAGTGAATGCTGTAATTGTAATTGTCTGAGGTTCCTCCAACAGCCATAAGATGGAGCCAGAAACCTGGTTTCTTTCTCCTTGCATTTCCTGTTTTGCCATATTGCCTGATTGTTGTTCTGCTCAGATTGCTGTGAGTTTTGCAACTATTAGCAAACTCCATTTACTGAACTCTGTTTATGATACTTGACTTCATTTTTGGATTATCCCTGGACTGATACTTACTGCTTTAACCGTGTATGATTTGGATTGTTTGTTGGACTTTGTTTACCAGTTTACTGGGAGTAAAACCTACATTTTACTATTCAGTGTATCTGTATGCTGGTTGTGTGTTACTCAACATCACTCTCACTACGTTTCCCTGAGTGCACTCGTTCTCCTAATGGGGAATACCTCAACAACCTACAAGGTCCCTTCCAACTCTGATTATCAGTTATCTATCTGTTATCTGAATGCTTGGTTGGGCTACTGTTTTGTGGGGCTGGCTTAGAAACTAGGAGATTGTGAGTTCTAGTCCCACCATAGGCATGAAAGCCAAGTGGGTGACTTTGAGCCAGTCACTCTCTGTCATCCCAACTACCTTCCAGGATGGTTGATGTGGGGAAAATAGGAATATTTAGTATGTTTGCTACCTTGAGTTATTTATAAAAAATAAGAAAGGCAGTATATAAACAATAAGTTAATAAAAACACATCCAAGGATGCTCAGCACATCCACCTTGTTCCTCACTCTTCTTGTTGCTTTTTTCCTCCAGCATGCTTTTGCCTCGTACAGAGAGAAAAGACCAAAAAAAAAAAAAAAAACCCTCACCCAAATATAGATCCTCCCTTGCTGGGTTATTCACCATGCCTGCCTCCATTCACCCTTTGAAACCACAGCCTGTATTTTGCCAGTTCAATTTCTTCTGCCTCTTTTGTGGTTTTTAATTTAATGTCAGCATGATAAAAGTAAACATTCTGAGGCCCCTGTTTCTCAAACTTGGCCACCTTGAAGATGTATGGATTTCAACTCCCAGAATTCCCCAGCCAGCTATGGTTGAGAAAGGTTTTAGGGATTTTAGTCCAGCACAAGTCCAGGACAGGGGTGTCAAACTCAAGGCCCTTGGAGATGCCCTGGAAACAGCAAAGGACCAGCCCGCAGTGCCTCTGCAAGCAAAAATGGAGCTTACCCCTTCTGACCTCCATTTTTGGCCACAATAGCCTCCTGCAGCCCTCTGCCAGCAAAAACGGAGCTCATGGGGGTTCCATTTTTGGTGGCAGAGGGCTGCAGGAGGCTATCCCAGCTGAAAATGGAATTCGGGAACCTGTTTCACTGGCAGAGAACTTGGGCCACAGGCACTTCCAGCAGGAATGATTTCAAGCTGGCCATGCCCACTCTGGCCATGCCCACTGCACACACACCCATGTCAAACACAACCCTGATGCAGCCCTCAATGAAATTCACTTTGACACCCCTCCATTAAAGGAACAAGCATATTGCTTTGGTTCAATACATCTATACAATTCTTCTTTTGGATGCCTTCAGTAGTGTTGGTCTCCACTAGGTTCATGGACCTAAAGATGGAGGGAGGAGAAACAAGTTCTCCCCCTCCCAAGAACTCCTCCTATCACTCCCCACATTTAATACTCTTCCACTCAGCCTCTCTGTTTTTGAAAAAACGTCACTGCAAGGAGGCTGATATCGAGACGCAGTTTTAAAGTGACTGTTTTGCTTTAATGCAATCCTGTGATGACCTGGGGCATGGCACAAAAGCAACAAAGTCACAAAAATAGGTAATACCTCCACCTTGCCCCCCCCCCAATATCCTGTATCATTGGCTGGAGAAAAAACCTGTCCCAAGAACAGTTTTTAAAGGGAAAAAATTCTGTCTGAACTCAAAGTACATATAAAGGATAAATAAAAATGAACACAAACCATGCTGCAGCAATTATCGAGACAGGGCAAGATTAGGAATTGAAGACGTCAAAAGATAATGAAACACATACAGTTGGGAGGATGCCAGAACTCAGGTAAGACTTGATAAATCAAAATAATTCATGCTTTGCTTCCAGCAAGGAGCTGTGTGCAAACACCCTCTTTATCCTGTTTTCCCAGTTGTAGCTAATGAAGGGAATCAGGGCCTTTTTCTCCCCTGTAACCCATGTTGCTCCCTTATCCGTTCCTCCCGGCATGCTCTGTGTTATGTCTCACCTTTACAAAGGAGGTGAGAAGTCCAAACTCCAACTGAATACAAACAGGCAAGCAAATCCAGTAATTATAGAGTTAATTCTTGGAGCCAATAATGTTCTTGGCAGTCTCACACATGCTGTCTGCCAAGTCCGATACGAAAACAAGAATATAAATCACACAAGCTGTCATAACACAGAATACACCGAAGCTCCTCTGGATAAGTCACACGTCCAGTATGAAATTCCCAGAGCAAACACACCCACTTTTATTCCCTGTGGGGTGTGTCACTAATTCAGCTCACTCTCTCATTCGTCCACGCCTCTTGCGCTGCAGCCCACACTTTTGCCTGTGACGCTGCCTCGCATCAAGCCAGCATTCGTCTGCTTGATTCTCTGTCAAAGGCTGCTCCAGTATGCCCTCCTCCTTCTCCTGATTAGCCTCAGGCTGTTCATCTCAGTTATCTGCCAACACCTGAGGCACAATCAGGGAGAAAGGCATTGCCAAAGAGGAAGGTCCTGGGGAGGAAGGCATTCCCAATTCCTCATCATCATCTTCCGAATCCTCTTCCTCTAAGAATGCAGGCTAAGGACTCGGAGCCACAATAGCCTGGATCTTCCTCTGAATGCCCAGCTGGACTCTGCCCTTCCCCAGTTTCCTCCATAGCCACTGGAGCCACACTCCCACTCCCTGTCAACTGTTCCACCTCTCCCTCAGAATCAGATTCCAACAGGGGCATGACAAATCATCTGGTAAAAGAAGTATGAAGAAAAGAGAAGAACAGAGACAGGAAAGCAGGATATGTTGGCACAGAAAGGAAGTAGACAGCCCACTCACTAAAACATTCCAAAAATAGGAACCTTCCACCAAACACTTTTCTTTTTAAAGGGCAACATATGCACATCAGTCTTATGACCGGAGGCCGAAGGACTAAATGTTTATAAGGGCACAGTGTTAAGGAACAAGACAGCTTGGCCTGAATGTAAACTCAGCTTAGGTCATGTCTCCACTTGTCCAGTATCACACCAAAATGTCCCCTGGCAACTACCTTGTTTTGTCTCAACAACAGAATAACAGAGTTAAAAGGGACCTTGGAGGTCTTCTAGTCCAGCCCCCTGCTCAGGTAGGAGCCCTGTACCATTTCAGACAAATTGTTGTGTAATCTCTTCTTTAAAACCTCCAGGGTTGGAGCACCCACAACTGCTGAAGGTGACTTGTTCCTCTGATTAATTGTTCTCACTGTTAGGAAATGTCTCTTTAATTCAAAGTTGGTTCTCTCCTTGATGAGTTGCCCTCCATTGCTTGCCTTCAGGTGCTTTGGAGAATAGATTGAACTGACTGCTAACTTTTCATCCCCCTATGAGATAGGTTTAAGTTACTCTTAGCTGTACTAGAGTTAAAATAATATTTCCTCTATTATTTCAGCATCCAACAATTGCAAGGTATGTAAAATCTATCATAATTGTATTCATTATATGTAGTCTCCATGTAGTTCATTTAATAAACTACAACATCATTCAATGATGGTTCAAAGTTACACTGGCCTTAGAAAAAGTGCATTATGACCAGTACTCTTATTTGACCTTTGTACACACTCTCCATAATCAGATGATTATAATTCAGGCGCTTGGCAATCAGCTTGCATTTACAACTGGTTGTAGTGTCCTGTGGTCACTGTAAACTTATAAAATATTTCTCTGGTCTTTTAGAGTTGTCAGCAGAAAGTGGGGGGAGCAGCTTGCAACCAAAGCTACATTCCATAAATGTTTTCATAGATAGTTTCTAGGTGACTGAAGTTTCTGCCACACAAAATTTTAACTGGAGTGTATGAGTGATTACTCTTGGCTATGGATGTGTCCCATTGGAGAATATGAATTATGATACACCCAGGGGGTGGGGGAAAACCAGGGTCAAGGGTGGCAATGAATGATGTGTCTCAGAGTCAGCTACACCCAGGTAGCACCAGCATATTTACTCCTAATAAATCTTCTTTAAGCTTTGGAAATCCAGCTAGAGACTCATGATTTAAATGGGGGTAACTACCGGAGCCCTGACAGCCACATGAACATGATTTTTTTCTTGCTTATTTCCAGCAAAAAATGCCCTTGGGGGAATTTGATTTACCTAATGACTGCAGTAATTCATTACGATAATGTAAAAATCATTATAAAATCAGGCCCAACTTTACTTACAACAATGACTTACAATGAAAATTGTGGTCCCAATTGTGATCAAAAGTTAAGGACTACCTGTTTATCAGAGGCAAAGTCAGATGATCAGTAGTGGGTGGAATCAGAAAAGCACTTGGTCATTTCAGATTAACCCAGACACAACTGTTCACTCAAGGAATGGTAAAAAGCACAAAAACTCAGCAGTAGCAGAAAGTCAGAATCAGAAAATATATAAAGCAAAATGCATATTGCAATAAGTTACATCTTCACATCTGCTTTATTAATTTTACACAAGGTTTATGCTGCTTGCTGTGCTGAGTAGCTTGCACTATAAAACCCATCCTTCTCATTATCTTCATCTCATGGCAAGTGTCCCCCAAAATTAAATTACTTGAATTTCTTTCATATATGTTTAGAATCTTTACATCAGGGTTAAAGCAATGTTTCTCACCCTTGGTCAATTGAAGAAGTGTGGATTTCAATTTCCAGAATTCCCCAGCCAGAATATGCTGGCTAGGAAATTCTGAGAGTTGAATTCCACACCTCTTCAAATGGCTGAGATTGAAAAACACTGGGTTAAGGTATTCCATCAGAAAAATCTGATTTTTCACTGAAAATGATGTTGATTACTCCCTCCTTAAAAAATACAAAACATTTATAAAAATGGTAAGATCATTCTAACATATAAAGACAGTGTAATAAGACAAAAAACATACCCAAACCTGGCAAGACTATGTTAGGAAGGAGTTAGGGTTCCCCCATCTGGTTGCTTAAAAGAAATATTCCATGGAGCTCAGTATCTTATTACACAAATGATCTGTAAGTTCAAACTTAGTAGACTTTATCTAGACATCTACTGTTCATATTGTGTCAAAGTTAAAATAAGAATTTTTATACTGGGGTACAAATTTGTAACATCTGTCATATTTATCTTAAAAGTTTTCTTAAGTGTTCAAATAGCAGAAACTGTACAGAGAAAATTTTACAGGAAAAAGACAAGCCCTTGATGCAGAAATATTGCAGTCTAAACTGGCTCTTCAATGTACTGCTCCATTTTCAGTGAATGGATGAAAAATTCTTAATAGATAATTACTGTCAGTTTCATTGGTATGCATTCATAATCCAATGGTTGCCTTTCTTCCCAACAGCACAAGATTCATTGAAAATTCACTGTATGAAGGTCTCACCCTTGGACTATTTAAAAGAACAGATTGATCAATTTTGGGACCTAAAGATCCCTGGACATTGGATTTTGGATTTTTAGTTTGAAAAGTGGCTTTGGCTTGGATAAAGGACAGTTGGATAGTTGGACAATTGGCTGGAAAGAAGTAAAAGAAAAAAAAATAAAGTTGAGTGGAATTTGCAAAGAAATTGCGTTGGATTTTCAGGAAATAAAAGACATACTAACAGGAGGATTTGAGGACATTTTTAATAAAATACAAAACATGGACGCAGTGCTGAAAATCAAGATACAAATGACAAGAAGAAAACAGGAGGTCCAGGAAGAGGAGGAGCCAACTGAAAGAGCAACTAAAGATAAAAAAGAAATAAATATAAATATAATGATTGATGTCAACCAAGGGTTGGTGTTATAAGGGAAATTAGACAGGAATTAGAATTGCAAAGAGAAATCTTTGAGAGAATGATAGGGGTGAGACTAGATAATTTGAAAATGAGACAGTGGAATATAATAGAGAAAGAAGAAATGTTTAGGAGGAAGGGTCAAGAAGTGGTAGATAGAGACAGAAATGTAAGAGAGGAATATAGGAGACAAGCTAAGAAGCAAAAAACTATAGCTTTAATTTGAGTGAGAGATTATGGTTAAAAAGAAGAAAAGGATATGATTTTATAGAAATGTGTATTATTAGCTAAGATATATAACTGCTGAAGGTAATAAATAAGAATATTAACATGCTATTGTAGGAAAAGGAATGACATGGGATTTGATTGAAACAAAAACAATATTGTGAAGTATTGTATAAGATAATGAAAGGCTATAATTTAATAAAAATAACGATTAGAATTGAATAAATTGCTAAAGGTAATATGATAAATGCTATTGTATTTATATCAAAATGTGACTAGAAAGGGAATTTTTTTCTTTTTAAATATAATAGTGACATGTTTAGAAATTAAAAGGGGGATAAACAATGGAAAATTATAATTTAATATAAATTTGTGAATTGTTATTAGAACTATATAATCTGATAAACACTGAAAATATGATTATTAATATATAATTCGTAGTAAAAGGAGTGAGGTTAAGAATATAGAGATTGATACAAAAATAACATATTGTAATATTGAATAATCGAGATTGATAATTTAACAAACTATATGTATTAATATCAAATTTTAAAAGATTATCAACTATATTAAACAAGAGGAATATTGTCATATTTGTATCAAAATGGAAGACACTACAGAACCACACTGTTCACACAATGATATTTTTGTTGTAACAAAAAAATATTGAAGAAAAAAGATTCACTGAAAAACTCTTCACCCTGGAATATATTTTGATACTATTACTTTCTTGTTTTCACCAGTGGGTGCTCTTTAGTACTCAAATGAAGCTGCAATCCAGTTATGTAGCTTTTGGGAAGGAAGATGCAACCTACTGTACTAGCCCAGCATTGGAAGGCAAAACAGAGAAGATCTGCACGGCTACTATGTACTTTCTCTTAATACTCAAGTGATTTGGCACAAAGACACTCAAACTTTGCAAAAAGACCAGCATACTGAAGGTGATAGACTTGGCTTCATTGAAACCACTTGGCAATTCCATGGCTAGAAAAGCCACAGTGAAATAGATGGCTGCCTGAATCCCCATATAACCAAGAGCAATGTAAAACGTAGTGACAGATCCTTTATTGCATTACAGCATCAACTGTTCAATCTGGGATCAAGTGTCAAGTTCTTGGAAGGGAAGTGTGATGGATTGTAGTGATGAGATGGAACCCCAGAAGAGGGGGGGTGCATTCCAGCAGAGCAAGAGGCAACTTGGCCCAGATATCATGTATGAGAGAAAGAGGATGAAAACAATCCCTCCCTAATAGTTCATATTGTACATACAGATTGTAGAGTCCTCAATCTCTCAAGGTTTTGTCTATAGGTGTGAGACAATAAAGACTTAGTTTTGGACCTGATTGGAGGAGAAATTCCAGTCCAAGCCACTCAGATGAATTTCTTCATTCTGTTTCCTGATTTTGTAGTCATGAATGTCAACATCAAATTCAGAGTTTTGGCCAACAGAACAGAGAAAGAAACTGAAAAGATGATGCTAAAGGTAATTCACTGTCTGAGACTGGCCAATATAGAAAGGAAGACAAGAGGGAAAGCAGGAGGATGTAGGTGAGCTTTCGGTTGGTGCTTTGACCAATGGTGTGTTTAGGATTCTAAAAATCAGAATTATATTTTGACTTCAGCACAGGACATAAGAACCTGAAGTGGTTCTTGGAGTTTCTTTATCAATGTATCTTGTGGATACATTGATCTCTACTGTTTTTGAATTTAGAACCCTCACAACAGCACTCTTGCTTTAGAGCACTCATGATGGTCATCTGAAAAGCCCAATGGATTTAATATCTCCAGCTTCTTTTTTAAAAACTCAGGACCTAAGTGCCAAGGAAATACTAACATATTCTCAGCCAGTCCTTGAGTATTGAAGATTTGTCTTTAAATGAATCCAAACTCCAGCTCCTCTTTAGGACAATGATGGTTTATTCAATATAGCATCAAACAACAAATACTCTAATCAGGCACAATAAAAAACTATACACTGCACTTTTCACTAGAAGATGGGAATCCACTGGTGATAGTAAAAATAACAATTATAAATAAAAACTAAATAAGGCGTCAAGAGTGTAGTGAAAACCGTAGTGTTTTTTTAAAAGCAGATTTTTATTAGAAATTAATACCAAATTTTGAGGAGACATGGACAAAAATGTCCAAATATTTATCCCAATAGCACTGTGAACTATGAACTACACTTTATTTCTGCAATTACTTTATTAATAATTATTACTTTATTATATTAAGGGAGCCTTTCTTGACTTAATCCCCTCCAAAGAAATTAACTTGAAAGGATACCAAGTAGAAACAAGGTAGGGTTAAGGATATTTACCTCTGATAGCAATAGCACTTAGATTTATATACTGCTTCACAGTGATTTACAGTAATCTCTAAGCAATTTACTGTCAGCCTATTGCTCCCAACAATCTGGGTCCTCATTTTACCAAAGGATGAATGGAAAGCTGAGTCAACCATGAGCCTGGTGAGATTTGAACTGCCAAATTGCAGAAATAGGCTGCAGTACTGCACTCTAACCACTGCACCACCATGGCTCCTAATTCAGTATAGTAGAGTCTAAAGATTAATTCAGTATAGTATTGTATGGTGTGGTATGGTGTGGTGTGTGTGTGTGTGTGTGTGTGTGTGGTGTAGAGTGGGGTGTATGGGGTGGGGTGGGGAAGGGTGTCGGGTGGGGTGAGATGAGTGTGTGGTGTGTGGTGTGTGGTGAGGTGTACTTCGGGTGTGGTGTTATGATGTGGATGGTGTGAGGTGTAGATGTGGTGTGTGGTATGGTGAGGTGGGAATGTGGTGTGTGTGGTGTGGTGAGGTGTGTGTGGTACATGTGTGGTGTGGTGAGGTACGAATGTTGTGCGGTGTGTGTGGTGTGGACTGGGCTGGAGTGGAGTGAAGTATAGTCTGCAGACTAATAACAGCATAACACACAGCACAACACAATGTAACGTAACATAACGTTACATAACACAGCCTACAGACCTGGACCTTCTTGTCAATCCCCAGTACAAATATTGTTCTATCTCAGTCTAACCATGTGTTTCTCTTCTTGGCAATTTTAAGAATGTCAATTCCCAGAATTCGCCAACCAATGTACAGGGAATTCTGGGAGTTGAAGTCCACACATCTAAAGTTGCCAAGGTTAAAATACTGATTTTCTACACAGGCTGAGTTTCATTCTCATGCTTTCTCTTTCTCAGCAATGCACAATCTGTGTAAGTTACTCTTCGTGGCTCATTCATTCCTACCCTATGCCCAAGATCTGTATTTGTTTATGCTGAGATCTAGAGGTTCCTCCAGGTTCCTCTTCCATAAAAGCCATTTGCATCAGCTTGGAGAGCTTCCATTCCATACAGCAAAGCTGAGCCACAAAAGTGCTACTTAAAAATGGTTTGGAATGCCGATGTGAAATTGCTATTAGGAAAGAAGTCTAGCCCCCTTCGGAAATCATCCAACTTGATCCCACTTGATGGCCATTAGTACAACCAAGCACTGGATTCCTACCTCCTGTAAGGATTGCTTCTCCTCCTAACTTAAGAAAGTGAAGATTCTTGAACCAAAGTATTTCTAAAGGAACCCTTTATTAAGCAGAAGTGATAGCAATACATTTGAAGCAGAGTCTGAATACCTTTAGGCAAAACAAGTAGAATGAAAGCAGTAAAACCCCCTCCCTTTAGCCAGATACGGATTTCAGCCAATCCACAGGTGTGAAGATGTCATTGTACCTGCTGCTCTGAGAAACAGATAAGCATACATTCCCATGTCCATCTCCGCTGGCTGTCAAAGTGAAACAACCCAGCTGCCCCCGCCCTGAACATTGCCCAAGAGGTGAGAAAATCTCAAGGCACTTTGGTGACAGGATACAAGTAATAAAATAACAGTTGTCACAGGCAATAGTAATGAATCAAATTCAAGGGCTCCCACTTCTCCCTATTGAATGACAGTATCACTGTTAGGGACACCTCCTGTCTTCTTCCTAGTCTGATGAAACAGGATCACCTTCAGACTTTTCTGCAGAACAAAGAAAAATGAAATATCAAGATAAGGTGTACATCTTATCACTGAAGAATCTGAATCTAGAAATAGGATTCTGACGATTCCATGATTCATGACATAATATATATTTATGAAATAGATATCAAAACATTATTGTTCATCACATGATCAGCCAAATATTTAGATTGGAGGTCCACCAACTCAGTCCTTCTCAAAAGCCAGGATGGGCAGATATTTTTTGAGGGTGTTAAAGTTATCATTGCAGGATGTAAGCTATTCCAAGTAAAGCTGCCTCTTGCAATTGACTGAGAGGGATTTTGTCAATGCCGATGGTGGTCAAGGGGTGATCCAGGTGTTTTGGGATTTGTTATTATCATTATCTTTATATGAGCAACTAAGGCTTACTTAGAGGACGTTACTAGAGACCTAATTCTTGTGATGTCATTAAATATGCTTGCTCTACAAAATGTATCGCTCGCATTACAAAATTGCCCAGTGCAAAATCAAATGCGTATGTTTCAGCAAACATAGGCAATAAAATCAATTTTTCGAAATTGCGCTATGAATGAGATGGGCGATCTCTATATTTGATATATAAATGATTTTTAAAAACAGCTTTTTCATCAACCATTACTCTCTTCCAAAGGCAGAACTAATAGATGAACTTACGTGGCTCTTCAGCCTTTGAAAAAAGGCTCTTTAAAAAAGCACAGTGCTCTTTCACCCTTTCCTGGAATGGCCCAATATTAAGAAGGAAGACATTGCGCTCTGTGGCATTATAGAGAGGCCATTTATCCTTGGTGGCTGCTGACCCGGAAGGATTCCTGTGGAGGAAGGAAAGGATATTGATGGAAGGTTTATCAAGCAGAGATCTAATCTACAATTAAGGGGGGATTTCCTGATAGTGAAAACAAGTGATCAGTGGACAGTGTTAGGGATACACCCTAGCAGAATCTGCATGGCAGGCAGACAGGCAGGCAAATATGTGAGATAAACGTTTTTGTAGCTTACACTCAGTAAAACAGATACACTGTGCTAGTTAAATAGTTTATTCCAGTAAGAGTTTTAGCATAGTCAAAACAGTCCATATATCATTTACTAGTTCAGTCCGTCTGGGGATTATTTAGTTGCAAAGTCCAGTGTTGAAAAAGAGGTCAGTAAACTTACAAATATCAGTCCAGTAATATATCTCTTCGCAGTAGAGATATGAAGAAGTCAAACCTCCTTTCTTCCTTCGACGTTTAAAAAACTCAGCAGCAGCAGGGAACACGAAGTTAACAAGCCATCAATCCATCATAGTCAACAATCAATCCAGCAATATAGTAAGCCAGCAGATTCTCTTGCTCCTTCTTATGGCAGTTTTACAACCGCACCCAAAATTACATGCTTTGCAGTTTAAAGTGACACACACTTAAATTCACTATCATAGTTTATATATATTATTTTACCCAAACTATGTTAGGTAACCTTGTTATTCCTAACAGACAGCTTGTTTTCAGAGGTTATGGGTGCTCCATCACTGGAGGCTTTCAAGAAAGTCATTTGTCTGAAGTATACGGTATAGGGAAGTGGTGGCTAACCTTTTGGAGCTCCTGTGCCAAAAATTGTGCATGCGCATGCATGCTCATGCTCACGTGCCGGCACCCAAAAGGCAATGTGCGCCCCATCATGCCCCCTATGTAAGCACATGCAATCCCCACCCACCCATCTCTGCTGCCCCCTTACCTGCACTGTGCCTCACAGCTGATTTTTGGCCAGTTTGAGGCCTTTTTCGGCCTCCCAAAGGCTTGAGGAAGGCTTCTGCAGGCTTCTACAAGCTTTGTAGGCCGAAATCTAGTCCCATTTCATCACTTTGGTATTTTCAGAAAAATAGGAAGTGATGAAACGGGACTAGTTTTTGGCCTTCTGAAGCCTGCAGAAGCCTTCCTCAAGCCTTTGGGAGGCTGACAAAGGCCTCAAACTGGCTGAACATCAGCTGTGAGGTGCGCACATACACAGTGAGGTAACTTTGCCTGCAGCTCATATGATGGCAAAAATGGCTCTGCATTCCCCCTGTGGTGCACATGCCATAGGTTTGCCATCTCCTGCTTCAGCAGGGGATGGACAAAAGTGTTAAGTTCTGTACATGGGCGCAAAGGATGGAGACGAGCCGGTGAACAGTGAACTTCAAACTCTTTATTTACATGTGAAAGCAGCTCAGCTCAATGGCCGCAATGGGCCCCTTTATATAGGCAAACTCTTAACTTATTTAACCAATGAAACACGGGGAGCGCTAGCTCCATTAACCAATGGGAGAGGCTCGTTAATAGCCAATCAGATTCTCCTGAACGGACCAATCTGATGTCGCTATTATCGGCCAATCAGAAGTGCAGGGCCAGAACCCTGCACTTTGCTTCAAGATCTTAATAATCTTTATTTAAGTATTTATTGATTCACAACACCCCTTCCTCCCGGGTTCCGTTTAAGGGATGCGGTCACATAGTCTTTGAGGTAGGCAGGTTGTTTTGATTGTCTGTTCAATTTGCGTTGTTCTCCCAGTATTTGGCTACAGTCTTGTTGGGGTAGGATGTTATCTGGTGAAGAGGGTGCCTGCCATTCCATATTTGAATTTTCGTTGTCGCTACTGCTCTTGGCATCTCTTTGAGGCGAGGCCACCCCATTCCGGATCCATCATGTGCTACCTCTGAGCGGTCATTACTTCCGCTTAAACTTTCTGCCGCTTCAAATTCAGCTTCCTTGGTATCTCCTCCCCCCTCAGTTTGGAAATCAGGGGGCTCAGAGATCCCGAACTGTAGCCTTGAATGCAGCTGATCAATATGGTGCTTCCATATTCTATCATTGCGACATTTCACGCGGTACAATCTAGGGCCAGTTACTTGGACTACAGTTGCCTTGACCCACAACAGATCGCCCGAAAAGTTCCTAGCGAAAACCAAGTCGCCTACCTGGAAGTTACGGCATTTCCCGCTGTAACCGTGTGGTTTTTCAGGTTCATATGATGGATGCAGACAGTCGAGGTGGGAGCAGAGCTTCCGTCCCATTAACAACTCGGCAGGAGTTTTATTGGTGACGCTGTGCGGAGTGATATGCTGCAAAAGGAGTATCCGGTTAATCTTGTCTTCTATATCGCCATAGTCCATTTTATGCAAGTTTTTCTTGACGAATTGTACCATGCGCTCGGCCCTTCCATTAGCCGCAGGATGCACTGGCAAAGTTAGCACATGGTGAATACCGCGGTCCGCCAAGTACTGTTCAAAGGGTAGCGCGGTAAATTGAGGCCCGTTGTCGGATACCAGAACGTCTGGTAATCCGTGTGTCGCAAAGAGTCTGTCTAGTTTCCTGATGACGGATTCGGTTGTTGTATTCCTCATCTCATGGATTTCAAGCCAGTTCAAGCAGGCATCCACCGTTAATAAAAATGTGTGTCCCTTGGTAGGTCCCGCAAAGTCCAGATGAATACGGGACCATGGTCCCCTCGGTGTTTCCCATTCAGTCAGGATTGCTTTCGGAGGGGCGTTGCTTACTTCCTGGCATTTGTGACAAGCTTTCACCCATGTCTCGATCTGCTTGTCAATACCCGGCCACTACACGTAGCTTCGTATGAGGGCTTTCATTTGTACGATGCCGGGGTGGCCATCGTGCAAGGTCCTTAGTATCGCTGGTCGCGACCGTTCTGGAACGACAACTCTATCACCCCAGATAATGCAGCCCTTCTGGGAAAATAGTTCTGTTTGTCAATTCTTGAATGGAGCGTAGTCGTCAGGTATCTGGTCTAACGGCCATCCCCGCTCGACCCAACTGAGGACTCGTGCTAAAATGGGATCGCGTTTCGTTTCCATCGCGATATCTCGGGCTGTTAATGGTGGCGTTTGAAGTATCTCGATCTGCAGTGTTGTAACTGTCGGAGCGGGGTCATCAATGGTCTCTGGAAGTGGTACGCGGCTCAATGCATTGGCGTGGGGAATGGCCTTCCCCGGACGATGTTGCAACTTGTAATTATATGCCACCAAGAATTCTGACCAGCAAGTCATTCTGGGAGATAATATATACGGTGTTGGCCTATCTCCCGCTATTATTCCCAGCAAAGGTTTGTGGTCAGTCACTATGGTAAATGCTCGGCCATACACATATTCATGAAATCTCTTAACCGCGGACACAATAGCAAGGGCCTCCTTATCAATTTGACTGTAATTGCGTTCTGCTTTTGATAACATCTTTGAGAAATAGGCAACAGGGGCTTCACTACCGTTTGGCAAAACGTGCCTTAAAATGGCGCCCACTCCGAATTGAGATGCATCATACGTGATCATTAAAGGCAAAGTCTCGTTATACTGCATCAAAACAGCATCAGAAGTCAATAAATTTTTCACATGTCGAAACACCTGTTCTTCTCTGTGTCCCCATACCCAGGTTCCTTTTTTGTCCAATAAACAATGTAGGGGTTCAGCTACAGTTGCTTTGTGAGGCAGGAAAACATTATAAAAATTGATAAGGCCCAGAAAAGCTTGGAGGTAGGCCTTGTTCCGGGGTTTTGGGGCATTCTTGATTGCCCTAAGTTTGTTATTGGTGGGGTGAATGCCTTGACTATCAATTAAATATCCCAAAAATTCTACATGATCCGTACATAATTGACACTTGTTTTTTTTAACTTGAGACCGGAGTCTTTAAATCTCTGGAGAACCAACCTCAGGCATTTCTTTAGTATTTTCCGAGTTGGGGCAGCAATCAACACATCATCAAAATATGGGACAACACCTTTTATCCCTTGTAATAGCCTTTCCATCAAGCTTTGAAAGATTCCCGGGGCTATGCTCACTCCGAACTGGAGTCGGTTACATTTAAACGCACCTCGGTGTGTAACGATCGTTTGGGCCTCTGCCATTTTTTTGTCAACAGGCAGTTGTTGGTATGCCTGGGCTAAGTCTAGTTTAGCGAAGACTTTTCCGCCCCCCAGGGAATGGAGGAGGTGTTGCACCACTGGTACCAGGTAAGCATTTTGTTGAAGGGCGTGGTTCAGGGTGGCTCGGTTGTCCCCACAAATTCTTATTGATCCATCCGGCTTGATAGGTGTTACGATTGGGTTTTCCCAGCGAGAGTGATCGGTTGGTTCTAGCACGCCCTGGGCTATTAATTTATCAAGCTTCTCGTCAATCTTTGGTTTAAGGGCAAATGGAACTCGACGAGGCTTAAGGCGGATGAGAGCTATTTCGGGATTGAGGTTAAATGATATCGGGGTCCCCTTGTACTTGCCTAATTTTTCTGCAAAGACGTCCTGGAATTCATGGACGAGGTCTTCTTCCCAATCGCTGCTGCAGGTTCGGTGAATGCCGGCTACTTCAATTCTGAGTGGAGCGAACCATTGGAGGCCTAACAAACTAGGCCGATCCCTGTCAATTACAGTCAGGGGTAGGAATGCTGTACGGTTCTTAAACGATACCCGGACTCGGCTGGATCCAATGACCAGAATTCAATTTCCTTGATAGTCCTTGAGTATGAGTCTTTGGAATCTGAGGTCTTGCCTCCGGATAGTGGGGATGAGCTCCTTGAGGGTCTTCCAGGAAACCATCGAGAGGGATGATCCTGAATCGACTTCCATCAGGCAGGGCTGGTTCTCGATGGCCACTTTCATTCAGATCTTTTTGGCGTCAAGAGATGAGGCGTGACCGATTGTGATCGTTTGGTGAGCCTCTTCTCGCTTTGTTGGGTGATTTAGGTTTTTGTTTCTGTAGGAGTGGTTGTTCCATTGGTGGTTCACGGGTTCTCACTTCACGGGATGACTTCCCGTCGGTTGGCGATAGTTAGCCCCCCTCGCGAGCTGGCTGGGTCCTAGCTTGCTTCTGCAGACCCGTCCGATATGGCCTCTTTTCCCGCACACATGGCAGAGCGCGTCGAGGAATTTGCATTCTGACCGGGGGTGGCTTGCTCCATACCCGGCGCATTGGTACTGCGATTTCTGGCGTTGGTCTCGTTTGGACCAAAGTCGATAGACCTCTTCTTCATCGCTTTCTGACGATGATTCGAGGTCCTCATGGTGGCCTGTTTCAAGCTGTCCCTCTGACTGAGGTGAAATTTTGCAGGCGCATTGTCGGAACGGGGCGTGGGTGCGGCGCATTTGGGCAGCCAACTTCCTGGTTGTTTCTGCTGCAGTAGCTTCAGCTATGGCATCTTTAAGGCTAACGTCGCCCTTTGCCATTAGTTTACTCTGAGTGCCTGGTGCATCTAATCCCAAAACTATTCAGTCTCTTAGGGCTTCTTCTAGGTTGGCAAACTTGTATAGGCCTCCCAGATTCCAGAGATCTGCTATGAAATCAGCAACACTATCACCCTTCCGCTGACTTCTCTGATAAAATTCATGCCTTCTAACGAGCATTGGCATGGTCGGTGCGTAGTGAGCCCTCAGCAGGGGTTCGAGAACATCCCAGTCCATAGACTTTACTTCTGCTGGTTTTGCTAGTGCCTTGGCCATCTTGAATACAGTTGGCCCGCAATGAGTTAGGAATACCGCCCGTTTCTTCCCGGTAGTGGCATCCTTCAAATTGTTGGTCTCCAGAAACATCTGGAAGCGATCCATATATGAGTCCCAGTCTTCTTGTGCCGGGTCGAATGGAGCGGGTGGTATGATGCTGCCGGACATGGTTCCGCTGTTGGTGCGTTTCAGCCATGTGCTCGGTTATAGTTCTTCGTCATTCAGTAAGCTCTGACGTCTCCACATCCCACCTTCGTCGCCAGTGTTAAGTTCTGTGCATGGGCACAAAGGATGGAGACGAGCCGGTGAACAGTGAACTTCAAACTCTTTATTTACATGTGAAAACAGCTCAGCTCAATGGCCGCAATGGGCCCCTTTATATAGGCGAACTCTTAACTTATTTAACCAATGAAACACGGGGAGTGCTAGCTCCATTAACCAATGGGAGAGGCTCGTTAATAGCCAATCAGATTCTCCTGAATGGACCAATCCAATGTTGCTATTATCAGCCAATCAGAAGTGCAGGGCCAGAACCCTGCACTTTGCTTCAAGCTCTTAATAATCTTTATTTAAGTATTTATTGATTCACAACAAAAAGAGCTCCAGGATTCCTTCCACCTCTGTCATTCTGAAGTAGCTGTGTAATTCTTCTTTGGGAAATTCCCAAAGGGAAAATTGAAAGAAAGGTGGGGTTTGACTAGATAAAATATCTTGTGTCTGTTCCTTGCTGACCCAAAGCCTGGTCAACTCCTGCCAGTCCCAATCCACTCCCCCATTCCTCACACCCCTGGGCACCCTGCATCTTGTCAGTTTCCCCTTCATTACTTGACTCCCTTGCAAGCCTTTGCTTGTTCTCTTAATGATACAGTAATAATGTCCTGTTCCTTACTTCCCTTTTGCCTCCTTTATTTCACTTGTAGAAATAACACACCCTGAAATAGTTTTGATACCACTGAAATCAAAAAGGAATGATCGCCTATAACTGACATAATTCAGCATCCTTAAAATCAGTACAGGTAGTCCTCAACTTAAAGCCATTCATTGGATCACTGCATTGAAAAGAGTGACTTACAACTGGTTCTCACACTTACAACTATTGCAGCATCCTCATGGTCACGTGAGCAAAATCTGGCTGCTCTGGCAATTGGCATATATTTACAATGGCTGCAGTGTCCTGAGGTCACACCATTTGCAACCTTTCCAGATGACTTTCAACAAGCAAAATCAGTGGAGGAAGCTGGATTCACATAATCATATATTGTACTTAAGAATTGCAGTGATTTGCATAATAACTGCAGTAAGAAAGGTTTTGAAATTGAGCATGATTCACTTAACAACCATGTTGCTTAGCAACAGAAATTCTAGTCCCACTGTGGTTGTAAATCATGAGCTACATGTATTATCACAACCTGTAAACATAGGCAAAGGAATAGAATGCCTTACTTTATGGCTGCATTACTTTAGATATGAAATGCATTTGTTGAATGTGTGTGAGGAGGCTTTCTTTGGATTTAAAATACAAATTGATAGAAATAAAGTGAACCACTTACCCAGTTCTGGCAAACTCTGCCCAGTAGTGCATCACCTTACGGCTCAGTCTGGCTTCAGCCTCTGTGTATGTTTGATTGACAGGCATCACTGATTCAAGGGTCCCAAAAACATAAGGAACCTCAGCACCGTGGGATGCCCCAATCCATTCAGGCCAAATTGACCATGAAGGGCGATGTGCAAACAAATAGGCATATACAGGACTCCCCGTTTTCCTGATATTTCCTGCAGCTTCAATGAATGGACATGTAAATATCCGATCTGTATAGAAGTGGGACATAGCAGAGCGGTATTTTGCTGGACCGTGATTCTCTTCACTGTACCTCAGTGCTATACTCTGAACCACATCTTCAGTTGCATTTGGCACCAACAGCTGTATCCCTTTCAGAAGCTGCTCCTGATTGATGAGATTGTGGGTGATGTTAGAGAAAACATAGTGGACAAATGTGGCTGCTTCATCAGAGGTTTCACCTATGAGGACAGGTTTGACCTGAATTTGCCCCTCCTCCATGAGTTTTTCTGGTTCCCCAAGTAAAAAGTCCCCATCTGTGGTTGGCCTGAAGGGAAAATTCACAAGGGGCCCACCTTTCAAGGACATAGCTATTTCATGCTGAATCAATTCAGAAACATTTTTTGTTTGCAGACAGTGCTCTATGCTGATCTTATTGTCCTCGGAGCAACCTAGCAGATGAACAAATTCCAGTGCTAACCGTTTGATTTCCTCAGGGGACCTCCAAGCCCAGTAGGCATTGGCTGTTCCACTCTGTATCACTGCTTGGGCAAAAAGGTCCTGGCTTTTTGGTGCAAGGAGATGGAAATTCACAGAAGCTCCTCCAGCACTGTGGCCAAAAATGGTCACCCGAGAAGGATCTCCCCCAAAGGCAGCTGCATTCTCTTTTACCCACTTCAGGGCCAGCTGTTGGTCCAATAAGCCTAGGTTCCCTGGGGCAGCTGGTGGAAAGTAAAGGAAGCCTAAGGCTCCCAAGCGATAATTGATGGTGACCACAATGACATTCTCAGTGGCAGCTAAGGATGCCCCATTGAACACAGCCACAGAAGACGTGCCCATGAAATATCCTCCTCCATGTATCCAGACCAAAACAGGAACTGGTGAAGAAGGTTGTGGGTGTGGCACCCAAATGTTGAGCGAAAGGCAGTCTTCTGACAGCGGTGTTTTAGGAGACCATATATTTGCTTCAGGGACATCCTGGGAAATAAATTGAGGACAGGCATTGCCAAAGCTAGTGGCTTCCAATGTTTGACTCCATGGCTGATGTGGAAGAGGTTTCTGGAAACGCAACTTCCCCAGGGGAGGCTCAGCATAAGGAATGCCTAGATAGGCTGTCACAGGTCCAAGGCCAGACAGGAACTGCTTGCCCTTAATAGGGCCACTGCTGGTTATGACCACTGTGTCCCCATTAGAAGCAGAACTGGAGGCTAGTGGAAAGGGGAGGAGGAGGAGGCAGCACAAGAGAGATGGGCATAGCAGACAACGCATTGCAACAGAAGGACGAGTCGGTGGACCTGGAAAAAATGACAACCAATATAAGATTATTCCAATACTGTATAAGCCCACCTTATGCCGATTCATGATTATTGTGATGTTGGTGCTCCTTTTTTTCCTGAGGACACCAATGGTGAGCAGGTAATGACTTAGTCAACTTTGCACTTCTCCATGATGTATCTCCAACCTTCTAGAAGTCTTGATTAAAGTTCTCCTTGTTCAGCGAATGGAGAGTTTTACACAGAATTGCTAGTAGATCTTCTCCAGGGTTCCCAATACAGTGTTGGTATATATTATTTGCATTCTAACTTTCTAACTTATTCCAGAATCCTATTCTGGAACTTGGTGTACAAATCCCTATCTTGTAAATTATGGTTTAAGATATAGCTGAAATAAATAACAATGTAAAATTACCCCAAATCAACATTTTTACTGCTCCGATCTTGTTTTAAACCCACTGATTATGTCAAGCCAGAAGAGTCACTGAAATTTAGGATTATGAAGATAAGCGTGCCCTCTTTTGGGTGTGCTATGTAATAAAATTCCTTTGAAAAACCAGTTATGTTAAGAATGGCAAAATAAGCAAAACTGTAAAGCATCGGAAAAAAATGGAGAGAGCTAATCTATAAAAGGCTATAAATCAGTGTTTCTCAATCTTAGAAACTTTAAAATGTGTGGACTCCAAGTCCCAGAATTTTGGGAGTTAAAGTCCACACATCTTAAAGTCGCCAAGGTTGAGAAATAATGTTATAAAAACCACTTTCACTGGTTTCTTAACATCTGCTTAAAAAAAGACCTTAGTGCCAATATGCAGAGTAAAATAAAGAAAAATAAGTAGTTGAAAGATATTACCTTTCTTTCCTTTAATAGCTGGCAAGGGATGGTCTCTCTTACTTGGATCTTTACTTACATATCCATCTTCATCCATCTTTTAGAACTTTGGTTTTTTTTTGGTAGTAGCAAGTTTTATAGTCTTCGCAAGAGGAAGTGACAGCTCTTTGAGGTTCTTCAAACAGCTAGTCTGATACAGTTGTGTAACTGGTTTTACAAAGCCAGCCTCCAAGTTAGTAAATAATTTTTGCCCAAGTGGGATAGGAGACCAGCTTATTCCTTAGTTACAATCATCAGGAGTGAATTGGTGCTTGAAATTGCCCATAGGACAGTTGGCTGAGAGGTGTTTTTAGCCAAAGTGTTTCCCAACCTTTCTGTAAGCTTAGTTGCAGGTGTTTACTGTCACTCTTGAGGAAGGAGTCAGGTGTCTGGATTGGGAAAGTAGTTGGAAGGAGTTGTGGGTGTCACATCTCCTATGCAACAGAATGAATCATTCCAGGATCTGGTGATGAGCCTCTAATGACCCACAATTACATTGTTGAAGAAAGTGCATTAAAATAAAATGTTCTACATAACTTTGGAGCCCTTTTGTAGGCAATCAGTCTCTCCTTCCATCGGAAATGAGGGTCAATGTTAAATTAGGAACTAAATGTTCCCAAAATGTTTGGGTTTCACTCATTCCTATCTCTCCAAGTCCAAGTTGCACACCAACTCCAAAGGCCAAGTTTTAAAGTAAGAGCAAAGAACAGAATGTTTGATTTTAGAATGTGTCGTATCCGCAATTAAGACTCGTAGTCAGTGACTTTCAATTCAAGCTCTTTATTAACACTGGTGGAACCGAACCGCAAAAGACAAAAAGCTTGCGGCTTTTATATCTTTTGCTTCGGCGGCCGCGGCCAATGGCAGCGATTCAAGTCTCCCGCTCTTGGCTTTAACCAATCGCGGGAGACTCCAATCGGGCCAATCAGGCGCGGCTCGCCTGGCCAATCAGAAATCCCCGCGCCTTAGCCAATCAAGGCACGGGGATTTCGAGTAGTCCATTTGCATACATGACACCCCTCCCCTCTTGGTATGGTCTTCTCACATGGTGTAGTCACGCAGGTAGGCGGGGCTCCGTCGAGTCCTAGATGACCTGCGCAATTCATTTTCTTGTTGTATCTCGGTAGGGGCGGTCATCTTTTTGGCTGCTCCTGCCTCTGAGCGAACCGGCTGGATGATCGGGCCGGTTCCTTCGCCGCGGCTCCCGCCTGGGCCTACCGGGTCGGTTGAGTCGCGGATTCCGCCGCTCCCGCTAGGCTTCTCCGGGTCGGTAGAGCTGGCCAGACGGTTCTTCTCCGGCTGTGACTCGCGAAGGCTGCGTTCTGGTGAGTTTTTAATTTTTATTTGTTCTTGCGGTTGTTTAACCGGGTGTTCCCTCCCCCCTTGGTTCGTGTCTTGGGGGTTGAGGTTAGTCAATGTTCGTGACCGGAGCTGGTCGATATGTCGTTTCCAGGCTCGCCCGTCGGTGGTTTGGAGCCGGTACGACTTTGGACCAGTGATCTGAGTTATGACGGCTGGGATCCATAGGGGGTCCCCCGTCATGTTTTTGGCGTATACTAGGTCGCCTGGTTCAAATGTCCGATACCTGGAGCTGGAGTCTGGGGGCTGCTCCGGGTTGTAGGTTGGGTGTAGGCGGTCGAGTGGGGATCGCAGCTTCCTGCCCATCAGGAGCTCTGCAGGGCTCTTGTTGGTGGTTGTATTTGGCGTGATGTGCTGTATGAAGAGCAGCCTGTTGATCTTGTCGTTGATCTCCCCGTGGTCCATTTTCCGGAGGGTCTTTTTTGTAAACTGGACCATCCGCTCCGCCCTACCGTTCGCCGCCGGATGCGCCGGTGCCGTTAACGCGTGGCGGATGCCTTTTTCTGCCAGGAACCGTTCAAAATCGATGGATGTAAACTGTGGCCCGTTGTCCGAGACAACGACGTCTGGGAGGCCGTGGGTGGCAAACAGCTTACACAGTTCTTTAATGACGGCCTCTGTGGTGGTGGATTTCATGTCGGCCACCTCTAGCCAGTTTGAGTATGCGTCAACTGTGATTAAAAAGGTGTGGCCATTTGTGGGGCCGGCAAAGTCTAAATGTATTCTGGACCAGGGTCCCCGAGGTGTCTCCCAGTCCCGGATAGGTGCCGTGGGTGGGCTGGATCTGGTCTCCTGGCACCGGTGGCATTTGGCGACCCATGTTTCAATTTGTTTGTCCATGCCAGGCCACCAAGCGTAACTCCTGGCCAGGGCTTTGGTCCTGACGATGCCAGGATGACCCTCGTGCAACATCTCTAGGACCCTGTTCTGTAATTTAGTCGGAATTACCACCCTGTCTCCCCAAAGGATACATCCTCTCAGTAGTGAAAGTTCCGTCTGGCGCTGGCGGAAAGGTTTAAAAGTCTCGTTATCGTCTTTTTCCGGCCAGCCTTTTTGTAGCCAATGTAAGATTGGCGCTAAGTGTTTGTCCTTAACCGTTTCCCTCGCTATGTCCGATGCGGTAATGGGTAAACACTCGATGGACAGGGTATTTGTTGTTGGTGCAGGGTCAGGGTCAGAGTCAGGTAAGGGGGAACGGCTTAAAGCGTCCGCGTGCGATATCTTCTTACCTGGCTTGTGTAGCAGTTCATAGTTGTAGGCTGCCAGGAATTCAGACCATCTTGTCATCCGGGGTGACAAGATGTTTGGTGTGGGACGGTTTCCCGCGAGAATGCCCAGCAACGGTTTATGGTCAGTCACTATTTTGAATGGGCGGCCATAAAGGTACTCGTGGAAACGCTTAACGGCGGCCACTATAGCCAAAGCTTCTTTGTCCAGCTGGCTATAGTTCCGCTCTGGTTTAGTCAGAGTTCTCGAGAAAAATGCGATAGGTGCTTCTCTCTGGTCTGGGAGGGTATGGCTGAGGACAGCGCCGACGCCGAAGGGTGATGCGTCGCAAGTGACAGCTACAGGCAGGGTTTCGCAGAATTGCATTAGGACGGCATCAGAGGTGAGGAGGTCTTTGGTCTTTTGAAAAGCTGTTTGTTCCCGTCTCCCCCAAGTCCAGGCTGCCTTCTTGTCCAGGAGTCTATGTAAAGGTTCCGCTGCCGTAGCCTTTTGAGGTAGGAAGACATTATAGAAGTTTAGTAAACCTAAGAACGCTTGCAGCTCTAATTTGGACTTTGGGGTGGGGGCTTCTTTGATGGCCTTTACTTTTTTCGTTGTGGGGTGGATGCCCTGCTGGTCTAGGAGGTAGCCCAGAAACTCTACTTGTTTTGTACAAAGTTGGCATTTTTCGCGTTTGACTTTAAGTCCTGTTTCTTTAAATTTCGTTAAGACTTGTCTTAAACGGTTTTCTAGTTCAGCTTCATTTGGCGCCGCCACTAATACGTCATCGAAGTAGGGCACCACCCCCTTGATGCCTTGCAGCAAGCGTTCCATCAGGCTCTGGAAGATGCCTGGTGCCACGCTGACCCCAAATTGAAGTCTGTTACATTTAAAAGCCCCCCGGTGGGTCACTATTGTTTGGGCCTCTGCCGTTTCCTCGTCCACAGGTAGTTGTTGATAGGCTTGTGCGAGGTCGAGCTTAGCAAAAACTTTGCCCCCTCCCAGTGAGTGCAGTAAATGTTGCACTACCGGGACTGGGTAGGCGCTTTGCTGCAACGCGCCATTTAGGGTGGCCTTATAGTCCCCGCAGATTCTCACGGACCCGTCTGGTTTTATTGGGGTCACTATAGGGGTTTCCCATCTGGCGTGATCTGTCGGTTGTAACACCCCTTGTCTGACGAGCTTGTCTAGCTGCTCGTCGATTTTGGGCTTTAATGCAAAGGGTACCCTTCTAGGCTTAAGCCGCTTCGGGGGAACCCTTGGGTCTAAATCAAATGAAATAAGGGGCCCCTGGTACTTGCCCAATTCTCCATTGAAGACCTCCTGGAATTCTTCGGTTAGCCGCTGTTCCCAAGCTTCAATGGATACGTGGTTGACACCTGTCAGCGCGATGTTAAGCGGAGCAAACCATTGTAACCCCAGCAGGCTAGGGCGGTCGCGGTCGACTATTGTGAGTGGAAGTTGTTCTGTGTGGCCTTTGTAGGTTATGTTAAAGTTCTTGGTGCCCACTACCGGAACGCGATTACCTTGATAGTCTTTTATGATGATTTTTTGGGCAGGTACGTTTCTTCTTTGTAGTGTAGGCACTAGTTGCTTGATTTCGCGCCAAGCAATCATAGAAAGGTAGGAACCGGAGTCCACTTCCATTTTACATGGTCGACCCTCTATGTGAACTTCTACGTGAACCTTTCTAGCTCCATCGGAAATGGCGTGGCCAATGGTCACCGTCTGGTGGGTTTCCTCTTTACGCCGGCTGTCACTGCTTCTTTGCGATCGTTGTCTCTGGTCCCATCGACCCGTTGGCTGGCGCTCTCTGGCTCTGGGCGGGGAGTTTTCTCTCTTCCTGTCAAGTTGTTCCCGTTTGGGCGGGCTGCGGGGTTTTTTCTGGCGGCAAACTCGGGCGATGTGGCCTCGTCGGTCACAATGCCTGCAGATAGCGTCGAAGAATCGGCATTCTGACCTGGGGTGGTCGCCGCCGCAACCGGCGCAGTTGGTCCTCGACCTGCGACCTCTTTGACTTCGCTGTTCGCTGTTCGCCTCGTCCCATTTGTACACGGTGTATGTCCTCCTCGTCATCTGACGCGCTGGAGGTTGATTGGTATTCGCCGTAGTGTGCGGTCGCTTCGCTTCTGGTGTCGGCCGGCCTCGCGGGGTTGTTGTTCCCGCCCTTCGCGTCAGATCTTCGCATGGTGTCTGCTGACGTGCGGGTGGCTTCTGCTGCTGCGGCCGCAGTGAGGGCATCGGCTAGGCTGATGTCGCCTTTTGCCATGAGTCGGCTCTGGAGTGTCGGATCCCATAGCCCGAGCACGAAGCGGTCTCTGATGAGACTATTAAGCCCTTCAAACTCACAGAGTCCTCCCAGGCGCCGTAATTCAGCGACAAAGTCGCTTAATTTCTCGTTCGGTTTCTGGTTTCTGCGGTAGAACTCGTTTCGCCGTATCAGGATGGGGACCTCGGGGGCGTAATGGCGTCTCAGTATGGGCTCGAGGACGTCCCAGTCTATGGCGGTTGCGTCTGCTGGTTTGGCCAATGCCTTGGCCATCTGGAAGACCTCTGGTCCGCAGTGTCGGCGCATTCCAGATACATCCGGAATCGATCCGAGTACGATTCCCAGTCCTCGGCGGCGGGGTTGAAGGGAGCGGGCGGTGCTATTTTCGCCATCTTCGCTGTCGCTGGTTCTTAAACGGATACGGGGTTCGGTTCAATGGCGAGATCCCACCCTCGTCGCCAGTGTCGTATCCGCAATTAAGACTCGTAGTCAGTGACTTTCAATTCAAGCTCTTTATTAACACTGGTGGAACCGAACCGCAAAAGACAAAAAGCTTGCGGCTTTTATATCTTTTGCTTCGGCGGCCGCGGCCAATGGCAGCGATTCAAGTCTCCCGCTCTTGGCTTTAACCAATCGCGGGAGACTCCAATCGGGCCAATCAGGCGCGGCTCGCCTGGCCAATCAGAAATCCCCGCGCCTTAGCCAATCAAGGCACGGGGATTTCGAGTAGTCCATTTGCATACATGACAGAATGGAGTTGTTTATCCTGGTTCCACAGAGTTACCTATGTCCAGGGATGGTATTCAGGGGGTTCAGACCAGTTCAGGCAAACTGAATTCAGGGATTGTGGAAAGGGAACTACACTAAGACAGTGTTGCCACAAAAGCAAAGCCAGAAACCCTGAACTCCACTGAAACAAAGCCAGACCAGAAGCCTCTGGGAAAATATAAATTGCACCCCAAATTTTACCCTACAAAATATCCCAAGCTAAAGAAATTGAACCTCTAAGCACATTAGAACAAGAAAGCCATAAGGAATTGCTATAAAACAAATACCCCAAAGAAAAGAACCAAACCAAGGTAATTAGAACTCTAGGCACATTAGAAAAGAATGCATTTAAAAGCTATTATAAAATACCAAAACCATTACAAAATACAAACACTTATATTAAGCAACAGGACATGCAGGAAAAGTAAATTAACCCACGATATTAGGAAAACAGAACAAACAAAAAGTCAAGTGTATTGCAAAAGACAAAGACAAAATATTAATTATAAACAACACGATTAGCTAACACTTAAGTACACTTACTCACTCAAACACACCAGCACTCACCCCTTCCTCCCCCACAAGAGATTGCCCTCAACAAAGCAACAGGGAAGGAAATTTCAGAAAGAGGACTTTGAGAGGATAAGGGTAAAATCAGATAACTGCAGGGGTGGGCAATTAATTTCTGTCGGGGGCCACATGGAAAATCAGATCTGCGTTCGAGGGCCGAACCAATTTTATAAAAGGCCATTATAAAGGGCCCATTATAAAATGCAGCAAATTATATATAAGAATCATTTACCTGTTCAGTGGGAGAAATCCAATCTGTCTTGGGCTTGAACAAGTGCACTGAAATCTGGCAGAATATCTGAGGTGGCTATGCGAAGGACAGCTGAGAGGTGGTCGTCAGTGATAGAGGATCTGTGTCTGGATTTGTTGAACTTCATCACTGAGAATGTCTGTTCACATATGTAGGTAGATCCAAAGAGGACTAGAATTTTCAGAGCATGTCTCCTCATGTGTGGAAAGCTCTCCTCTTTGAGCGATGAGTAAAACTCAAGCAGTGGGACAGACCTAAAGTGCGCTGCCAGAAGTGTGTCAGACTGCAAGTCAATGAGTTCCATCTGAACATCACTGGGTGCATTTTCCACATTGCAGCTGAAGGGAGAAAAAACCATGTCCATTTCACTCTCAAGTGTTTTGAAGTCTTGAAATCACCTTGAAAACTCAACATGCAGTGCTTCTAACATGGATGAGTATCTGTGGAGGTGATCAGCTGATGGTTTGGCTTCCTTCAGTGTTGGCATGTGAGTAAGAATATTGTTCCCCATTTGGCTTGAGAGAAGCTGCAACTTTCTCATGAAAGCCTTCACTGCGCTGTACATTTCATGCACAAAAATGCCCTTGCATTGCAGTTTGACATTCAGGTCATTCATCAAAGAAGTCACGTCTACAGCAAAACTAAGGTCTGCCAGCCAGTCTGCATCTGAAAGCTGAGGGATGTCATTTCCCTTGTTCTCACAGAACTGCCAGATCTCCTCTCTCAGGTCCCAGAAAACTTTCAGGACTTTTCCCAGGCTCAGCCACCTGACATTTGTGTGGTAGCTGATGTCATGATGTTCAGACTCATTTTCCTCCAATAGTGCAACAAACTGTCTGTGATTCAGTGCTCTTGCTCTGATGAAGTTAACGGTTTTAGTTACAACATCAACAACATGGTTCATTTTTAATACTGACCTACACAACACTTCCTGATGTATGATACAATGCAAAAATGTCAATTTCTGCTCAGGGTTAATTTCGGTAACTTTATCCTGCATTCTCTTAAAAAGTCCAACATTTCTCCCCGTCAGATTTGGACAACCATCTGTTGTCACACCTACAAGTTTCAGTCCCAACTTGTCTAAACATGCATTTACTTCCATTAGGAAATCACTCCCTGTTGTTGTCCCTTTCATTGACTGCATGGCTGCCAGTTCCTCCGTTATTTTGAAGTCTGCAGTGATCCCACGTAAGAAGATGAGTAGCTGGGCAGTGTCTCGTACATCGCAGCTCTCATCCAGAGCCAGGGTAAAAAAGGAAAATGTAACTGCTCTGTTCTTCAGCTGAAACTCCAAATTTCCTGCAATGTCCTCAACCCTTCTTGTCACAGTATGCCGGGACAGAGGGATGTTCTCAAATGCACCCTTTTTCTCTGGACATATTAGCTCAGCAGAGTCCACCAAACACTCTTTAATAAACTCTCCGTCAGAAAACGGTTTACTTCGTTTAGCTATTTTATGAGATATGACATAACTTGCTTTGGTAGCTGTATCTCTGGATGTGCTAAGTTTTGTAAAAAGTGTTTGTTGAGTTTGCAGCTTGGATAGCAAAATCTCCGACTCCTTTGCTCGCTCTTGGTTAGATAAGTTCCTATATCCTCATGTTTGGTCACATAGTGACGATTCAGATTATAATCTTTAAACACAGCGACAACCGTACCACAAACTAAGCAAACGGCTTTGCCTTTGACTTCCGTAAATAAATATTTAGCAGTCCATGCCTTGTTGAAAACACGGCATTCAGAATCAACCACAGTTTCAGCCTGGAAGCCCTTTTGGCTTCCTTTTAACTCGCGGGCGCTCATGCCTGGCCCTGAGCCGCGCAGCGGAGGGAATCCTGGAGCGCGGCCGGGTCACCTCCTCCAAGCAGCCCGCCCACCCGCCCGCCAGGCGGAACCCTTCCCTTTCCTCGGCGGGAAGACGCTCCCGCCTGCAAACTTTGCCTGTGCAAAGTTTAAGCCTGGAAGCCCTTTCAGCTTCCTTTTAACTCGTGGGCGCTCGCGCCTGGCCCCAAACCGCATCGCGGAGGGAAGCCCAGTGGGTGGGCGGGCTGCTTGGAGGAGGTGACCCGGCAGTGCTCCAGGCTTCCCTCTGCCACATGGCTCGGGGCCAGGCGCAAGCACCCGCGAGTTAAAAGGAAGCTGAAAATTGCTGGGAAGTTGCTCGGGTGCTGGGAGCAGCCTGGACAAACCCCTGCAGTTTTTTTGGCAAGGTTTTTTTTAGAAGTGGTTTGCCATAATGCCTCCTTCCTAAGGCAGAGAGTAAATGACTAGACCAAGGTTCTGCACTGGTTTCATGCCCAGTCAGGGCTAGAATTCCACTACATCAAACTGGCTGTTTTGTTACTGTACAGTATATTTATGTACAATAAATAACAAGATAAGCAGAGGTGGTATTCAGCAGATTCTGACCAGTTCTGAAGAACTGGTAGTGGAAATTTTGAGCAGTTCGGAGAACTGGCAAATAACACTTCTGACTGGCCCGGTCCCATCTGTTATGAACTAAAGTAAAGGCGATTAATAAAGTTATCAACCTTACTTGAAAAGCAGGCTTCTAATCCTGCTATTCTGATTGGCCCGCAGGTAGCGACTCAGGATTGGTCCTTTCTGGGAAATCTGATTGGCTACTAATGGGTCGTCTCCCATTGGGTAAAAGTTTGAAAGTACAATGCTTTTCTGCTGTCCTAGGTAATTGCTCTGTTCAGTATTCTTAATAAAGAGTTGAAGTTCACTGTTCACTGCCTCGTCTCCGTTCCTTGCGCCCATGCTCAGAACTTAACACTGGCGACGAGGATGGGATGCGGAGACATCAGAGCTGACTGAACACTTACAGAGCACCAAACAGAGCATGTAGCTGAAGGCGCATCGACAACGGAAACATGTCCAGTGGCGCCATACCACCTGCTCCATTTGACCCGGCACAAGAAGACTGGGACTCGTATATGGACTGGTTCCAGATGTACCTGGAGACCAACAATTTAAAAGACGCAACGACTGGGAAAAAGCAAGCGGTGTTTCTGACCCATTGCGGGCCTGCCGTCTTTAAGATGGCTAAAGCACTAGCGAAACCGGCTGAGGTGAAATCAATGGATTGGGACACCCTTGCGCCCCTTCTACGGGCCCACTATGCACCCGCCGTACCAACACTTGTCTGAAGACACGAGTTTTACCAGAGGGACCAACAGAATAGCGAGAGTGTCACAGACTTCATCGCTGACCTCTGGAACCTGGGAGGCCTCTGTGGGTTTGCAAACCTCGAAGAAGACCTGTGAGACTGAATAGTTCTGGGATTAGATGACCATACGGCGCAGAGCAAGATCATGGCAAAAGGGGACATCGATCTTGCAGATGCCATCACAGACGCTACTGCAGCAGAAGCAACCAGGAAGTCAGCTGCCCAAATGCGCCGCACCAACGCACCGCTCCATCAACTCGCCAATGATACCTCACCTCGCCTAGAGAGGCACACAACAGCGACCCACCACGAGGACCTCGAATCCCCATCGGATAGTGAAGAGGAGGAGGTCAACCGGCTCCAGTCCGAACGCGACCAACGTAACCCGCGGAACCAAAGACTACCGCGCCAATGCACGGGTTGTGGGGCAAATGACCCGCGATCACATTGCAAATTCCTTGACGCACTCTGCCGTTCCTGTGGGAAAAGAGGCCACATCGCAAAGGTCTGTAGAAGCAAGCGAGGATCCAGTCCAATTCGGAGAGAAAATAACTACCACCAGACTACAGGAAATCTTCCTGTGAGTCGGGAATGCATGAACCACCAATGGAACAACCACTCCTACAGAAATAAAACACTTGCCACTTCAACGAGATGGGAAGAGGCACACCAAACCATTACCATCGGCCATGCTTCATTGTTAGATGCAAGAAAGATCCGAGTGAGGTCGCCATCGAGAACCAAACTTGCGTGATGGAAGTCAACTCGGGATCGTCCCTCTTGATGGTTTCCTGAAAGACCCTCAAACAGCTTATCCCTGCCGTCTGGTGTCAAGACCTCAGAGCCCAAAGAATCATACTCAAAGATTACCAGGGGAACCGAATTCCGGTCGTCAGCTCCAGCCAAGTCCAAGTATTATTCAAAAATCATACTGCGTTGCTACCGCTGACCGTCATCGATCATGACCAGCCTAGTTTGTTAGGCCTTCAATGGTTCGCCCCACTCGGGATCGAGGTAGCCGGCATTCACCAAACCAGAAGCGACGACTGGGAGGAGGCCCTCATCCAGGAATTCCAGGACGTCTTTACAGACAAGCTAGGCGAGTACAAGGGGACCCCGATATCATTTAACTTTAACTCTGAAGTAGCTCCCATCCGCCTTAAGCCTCGTCGGGTGCCTTTTACCCTAAAACCAAAGATCGATGAGCAGCTCGATAAATTAATAGCCCAGGGTGTTTTAGAACCAACTGACCATGCCTGTTGGGAAACCCCAATAGTAACACCCATCAAACCGGATGGATCATTAAGAATTTGTGGGGACTACCAGGCCACCCTGAATCACGCCCTTCAACAGAATGCTTACCTGGTGCCGGTGGTTCAACACCTTCTCCATTCCCTGGGGGGCGGGAAAATCTTCGCTAAATTGGATTTAGCACAGGCGTACCAAAGCTACCCGTAGATGCAGAAACGCAGAAGCACAGACTATCGTCACACACCGAGGCGCTTTTAAGTGCAATCGACTCCAATTCGGAGTGAGCGTAGCCCCGGGGATTTTCCAAAGTCTGATGGAGAGACTTTTACAAGGGATCAAGGGGGTCGTACCATATTTTGATGATGTTTTAATTGCGGTCCCTAATAGAGAAGTACTAGAGAGGGGTCTCAGAATGGTTCTCCAAAAATTTAAGGATTCCGGCCTAAAAGTCAAAAAAAATAAATGTCAACTGTGTACAGAGAGGGTGGAGTTCCTTGGGTACCTCCTCGATAAGCAAGGAATTCACCCCACTGATAGCAAACTAAAAGCGATCAAAAACGCCCCAAGGCCCAAGAATAAGACAGACCTCCAAGCTTTCCTGGGGCTCATTAACTTTTACAACATCTTCTTACCCCAGAAGGCGACCGTAGCTGAGCCCCTACATAGACTTCTCAACAAAAGAGCTACCTGGGTCTGGGCACACTGAGAGGAACACGCATTCCGACAAGTGAAAAACTTATTAACCTCCGATGCTGTATTAATGCAGTATAATGAGACTTTGCCTTTAATCATTACATATGACGCGTCACCGTTTGGAGTAGGAGCCATTTTAAGTCATGTGTTACCAAACGTTAATGAGGCCCCTATTGTGTATTTTTCAAGGACATTATCAAGGGCTGAACGCAACTATAGCCAAATTGATAAAGAGGCTCTTGCTGTTGTATCTGCTGTGAAATGGTTTCATGAATATGTGTATGGGCAAGCCTTTACTATAATAACGGATCACAAGCCTTTGCTTGGGATTATAGCGGAAGACAAGCCAACCCCCTATATATTGTCACCAAGAATGACTCGCTGATCGGAGTTCTTAGCTGCATACAATTATAAATTCCAACATCGCCCGGGGAAAACCATTCCCCACGCTGACGCGTTGAGCCGTTCCCCACTTCCGGAAATCATCGACGACCCAGCTCCAACCCTCACGACACTCCAGATTGAAACACTACATTCACCGCCGCTAACAGCAAGAGACATCGCCATCGAAACGAAACGAGATCCTCTCCTGGCACGAGTTCTCAGCTGGGTCGAATGAGGTTGGCCAGTCGACCAAACCCCCGACGACTTTGCCCCCTTCAGGAACCGGCAAACAGAACTATTTTCGCAGAAAGGCTGCATCCTATGGGGAGACAGAGTCGTCGTCCCAGAGAGGCTACAACACGCAGTTTTAAAAGTATTGCATGACGGTCATCCTGGCATCATGCGTATGAAGGCGCTCGCACAAAGCTATGCGTGGTGGCTGGGCATTGATAAGCAGATCGAAGCCTGGGTAAAGACTTGCCAAAAGTGCCAAGAAGTCAGCAGTGCCCCACCAAGAGCGACTCCAACTGAGTGGGAAACCCCCCGGGGCGGTGGTCCCGCATCCACATTGATTTTGCGGGACCTACTAAAGGACATACGTTTCTCCTAACAGTGGATGCCTATTCCAACTGGCTCGAAATCCATAAGATGAAGACTACTACAACCGATTCGGTCATTCACAAATTAAATAAACTATTCGCAACGCATGGGTTACCAGACATTTTAGTTTCTGATAACGGACCCCAGTTCACTGCCCTGGCATTTGAACAATACTTAGCGGACCAGGGCATCCGCCATGCGCTAACCTCACCAGCACACCCTGCGGCCAATGGAAGGGCCAAGCGCATGGTCCAATTCGTTAAAAAACTCTGCACAAGATGGACCATGGGGACATTGACGACAAGCTGAACAGAATACTTCTACTCCAACACATCACCCTGCACAGCGTCACCAACAAAACTTCAGCCAAACTGTTGATGGGACACAAGCTTCGCTCCCACCTCGACCGTCTACACCCGTCCTACTCGCCAGAGAAACCTTTTGGATCTAGCGGAAAGTGCCGCGAGTTCAAGGTAGGCGACTTGGTGTTTGCTAAAAACTTTTCCGGCGAACCGTTGTGGGTCCCAGCAACCGTAACCCAACTCACCGGCCCCAGATCTTACCACGTGCAAACGGCTGATGGAAAAATATGGAAACGCCATATAGATCAGCTTCGCTCTATATAGCAACCCGGTTCCCGCGACTCTCTTGACTCTCAAACTGGGGGGGGGGGATATCGAGGGAACCGAATTCGAGATAGCAGATAGCGCAATCAGAGGAAACCAGCAGCCAAACGCGTCAGGAAGGGGGGTTGCCTCGCCACAAAGAAATACCTCAATGGAGGCAAGCCTGCAGAACCCGGAGGACAACAATGGCGAAAACGGAATTAGCAGCGCCGAGTCATCCTGTGGGGAAACGGAACCGCCTGTACCAGATAACTCAAAAAACGTTCCATCAGAACCAGACTGCAGACAGGAACCGGTGGGACAACGCAAATCAAACAGGCAGGTGAAACAACCTGCGTATCTACGGGAATACGTCACTGCACCCCTCAAATGGAACCTAGGGGGGAGGGGTGTTGTGAACTAAAGTAAAGGCGATTAATAAAGTTATCAACCTTACTTGAAAAGCAGGCTTCTAATCCTGCTATTCTGATTGGCCCACAGGTAGCGACTCAGGATTGGTCCTTTCTGGGAAATCTGTTTGGCTACTAACGGGTCGTCTCCCATTGGGTAAAAGTTTGAGAGTACAATGCTTTTCATTGGATAATAGGACAGCAGCCATCTCTATAAAAGAGCTGCTGCTGCCCAAGGGCTTTGCTCTGTTCAGTATCCTTAATAAAGAGTTGAACTTCACTGTTCACTGCCTCGTCTCCATTCCTTGTGCCCATGCTAAGAACTTAACACCATCTATTCTCTGCTTCCCAAGTCTTAGCTGATTGGCTGGATCTTCTTTTGTTGCCCTGCACAGGAGAATGGGGCTGGAAAGCAGGTTAGTGGGGTGAGGAGGAAATGGAGATTTTGCAGTAACCTTCCCCCAGGAATGGAGAGGGAATGGGGATTTTACAGTATCCTTCCCCTGCCACGCCCACCAATCCATGGCCACCAAGTCCCATTAAGCCCCTACCAAGCCCCACCCACAGAACTGGCAGTAAAAAGTTTTGAATCCCACCACTGAAGATAAGGAGGAATAATTTGCCATTTTAAAGAAATGGTTGCCTAAAATGGTTTTCTTTAGGAATACAGCTGGCCTTGTTTACATTATGGGAAAATTGTTCCAGCTTTATTTTCTGTACTTTCTCCATAAAGCTCTGAGCAAGTTTAATAAATCAAACATACTACTCCAAATATGGACATATTTTATAAGTACATTCTTTTCTATAGAACTTAGTTATTCTATAGCTGTTTGATCTTAGCCACTGAAAATCTCTTTGGTGGTCAATAAGTATCAGCTCATACTGGATATTTTTTCAGATAATTTAATTGAACAATGATTTTACATGATTAGCTTGCTTGCTTGCTTTATTAATTTTGCTGTAATTATAGAGGATTTTTGTTGGCTCATCATGCAAGATAAAACTCAATAATCAATCAACCAAACAAAATCCCTCAAATATCTTAATCAGTTTCTGAGTTTGGGTGACACACTAAGCCATAACCTAACCACATAGGTCTCGATTCATCCAACATTTAGCGCAAAAATGTGTTTGGTTGACACTTTGAGATTTATGCAGCTTTAATGTGTTATATGAACATGGTTGTTGTGTGAAGAATGTCTTCTGTAGGTGGTTTCTTGGATCACACTGTGAAAAATGCTGAGTTTTCAATGAATTTTCTTTCTGATGACATGTTAAGAAAAAATGAAGGTTGTCCTGGCACACAGGTTGATTTAGGTGAACCATGACATTACATCATAAACCTTACCCTTTCACATATGTTCTTCACATTCAACAGCACTCATTCCTGCCTGATGAAACTTTTTTTCCCTGTAAATCACAGTATTTGCATTACTCTGTCACAACTCATGTTTCATTGTGAGTTTCCTCCTTTATGGAAGCCTGTGATATATCTCTCCCATAGCAAAGCAAGTCTTGGGAAACATCCGTAGATCTGGTCAAAACCACAACCTGTCTACCCTAGAATTGTCCATGCCAACCTGACCCAATCTTCAGGTATACAAACACAACAATTCTCCAAATACCCAACAACAATACCCAGTACGGACAGAAGGCCAACCTGCATTGACCTTCTGCTATTTATGATTCACAGCACAGGACGATAGTGTCATGCCCATCAGAATCTGACTGATGAATGTTTAAATGAATGTTAGAGTCTACATGCTGGAAGGAAACATCCCAGAGTTGGAATGAAATAAAATGCTTCTGGAAAAGAAAACCCATCCAACATGTAAGATTCCCTTCAGCTGTCATTTAAGTGGAATTCACTCTTACCTGCCATGGCTGTAGAAGGTTTGGAAGATCTACCTTGTCTTCTCTTGGAATGACAAGGCTAGATAAGGATGTGAAGATATTCTGGAGGGCATGTGCCACAGCATAGACTGCATGTTGTAGTACTCTGGGGACATTCCTTTCTCAGGCCAACCTGGGAGGAAGCCTACCATGTTCCTTCTCACTAGGCCCTTTTTCCATGTCTTCCTTGATAATCTGTAGTTGGAATCATGGAAGTCAAACATTTCTGACCAAACTGATTCAAGGGAATCATCTTGAATCAAAATAAGATCATGGAATTTGGATCTTTGGTTTCCCTGGATAGAGAAGGTTAGTGCTCCATGGAAGGGTTTGATGTCCCAGTATTTAAAAGTTGTGCTTAAGGTGAAACCCCACAAAGCTGTGGAGATCCAAACTTTCCCCAGAGGGGTTTGATTGGCTTCTTCAATGCTGGACAATATAAGAGGCAAGAGAAGCACTGTGTCAAGATCCCCATAATAAATGAGCACCTTGTTTGTCCAGTGTGTAAGGACAGCCTCAAAATGTGAGAATTCCTCATAAAAATCATTCACCTTCTCAGTATGAATTTGCGAACTCTTAAATATGAAGGCTACACAGATTTCACTCCTGAAGACCATTGTCTCAATGGTCATCATAAACCTGTGTAGGCGAACTTATGGCACATGTGCCACAGGTGGCACGCAGAGCCATTTGTGCCAGCATGCGAGCTGCAGGCAAACTTATCTCACTGCGCAAGTGCATGCCTCCCAACTGATTTTTGGCCGGTTTGAGGCCTTTTCGGAAAAAAACAGGAAAAACAGGAAGTGATGAAAGAGGGCTAGATTTCGGCCTACAAAGCTTGTAGAAACCTGCAGAAGCCTTCCTCAAGCCTTTGGGAGGCTGAAGAAGGCCTCAAACTGGCTGAAAATTAGCTGGGAGGCGCAGTGCAAGTAAGGGGGCAGCAGGGTTTGGGGGGGCGATTGTGCACACATGTGTAGGGGAAGTGGGGGGTGTAATGCCTTCTGGGTGCTGGCACGCAAGTGCGAGCGTGCAAATGCACACACAATTTTTGGCACAGAAGCCCAAAAAGGTTAGCCACCACTGTCAAACACCAATCTCTGCCATCATGTTTTGGGGCAATGAGACCAATCCATGTCCACTGCAGGGCTGGCAACCTTGAGTGATAGTTCGGAGTGAGACACTGTGAGGGAGCGGAGCGACCAAGCCCGAGGGAGCGAAGCGACCGAGGGGGGGATGGTGTGGAAGGGGGGTGTCCCCCCTTCCACGGTAGGGAGCTTTGACAATTTTACATTTTAAATGGTGCAATCTGATGCATACTTTAGTCATGATTTGGACATATACATACATACATACATACAAGCAGCACCAATGTACTTGAACCGGATTTGTAAGATATTAATAATGCAGTTCACTGACCATGAATAATTGAAGTTCCTGACTTGTAACTGCAGTATTCTACCTCAACTGACTTTATTAGCTTAGTGATGTACTATAGACCACTATAGGATGAATTCAATGTGCAACAAAAAGACAAAAAACCCGAAACAACTACAGAGATAATGCAAATACATCAATGGGTATTCTTCTTTCTGTATCAAATACCATACTACATGCCAATATCAAATGCTATAGTCTCAGTCTTTAATTATATACTAACTTGTTGACTGAAATAGGGGTTCATAATTTCAGACATGTATAAACTAAACATTTAATCGAATAATGAGTGCTTCATATAAATATACATATTGTTAACTGTAAAACTCATCTACTGTATTCTGAAGCTTGGCCCTAGCTTTCATCATAGAAGCTATAGAACCAAAACAAAGCCCTGGTAGAGACTAAAAAATACAGCAAGTGCAGCTCTTGATTCACAAGGAAACTCTAGAATAGTAGTTGAATGCCACAGGTTAAATACTACACTTCATCACAGATGAACTGTCAACTCTAATAATTTAACGGGTTTCTGGTGTGGCGGCCTGCTGTGCGGCCGTACAATATTTATTGGGTAAGTTTAGATTCTGAACTTAATGGTCTTACTGCTCTTTGGATGGTAAATTGTGTTAAGATTAGAATATGTTCTAGTTGAGTCAGGGCTATCCCAATTTGGGGCTGAGAAGCCTACTGGCATCAAAAAAAGTCCTTATTGAGTCCTTATCTAAGGGTTTGAAAATATGATAATAATGTAGTACAGTCCTGTCGATCTGGTGCATGGAGACCTAGGATTTAAACTCAAAGGAGAAAGAGGAAAAAGTGATTCCTTCTTCTGAAACAAAGCCATTACGGAGTGGCTTCCATTTAACCACCAAAGATGTTTCTTTATTTTCTCTGGCTGGATTTCTGACCCAGGGGAGAAAGACCATTTAAAAAAGCAAAAAGGACAGAAAGAACAGAAAGAACACCAAGAAAGAATGGGACAACCCCCCCCCCCAAAAAAAAAGAGATCCAACACAACTCTGAATAAAATTCTGTGAACATTATATTTTGCATCAGTCTTCTTTTCTTCCACCTTCCTCTCCTTTCCTTGTATCTTACACAGTGTAAACCCCAGGGTGGTGCTCGTAAAATTACTTTTTTTAAAGAGCCATTATAGCAACTTTATTTGGCTGAAGAATTAAGCAGATGTTTAATTAATTACCATTTGGAGGAGACTGCTTCCAATATTAGAAAAAGGGAAACCCTAACCTTGTTTTTAAAGTATTTTCAAAAATGCCGTCTTGAAAACTCACCTGCTACCAAGGCCCAGAGTAAACCGGAGGGGGAGAGGGGGAAGGTTACTAAACCAAATCCAAGTTATTAAAGGAACCCAACTGTACTGTCAATGCTGGAGTGTCATGCAATCGCTTGGAAATATATAACCTTTCATCCTGGTTGATCCCATTGTCCTAACAGAACATTGTCCTAATGCTTTTAGCATGTGGGTGTATGAGCAAACTTCCACCACCACCACCACCCCTTTACACGCCTTATGCTCTCTTTTAGCTGATCCAAAAGAGTCTTCCCAAACCAGCAAGGCGAGAAGCGCGCCATGCTGATCTATAAAGGGGCTGGGCAGCTTTGTGCAAAATAGAAAGTTGGAGGACTGACAGGATGTGATCCTCTGGAACAAATGTCTTTCAGAGAGAGAGAGAGACGCCCCAGCTTCTAGTTACATCTCTGGCAGCGGACAATTCTCAGCTTTGCTTACCAGGGTTATTACTGGCCGAGGCTGTTGCCTGCAAAAGAGGCTTTGCCAGCTCACTCGTGTCCTTCTTTGAAAAGGGCAGCTGGCTTGTCCCGGAGGACATTGCAGAGAGGGAGAGCGCGGGGCAAAGTGGCTGCGAGCGCCCCGGGTGGGAAGAAGCCTCTTGCTCTTCGCTTTCCTGAAGCGAATTTGCTAATCGGCATCATTTGCTAATCGGCATCATTTGCTAATCGGGACGCCGAGGCAGAACGAGGATTAAGGCGGGAAAAGAGGCGCGGTGGGGTGGCTGGGCAGGGCGGTGCGGTGCTGGGAGCTCATCCTTCTCCTAAGGGGAATATTCAGAATATCAGAGAATGTAGAGATATATTTATTTTTGTACATTCCATTTTGGGGGTTTAGCGTGAGATTTCGTTTATCAGAGTGAGACAGTCAAAATTGGTTGAATTGCATGAGTCTCACTCTGATTGCGTGAGAGTTGGCAGCACTGCACTGAAAATGCAGCAGTAGTTTCATGATCCCCACATACTGTGGGGTTTCCTTTGGGCTCATCCAGAAAGAGGAAGGGAACTGGGCTTTATCACTCAGAATGTGGTTAACAGAGCCATAAGTGAGCTAGTGAGGAAAAGAATCAATGCTTAGTGTTGAAAACAGCATTCAGTCTCTTAAAAAACACAATCTGAACCTTTAGCTTCTCTGTGAAGTCTGATCAAGGGGCATTGAAAAGTCCAGCTCCTTGGATTGATTCAGCTTTATTTAGATGAATTGATTTTTATTTTATTCATCAAATCTTAAAACTGCAAATCTCCCTCACAGAGGGACACTGGGTAGTATACAAATCAAACATTAAACATAAAAAGAATATATATAATTTAATTTTTTATTTTAAAAAAGAATGTAATTTTTCTTAGTTGTAGCTCCTTATTCTCAGACCCCATAAGGACCACAGATCTAAATCTTCTGAGTAGATCTGCACCAGATTTTACTACTAGAATATAATTAATTATTATAAATGGATTGTTTTTAGCATAGTTTTCATTGCTATTTGGTTTTTTAATTCTAAAATAGGTTTGATGTCTTGTAGCAGTAGCTCCAGGATAATAAATAATATATTTCATGTTAGAGTAACACATAGAAACATAATGCTCATCTACCTGCCATTTTTAAATGCTTAAATTAATTTTCAAAATCCATATTAACTTACTATATATTTATAATATTTTTCAATTTGCGTAATGTCAGATTTAAAATTGAGAAAGTAACCAAAGGCAATCTTATATTCAAGCCGCAATTGCTCATTATTGTTTTTCTGAAGTTTAAAAATTGGAATTGCTTTGCATTTCTGTCAACTGGTCTGAACTGTGTTTTTAATTCTGTGAAAATTATCGTATCTCATACAGGATTATGTTTTATATGAAAGCAATGACACATTATTTCTAGTGTATGCATTTTTATATATGGTCACTTTTACAAATCACCTTCTGTAATCATATATTTTTGCATATTTCCCCCAGTCTAATACATTTCTATGCTTATGCTTATTGAAATATTTAACTTTGTTAATACCATATTGCAAAAAAAAAAAAAATTAATACTGAAAGCCCACTCCAGTTTGCATATACTTCCCAGCATGCAAAATATAAAAACTGAGAGCAAATACAGTATAGTCCTCTCTCTTTCATATTGTCGATATTGCTTTAAAATATATTTATATCAGCTATGTTGTATAAGAAGATGTTTATGGAACTTGTCAGAAAATACGTAATAAATAATACCCAAAGGAAATTTAGAAACCGTTCTGAAAGCCAATCTGTAAAGTAGAAATTATTTTCTTCCATTGTTCTTAAAAAGAACAATTCATGAGATTTCCATCCTGTGTTCTTTCTTGGGCCTCATTGACAGAGGCAGAAGGGAAGCCCTCAGAGATCCACTCTATATGGACTTCCTTCTTCAGTCAAAAGTCCAGAACCACCAGTCAAATTCTGTCAGTTCATATTCTTATGAACACACAATTTATTTGTGGCAGACTTCAATAAAAAGCTCCTCCTTGAATCATAGTCAAGGGTCTCTAACCCTATCCATAACCCTTCCACATTTTAAATTAGGGACCTTCCCATGACTAGAAGAAAGTATATCTATGGTGGCTTCGTAGGTTGCCCTTGTGCTGAAACAATTTTCGTAGATGCTGTAGCCAAGAGTAATATTGGGCAATAGCAGGGGGTTTTGGTTGATCTCCTCTATGGCTATTAACATGGCAAAAATATGTTGGAAGTTCCTTTCCAGTAACCTAGAATAAAAATTAAACTGGACATCAGCCCATTTAAATGCTATTTCTTAAGCTTGCTCTTTCAACTAAAAAGCTCATTGTCCTGAACTGGAATTTCCTCTTCAAAAGTTTTTAATCCATCTATTTGAATCCCAGATAAAATAGCTTTAAGATTATTGGAGAGGAGATCATACTAGATGATAGGTTCTTTTTAAGAAAACTGTCGCGCGCTTTAAGCAGCGTTTGAAAATCATCTTCTCCTGCAAGCCCTGTGGTAACAGCAATCAGCTGTGCTGCACAAAGTAAGTGAGGTTGAAAAAGCAGGAAATAAAGGACAGCCTAGACGCCGGGCGGGCAGGTACACCAAACAGAAGAACAGAAGATAATCAGAGTGAAGCGGTTCCCTCTCAGCTGATTTTTGGAGCGACTGGTTTGGCAGAACAGGGCAGAACCTGTAGAATCCCACCTCTGACTATTCTTGAAGGTAGCTCATTCCTCAGAACCATCCAGAAAAAATTGTATTTTACTGAGCTCTTTTTAAAAAAAAAAAAAATCCATGTTTTATGAAAACATAGCAGTTGATAACAGCAGCTGAATGATTCTATAATAAGAAATTTTCCTGAAAAGAAAAAAAAGAAGTGAAAGACAGAAAAAAGATAAGTTAAAAAATCCAATATTTCCCAACTCCAGTATGAAATCCAACACTTGATGAGCACAAACAGGAAACCAAAATGTCAAGATGTTGCTACTTTTCTTCATTATAAATTCTTAAATATGTATCATTACAATTCAAATTATTTTCTATATTGAGTTGACCAATTTCACAGAACCAATATTTAAAATCTACTATACAAACATCTTTCCAGAAGCACACAATCACTCCAAGTACAATTTATCCACAATTCTTGCTAAATTGATATATATATTGATTCCCATTTCGATTCCTATTGAGGTGATGGTCGAAGCTCACATTATCATGATTGTCTACTAATTCCCATGAATAAATGGTATGTTCCATTAACCTCCACATGGAAACAGCAAAGGACCAGCCCGCGATGCCTCTGCCAACAAAAAAAGAACTTACCCCTTCTGACCTCCATTTTTGGCCACATTAGCCTCCTGCAGCCCTCTGCCAGCAAAAATGGAGTTTATGGGAGCTTAACGGAGCTTCTCCAGAGCTGGCCAGAACCTGCTGAATACCACCTCTGGGCAGGACTCTATCTCTCCAGAAGAAGGGTCTGGCTGGCTTTGCATGGAGTTGAAACTCAACGCACCAGGAAGGTGACCGAGAGGTAAACAATGGCACAAACACATTGGGATGTGAATAGGTTTTGTCAATGTGTGCTCCCAACTGTTGGTTTCTAACTTAGATTTCAGGATTCCTGGTTGGGAAAGTTAAAGCCTAACCCATTTGTAGATTTCAGTTTAAATTTTATTTCAGATCTGCCTCCATTAAAGCAATAAACTTTCCTCTCTGTTTTTGAAAAAACGTCACTGCAAGGAGGCTGATATCGAGACGCAGTTTTAAAGTGACTGTTTTGCTTTAATGCAATCCTGTGATGACCCGGGACATGGCACAAAAGCAACAAAGTCACAAAAATAGGTAATACCTCCAACTTGGCCCCCAATGTCCTGTATCATCGGCTGGAGAAAAAAACTGTCCCAAGAACAGTTTTTAAAGGGAAAAAATTCCGTCCGAACCCAAAGTACATATAAATGATAAATAAAAACCAACACAAACCACTCTGCAGCAATTAACGAGACAGGGCAAGATTAGGAATTGAAGACGTCAAAAGATAATGAAACACACACAGTTGGGAGGATGCCAGAACTCAGTTAAGACTTGATAAACCAAAATAATTCACGCTTTGCTTCCAGCAAGGAGCTGTGTGCAAACACCGTCTTTATCCTGTTTTCCCAGCTGCAGCTAATGAAGGGAATCAGGGCCTTTTTCTCCCCTGTAACCCACGTTGCTCCCTTATCCGTTCCTCCTAGAATGCCCTAGGATGAAGAGGGGGTGGGCCTGGGTCTTCCTCTGAATGCCCAACTGGACTCTGCCCTTCCCCAGTTTCCTCCACAGCACCAGAGCCACACTCCCACTCCCTGTCAACTGTTCCACCTCTCCCTTGGAATCAGATTCCAACAGGGGCATGACAAATCCTCTGGTAAAAGAAGTATGAAGAAAAGAGAAGAACAGAGACAGGAAAGCAGGATATGTTGGCACAGAAAGGAAGTAGACAGCCCCCTCACTAAAACATTCCAAAAATAGGAATCTTCCATCAAACACTTTTCTTTTTAAAGGGCAACATATGCACATCAGTCTTATGACCGGAGGCTGAAGGACTAAATGTTTATAAGGGCATAGTGTTAAGGAACAAGACGCTTGGCCTGAATGTAAACTCAGCTTAGGTCATGTCTCCACTTGTCCAGTATCACACCAAAATGTCCCCTGGCAACTACCTTGTTTTGTCTCAACAGCAGAATAACAGAGTTAAAAGGGACCTTGGAGGTCTTCTAGTCCAGCCCCCTGCTCAGGCAGGAGCCCTGTACCATTTCAGACAAATGGTTGTCTATTCTCTTCTTTAAAACCTGCAGTGTTGGAGCAGCCACAACTCTTGAAGCTGACTTGTTCCTCTGATTAATTGTTCTCACTGTTTGTTGTGTATGCAATAAGATTAATAAAGTGTGAGCTTGGAGTAAGTGCAGGGTTCTGGCCCTGCACTTCTGATTGGCTGTTAAGCGGCCAGACTGGATTGGGCCGTTCCGGGGAATCCGATTGGCCCTTAACAGAGAGTTCTTATTGGTTATAAGAGCTAGCGTTCCTAGCTCGTTATTGGTTAAACGTTACTGGGTTTGCCTATATAAGGTGGGTTTTACTGCTGTTGATTTGAGAAAGCCACGATGTAAATAAAGAGCTGAAGTTCACCGTTCAGAGGCTTGTCTCCATTCTTTCTTGCCCATGCTCAAAACTTAACACTGGTGACGAAGGTGGGATATGGAGATATCTGAACCAACGAAACTTCGAAGAACACCGAGCACGTGACAGATGACGCCAACAATGGAACCATGTCTGGCGGCATCATACCACCCGCTCCGTTCGATCCAACACAAGAGGACTGGGAGTCCTACATGGATCGCTTCCAAATGTTCCTAGAGACGAACAACTTAAAGGACGCCACACCAGGAAAGAAACGGGCGGTATTCCTAATGCATTGCAATCCAACCGTATTTAAGATGGCTAAAGCACTAGCCACACCCCGAGAAGTGAAGGCCATGGATTGGGACGACCTCGAACCTATCCTGCGAGACCACTACGCTCTGACCGTGCCTACGTTCATGAGACGCCACGAGTTTTATCAAAGAAGCCAGCGAAAAGGAGAAAGCATGGCCAACTTCATAGCAGACCTCTGAAATTTGGGAGGCCTCTGCAGATTCACCGATCTAGAAGAAACACGAAGAGATCGCATAGTTCTGGGATTAGATGCGCCAGGCGTCCAAAGCAAGCTGATGGTGAAAGGCGACATCAGCCTTGCCGACGCCATCGCTGATGCTACCGCAGCGGAAACAACCAGGAAGTCGGCTGCACAACTATGTCGAAACTGCACTCCGGTACCACCATCGGCCAGCGGAATCTCACCTAGTTCAGAAGGGCAGCTCGCGACAACGCACCACGAGGACCTCTCTTCGTCGTCAGACAGCGACAAAGAAGGGGTCCATCGACTGCGGTCCTACCGGGACCCTCACCCGAAGCCCTTACGTCCTTGCGCTGGCTGTGGAGCCAACCATGCCAGGTCCAAATGCAAATTCCGCGACGCACTCTGCCATGAGTGCGGGAAACGAGGCCACATTGGCCGGGTCTGCCGCAGCTTGCCAGGACCCAGCCAGGCCTCAAAAGGGGCTAACTATCGCCAATCGACAGGAAACCGTCCTGTAAGGCGAGAGCCAGTAAACCACTTCTACAGAAATCGAGCTTTGCAGAGAGAAGAGGCTCACCATACTATCACTATCGGTCACGCCTCAGCCTTGGACACTAAGAAAATCCGAGTCATGGTAGCCATCGAGAACCACCCTTGCCACATGGAGGTCGACTCGAGATCATCCCTCTCGATGGTGTCTTGGAAGACACTCAAGCAACTCATCCCCACAATTCAACACCAAGATCTCTGTTTCCAACGCCTCATCCTCAAGGACTAGCCCTGGGGATCTTTCAGAGCCTTATGGAAAGGTTATTGCAAGGAATTAAGGGCGTGGTCCCCTATTTTGACGATGTATCAACTGCAGCCCCTACCAAAAAAATCTTACAGGACCGGTTAAAATTAGTCCTAAAAAAATTCCAAGAGGCTGGTCTTAAGGTTAAAAAAAACAAATGTAAATTGTGTACTAACAGTGTTGAGTTTTTAGGGTACCTGATTGATAGCCAGGGCATTCACCCTACCGAAAGTAAATTAAAAGCGATCAAAAACGCTCCCAGGCCAAGAAACAAGGCCGATCTCCAGGCGTTCCTAGGCCTCACCAATTTTTATAATGTATTTTTACCGCACAAAGCAACTGTCGCTGAACCGTTACACCGATTGTTAGATAAAAAAGCAAATTGGTTATGGGGTTACCGTGAAGAATAGGTGTTCCGAAATGTTAAAAAACTGCTCACTTCTGACTCTGTACTAATGCAGTATAATGAGACTTTGCCGTTAGTTATAACCTGTGATGCATCGCCTTTCGGGGTGGGCGCCATTTTGAGCCATGTACTGCCTAATGGGAACGAAGCCCCTGTTGCATATTTTTCAAAGACTCTTTCAAAAACGGAGCAGAACTATGGACAAATTGATAAAGAAGCCCTCGCAATTGTCTCAGCTGTGAAAAGATTTCACGAATACGTGTATGGCAGGGTTTTTACTATTGTGATTGACCACAAACCTTTGTTAGGGATAACAGCCGGAGATAAGCCGACTCCCTACATATTATCCCCTAGGATGACCCAATGGTCAGAATTCTTAGCTGCTTATAACTATCGGCTGCAATACCGCCCAGGGAAAGCCATTCCCCATGCCGACGCATTGAGCCGAGCACCACTTCCAGAGACTCTCGACGATCCGGCACCAACGGTAACCACGTTGCAAATCGAGGCACTCAACTCGCCGCCACTGACCGCCCGATATATCGCGAGAGAAACCAAACGCAACCACACCCTAGCGCGAGTCCTAGGCTGGGTAGAACGCGGATGGCCATTGGACCAGTTATCAGATGACTTCACACCATTCAAGTCTTGACAAACCGAGCTCTTCTCCCAGAAAGGCTGTGTCATCTGGGGCAATAGAGTTGTTATCCCAGAACGGCTCCGAAAAGCACTGCTGAGAACTTTGCACGATGGCCACCCCGGCATCGTGCGAATGAAAGCCCTTGCGCGAAGCTACGTACGGTGGCCAGGTATTGACAAGCAAATCGAACAGTGGGTTAAAGCTTGTCCCAAATGCCAAGAAGTCAACAACGCCCCACCAAAAGCCATGCCTACTGAATGGGAGACACCACGTGGACCCTGGTCCCGAATTCACCTGGACTTCACAGGACCAACCAAAGGCCACACCTTCCTGCTTACCGTCGATGCCTACTCAAATTGGCTCGAAATTCATCGCATGACGACCACGACCTCCGAGGCGGTTATCAAGATTTTAAATAGACTCTTTGCAACCCACGGATTACCAGACGTCCTGGTATCCAAAAACGGCCCACAATTTACTGCACTAGCGTTCGAGCAGTACCTCGCTGACTGCGGCATCCGCCATGCGCTCACCTCACCTGTGCATCCTGAGACCAATGGCCGAGCAGAATGCATGGTCCAATTTGTGAAGAAAACCTTGCAAAAGGTAGACTATGACAACATTGACGACAAGGTCAATCAAATCCTCTTCTTGCAACACATCACCCCACATAGCATCACCAACAAAACTCCCACTGAACTGCTAATGGGACAAAAGCTCCGCTCCCACCTCGACCGGTTGCACCCAGCTTATGAACCAGAGAAACCACTAGGATCCTTGCACCTTCCAGGTAGGAGACCTGGTTTATGCAAAAAACCTATTGGGCGAACACTGTTAGGAAATGTCTCCTTAATTTGAAGTTGGTTCTCTCCTTGATGAGTTGCCCTCCATTGCTTGCCTTCACTTTGGAGAATAGGTTGACCTAACTGCTAACTTTTCATCCCCCTATGAGATAGGTTTAAGTTACTCTTAGATGTACTAGAGTTAAAATAATATTTCCTCTATTATTCCAGCATCCAACAACAACTGCAAGGCATGTAAAATCTATGATATTTGGCTACTCATTCTATGTAGTCTCCATGTAGTTCATTTAATAAACTACAACATCATTCAGTGATGGTTCAAAGTGATGCTGGCCTTAGAAAAAGTGAATTATGACCAGTACTCTTACTGGACCGTTGCACCACCCCCCATAATCAGATGATCACAATTCAGGCCCTTGGCAACCAGCTTGCATTTACAACTGGTTGTAGTGTCCTGTGGTCACATGAACATGATCTGCAGCCTTTTTTGCTAACTTCCAGCAAAAAAATGCCCGTGGGGGAATTTGATTTACCTCATGACTGCAGTGATTAATTATGATGGTGTAAAAATCATCATAAAATTGGGCCCAACTTTACTTACAACAATGACTTGAAATGGAAATTTTGGTCACAATTGTGATCAAAAGTTAAGGACCAGAAAATGTACAGCAAAATGCATATTAAGTTACTTGAATTTCTTTCATATATGTTTAGATATATGTTTACATCAGGGTTAAAGCAATGTTCTCAACCTTGGATAATTGAAGAAGTGTGGATTTCAATTTCCAGAATTCCCCAGCCAGAAAATGCTGGCTGGGAAATTCTGAGAGTTGAATTCCACACCTCTTCAAATGGCTGAGATTGAAAAACATTGGGTTAAGCTATTCTATCAGAAAAATCTGATTTTTCACCGAAAATGATGTTGATCACTCCCTCCTTAAAAAATACAAAACATGTATAAAAATGGTAAAATCATTCTAATGTTAAATCCATTAAAGACAGTGGAATAAGACAAAAAACATACCCAAACCTGGCAAGACTATGTTAGGAAGGAGTTAGGGTTCCCCCATCTGGTTGCTTAAAAGAAATCTTCCATGGAGCTGAGTATCTTATTATATAAATGATCTGTAAGCTTTATTTGGACAAATACTGTTCATATTGTAGAAAAAGTGAGACTATGGGAAGAGACTGTTCCTCAAATTATTCCTTGTATTACTTCAGAAACATTTGCAGCCAAACATTCTCTTAATGTGAAGAGAATGGTTTCATCTGTCTTTTCCCTCACGCTTCAAAAGGTGTTCATGCTTCATGCCCCCCTTACATCTTCCAGTGTGCACACTTGGTCTTTCTTCACTTTAAACGAGGGTGTCTTCAGGGAATTATTTAAACAAAAAATCAAGATGGTAGTCACCCAAGTATGATCAAAGATCAGTTTGTTATGTGTGTTACACTATTAGGGCCACCATCTTGTGTTTTTTACCTTTTCTGTAGAATCTCTCTGTGCTTTATCGATTATCTCCTTGATCCTATTTGCCTCTCTTTTGCTTAATTGTGCTTTTCATCTTATGTTAATCTATGGTAGGCAAAAATCAGAAAGAAACGTTGGAGATTAACACATTTTAGTAAAAGGGATAATAAATCTCCCTGGGGGGACAATCTAAGCAATGTAACTCTTCTTCAGAAGAAAGCCTTTATTGTGACTGATATAGTCTATTTTTTATTTTAAAAGTCACATGCAATTTAGTTTAGGGATTTCCCTATGTAGATAGTAAAGTCTTCTGCCACTGCTGTAAAAAGATTGGGGGATGTATCAACCATCTAATAAATATTTTAATCAAATTTTGTTTCTGAATGGGGATGGCACTATCACTTGTGAATAAATTATGATAATCTGATTTAGTGTTTGAGATATGGATGCCATTTTCAAAGAGGTTCAATATAAGTGGCAGCCCTTCATAGTTCAAGACACAGGCAAAGCAGAGATTCTCTGTAGTAAAGTAGAATAAGGGAACTTTGTTTATTTTTGTTTAGTATATATCTCACTGTTATTATTTTTACAAATAACCCAAGGTGGAGAACATACCCACGCTCCTTCCTTCTCCTATTTTCCCAAAAACAACAACCCTGTGAGGTGAGTTGGGCTGAGAGAGAGTGACTAGTCTAAAATCTTCCTATTTAGTATAAGGGGGAATACAGAGTCCCTCTTAGATTGATTTTTGAGATTAAGGCACCAGGCTAAATGTTCCCAGACTGTGAGTTCTAATCACAGCCTTTCTGGCTTTCATGGCTAAGACAGAATAAGAACACATATCTAGTCTGGTGCTTTAATCTTAACCTTAAAAGTCCATCTAAGGTGCTCTGTGTTCTCCTTATACTAAACATCGTGGAATTTGTGGAATCCAAATGCAGGACTCAAAGTACGTACTTATGGCTTGCATATTTACCATTATCAGTGTGCACTGGAGAAATTTCCTTCAGAAAATAGTTGGAGAAAATGATGCTTGTCAAGCTTCTCCCAGCTTGGATGTTTAGGAAAGAAAGACCCTCAAATCCATTTGTAGCAAAAGATACACTTTTGCTTGGTTATAGCGCAAGAAAAGCTTAATCTGAGTATTCCCACTCAAAGCCTTCCTTTCCTCCTTCTCCCAGGTCCTCTCATCTTGACCAATTTTAAAAACCCAATAATATTAGGAGTTTTGGCAACAGCTTTAAGTTTGGTGCCTCTTTGGTGGAGTTTTGCATTCCATTCTCATGCTCATGTTGTTGGATCAGCCAGTCTGTTCCAGATTGACACCTCTGGTTTCTGTCATCCTGTCATCCTGTCATCCCCCTTCCCTAGATCCCCCTTCTCCCCCTCCCCTCATTTTACATCAGGATGTCAGCGAAGTGAAGTTGATTGAAGCCATTACAGTGGCAGACTTGACAGATTCACTCATATTTATACGTTTCAAAATGGAGGGGGATTTATATGCATGCATACATATTGGTAATTAATAACATAACTGATCTCAAGTTACTTCCTGCCCTTCCGTTATCTAGAGAGGACAATGGTCTTTGTTAGAAGAAACATCTGCATTGTGAGATTCAGGAGTACCTATGGGAATGTTCTGATAACATTTATGCTGGGCTACAAGGAGACATTCGAAATCTCTCCATTTGTCTGTTAAATAGTCCCATTCATCTGAAAACTGATTTCCCCCAAAGGCTGAGTTTCATTGTCATACTTTCTCTTTCTCAGCACTGCATAATCTTCTCTGTAAGTTATTCTTTGTGGTTCATTCATTCCTACCCTATGCCCAAAATCTGTATTTGTTTATGCTGTGATCTAGAGGTGCCTCCAGGTTCCTCTTCCACAAAGGCCATTGGCATCAGCTTGGAGAGCTTCCATTCCACACAGCAAAGCTGAGCCACAAAAGTGCTACTTAAAAATGGTTTGGAATGCCGATGTGAAAATGCTATTTAGAAAGAAGTCTAGCCCCCTTCGGAAATCATCCAACTTGATCCCACTTGATGGCCATTAGTACAACCAAGCACTGGATTCCTACTTCCTGTAAGGATTGCTTCTCCTCCTAACTTAAGAAAGTGAAGACTCTTGAACCAAAGTATTTCTAAAGGAACCCTTTATTAAGCAGAAGTGATAGCAATACATTTGAAGCAGAGTCTGAATACCCTTAGGCAAAACAAGTAGAATGAAAGCAGTAAAACCCCCTCCCTTTAGCCAGATGTGGATTTCAGCCAATCCACAGGTGTGAAGATGTCATTGTACCTGCTGCTCTGAGAAACAGATAAGCATACATTCCCATGTCCATCTCCGCTGGCTGTCAAAGTGAAACAACCCAGCTGCCCCCGCCCTAAACATTGCCCAAGAGGTGAGAAAATCTCAAGGCGCTTTGGCGACAGGATACAAGTAATAAAATAACAGTTGTCACAGGCAATAGTAATGAATCAAATTGACTTCTCCCTATTGAATGACAGTATCACTGTTAGGGACACCTCATGTCTTCTTCCTAGTCTGATGAAACAGGATCACCTTTGGACTTTTCTGCAGAACAAAGAAAAATGAAATATCAAGATAAGGTGTACATCTTATCACTGAAGAATCTGAATCTAGAAATAGGATTCTGACGATTCCATGATTCATGACATAATATATATTTATGAAATAGATATCAAAACATTATTGTTCATCACATGATCAGCCAAATGTTTAGATTGGATCTGACCATTTTTGTCCATCTACTCAGTCCTTCTCAAAAGCTGAGATGGGCAGATATTTTTTGAGGGTGTTAAAGTTTTTACTGCAGGATGTAAGCTATTCCAAGTAAAGCTGCCTTTTGCAATTGACTGAGAGGGATTTTGTCAATGCCGATGGTGGTCAAGGGGTGATCCAGGTTGTTCCGGACTAGCAGGCTCATAAACCTGCAAACCTGATTGGTCCGCTAACAGCGGGTCGTGATTGGTCGCTCTGGGCTAATCCGATTGGCTGGTTAACGCACTGCCGCAATTGAACAACCCAAGCACGGCAAGCTTAAATCATGGTCATTGGACGTTTAGCCGCAGCCAGCTCTATAAAAGGAGCTGCTGCAGCCAGGCTTTTTCGCTCTGATCAGAAGTCACTAATAAAGAGTTGAAGTTACTATCCGAGGTCTCGTCTCCGTTATTGCGCCCATCCTTCCAGACACAACACTGGCAACAAGGATGGGATGCGGAGACAATAGAGCTGACTGAGCACTCGCAGAATATTGATAGAGCACGTGGCTAATGGTGCACAGACAGCGGCAGAATGGCCAGCAGCGCTATACCACCCACCCCGTTTGATCCAGCTAGTGAAGACTGGGACTTGTATATGGACAGGTTTCAAATGTTCCTGGAGTCAAACAATCTAAAGGATGCCACGTCTAGCAAAAAGCGTGCGGTTTTCCTAACGCATTGTGGACCCGCCATTTTCACAATGGCAAAGGCACTTGCCAAACCGGCTGAAGTCAAAACGATGGACTGGGATACCCTTGCTCCCATCCTTTGTGGCCATCATGCTCCGGCAGTTCCAACCCTCATTCGAAGACATGAATTTTACCAGAGGGATCAACGCGGAGGTGAGAATATCGGGGACTTCGTAGCTGACCTAAGGAACTTGGGTGGATTGTGTGGCTTCACAAATCTAGAGGAAGCCATGAGAGATCGAATTGTCCTTGGTCTAAGATACCCAACTATCCAAAGCAAGATTATGGCAAAAGGAGACATCACCCTCGCAGATGCCATAGCAGACGCCACTGCAGCTGAAGCCACCCGCAAATCAGCAGCATGAATGCGCCGAGCGAATGGGGCCAACCGCCAACCCACCAGTGATATGGCAATATCATCAGAAAAATACACATCGACCACCCACCATGAAGACATCAATTCCTCATCGGATAGTGAGGAGGAAGAAGTCAACAGACTCAGGTCAGAGCGCGAGCAACAAGACTAGCAGGGTTGTAAATCCAATTTCCAATGTGCCGGATGCGGGGAAAACCAACCACGATCCGAATGCAGGTTCCTAGACGCCATCTGTTGTTCCTGTGAGAAAAGGGGGCACATTGCTAAAGTGTGCCGGAACAAAAGAAGATCCAGTCCCAAGAGGAAAGAAAATAATTTCCAACAATCAGCAGGCACCCCGCCCACAAATCGGGACCACCCAAACAACCAGTGGAGCCAGTACAACAGAAACCAGATGTTTACTGGCGTAACCAGATGGGAAGAGGCACATCAGACCATCACCATTGGCCACGCTTCATCGTTAGATGCCAAGAAAATCCGGGTAAAGGTTACCATTGAAAATCGTCCGTGCATCATGGAAGTGGACTCCGGGTCTTCCCTATCCATGGTCTCCTGGAAAACCCTTAAGCAACTGATTCCCAACATCCACCGCCAGGATCTCAGCACCCGAGACTTATATTAAAAGACTACCAGGGCAACCGAATTCCGGTTGCTGGTTCCAATCATGCCCAGGTCTCCTTCAAGGACTACACCGCAATGCTACCTCTCACCATCGTTGACAGAGACCGGCCCAGCTTATTGGGTCTACAGTGGTTCACACCATTAGGAATCAAAATGGCAGGCATCAACCAGACTGTAGACGAAGACTGGGAGGCGGCCATCGTCCGTGACTTTCAAGAAGTCTTCACTGAAGAATTAGGCAAGTACAAAGGGTCCCCCATCTCGTTTAATCTCTGCCCTGATATCACACCCATTCGCCTAAAGCCACGCCAAGTTCCCTTTGCTCTCATACCAAAAATTGATGAGCAATTGGACAAACTAATTGCACAAGGCGTGTTAGAACCCATCAATCACGCCCAATGGGAGACCCCAATTGTAACTGCCCTAAAACCTGACGGATCTTTGAGAATCTGTGGGGATTACATGGCTACCCTCAACCACGCGTTACAGCAGAGCGCCTATCTGGTACCCATGGTCCAACATCTCCTTCACTCACTTGGAGGTGGAAAAGTATTTGCAAAGCTTGACCTGGCTCAAGCTTATCAACAGTTGCCAGTAGACGCAGAAACTGCAGAAGCCCAAACCATAGTTACACACAGAGGTGCGTTCAAATGTAACAGACTCCAGTTCGGAGTAAGCGTAGCACCAGGCATCTTTCAAAGTTTGATGGAAAGGTTGTTACAGGGCATCAAAGGGGTCGTGCCCTACTTCGATGATGTATTGATAGCCGCCCCTACAAGAAGTCAGTTAGAAAAACGCCTGAGAACTGTTCTACAAAAGATCAAAGACGCCGGCCTCAAAGTTAAGAAGGAAAAGTGCCAGTTATGCACTGAGAGGGTTGAATTTCTTGGTTACCTTCTTGACAAACAAGGAATTCACCCTACTGAAAAGAAATTGGCTGCCATTAAAAATGCCCCAAGACCAAAGAACAAAACAGATCCCCAAGCCTTCCTGGGACTTATTAACTTTTATAACATCTTCCTACCCCAGAAGGCGACCGTTGCTGAACCCCTGCATAGACTCCTCGACAAGAAAGCTTCCTGGTTTTGGGGATGACGGGAGGAGCAGGCTTTCCAACAAGTAAAAGACCTTTTAACTTCGGATGCAGTACTCATCCAATATAATGAGACACTTCCATTAACTGTGACTTGTGACGCCTCACCTTTTGGGGTAGGAGCCATCCTGAGCCACATCCTACCAAATGGTACAGAGGTGCCTATTGCATTCTTTTCAGGAACTTTGTCTAAAACAGAGAAACTATAGTCACTTAGATAAAGAAGCTCTCGCTATTGTATCTGCCATCAAAAGGTTCCACGAGTACGTGTATGGAAGATCCTTTTCCATCATCACGGATCATAAGCCATTACTTGGCATCTTGGCAGGTGACAAACCAATTCCACACATCCTATCTCCAAGGTTGACACGATGGTCAGAGTTCTTAGCTGCCTACGACTACCAGTTGAGACACCGACCAGGGAAAACCATCCCCCATGCAGACGCTTTGAGCCGTTCTCCACTGCCAGAACTTCTAGATGATCCAGCTCCCACACTATTAATACTACAAATTGAGACGCTTCCTCACCTCCACTAACAGCACAAGACATCGCATTGGAAACCAAAAAAGACTCATGTTTGGCACGGGTTCTTAGCTGGGTGGAGAGGGGATGGCCAGAAATTAAACCCAACCACACCTTTAAACCCTTCAAGAACAGACAAACAGAACTTTTCTCCCAAAAGGGGTGCGTGTTGTGGGGAGACCGAGTGGTCATACCAGCTAAACTACAAAAAAAAGTTCTAAATTTACTACACGATGGACACCCGGGCATTGTACGAATGAAAGCCCTGGCAAGGAGCTATGCCTGGTGGCCAGGTATGGACAAACAAATTGAAGCCTGGGTTGCCATCTGTAGCAAATGTCAAGAAACACGCTCGGCCCCATCGAAAGCATCACCAGCTGAATGGGAAATGCCCAGGGGTCCATGGTCCCGCATCCACATCGATTTCGCAGGACCTACAAAAGGACATACCTTCCTGATAACAGTAGACGCCTACTTTAACTGGCTAGAGGTTAACAAAATGAAGACTACCACCACAGATGCAGTCATCAAGAAATTGAACAGACTTTTTGCAACGCACGGGCTACCAGACATCTTGGTTTCCGACAACGGCCCTCAATTTACCGCCTTGGCTTTTGAACAATACCTAGTAGACCGTGGAATACGCCACGCCTTGACATCACCTGCTCACCCAGCAGCCAATGGCAGGACTGAATGAATGGTTCAGTTCACCAAAAAAAGTTACAAAAAATGGAACAAGGAAACATCCACGACAAAGTCACCAGAATGCTCCTTCTCCAGCATATTACGCCAAACAGTACCACAAACAAAAGCCCAGCTGAACTCCTGATGGGCAGAAAACTCAGATTGCATCTAGACCACCTACACCCAGCATACACCCCGGAAAAGTCCCTGGGTTCCAACAGTAAACACCGCTCGTTTAAGGTAGGAGACCCTGTATTTGCAAAGAACTTTGCAGGTGACCCATTGTGGATCCCTGCCAAAATAACGCAAATTACAGGCCTCCGCTTCTACCGATTAGAAACCACAGATGGGAGATTGTGGAAACATCACATCAACCAGCTGCGCTCAAGGCTGACCACAACTCCCATCACTAACCCCGATCTCGAAGCCAGAGGGGGAAGAGAAACCGGGGGTTCTGAAATTGAACTAACATCTGGCACAGAAGACCTAACCCCACAACCAGCACAGCAGAGCCCACTATATTCACCAACTGAGGAAGAACCTTGGCAGATGGTCATCTCTCCTGGTAACAGCAGCCGAACGGAGTCAGCGAATCATGAGAACCCAGACGGTAGCAATGAAGGAGGCGTTGCAGGTACCCCTGGATCACCTGTAAGAGGACCCAGCGTCGAAGCCGGTTCACCACTCCAGACAATCCCAGTGAGCAGTCCGTCGGAACCAGAAACCGAGCAAAGACTTTTGAACAACGCAAATCAGGTAGACAGGTGCAAAGACCCACCTACCTGCGAGAGTACATCACCCCACCCCTTAGACGGAACCTAGAGGGGAGGGGTGCTCTGGACTAGCAGGCTCGTAAACCTGCAAACCTGATTGGTCCGCTAACAGCGGGTCATGATTGGTCACTCCGGGCTAATCCGATTGGCTGGTTAACGCGCTGCCGCGATTGGACAACCCAAGCGCGGCAAGCTTAAATCATTGTCATTGGACGTTTAGCCGCAGCCAGCTTTATAAAAGGAGCTGCTGTGACCAGGCTTTTTCGCTCTGTTCAGAAGTCACTAATAAAGAGTTGAAGTTACTATCTGAGGTCTTGTCTCTGTTATTGCGTCCATCCTTCCAGACACAACACAGGTGTTTTGGGATTTCTTATTGTTGTTGTTGTTATCTTTATGTGAGCAACTAAGGCTTACTTAGAGGACATTACTAGAGACGTAATTCTTGTGGTGTCATTGAAATATGCTTGCTCTACAAAATGTATTGCTAGCATTACAAAATTGCCCAATGCAAAATCAAATGCATATGTTTCAGCAAACATAGGCAATAACATCAATTTTTAGAAATGGTGCTATGAATGAGATGGGCGATCTCTATATTTGATATATAAATGATTTTTAAAAACAGCTTTTTCATCAACCATTACTCCCTTCCAAAGGCAGAACTAATAGATGAACTTACGTGGCTCCTCTTTTGAAAAAAGGCTCTTTAAAAAAGCACAGTGCTCTTTCACCCTTTCCTGGAATGGCCCAGTATTAAAAAGGAATAAATTGTGCTTTGTGGGATCATAGAGAGGCCATTTATCCTTGGTGGCTGCTGACCCAGAAGGATTCCTGTGGAGGAAGGAAAGGATATTGATGGAAGGTTTATCAAGCAGAGATCTAATCTACAATTAAGGAGAGATTTCCTGATAGTGAGAACAAGTGATCAGTGGACAGCTTGTTTTCAGAGGTTATGGGTGCTCCATCACTGGAGGCTTTCAAGAAATCACTTGTCTGAAGTCCAAGGTGTAGGGTCTCCTGCTTGAGCAGGGGATGGATTCACATAACTGTATATTGTACTTAAGAATTGCAGTGATTTGCTTAATATCGGTAGTAAGAAAGGTTTTAAAATTGGACAAGATTCACTTAACTTAATCTTGCTTAGCAACAGAAATTCTAGTCCCAACTATGGTCATAAATCATGAGCTACATGTATTAACACAACCTGTAAACATAGGCAAAGAAATAAGAGTGCATTACTTTATGGTGTTACTTTAGATATGAAATGCGTTTGTTGAATGGGGGGGGGGCTTTCTTTGAATTTAAAATACAAATTGATAGAAATAAAGTAAACCACCTACCCAGTTCTGGCAAACTGTGCCCAGTAGTGCATCATCTTATGGCTCAGTCTGGCTTCAGCCTCTGTGTATGTTTGATTGACAGGCATCACTGATTCAAGGGTCCCAAAAACGTAAGGAATCTCAGAACCGTGGGATGCCCCAATCCATTCAGGCCAAACTGACCATGAAGGGCGATGTGCGAATAAATAGGCATATACAGGACTCCCCATTTTCCTGATATTTCCTGCAGCTTCAATGAATGGACATGCAAACATCCAATCTGTATAGAAGTGGGACAGAGCAGAGCGGTATTTTGCTGGACCGTGATTTCCTTCACTGTACCTCAGTGCTATACTCTGAACCACATCTTCAGTTGCATTTGGCACCAACAGCTGTATCCCTTTCAGAAGCTGCTCCTGATTGATGAGATTGTGGGTGATGTTAGAGAAAACATAGTGGACAAATGAGGCAGCTTCATCAGAGGTTTCACCCATGAGGACAGGTTTGACCTGAATTTGCCCCTCCTCCATGAGCTTTTTTGGTTCCCCAAGTAAAAAGTCCCCATCTGTGGTTGGCCTGAAGGGAAAATTCAGAAGGATGCCACCTTTCGCAAACAGAGCTATTTCATGCCGAATCAATTCAGAAACATTTTTTGTTTGCAGACAGTGCCCTATGCTGATCTTATTGTCCTTGGAGCAACCTAGCAAATGAACGAATTCCAGAGATATCCGTTTGGCTTCCTCAGGAGACCTCCAAGCCCAGAAGGCATTGGCTGTTCCACTCTGTATCACCGCTTGGACAAAAAGGTCCTGGCTTTTTGGTGCAAGGAGATGGAAATTCACAGAAGCTCCTCCAGCACTGTGGCCAAAAATGGTCACCCGAGAAGGATCTCCCCCAAAGGCAGCTGCATTCTCTTTTACCCACTTCAGGGCCAGCTGTTGGTCCAATAAGCCTAGGTTCCCTGGGGCAGCTGGTGGAAAGTAAAGGAAGCCTAAGGCTCCCAAGCGATAATTGATGGTGACCACAATGACATTCTCAGTGGCAGCTAAGGATGTCCCATTGTACATGGCCACAGAAGACGTGCCCATGAAATATCCTCCTCCATGTATCCAGACCAAAACAGGCACTGGTGAAGAAGGTTGCGGGTGTGGCACCCAGATGTTGAGCGAAAGGCAGTCTTCTGACAGTGGTGTTTTAGGAGACCATATATGTGCTTCAGGGACATCCTGGGAAATAAATTGAGGACAGGAATTGCCAAACCTGGTGGCTTCCAATGGTTGCTTCCATGGCTGATGTGGAAGAGGTTTCTGGAAACGCAACTTCCCCAGGGGAGGCTCAGCATAAGGAATGCCTAGATAGGCTGTCACAGGTCCAAGGCCAGACAGGAACTGCTTGCCCTTAATAGGGCCACTGCTGGTTATGACCACTGTGTCCCCATTAGAAGCAGAACTGGAGGCTAGTGGAAAGGGAAGGAGGAGGAGGCAGCACAAGAGAGATGGGCATAGCAGACAACGCATTGCAACAGAAGGACGAGTCGGTGGACCTGGAAAAAATGACAACCAATATAAGATTATTCCAATACTGTATAAGCCCACCTTATGCCGATTCATGATTATTGTGATGTTGGTGCTCCTTTTTTTCCTGAGGACACCAATGATGAGCAGGTAATGACTTAGTCAACTTTGCACTTCTCCATGATGTATCTCCAACCTTCTAGAAGTCTTGATTAAAGTTCTCCTTGTTCAGCGAATGGAGAGTTTTACACAGAATTGCTAGTAGATCTTCTCCAGGGTTCCCAATACAGTGTTGGTATATATTATTTGCATTCTAACTTTCTAACTTATTCCAGAATCCTATTCTGGAACTTGGTGTACAAATCCCTATCTTGTAAATTATGGTTTAAGATATAGCTGAAATAAATAACAATGTAAAATTACCCCAAATCAACATTTTTACTGCTCCGATCTTGTTTTAAACCCACCGATCATGTCAAGCCAGAAGAGTCACTGAAATTGAAACACCCTCTTTTGGGTGTGCTGTGCAATAAAATTCCTTAGAAAAACCAGTTATGTTAAGAATGGCAAACTCAGCAAAATTGTAAAGCATCAGAAAAAAATGGAGAGAGCTAATCTATAAAAGGCTATAAATCAGTGTTTCTCAATCTGACTTGTTTTTTCTCGTGTTAATGGAGAGTCTTCCCTTTCTTATTTGATGGTTCCCCCCCGCTCTGGTTTTATTATTATTTATTGGAGTTTGTGTATGGGCATGTTCTATGCTTCGGGGTGTGTCGGTGGTTTGTTCGAGAGTGTGAGACCGTAGTTCATCTATGTGCCTTTTCCAGGTTCTGCCGTCCATTTTTTCCAATTGGTATGACCAGGGGCCCTGTTATTTGTGTTATTGTGGCCTGCAGCCACAATGGGTCCCCAGTAAGATTTTTAGCGTATACCAGGTCGCCTGGTATAAATATGCAGCACTTACTGGAGGAGTCTGGCGGCTTTTCAGGGTTGTAAGTGGGGTGCAAATGTGTCCGCAATTTTCTGCCCATTAAAAGTTCAGCTGGACTCTTGTTTGTTGATGTGCTTGGTGAGCAGGTGAGTGTGTGAGCATGCACGCATCCCCACTCACGTGAGCTGCATGCATGTGTGCCTGCCGCACACATGGATTGTTCCCCTCTACACACACACCCAGCAATCCACAACCAAAAAAGTTGGGGAACTCTGCCCTAACCTTTGTATTTTCCCATCCACACATGCTTTCCTCAGCAGGCACTCTAGGCTGCCTAACATAAGCATTTCTCTAGGCTTCCTGAAGAAGACCTAACATTACAAAGCCAATATGGGTTTGTCAAAAACAGATCATGCCAGACTAATCTTATTTTATTCTTTGACAAAGAGACAAAATTAGTGGACCAGAGGAATGCTGTCGATATAATTTACTTGGACTTCATTGATTGGAGACAGTCCCATTCCAATCACAAAGCCTTAGCAATCAACCACATCTACTGCATTGGAACCATCTGCTCTACACGAAAAAGCAAACCCACCTGTTATAGATTCAGGCATGGGTAGAATGAATGAAGACAGTCTTAGTTGGTGAACTTTCAGCTCTTTATTGCATAGTGACTTCTAACTTCTATAACAACAACTCTGCCTTATATAGGCAATTCCAATGTGAAATAACCAATAGGGAGCTGTAAAACGCTAGCTCCAGAACCAATAAGAGTCCTTCGTTAAGGGCCAATCAGATTCTCAGAACCCAACCAATCCGATCTAGCCGTTTAACACCCAATTAGAAGTGCAGGGCCAGAACCCTGCACTTTACCCCAAGCTTGCCTTTATTCAAGTATTTACATACATAACACCCCTTCCCCCTGGCTCCACAATTAATTTGTGACTATGTAGTCCTTTAAATAGGATGGTTGTCTCTTGGGTCTGTCAGATTTTCTTTGGACTGACTGCATGCAGTCCCATTGAGGTAGGGTGTTGTTTTGTAGTGGCTCGGCTTCTCGTTCTGGTGTGATTTCCCTTGGAGCGTACGATTCTTCTTTCTGCTCCATTTCCTGGGTTTCACTTGATTCATCGCTTTCTTGGAACAGGTTTCCTGGCATATCGTCTTCTTCTCTTCCTCCCCCCCCCCTCAGTTTGGTCGTTGGGAAGTTGTTGGCTGGCCGTTATGAGTCGTGACTGTAATTGGTCAATATGTCTTTTCCATAGTCTCTCATCAATACATTTTACAATATAGGATCTGGGCCCAGTCTTGCGTATTACCGTTGCTTCAATCCAAACTGGGTCGCCCGATAAATTTCTTGCATAAACGGAGTCACCTACCTTGAAGGTACGGTAGCGTCCACTGGATCCTGGAGGCTTCTCAGGCTCGTAAGCAGGGTGCAGTCGGTCGAGGCGGGAACGGAGTTTTCGCCCCATGAAAAGTTCTGCGGGAGTTCTGCCGGTTTCGCTGTGTGGAGTGATGTGTTGTAGAAGTAGAATGCAGTTTATTTTTTCATCAAGATTATCATAGTCCAGCTTTTGTAAAGTCTTTTTTACAAATTGTACCATGCGTTCCGCTCGGCCGTTGGTAGCAGGATGCGCCAGCGAGGTGAGCGCATGGCGGATGCTGTTATCAGCAAGGTACTGTTCAAACATTAGCGCTGTAAACTGTGGTCTGTTATTGGACACCAGGATGTCCAGCAATCCATGAGTTGCAAAGAGTCTATTGAGGACTTTAATGACTGCCTCGGAGGTTGTATTGGCCATTCGATGAATTTCTAACCAATTAGAGTATGCATCGACAGTCAACAGCAATGTCTGTCCTTTGATCGGCCCTGCGAAATCCAGGTGGATTCTGGACCAGGGTCCACGTGGCGTCTCCAATTCGGTCGGTGCAGCTTTTGGCGGTGCGTTGCTGGTTTGTTGGCACTTGGTGCAGGCCTTGACCCATTGCTCGATGTGTCGGTCCATGCCTGGCCACCAAGCGTAGCTCCGTGCGAGTGCCTTCATTCGCACGATCCCGGGATGTCCATCGTGCAAGATTTGTAACAGCGTCTTTTGGAGTCGTTCTGGGACGACAACTCTATCGCCCCAGATGACGCAGCCTTTTTGTGAAAAAAGTTCAGTCTGTCTTGTTTTAAATGGCGTGAAGTCATCTGTTCCAATGGCCATCCACGCTCTACCCAGCCTAGGACTCGAGCTAGGGTGTGGTCTCGTCTGGTCTCCCTCGTGATATCTCGAGCGGTCATAGGAGGTGAGTTGAGCGTTTCGATTTGTAACGCCGATACTATTGGTGCCGGATCGTCGAGGGTCTCTGGTAGCGGTGCTCTGCTGAGTGCGTCGGCGTGGGGAATGGCTTTCCCCGGTCGATGTAACAATCGATAATTATAAGCAGCTAGGAACTCTGACCATCAAGTCATTCTTGGGGACAATATATAGGAGGTTGGTTTGTCCCCAGCGATTATCCCCAGTAAAGGTTTGTGGTCAGTTACAATTGTAAATGTCCTTCCATATACATACTCATGGAATTTTTTTTATGGCTGACACAATTGCAAGAGCCTCCTTGTCTATTTGTCCATAGTTACGTTCTGCCTGGGATAGTCTTCGAAAAGTATGCAACGGGAGCCTCATTTCCATTAGGCAGCACATGGCTCAAAATAGCGCCCACCCCAAACGGTGAGGCATCACAAGTTATAACCAATGGTAATGTTTCATTATACTGCATAAGTAGAGAATCAGATGTAAGTAAATCTTTTACATTTCTAAACGCTTTTTCTTCTCGGTAACCCCAAACCCACAATGCTTTCTTATCTAATAACCGGTGTAATGGTTCAGTCACGGTCGCCTTATGCGGTAAAAACACATTGTAGAAATTGATAAGGCCTAAAAATGCTTGAAGATCAGTTTTGTTACGAGGTCTGGGAGCATTTTTAATCACCCTTAATTTACTCTCAGTTGGGTGAATATCCTGACTATCAATGCGATAACCTAGAAATTCAACACTGTCGGTATACAGATGACATTTATCCCTCTTTACTTTCAATCCTGTTTCTTGGAATTTTTTAAGAACACATTTTAAACGATTCTGCAGAATTTTTTTACTAGGGGCTGCAATCAATACGTCATCAAAATACGGAACCACGCCCTTGATTCCCTGCAACAATCGTTCCATTAAACTTTGGAATATTCCCGGGGCCACACTCACCCCGAACTGCAATCGGGTACATTTAAAAGCACCTCTGTGCGTTACTACCATTTGGGCTTGGGCTGTTTTATCGTCCACGGGCAATTGTTGATAGGCTTGAGCCAAATCTAACTTAGCAAAAACCTTTCCACCTCCCAGAGAATGAAGGAGGTGCTGCACCACCGGCACTGGATACGCGTTCTGCTGGAGGGCGTGGTTTAGAGTGGCCCGGTAGTCCCCACAGATTCAGATTGACCCATCTGGTTTAATGTGGGTTACAATAGGAGTTTCCCATGGGGAATGATCAATGGGTTGCAGTACCCCTTGTTTAATTAGTTTGTCAAGTTGTTCATCTTTCTTGGCCTTAAGGGCGAACGGAACTCGACGGGGCTTTAAACGGATCGGGGCGACCTTAGGGTCGAGGCTGAACGAAATTGGGGTCCCCTTATACTCGCCCAGACGATCTGCGAAGACATAGCTGAATTCAGACATAAGATCCTCCTCCCACTCGCAATCACCGACTCGGTTCACGCCGGCTACTTCGATGCCGAGTGGCGCGAACCATTGGAGGCCCAACAAACTAGGCCTGTCCCAATCGATGATCATTAGAGGTAAGTATGCTGTATGCTTTTTAAACGAGACGCGGACTCGACAAGACCCGACCACAGGGATCCGATTCCCTTGGTAATCTTTAAGGATAAGGCGTTGCATTCGAAGGTCTTGGCATTGGATGTTAGGAATGAGCTGCTTTAATGTCTTCCATGACACCATCGAGAGGGACAATCCCGAATCGACCTCCATGTGGCAGGGTTGGTTCTCTATGGCTACTGTAACTCGAATCTTCTTAGCGTCCAGGGCTGAGGTGTGACCTATAGTGATAGTATGGTGAGCCTCTTCTTTCTGCAACGCTTGATATCTGTAGGAGTGGTTTGCTGGGTCTCGCCTTACAGGACGGTTTCCTGCCGATTGGCGAAAGTTGGTTCCCTTTGAGGCCGGGCTTGGTCCCGGTAAACTGCGACAGACTCGACCGATGTGGCCTCGTTTCCCGCACTCATGGCAGAGTGCGTCGCGGAATTTGCAGTCTGCCCTGGGATGGTTTGCCCCGCAGCCAGCACAAGGGCGTGAGGTTTTAGGACGAGGGTCCCGGTCGGACCGCAGTCGATGGACCCCTTCTTCGTCGCTGTCTGACGACGAAGAGAGGTCCTCATAGTGCGTTGTCGCCAACTGCCCTTCTGAGCTGGGTGAGATGTCGCCTGTCGGTGGGTTTGTTGGGTTTCAGCTTCGCCGTAGTTGCGCCGCGGACTTTTTGGTAGCCTCAGCAGCAGTGGCTTCGGCAATGGTGTCAACAAGGCCGATGTCGCCCTTCGCCATCAGCTTGCTCTGCACGCTTAGCGCATCTAATCCCAGAATTAGGCGGTCTCTCAATGCTTCATCTAAGTCTGCGAACCCGCAGAGGCCTCCTAAATGTCGGAGGTCTGCCACGAAGTCAGCCACACTCTCTCCTTTTCGTTGGCTTCGTTGATAGAACTCGTGGCGTCTCACGAGTGTGGGTACGGTTGGCGCGTAATGGTCTCTCAGGAGAGGTTCGAGGTCATCCCAGCTTATTGCTTTCACTTCTCGAGGCTTCGCGAGTGCTTTTGCCATTTTAAAGACAGCCGGGCCGCAGTACGTCAGGAACAGCACCCGCTTCTTGGCTGGTGTGGCGTCCTTCAGGTTGTTCGTTTCGAGGAACATCTGAAAGCGATCCATGTAGGATTCCCAATTCTCCTGGTTTGGATAGAACGGAGCGGGTGGTACGATGCCGCCGGACATGGCTTCCGTTGGTGGCGCCGTTTTTTTACACGTGCTCTGTTTTTCTTCCAAGTTCCCTAAGATCAGATTTCTCCAAATCCCACCCTCGTCGCCAGTTTTATAGATTCAGGCATGGGTAGAATGAATGGAGACAGTCTTAGTTGGTGAACTTTCAGCTCTTTATTGCATAGTGACTTCTAACTTCTATAACAACAACTCTGCCTTATATAGGCAATTCTAATGTGAAATAACCAATAGGGAGCTGTAAAAGGCTAGCTCCAGAACCAATAAGAGTCCTTCGTTAAGGGCCAATCAGATTCTCAGAACCTAACCAATCTGATCTAGCCGCTTAACACCCAATCAGAAGTGCAGGGCCAGGACCCTGCACTTTACCCCAAGCTTGCCTTTATTCAACTATTTACATACATAACACCACCCAAAGTAGATGCCACACAAATATTGGAACAGAGGCGAATCTACTGGAATTTTGCACTCAGAGCTTCTCTCCAGCCAGTGCCAGCAAAGTCCATCATGGGACACAGTAACTTCATTTTCCACTCACACGGAGGAAGACAAATTAGACTTTTAGAAACTCAAGCTGTGGGGGAAATCAATTATGTTCTTCATATGCATTCTTCCCTACAATCTGCTATTTTTATAAAGTAGAAATGACAAGAAAAGGAAACTAACTTTTTGCAAATTTCTCTTCTTCCCACATAGATGAAATTATAATCTCAAAGAAAGCAAGTTTATCTTGAGAGACCCCTGATCGTAGGGATGTGAATCTGTATTCCTTTTTCTTCCAATTTTATTTCTTTTTTTCTGTCTAAGATTATTGGATCATTAGGTGATAGAGAAAGAGGAAAACAATACTGTAGACAATTTGATGGGGCAAGAATGGGATTACTTGATTTCTCTGAAGCACATTTTGTAAAATAAGAAACCAAGCACATTGTACAGTGCTGTGCCAGGGAGAGAAGGAAACTTAATATAGGAAATTCATTCTATAAAAATTTCCACTAGCATGACAAGTTGTCATACGAGTTCCACTAGTATGATATTACCATAGTGATAATACATACTAGTAATATACTAGTATAAAAATAGTGGAATATTACTGTTTCACTGGTATGATGAGTGTCAAACTCTGAGTGAGATCTTGAACTCCTACCAGACCACCACTTAAGTGTGAGCTAGCAGTGTGCTGCAGCAGCCAAAAAAGCCAATACAGTCCTAGGCTGCATCAACAAAGAGATAGCATCAAGATGACATGAAGGTTAGTATCACTTTATCCTACATTAGAAAAACCATACCTGGAATACTGGCTCCAGTTGTTGGACACCACAACATAAAAAAGATGTTCCGACTCTAGATAAGAGTACAGAGAAGAGCAACAAAGATAAAACAGATGAAGAAGGGTAGCAGGAATTGGGTATGTCTCATCCAACAAAGAGAAGGACTAGGTGACATGATAGTCATTTTCCAAAGCTAATACAATCTTTGGTTGTATAAAGAGAGCCATAGAATCAAGATCACATGAAATATTAGTGCCACTTTACAAAATCCTAATAAAACCACACTTGGAATACTGCAACCAATTTTGGTCACCATACTCCACACAAGATGTTGAGACCTTGGAAAAAGTTCAGTGAGAGCAACTAAGATGATCAAAGGCCTGGAGATTAAAACATATGAAGAAGGGCACTGGCTAGTGATAGGAGGTTCTGCTTGAGCAGGGGTTGGACTAGAAGACCTCCAAGGTCCCTTCCAGCTCTATTCTCTTCTCTTCTATTCAATCTGAGGGGCTGTCAAGAGAAGAGGGGATCGACCTATTCTCCAATGCACCTGAGGGCAAATAATGGATGGAAGCTTGTCAAAGAGAGATCCATCCCAGAATTAAGGAGAAATTTCCTGTCAGAACAATTTAATTAACGGAACAGACATTGGGGGAAGAGATTGAACAGCCATTTGTCTGTCATCGTATAGGATCTTCTGCTTAAGCAGGAAGTGGATTAGAAGTGGATGTCCTATGGTAGGAAATGAGATTTATTGCCATTTTTAAAAGCTCAACTGTTTATCCTGCCAGCCAGCCGGCCAATCCCTCTATTTTAGTCCCTAGCTTCTGGATGTAATTTATAGATTTATTTAATATTCTGCCTTTATTATTTTTAAGGCGATGAACATATCTAATTCTCTTTCATCCTCATATTTTTATTCTTTAGCTTCTTCAAACAGCCAATCTGATACAATTGTGTAACTGGTTTTACAAAGCCAGCCTCCAAGTTAGTAAATAATTTTTGCCCAAGTGGGATAGGAGACCAGCTTATTCCTTAGTTACAATCATCAGGAGTGAATTGGTGCTTGAAGTTGCCCATAGGATAGTTAGCTGCGGTGTTTTTAACTGGATTCAGACATGCAGCAATGATATAGTTTAACTGTTGATCTCCCAAAGAGGCCATTAGAGGGTGGCTCATAAACTAACATTCTAAGGTCCGTTTTATTATTTATTAATGATGAAATAATATACTTAAATACAAGCATGTGTATTAATAGTAGAATTACATGGATTGGATTAATGGAAGGATTACAAATAGATTTACCATATCTTCAAATGATACTGTGATTGGTATTAGAATTATATATTAAAACACTGAACAATGAAAGAATGAAGGATAAAACTTTAATATATACAGATGTGAAGAGTTAAATAAGGGTAATATGAATAATAAAGCAGATGAAAGATGGAAAACAAAAAAGAAACGTCTTTGAATACTATGGTGACAGGAATAAAAGTTAGAATAGAAATAAGAGGGGAATAACAACATATATATATATTTTAACATAACAAGATATATGTAATGATAAGAGGGAGGTTTGAAAATTGAATGGCAATAGTATTAGATATGTTTAAACAATATGAAACAATGAAAATGAAATGTAATAACTATGAGTAATAATATTATGTTTATTTGTTCCAAAATTTATGATACCCAGGTATCACATTGTTCAACGCATTGATATGTATAAGCAACATTATATAAAAAAACTTCACTTAAAAGAAAAGGTGATGAACATATGTAATACTCTGTCCTCCTCCTATTTTCCCCCCAACAACAACTCTGTATGGTGAGTTAGGCTGAGAGAAAGTGACCAGCCCAAAATCCCCCAGGTGGTTTTTATGGCTAAGGCAGAATTAGAATTCATTGTTTTTGGTTCCTTAACCACTGGATCAAACTCTCTCTCCCCCTTCCTCTCCCTCCCTCCCTCTCATAATTGCAAGATATACAGAAAGACATATAGATAATCAAGGAAAGTATTCTCTGTTAAACAGAAATGACATTTAACAAATGTGATCCCCACCCCTCCAGAAAAAATAGGGACTAGATTCACTTTCACTGTTTTCTTAATATCTCCTTAAAAAAAAAGACCTTAGTGACTTCCGGTTTGCCAGGCTTTGGTGGCGGCAGGGATTCGCGATCCTGTTGTGCTAGCCATCTTGGTGCCTCCAATCCCGACGGGTTTGGAGGATAAGGCTGCCCCATAGAGGCAACCAAAGATAGGGGGGATTCAGATAGGGGTTTGGGAGTGTCGCAGACCCCCTCCCCAGCTGGCAAAACCCCCTTTTCTCAAGGTGGTGAAGCGGTGGTCAGTAATGGCTGCCACAAAGAAGCCGGCAGCTGGACAAGATTGCACAGGAGGAAGAAGGAGAAAGTTCTGAAGTGAAAGTTCTTTGGCTGAACTGGGACTTTAAGATACATCTAACATCCTGAAAACCACGATTATTTGAATGATACATTGTTTCCAGAGGAGATTCTTAAAGCGGCAAATGGAAGTGCTGAAAGGGAAAGTTCACTCTCCTTCCCTACGGAGTTAGCAAATGGACATTGAAAAACCTGCTTTTCTATAGAAGGTAAAAATTTAAAGCTCTTTGTTACAAGTGGGAAGGGAGAGGACAAAAAAAATTTATATTAAGATTTTGTTGGAAGAGATGCCTTGAAGATTTTGAGACTAGAAGTTAATTGCAATAAGGCTTTAAAGTACAAACTGGGTTTTTGGTTTTTTTTTTAACTGATATTACCCCAGGAAGAGAAAGTGCAAAGGGAAGAACTTGGTACTCTGTTTGGACTGCTTGATGACTCTGGGACTTTGGGGAACTGTTTTTTAAGTTTTGAAACATCTTGGTTGTTTTAAGAAGAAGAGGAAAAAGAAGAAGAAAAGGTTTATAATGGCTTTATGAACTAAGAAAGGAATATGAAAAAATAAAGAAAGAAAGCAAGGACTCTTTGGGAGATATCTTTCACTTTTTAGAAATGGCGCTTGCTACTTATCAGCAAATACAACAACAAATGGAGGAGGAGGAGGAGGAGGAAGAGGAAGAGGAAGAAGAGGAAGAAGAAGAAGAAGAAGAAGAAGAAGAAGAAGAAGAAGAAGAAGAAGCCATCTTTAATGAATTAAAAAGTTTGATTTAGAAAGAAAAGAGAAAGAGAGGAAGGAAAATGAAGGACTTAAAACCTAAATAAACACCCAAGAAAGAGAAAAATAAGATGCAAAATCAATACAATGTCAGAAAGCAAAAGAAAAGAGGAATACAACAGAGAGGGGAAGCTAAAAAGGCGGAGATTAGGAGGGGGGGTAAAAAGGCTAGGTGGGATAAGAAAGGAAGGGAAAGGGGGGGGGGAAGCCACAAAAGTATAAAACAAGATGGGAAAAAGCAAAAAAAATTTAGGGATAAAGGGTAATGTATAATTTATTTAAAAAAAAAAACGATTCTCCAAAAGTACATAAGATAGTATTGTAGTACTTGTATTAGAAATAGAAAATTAGAATTTTATAAGAACTAATAAAATATTAAAATATTAAAATGCTTAATAATGATAGATTTCAAGATTTAATAAAATATTAAAGGAAATGTTTAAAATATTTGGTTCAATTATAGAGTTTAATTGGCTATTGTGTTAATGTTATTATAAACTTATTATTGCAGCATTTGTCTTTGAAATAGACAATTGGAATATTACAAGATTTAATAAATTAAAATATTAAAATGTTTAAGATTTAATGATAGATTTTAACATTTAATATTATTGAGAATTTGTAAAATGCTTAAGACTTAATGATAGAGCTTAATTTGTTATTGTCTTAATGTTATAATCTTTTTTTTCTCTTTTTCTTACTTTTTTTAGTTTAAAATGTAGTATTTAAAATGTATTAAAAATTAGAATGGTAATTATGTACTTAATTACTTTATAGACTTACTATTCTCTTTTTTTTCCCTTAAAATTTAGTGGGTAGCATGGACTAAGCAGAATCAGATTGTGAACTAGGTGTTATTTTAAATGTCAACTTAGGGCATAGAAAGGCATCATACTTCGATTAGTGATTCCAGGAGAATTTTTTTTTTTTATTAAAGAGAATGAGATAAATGGATAATTGGAAAAAAATGGACAAAAGATACAAGAATAATGATTTAAAGTAAGATGAAATAAATAAAATAGAATTAAGAAGAGTGAAAAGCAGGGAGAAGTTATATAGAAGATATAGAATGGTAAATAAGATAGGTAATGGTATATTAGATGAGCATGAATTTAATTGAAGTCTGTATAAAGAGAGGTAATCTGGGGCCAAGCCACTTTCTAAAAAGAAGTTATGTTTTTGTGTTTTGTGTGTTCATGTTTGATTGAGAATTAATAAAACCTTGGAGGAATGTCAGATGAGAATAATTGTAAACAAGTCAGATGGAAATATAAATATGATGACTTTAAAATAAATAAATATAGAAAAGAAATGTAATTGAATAAGAGTAAAGAGAAATAATGAGAAATTTGCTAAAAGATATTTATGTGTCCATATGGAAATGGGATAAATTAGAATTATGCTGTATAAAATAATGTTTTATCTGCCTTGTACAAATTTACAATGGAAAGAGGTTTTATGTTTTCAATGTTTAATGATGTTTTGTTTGTCTTTAAAACTAATAAAATTTGTTTCAAAAAAAAAAGACCTTAGTGCCAATATGCAGAGTAAAATAAAGAAAAATAAGTAGTTGAAAGATATTACCTTTCTTTCCTTTAATAGCTGTCAAGGGATGGTCTCTCTTACTTGGATCTTTACTTATATATCCATCTTCATCCATCTTTTAGAACTTTTTGATTTTTTTGGTAGTAGCAAGTTTTATAGTCTTCACAAGAGGAAGTGACAGTTCTTTGAGGTTCTTCAAACAGCTAGTCTGATACAATTGTGTAACTGGTTTTACAAAGCCAGCCTCCAAGTTAGTAAATAATTTTTGCCCAAGTGGGATAGGAGACCAGCTTATTCCTTAGTTACAATCATCAGGAGTGAATTGGTACTTGAAATTGCCAATAGGATAGTTGGCTGAGAGGTGTTTTTAGCCAAAGTGTTTCCCAACCTTTCTGTAAGCTTAGTTGCAGGTGTTTACTGTCACTCTTGAGGAAGAAGTCAGGTGTCAGGATTGGGAAAGTAGTTGGAAGGAGTTGTGGGTGTCACATCTCCTATGCAACAGAATGAATCATTCCAGAATCTGGTGATGAACCTCTAATGACCCACAAATACATTGTTGAAGAAAGTGTACTAAAATAAAAAGTTCTACGTAACTTTGGAGCCCTTTTGTAGGCAATCAATCTCTCCTTCCATTGGAAATGAGTGTCAATATTACATTGGGAACTAAATGTTTGGGTTTCACTCATTTCTGTCTCTCCAAGTCCAAACTGCACACCAACTCTGAAGGCCAAGTTAGAGCGAAGAACAGAATGATTGATTTTAGAATGGAGGTGTTTATCCTGGTTCCAGAGTTACCTATGTCCAGGGATGGTATTCAGGGGATTCAGACCAGTTCAGGCAAACCTCTAGGGAAAATTTTGACTGGTTCAGAGAACCGGTAGGGAAAATTTTGACTAGCCCTACCTTTCTGCCACACTCTTACCTCCACCTCAGCTTATTGCCCACCTCAGCTGAGTGAAAAAACAGCATAGAGGGCGGTCTCTGAGTGCTGTGCTGCACCTGTGTGAAGCAGTCTCTTGATTGGTTCTAAGAGAGTGCTGGCCCCACCCCTGCCCTGCCACTACTTTTCTCATCTCCCAGTTTCCACAGCATAGCAGCACAATCTGTGTGCCCTCTTGCTTGTGTTTGTTGACCGCACAGTCTCTGCAGCGTGCCTGCCTGCACCTGCCTGCCTGCAGCCGAACTCCGCCTGCCAAGTAAGCCTGCAAGTCCCGCTAGCCTCCCTTACCTTTGCAGCTCCATCCCAGGCAGCGCCACAAGATGCAGAAGGACCTCCCAGCACTGTGGAAATAGAGCGGCAATAGATTATCTATTATTAAGGAATAATCATGGCTGCGAGGAATTTAGGGATTTATGTTATTTTGATCTGGATCAGGCTTCTGAACTTGTGGAGAAGGACATCTGCCACTTGAAAGAGCTGGCCCAGAATATTGGCCATAATCAACTATCCCTAGATTTTTCCTGGCTCTTCTCATGCATGGCTACCAGATTTCCATTGATTTAAAATCCCTATTGCAAGCATTGTCACTGTCCCTGTTCTAGGAACCCTCCTGTGTTGTCTCTGTCACTTCATTTCCCCTTGCCTCAGTTGCCTAAAAACTTGTAGTCCTGCTCCCTTTCAACCAAGCATCCCAGAAAAACAGGCAGCCCTAATGATGGTCCAAACTGACCACGAATACCAGGTATACTTAGATATGATCCTATATGTTGGGGACAGTGAAGAAAATCATAGAAGGTAAAGAAAAAAAAAAAAGGAATTGTGGGAAGGGAACTACACTAAGACAGTGTTGCCACAAAAGCAAAGTCAGAACCCCCGAACTCCACTGAAACAAAACCAGACCAGAAGCTTCCGGAAAAACATAAACTGCACCCCAAATTTTACCCTACAAAATGTCCCAAGCAAAAGAAATTGAACCTCCAAGCACATTAGAACAAGAAAGCCATAAGGAATTGCTATAAAACAAATACCCCAAAGAAAAGAATCAAACCAAGGTAATTAGAACTCTAGGCACATTAGAAAAGAACGCATTTAAGAGCTGTTATAAAATACCAAAATCATTACAAAATACAAAAACTTATACTAAGCAACAGGACATGCAGGAAGAAGGAAATTAACCCATGATATTAGGAAATCATAGCAAACAGAAAATCAGGTGTATTGCAAAAGACAAAGACAAACTATGAATTATAAACAACACGATTAGCTAAGGACTAAACACTTAAGCACACTTACTCACTCAAACATGCTAGCACTCACTCCCTTCCTCCCCCATAAGAGATTGCCCTCAACAAAGCAACAGGGAAGGAAATTTCAGAAAGAGGACTTTGAGAGGATAAGGGTAAAATCAGATAACTGGGAAAAGAAACAGTGGAATACAATAGAGAAAGGAGGAAGGATAAGAGAAAGAGTCAAAATATGAGAGAAAATGGAAGACAAGCCAGGAAGAGATTAACTAATACTGTAAGGAGAGTAAGAGATGATGGCTGAAGAGGGGAAGGATAAAGATTCCACATGAATTTTATTTTATTTTATTATTTTAGATATATAATTATTAACTTTGACAAATTTGAAATTAATATTTTATTATAGGATTATTAAAGATATATAAATTGTTAATTATAATAAATATAAGGCTCAATATTCTAATTGGAACAAATATGAAATTAAGACCTTATGAAAGGACTATTATTTAAGACTTATAATTGTTAATGGAAATATGTATGAAAATTAATACAATATTGTAGGGAAAGAAATGACATGTGGAATATGTCAGAAAGAAAAATAATATAGTATATGGTAAATGATAAAAATGATTATATTATTATTAGAATGTATAATTTGTTAAATGAAAATAAGATGGAAAATACAATTTGTGTATTACAATGAGATTAGAAAGGGACTTTGTTTTAAAAATATAATAGTGACATAATTAACATTAAAAAAGGGGATAAATACTGGACAATTTAAATCACTATGAATTTATCAATGATTATTTGAACTATATAATTTGTTAAATTCTGCAAATATGACTATTAAGAGAATATGCATAACAAAAGAAATGATATTAAGAATATAGAGATTGATATAAAGTAGCATATGAGAATATTCTATGATAAAAATGGATAATACATAGTAATACTAAATTAGATAAGAAAGTTAATAGCATGAATATGAAACTATGGTCGTGTTTGTCTTAAAATGTCAAATGACCTGGAATCACACTGTTCACACAATGATGTATTTATAGAAATAAAAAAATAAATAATGTATTTAAGAGAGAGAGAGAGAGAGATTGCCCTCGGGGTGGAGAGACTCAAACACGAAATAAGATTAAAACCACTAAAGCAATCACAAACACAAAAGAATCACACAAAAACTATAGGACTACCTAGAAATCAATTTCAAACGGATAAAGGGTATAAAAAAACATGTATTTACAGTTTAAACTCTGCTAGCTAGCCCAGGAATGCTGGTCTTTGTTGCCACTTGCCTTCCTGAAAAATAAACAAGATCCGGGTTTCATGCCGCTCGTTTCAGTCTAAATTCTTCCACTCTGTCAACAACATCCTCCCAGCCGGGAATTCAAACTCAGGGAAAAGCTTTACCTTTCAACAGGGAGAAAGAATTGTCTGAAGTAGTGTAGGGTTTTCTGCCTAAACAAGGGGTTGGATTAGAATGGGGGTCGCCAACCTTTTGAACCTCAGGAACCATCAAATTCATCATTTTAAATTCCGCAGAGCAGAGACCCTGGGAAAATCCCCCAAAATGTCTGAAGGAAAATTCCCCACCCTGTTTTCCTACCGATCAATCGTTTTTTATTTGGGGTCACAGGATATCGTCTCCAGCTCCGTTCTCAGCAGGAGAGAGAGAGAGAGAGAGACTTTTTGCTTCATGCAAGGAAAGCAGCAGAAGCCTCAGAAGTCTTTCTTTCTCTCCCCCAAACTCTGCCAGAAATGAGTCTTTGCGAGACTTGTCATGCCAGCGCAGCCTCTTGGAGAAGGATGCCTTGCAGGGTCCCAAAGACTCATTTCTGGCAGAGTTTGGGGCAGAGAAAGAAAGACTTTGGCCTCTTTCCTTTCATGCAGCCAAAAGCAGAAGAAGAAAGAAGCGGAAAGAAGTAGCCCAATGGCCAGGAGAGGCGCATGGGGCGAGTTGGGCAAGTTCCCCCCCTCCGCCCTTTCCCCTCTCCCCTCACTACCTCGTGTTGTTCACAATGCAAGCAATACAAGCCTTGTGTTCCTGTGCAGCCTGGATTAAATGCTTTGGGGGTGACATTTCTCTGCGGACCACCAAAATTTTCTTGCAGACCACCAGTGGTCCCTGGCCCACTGGTTGGCGATTACTGGACTAGAAGACCTCCAATGTCCTTTCCAACTCTGTTATTCTATTCTAAATATTAGAACAGTGCTATTTTATTGTGCTATTTTACTGTGAGTTGGACTAAGAAATTTCCTAAGGGTGAGACCAATCAAGTTGCCCATGCCCAGCCAGTCACATAATCACCCAGCCATGCTCACCCAGTCATTAGGGTAGACAACCAGTTGTTAAATTATATGAATCCCACTGCTGGATATGCCCAGGAGTGTGATTCAACTGGTATAACAACCGGTTTGGTGAGCACACGCTTCTCTCCGCACGCTTGCTGCACATTTAAAAAAGCTTCAACTGCAGCTGAAGAAAACAGCTGAGGCGTGGCAAACCACTTTGCCACGTGAATCAGCTGTGCTCTAACAAAAAGATATAAAGAACAGAAAAGAGCATGGGCAGGGTGGGTGGGCCCACATGGAACAAGGGGTTTGCCCTAACTGGTCCGAACCAGGAGAATCCCACCCCTGGATGTGCCCCTTCTGTCATTACAGGCTGAGCAGGGCTGGGTTAGTGCATGTTAGAGCATTTGAAATAGTCTATATCAGTGGTAGTCAACCTGGTCCCTACCACCCACTAGTGGGCATTCCAGCTTTCATGGTGGGTGGTAGGGGTTTTGTCCGATACTGAAGCACTTTCCTCTTTTTAAATTTAATTGACTTTTTAAAAAAATTTCATAGCATTATTTAAAAACATTTTCATTAGGTTTTCATAAAATTCCCTGTGACAATTTAAATTTCTGAAAATATACTGTTTGTATCGCCCGCACATAAGTTTAGTTCACGTTACGTAATTGAAATTAAATGGCACTATAGTGCGACTGCAATCAAAAGAACCTCATCCCAAAATAGCTCAAGCATCTCCCCCCACACCACCCAGCTGTAACAGACAAGCAGAGCTGGTAGCCGGCGCCCCTCCCCCCAAACCTAATCCACGGTGCACGAGAGGCATGCGTAGACAATGATACACGGCGCAGGCTCTTTTGTTTGTAGCCACACTGGTCAGTATGCAGTTAGATTTGTGAGAGTGAGTATGTGCCTACAGCTTCAAACAAAATATTGTGAAATATTGTAAGCCCATGTCTCAAAAAAAGAAATATGCTTGTGGCTATTTGCCAGAGTATCTGAAGATGGGTTTCATAGAATCTGTTGTAAATAAACAACATCCAAAGTGTTTATTGTGTCATAAACATTATCCAATGAGGCAATGAAGCCAAGTCAATTGCAAGAACATCTTTCTACAAAGCATCCAAATGATAAGGACAAGCCTGTTAGGGATAACATTGTTTACCCTAACTGGTTTAGGTAAAATAATAAATATGTTATCATAGTTTGTTAGTTAAAGTGTCTGCAACTTTAACTGTAGGAATGTAATTAAGGGAGTGGTTGTAAAAGCACCATAAAAGAAGCAAGGTACCCCAGCTTGCTCTCTCTGGCTTTATGATCCCTAATTACTGCATGGACTCAAGACTGCGTTTTTCTACTGGAAAGGGAGAAAGAAAGGACTGATTTATTTGTAAGTGAACTGACATTGGATATTCTACACGGACTTTGCTAATTGAATATCCTTGAATGGACTCACTAAAATGATACATGACTAATGGACTGTTATTTTGACTATGCTATAAACTCTAAATGGAATAAACTATATTTTTGATAGCACAAGCGTATCTGTTATTTTTACTGTATGTTAACAAACATACAAACTTATCTCACTCATTTATCTGTGTGCCTATCTGACTAACGCTGCACATTCTGTTTAGTTTGTCTCCTTAACCCTGGTTGGGGAACCCAGGCTTAACAAAGCCCATTGAATATTTTCAGGAAATATATAAAAAATTTCAAAATCATTCAACAATTGTTGCATCATTTAAGAAACAACATGCAGCGAACAAAGATGGATTACTTGCCGCTTATCACATTTCACAATTAATTGCAAAAAGTGGTAAAAGCTGTAATATTGGAGAAACTGTAATAATACCCTCTATAAAAGAATTTATCCCAACAGTAATGCATCAGGATGTACCTGAAATTTTAAAAACATTGCCCCTAAGCGATAGCACAGTAAAGCGATGAATTGAAGAAATGGCAGTTAATGTTGAAAAAAAACTTATAAGTATTCTCCAAAACTCTTCCATGCAATTGGACGAGTCTACCTGTCAGATCCGTGTATCTGTCATTTCTTCAGTGGAAGAAGAAAAGAGGAGGGAGGCTGATAAAGAAATCCTTTCTTGGTGTAGCCTGAATATATTTAATCTTATATCGAATTTGTATAACCCACACATGATACAATGGAGGGAGAAAAGCCAGATGGACAGAACTATCACCTCTGAGAGGCACAACCAGGAGATGAGAAGATCATAAAAATTCCACAGTGAGATGGGTCCTGGGAATCTCTGGAAAAGTTCATTCTAAAAAGGGGGTGGGGGGGAATTAGGTATGCCCTGGGAAACTGAAATAGATCGTTCCTTACAAAAGGGGTGGGGAGGAATTAACATACTGGCTTTTGTTTCACTAAATACACATCGAGATAAGGGGAGGGGTTCTAAACTCCTTTATGTATCCCTGTATGCCTGAGAGACCTCAGACGCTGCTTTGAACTCCTACAGGAATTGTCTCATCTCAATAAAGGATTCCTTTTTTATACGTTTTGATACGTTTTCAGAAGTTCATTCTCGTTGAGTGAATGGGAAAAGTTCTGTCGCCTGACACTACCATTGCAAATAATAATGCTTTATTGATGGCATATATACGTTATTTTGATGAAAACAATACATTAGAAGAAGAAATGCTATTTGCAATAAATCTCATTACAGATACAAGAGGATTATCTATATTTAATACTGCAAAATCATACTTTACAAAAAATAATATTCCTTTGAATAATATTGTTGCATGCGCTACTGATGGAGCACCATCAGTGGTAGGTTGCGATCGTGGATTTGTTGCTTATTTAAAGGAAGAAATGCCAAATGTTTAATGTATTCATTGTGTGGTGCACAGACAACGTCTTGCAGGAAAACATCTAAGTACAAGTCTCCATTCATCATTAACTATAATAATTTGTGCCATAAACAAGATCAAATCCAATGCAAAAAGATGATAGAATGTTTTGACAGCTTTGCCAGGACAATAATGAAGATTTTATTATGTTACTTTTGCACACAGAAGTTCAGTGGCTGTCAAAGGGTACATCTTTGGCTTGTTTTGTAACAATATATGATAGTGTCATGCAATTTTTTGAAAGTAATAATGAGACCAATCTGTGTCAACAGTTAAAAACAGTAAAGAATTATGCCTTTTATTTGTCAGATATTTTCAAGAGTTTTAATGATGTCAATTTGCAGCTTCAAGGAGCTAATAAAACTCTTATAAGTTGCCAAAGTATTGTGTCATTATTTATTGACAAACTTGAACTACTTCGTTATAATCTATTGAAGAGAGAATTTCATCAGTTTCCTGAATTATCATCTGTAAAAGATGATGTAACTCCAGAGGATATTGACAGATTCAGTAGTCACTTCAACGAACTTAAATTGGACATGGAAAAACGATTTGACGATATTTTGAAATTGAAGGTGTATGACTGGATGAAAAATCCTTTTACCACAAATATTGAAGAGACTGATACAACTTGCCAAGAAGAACTGTTAGAAATTAGATATTGTTAAGTTCTGCGCATGGGCGCTAAGAATGGAGACGAGCCGGTGATAGTGAACTTCAAACTCTTTATTAACATCGTGAAAACAGCTCAGCTCAATGGCCACAACGGCCCCCTTTATATAGGCAAGCTCTTAAGTATTTAACCAATAAAACACAGGGAGCACTAGCTCCGTTAACCAATGGGAGAGGCTCGTTAATAGACAATCAGATTCTCCTGAACGGACCAATCCAATGTCGCTATTATCGGCCAATCAGAAGTGCAGGGCCTGCACTTTACTTCAAGCTCTCAATAATCTTTTATTCAAAACACTTTTATTAATTCACAACACCCCTTTCCCCCGGGTTCCGTTGAAGGGGTGCGGTCACGTAGTCCTTGAGGTAGGCAGGTTGTTTTGATTGTCTTTTTGATTTACGTTGTCCTCCTGGTATTTGGCTACAGTCTTGTTCGGGTAGGACGTTATCTGGTGAAAGGGGTGCCTCCAGTTCTGTATCCACATTTTCGTTGTCGCTAATGTTTTCGGCATTTCCTTGAGGCGAGCTCACCCCCAACCCCGATCCTTCTTCACGTGTTGCCTCTGAGCGGTCATTTCTTCCGCTTAGGCTTTCTGCCAATTGAAATTCAGCTTCTTCATCATCTCCTCCCCCCTCAGTTTGGAAATCAGGGGACTCGGAGATCCCCGACTGCAGCCTTGAACGCAGCTTATCAATATGGCGCTTCCATATTCTATCGTCGCGACATCTCATGCGGTATGATCTGGGGCCGGTTACTTGGACCACAGTTGCCTTGACCCACAGCGGATCGCCCGAAAAGTTCCTAGCGAAAACCAAATCGCCTACCTGGAAGCTACGGCATTTCCCACTGGATCCGTGTGGTTTTTCAGGTTCATACAATGAGTGCAGACGGTCGAGATGGGAATGGAGCTTCTGCCCCATCAATAACTCGGCGGGAGTTTTGTTGGTGACACTGTGTGGAGTGATATGCTGCAAAAGGAGTATCCGGTTAATCTTGTCTTCAATATCGTCATAGTCCATTATATGCAAGGTTTTCTTGACGAATTCTACCATGCGCTCGGCCCTTCCGTTGGCCGCAGGATGCGCCAGCGAAGTCAGTGCATGTCGAACACCGCAGTCCGCCAAGTACTGTTCAAAGGATCGTGCGGTAAATTGGGGCCCGTTGTCAGATACCAGAACGTCTGGTAATCCGTGTGTTGCAAATAGTCTGTCTAGTTTCCTAATGACCGATTCGGTTGTTGTATTTCTCATCTCATGGATTTCAAGCCAGTTCGAGTAGGCATCCACCGTTAATAAAAATGTGTGTCCTTTGGTAGGTCCCGCAAAGTCCAGATGAATATGGGACCATGGTCCCCTCGGTGTTTCCCATTCAGTCGGTGTTTCCCATTCAGTGCTTTCGGAGGAGCGTTGCTCACTTCCTGGCATTTGTGACAAGCTTTTACCCAGGCTTCGATCTGCTTGTCGCTACCCGGCCACCATGTGTAACTTCGTGCGAGGGCTTTCATGCGCACGATGCCGGGGTGGCCATTGTGCAGGGTCCTTAGTATCGCTCGTCATACCCGCTCTGGGACAACGACTCTATCACCCCAGATAATGCAGCCCTTCTGGGAAAACAGTTCCGTTTGTCGATTCTTAAATGGGGCGTAGTCGTCAGGTATCTGGTCCAATGGCCATCCGCGCTCGACCCAACTGAGGACTCGTGCCAAAATGGGGTCGCGTTTCGTTTCCATCACGATATCTCGAGCTGTTAGTGGCGGTGTTCGAAGTGTCTCGATCTGCAGTGTTGTAACTGTCGGAGCGGGGTCATCAATGGTCTCTGGAAGCAGTGCACAGCTTAGGGCGTCAGCGTGGGGAATGGCCTTCCCCGGGCGGTGTTGCAACTTATAATTATATGCAGCCAAGAATTCTGACCAGCGAGTCATTCTGGGGGATAATATATAAGGGGTTGGCCTATCACCCGCTCTTATTCCCAGCAAAGGTTTGTGGTCAGTCACATTAGTAAAGGCTCGGCCGTATACATATTCATAAAATCTCTTAACAGCAGACACAATACCAAGAGCCTCTTTGTCAATTTGACTGTATATTGCGTTCTGCTTTTGATAGTGTCTTTGAGAAATAGGCAACAGGGGCTTCACTCCCGTTTGGCAAAACATGGCTCAAAATGGCGCCCACTCCGAATGGTGATGCATCACACGTGATCGTCAACGGCAAAGTCTCATTATACTGCATCAACACAGCATCAGAAGTCAATAAATTTTTCACATGTCGAAACGCCTGTTCCTCTTTGTGTCCCCATACCCGGGTTGCTTTTTTGTCCAATAAACGATGTGGAGGTTCAGCTACGGTTGCTTTGTGAGCCAGGAAAATGTTATAAAAATTGATAAGTCCTAGAAAAGCCTGGAGGTCCACCTTGTTTCAGGGTTTTGGGGCATTTTTGATTGCTCTAAGCTTGCTATCAGTGGGGTGAATGCCTCGACTATCAATTAAATATCCTAAAAATTCTACACGATCCGTGCATAGTTGACACTTGTTTTTCTTAACTTTGAGGCCTGAGTCTTCAAATCTCTGTCGAACCAACCCCAGGCGATCCCTTAGTATTTTCCGAGTCGGGGCAGCGATTAACACATCATCAAAATATGGGACAACGCCTTTTATCCCTTGTAATAGTCTTTCCATCAAACTTTGAAAGATTCCCGGGGCTACACTCACTCCAAACTGGAGTCGGTTACATTTAAATGCACCTCGGTGAGTAACGATCGTTTGGGCCTCTGCCGTCTTTTTGTCTACAGGCAGCTGTTGGTATGCCTGGGCTAAGTCTAGTTTAGCGAAGACTTTTCTGCCCCCCAGGGAATGGAGAAGGTGTTGAACCACCGGTACCGGGTAAGCGTGTTGTTGAAGGGTGTGGTTCAGGGTGGCTCGGTAGTCCCCACAAATTCTTATCGATCCATCTGGCTTGATGGGTGTCATGACTGGGGTTTCCCAGGGAGAATGATCGGTTGGTTCTAACACACCCTGGGCTATCAATTTATCAAGCTGCTCGTCAATCTTTGGTTTAAGGGCAAATGGAACCCGACGAGGCTTAAGGCGGATGGGAGCTATTTCGGGATTGAGGTTAAATGATATCGGGGTCCCCTTGTTCTCGCCTAGTTTTTCTGCAAAGACGTCCTGGAATTCTTGGATGAGGTCTTCTTCTCAGTCGCTGCTTCAGGTTCGGTGAATGCCGGTGACTTCAATTCCGAGTGGAGCGAACCATTGGAGGCCTAACAAACTAGGCCGATCCCTGTCGATTACAGTTAGAGGTAGGAATGCAGTACGGTTCTTAAACGATACCCGGACTCGGCTGGATCCAACGACTGGAATTCGATTACCCTGATAGTCTTTGAGTATGAGTCTTTGGAATTTGAGATCTTGCCACTGGACAGTAGGGATGAGCTGCTTGAGGGTCTTCCAGGAAACCATCGAGAGGGACGATCTTGAATCGACTTCCATCAGGCAGTGCTGGTTTTCGATGGCCACTTTCACTCGGATCTTCTTGGCATCAAGGGATGAGGCGTGACCGATCGTGATAGTTTGGTGAGCCTCTTCTCGCTTCATTGAGTGCTTTAGGGTTTTGTTTCTGTAGGAGTGGTTGTTCCATTGGTGGTTCATGGGTTCTTGCCTTTCAGGACGGCCTCCTGTCAGTTGGCGATAGTTAGCCCCCCTTGAGGGCTTGCTGGGTCCTAGCTTGCTTCTACAGACCCGTCCGATATGGCCTCTTTTCCTGCACACATGGCAGAGCATGTCGAGGAATTTGCATTCTGATCGGGGGTGGCTTGCCCCACAACCAGCGCATTGGTTCTGAGATCTCTGGCGTTGGTCTCGTTCGGACCAAAGTCGGTAGACCTCTTCTTCATCACTTTCTGATGATGATTCGAGGTCCTCATGGTGGGCTGTTGGCAGCTGTTTCTCTGACTGAGGTGAAATTTCGCAAGTGAGTTGGTGAAACGGTGCGTGGTTGCGGCACATTCGAGCAGCCGACTTCCTGGTTACTTCTGCTGCAGTAGCTTCAGTAATGGCATTGGCAAGGCTGATGTCGCCTTTTGCCATCAGCTTGCTTGGGGTATGTGGTGATTCTAATCCCAGAATTATTCGGTCTCTCAGGGCTTCTTCAAGGTCAGCAAACCCGCATAGGCCTCCCAGATTCCGAGATCCGCAATGAAATCAGCAACACTTTCGCCCTTCTGCTGACTTCTCTGGTAAAATTCATGCCTTCTAACGAGCGTCGGTATGGTCGGTGCATAGTGGGCCCTCAGCAGGGGTTCGAGAGCGTCCCAGTCCATAGATTTTACTTCTGCCAGTTTCGCTAGTGCCTTGGCCATCTTGAATACGGTCGGCCCACAATGGGTTAGGAATACCGCCCGTTTCTTCCCGGTAGTGGCATCCTTCAAATTGTTGGTCTCCAGAAACATCTGGAAAGGATCCATATAAGAGTCCCAGTCTTCTTGCGCCGGGTCGAATGGAGCAAGTGGTATGATGCCACCAGACATGGTTCCGCCATTGGTGCGTTTCAGCCACGTGCTCTGTTATCGTTCTTTGTCGTTCAGTCGGCTCTGACGTCTCCACATCCCACCTTCGTCGCCAGTGTTAAGTTCTGCGCATGGACGCTAAGAATGGAGATGAGCTGGTGATAGTGAAGTTCAAACTCTTTATTAACATAGTGAAAACAGCTCAGCTCAATGGCCACAACGGCCCTCTTTATAAAGGCAAGCTCTTAAGTATTTAACCAATAAAACACAGGGAGCGCTAACTCCGTTAACCAATGGGAGAGGCTCATTAATAGCCAATCAGATTCTCCTGAATGGACCAATCCGATGTCGTTATTATCGGCCAATCAGAAGTGCAGGGCCAGAACCTTGCACTTTACTTCAAGCTCTCAATAATCTTTTATTCAAAACACTTTTATTAATTCACAACAGATATGATGAAGAAAGTAAACATATATTCGATATTGATGGATATGAAAACCTATGGCAAAATAAAAAAATGCCTGTCTTATATCCAAATATGTGGAAAATGATATTCAGTTTATTGATACCTTTCCCTACCTCATATCTTGTGGAATCAGGTTTTAGTGCTGTTAATCATATTATGACTAAAGAAAGAAACTGCCTGAATATTTCCGAAAGAGGAGACCTTCGTTTGTTCCTTACAAAAATTGAGCCAGATATCCAGTATTTAGTTTCACAGCATCAGCCTCAGGGATCTCATTAATAATTTAATTACCATATTTGCCGGCGTATAAGATGACCCCCCCCCCCCGTAACTAATCATCCAATATTTACACAGTATGCATGTTATTCTGTGTTGGTCAGCCAAACGATCCCAGCGGGGTCACTGGAAACGCCCTCCAGAAATCGCCAGGGCTGCAGCAACAGGGCGGAGTGCCAGGGGCCGTGGGAGGAGCAGGAAGGCGGGCAGCCTTCACATGGCCCTGCCTGGGGCGACAGGAGCGACCCATGCTCTCGTTCCCCCCAGTCGCTGCAGCCTCGGGCGGAACGAGGCGAGCGGGATTCGAACCTGATTCAGAGAAGCAGGGAGACTCTTGGCGGAAGCGATGCGGGGGATCCGGAAAGCCAGAGGCGCCTTCACTGCATCTCACAAGCATCTGATAGCTGGCAGTGGATATACCAGCGTATAAGACGACCCCCCCCCACTTGGAGGCATGTTTTTCAGGGCAAAAAAGTCATCTTATATGCCGGCAAATATGGTAATTAAATGTAATTTCATCAGACTTCATGTTTTCATGTATGCTTAAATAAAAATAAAAAGATAGATTTAACTACAGTAAGTTGTTTTATAAAGATTTAGTCTGCCAAACTTAGCGAAAATCCGACATAAAGTATTTGGTAAGTAATTATTATTATATGCTTTAACTTGCTGTAACTCTGCTTTATAAATTTTATAAAGTAAAGTTACTCTCCTACTTTATAAATCAAATGGCTGAGATTGAAAAACACTGGGTTAAGGTATTCCATCAGAAAAATCTGATTTTTCACCGAAAATGATGTTGATCACTCCCTCTTTAAAAAAACAAAACATTTATAAAAATGGTAAAATCATTCTAATGTTAAATCCATTAAAGACAGTGTAATAAGACAAAAAACATACCCAAATCTGGCAAGACTATGTTAGGAAGGAGTTAGGGTTCCCCCATCTGGTTGCTTAAAAGAAATCTTCTATGGAGCTCAGTATCTTATTACACAAATGATCCATAAGCTTTATTTGAACATCTACTGTTCATATTGTGTCAAAGTTAAAATAAGAATTTTTATATTGGGGTACAAATTTGTAAGAGCAACTAAAGATAAAAAGAAAATAAATATAAATATAATGATTGATGTCAACCAAGAGGAGTGTTATAAGGGAAATTAAACAGGAATTGGAATTGCAAAGAGAAATCTTTGGGAGAAAGATAGGGGTGAGAGTAGATAATTTGAAAATGAGACAATGGAATATAATTTAGAAAGAATAAATGTTTAAGAGGAAGGGTCAAGAAGTGGTAGATAGAGACAGAAATGTAAGAGAGGAATGTGGGAGACAAGCTAAGAAGTGAAAAACTATAGCTTTAATTTGAGTGAGAGATGATGGTTAAAAAGAAGAAAAGGATATGATTTTATAGAAATGTGTATTATTAGTTAAGATATATAACTGCTGAAGGTAATAAATAAGAATATTAACATGCTATTGTAGGAAAAGGAATGACATATGGAATTTGATTGACACAAAAACAATATTGTGAAGTATTGTATAAGATAATGAAAGGCTATAATTAATAAAAATAACTATTAGAATTGAATAATTTCTTAAACGTAATATGATGAATAATATTGTATTTGTATCAAAATGTCACTAGAAAGGGAAATTTTTTCTTTTTAAATATAATAGTGGCATATTTAGAAATTAAAAAGGGATAAACAGTGGAAAATTATAATTTAATATAAATTTGTGAATTGTTATTAGAACTATATAATCTGGTAAACACTGCAAATATATAATTGGTAGTAAAAGGAGTGAGGTTAAGAATATAGAGATTGACACAAATATAACATATTGTAATATGAATAATTGAGATTGATAATTTAACAAATTATATGTATTAATATCAAATTTTAAAAGATTGTCAACTATATTAAACAAGAGGAATATTGTTATATTTGTATCAAAATGTAAGACACTACAGAACCACACTGTTCATACAATGATTTTATTTTTTGTAACAAAAAATTATATATATATATATATATATATATATATATATATATATATATATATATATATATATATGTTTTCTTAAGTTTTCGCGGGTACTTACATGTCTGGCATTCAGCTTTGTTCGGGTATTTTCCCACGTCATTTAAAAGCACCACTACTATGACGTGGGAAAATATCCGAATATATATATATATATATATGGATCTTTGGTTATTCGGGTTTTCTCCCGCGTAAGATTGGAAGTATCTAGGCAACGTTTCGATGAAGTCTCATTCATCATCTTCAGGCTTGGTCTTCAGCTCTGTGCTTCTCAGAATGATGTGAGCTTGCAGCTGCTTCTTCCTTTTAACTGCTAGTGGGGGTGTGACTTGATTGGGTGGGGGCTTGGCTGTGTTCTGAATGGGTGGGGGTGTGTTCTCATTGGTTGGGGGTTTGGCTGTGTTCTGATTGGTTGGGGGTTGGCTGTGTTCTGATTGGCTGGAGGCGTGTTCTGTTCAGGTGGGGGCTTGATTGTGCTCAGGTTAGTCTTAGTTGCTGGAGGGTTTGAGCTGGTGAGCTGTGATCTTGCTGTTTGGCTTCGAGTTCGTGGTCGTGCTGCATCTTCATGGTGGAGGTCAGTTCGCTTCATGTATGACTCAGAGGGGTTTGAAGTGGGTAGTGATGCAGCTGCAGGGCGGCTTTTGGTCCGTGGTCGTGTTTCATCTTCTGTGTGGGTGTGAGTCTGCTTTCTACATGGAAGTGTGGTGGTGGCATCTTGTGTGGCTCTCAGGGGTGTGGGTATGGTGTTATTCTTCATGTTAGGTACGCGTCTGTTCATGAGGGCGGGTTTCCAAATGGCTGGTAGGCGGGAGGTATCATCTCGTTTATTCATGCTGTGTAGGCGTTTTTCTATCTCTATGGCTTCTCTGATGATTCTGCTGTTCAGTTTTGGCGATAGTTTTGGTATTTTTAAAGTCAATCTCATGTCCTGTGGCTTTGAGGTGTTGGACCAGGGAAGAGGTCGGTTCTTCCTTTTTGATTGAGTTCTTATGTTCTTCAATGCGTGCACCTATTCTTCTGTTAGTCTATCCAATGTATGTGGTGGGGCAGGCAGTGCATTAGGATGGTGGAAATTTTTCTGTTTGTGCAGAATGCTGTCTTAATGTTGTGTTTTTGGAGGATCTTGCTGATTTTGTCCGTAGTGCCTTTTATGTATGGGAGGAGGGCTTTGCCATTCTCTTGTTCTTTGTCTTGGATTTCGGCTAGGGTTTCTTTTTGGATTAGGTGGGTGATCTTCTTTCTTTGGAATTCATTGGCTGTCAGCACGCCGGTGAGAGTGTGTAGTTTGGTCTCTAGGTGTTGTTCGTCAGCTAAGCATTTTGTTCTGGAGATGAGTGTCTCGGCTACGGAATTGATCTGTGCTGGGTGGTGGTGTGAGAGTGCGTGTAGATAGCGGTTTGTATGTGTTTTCTTCTGGTAGATGGTGTGTCCTAGGGAGCCATTGGATTTTTTGTATACCAAGACATCTAGGAAGGGAAGTTGGTTGTTAGCTTCTGTTTCCATGGTGAATTGTATTTTGGGGTGTTGGCTGTTGAGGTGTGTGAGGAAGTTGTTCAGTTTTTCTTTCCCGTGTGGCCAGATTATGAAGGTGTCATCTACCTATCTGAGCCAGAGTTTGGGTTTGTGATCATATTTTTCTAGAGCTTGTGTTTCAAAGTGTTCCATGTAGAGGTTAGTGATGACAGGTGAGAGGGGTGATCCCATGGGTGCTCCTTCTATTTGTTTGTATTTTTGTCCATTGTAGGTGAAATATGTATTGGATAGGCAGTGGTTGGTCAGATCTAGGATGTGCTTGGGGGGGTTGTATTTGTTTTGGATGGCTGTCAAGGCTTCTTTTATTGGCACTTGGGTGAAGAGGGATATGACATCGAAGCTCACTAGTAGGTCACTGGATTGTAAGTTTTGTTTCTTTATGATCTCGATGAACTGGAATGAGTTTCTTACGTGTGAGTTGATGGATTCTGCATAGGGCTGTAGTTGTTTGGCGAGAAATTTGGCTAGGTTTTGCAGAGGTGAGCCTATGGAGCTGACTATTGGTCTGAGTGGGGTTCCTTCTTTGTGTATCTTGGGGAGACCATAAAGTTTAGGGCATCTGGATGATTTCTCTCTGGGTATGATTCTTTGCTGGATTTCTTCACTGATGGGGGAGGCTTTTATTTTGGATCTGGTGGTTTTTTCTAGGTAGGTGGTGGGGTCTGTCTTTAGGGGTTTGTATGTGGGGTCTTGGAGTAGGTTGGTTAACTTGGATTGGTAGTCAGATGTGTTCATAACCACTGTCGCGTTGCCCTTGTCTGCTGGTAGGATTATTATGCTGGTGTCTTCTTTCAGGTTAAGTAGTGCAGTTTGTTCTTCTTTGGATAAGTTGCTTTTGGGTGGTTTGCTAGTGCAGAGGATGTTGGTGATTTCAAGTCTGATTCTATTAGCATCATCAGGGTTGGTTTTGGTCAGGCTGGTTTCAACTCCGCATATGATGGTTTCTGTGGGGATGTGTTTGGGAGCGAGAGCAAAGTTGAATCTTTTAGAAAGGACCTTGGTTTCGGCTTCGGTGAGGATCTTGTCTGAGATGTTGTGCACTGTTTGTTTCATGTGTGGCTGTGAGGGGGGAGGAGTTGGTTTCTGGCGTTGTTGTAGTTTTCTGAGTTTGTTGGTGTGTGTGTCTGTCTTGAGGGTGGTCTGTGTTTCGGCTCTCCAGACAGCGAGCTGTTTGGATTTGTCCCAAAGTAAGGGGTGAATCTTGTTGCTGAGTCTGAGGTGAAGTGTGAGGAGATCTTTGTTGATTTGGTCTAGGAGAAATCTTTTTGTGTAAAGTTCATTTCTAATTAGGGCCAATTCTGTTCTTTTTAGGATGCGTTTGGTGGCTGCTGTGTTGGTGTGGAATTTCAATTGGAAGCTTGTGGGAATTAAATTTTGATCTCGGCAGTTGCATAGGAATGCGAGGTCACATAAAATGGAAGCTCTTTGGACTTCAAGTTTTTCATAGGTCCTGGTCAGATGGTGGGTTTCCTCCCCGTAGAGGTGCAATATTTGTTTTCTGAGGTTCTCGCGGGTATTTGTATGTGGATCTTTGGTTATTCGGGTTTTCTCCCGCATAAGATTGGAAGTATCTAGGCAACGTTTCGATGAAGTCCCATTCATCATCTTCAGGCTTGGTCTTCAGCTCTGTGCTTCTCAGAGTGATGTGAGCTTGCAGCTGCTTCTTCCTTTTAACTGCTAGTCGGGGTGTGACTTGATTGGGTGGGGGCTTGGCTGTGTTCTGATTGGGTGGGGGTGTGTTCTCATTGGTTGAGGGTTTGGCTGTGTTCTCATTGGTTGGGGGGTTGGCTGTGTTCTGATTGGCTGGAGGCATGTTCTGTTCAGGTGGGGGCTTGATTGTGCTCAGGTTAGTCTTAGTTGCTGGAGGGTTTGAGCTGGTGAGCTGTGATCTTGCTGTTTGGCTTCGAGTTCGTGGTCGTGCTGCATCTTCATGGTGGAGGTCAGTTCGCTTCATGTATGACTCAGAGGGGTTTGAAGTGGGTAGTGATGCAGCTGCAGTGCGGCTTCTGGTCCGTGGTCGTGTTTCATCTTCTGTGTGGGTGTGAGTCTGCTTTCTACATGGAAGTGTGGTGGTGGCATCTTGTGTGGCTCTCAGGGGTGTGGGTGTGGTGTCATTCTTCATGTTAGGTACGCGTCTGTTCATGAGGGCGGGTTTCCAAATGGCTGGTAGGCGGGAGGTATCATCTCGTTTATTCATGCTGTGTGGGCGTTTTTCTATCTCTATGGCTTCTCTGATGATTCTGCTGTTGAAGTGTTCAGTTTTGGCGATAGTTTTGGTATTTTTAAAGTCAATCTCATGTCCTGTGGCTTTGAGGTGTTGGACCAGGGAAGAGGTCGGTTCTTCCTTTTTGATTGAGTTCTTATGTTCTTCAATGCGTGCACCTATTCTTCTGTTAGTCTGTCCAATGTATGTGGTGGGGCAGGCAGTGCAAGGGATTTTGTATACGCCAGAAACCAACTCCTCCCCCCTCACAGCCACACATGAAACAAACAGTTCACAACATCTCAGACAAGATCCTCACCGAAGCCGAAACCAAGGTCCTTTCTAAAGTATTCAACTTTGCTCTCGCTCCCAAACACATCCCCAAAGAAACCATCATATGCAGAGTTGAAACCAGCCTGACCAAAACCAACCCTGATGATGCTAATGGAATTAGACTCGAAATCACCAACATCCTCTGCACTAGCAAACCACCCAAAAGCAACTTATCCAAAGAAGAACAAACTGCACTACTTAACCTGAAAGAAGACACCAGCATAATAATCCTACCAGCAGACAAGGGCAATGCGACAGTGGTTATGAACACATCTGACTACCAATCCAAGTTAACCAACCTACTCCAAGACCCCACATACAAACCCCTAAAGACAGACCCCACCACCTACCTAGAAAAAACCACCAGATCCAAAATAAAAGCCTCCCCCATCAGTGAAGAAATCCAGCAAAGAATCATACCCAGAGAGAAATCATCCAGATGCCCTAAACTTTATGGTCTCCCCAAGATACACAAAGAAGGAACCCCACTCAGACCAATAGTCAGCTCCATAGGCTCACCTCTACAAAACCTAGCCAAATTTCTCGCCAAACAACTACAGCCCTATGCAGAATCCATCAACTCACACGTAAGAAACTCATTCCAGTTCATCGAGATCATAAAGAAACAAAACTTACAATCCAGTGACCTACTAGTGAGCTTCGATGTCATATCCCTCTTCACCCAAGTGCCAATAAAAGAAGCCTTGACAGCCATCCAAAACAAATACAACCCCCCCAAGCACATCCTAGATCTGACCAACCACTGCCTATCCAATACACACTTCACCTACAATGGACAAAAATACAAACAAATAGAAGGAGCACCCATGGGATCACCCCTCTCACCTGTCATCACTAACCTCTACATGGAACACTGAAACACAAGCTCTAGAAAAATATGATCACAAACCCAAACTCTGGCTCAGATACGTAGATGACACCTTCATAATCTGGCCACACGGGAAAGAAAAACTGAACAACTTCCTCACACACCTCAACAGCCAACACCCCAAAATACAATTCACCATGGAAACAGAAGCTAACAACCAACTTCCCTTCCTAGATGTCTTGGTATACAAAAAATCCAATGGCTCCCTAGGACACACCATCTACCAAAAGAAAACACATACAAACCGCTATCTACACGCACTCTCACACCACCACCCAGCACAGATCAATTCCGTAGCCGAGACACTCATCTCCAGAACAAAATGCTTAGCCGACAAACAACACCTAGAGACCGAACTACACACTCTCACCGGCGTGCTGACAGCCAATGGATTCCAAAGAAAGAAGATCACCCACCTAATCCAAAAAGAAACCCCAGCCAAAATCCAAGACAAAGAACAAGAGAATGGCAAAGCCCTCCTCCCATACATAAAAGGCACTACGGACAAAATCAGCAAGATCCTCCAAAAACACAACATTAAGACAGCATTCTGCACAAACAGAAAGATTTCCACCATCCTAAGAAACCCTAAGGACAGAATCGAGTTAGAAAATCAAGGAGTATACGAAATCCCTTGCACTGCCTGCCCCACCACATACATTGGACAGACTAACAGAAGAATAGGTGCACGAATTGAAGAACATAAGAACTCAATCAAAAAGGAAGAACCGACCTCTTCCCTGGTCCAACACCTCAAAGCCACAGGACATGAGATTGACTTTAAAAATACCAAAACTATCGCCAAAACTGAACACTTCAGCAGCAGAATCATCAGAGAAGCCATAAAGATAGAAAAACGCCCACACAGCATGAATAAACGAGATGATACCTCCCGCCTACCAGCCATTTGGAAACCCGCCCTCATGAACAGACGCGTACCTAACATGAAGAATGACACCACACCCACACCCCTGAGAGCCACACAAGATGCCACCACCACACTTCCATGTAGAAAGCAGACTCACACCCACACAGAAGATGAAACACCACCACGGACCAGAAGCCGCACTGCAGCTGCATCACTACCCACTTCAAACCCCTCTGAGTCATACATGAAGCGTACTGACCTCCACCATGAAGATGCAGCACGACCACGAACTCGAAGCCAAACAGCAAGATCACAGCTCACCAGCTCAAACCCTCCAGCAACTAAGACTAACCTGAGCACAATCAAGCCCCCACCTGAACAGAACACGCCTCCAGCCAATCAGAACACAGCCAACCCCCCAACCAATCAGAACACAGCCAAACCCCCAACCAATGAGAACACCCCCCCACCCAATCAGAACACAGCCAAGCCCCCACCCAATCAAGTCACACCCCCACTAGCAGTTAAAAGGAAGAAGGAGCTGCAAGCTCACATCTCTCTGAGAAGCACAGAGCTGAAGACCAAGCCTGAAGATGATGAATGAGACTTCATTGAAACGTTGCTTAGATACTTCCAATCTTATGCGGGAGAAAACCCGAATAACCAAAGATCCACATACAAATACCCGCGAGAACCTCAGAAAACATATATATATATATATATATATATATATATATATATATATATATATATATATATATATATATATATATATACACACACACACATATATATACATATACATATACATATACAAATATGTATATGTATATGTATATGTATATGTATATGTATATGTGTATATGTATGTATATATATTAATAAACTGGAACACACTTCCTGACTAGTCCAACACATGGAAGCCACAGGTCATAGCATCAACTTCAATGGCACCAAAACCCTAGCCACTATAGAAAACTCCAGCCACAGAATAATCAGAGAAGCATAGAGATTGAAAAAAGACCAGAAAGCATGAACAGAAGAGATGATTCCACCAGGCTGTCAATCATTTGGAAGACTGCACTCACAAACAAAAAAAATCTCCACACCACAAGCCAGGCAAACATCTGGGCACAAACAGATCCCCCCTGATACCTCCAGCTCAAACACACCCCAACCAGGCACCCAGATGAAACCCAACTTCCTAACTAATGATAGCTGTCCATTTTCACGAAGCCAAGGTGCATTAAAGTCCTCCAATAAAGTAACACAATGTTGCCACCCAATCAAGATACAAAAAGAGCCCCCCCCCAAAAAAAAAACCTAACAGAAGATATTAGAAGCAGAACGCAGCAAACTCCAAGACCAATAATAATACCCGAACAAAGCTGAATGCCATACATGTAAGTACCCGGAAAAATTTAAGAAAATATAGAGATATATATTCAGCTTACTTCGGGTATTTTCCCACATCATAATAGTTGTGCTTTTAAAGTTGTAGCAACTTTTCAGCAGAATCTCATCTGCCATCATCAGGCTTCTGTATAGTGTTCATCTGTGGGTCAGACTTTTACAGTGGTTTCAGATTTAAATTTGGGGCAGCCTATTGCTGTGCCAGAATGTTTTTTTCTTCCTCCTGATTGGTTGGGAGTCTTGGTCTGTGTTTATTGGTCTTGGAGTTTGCTGTGTTCTGCTTGATTGGTGTTTCTGATATCTTCTGTCTTTTTTTTGGCTCTTTTTGTATCTTGATTGGCTGGCAACATTATGTTACTTTATTGGAGGCCTTTAGTGCAGCTTGGCTTCGGGTAAATGGACGGCTATCATTAGTTAGGAAGCTGGGTTTCATCTGGGTGCCTGGTTGGGGTGTGTTTGAGCTGGAGGTATCAGGGGGGATCTATTTGTGCCCAGGTGTTTGCCTGGCTTGTGGTGTGGAGATTTTTTTGTTTGTGAGTGCAGGCTTCCAAATGATTGACAGCCTGGTGGAATCATCTCTTCTGTTCATGCTTTCTGGTCTTTTTTCAATCTCTATGGCTTCTCTGATTATTCTGTGGCTGGAGTTTTCTATAGTGGCTAGGGTTTTGGTGCCATTGAAGTTGATGCTATGACCTGTGGCTTCCATGTGTTGGACTAGTGAGGAAGTGTGTTCCAGCTTTTTTACTGCATTTTTGTGTTCATCCAGGCAGGTACTTATTCTTCTATTGGTCTGTCCAATGTATGTGGCCGGGCATGATGCACAGGGGACTTCATATATGCCTTGGTTTTCCAGGTCAATTTTATCTTTGGGGTTTCTAAGGATGGCTGTCTGTTTTGAACGCAGTGTTGATGTGATGCCTGCGTAGTATCTTATTGATTTTGTCTGTAGTATCTCTTATGTAGGGCAGGACAGCTGTTCCATAGGTCTGTTCATCTTCTAGGTCTCCATTATGTCTCAGTGTGTTTTTGTGGATCAAGCCAGCAATTTTGCTTTTGTGGAAGCCGTTGGCTGTCAGTACTTTAGTCAGGGTGCATAGTTCAGTCTTAATGTGTGTCTTGTCTGCCAGGCGTTTGGTTCTAGTAATTAGCGTTTTAGCCATGGAGTTTATCTGTGTTGGGTGGTGGTGGGATTGGGCGTTGAGGTAGCGGTTGGTGTGTGTTTTCTTCTGGTACATGGTATGTCCTAGTGTGCCATCCGTTTTTTTTTTGTAGATTAGTACATCTAGGAATGGTAGTTGTTTGTTTGTTTCCACTTCCATGGTGAACTTGATTTTGGGGTGTGTGCTGTTTAGGTGTGTTAGGAAATTGTTTAGGTTTTCTTTTCCATGGGGCCAAATCACAGATGTGTCATTGATGTATCTTAACCATAGTTTGGGTTTGTGGGTGGCATTGGCCAGGGCTCTGGATTCAAATTCTTCCATGAACAGATTTGCAATGATGGGTGACAGTGGTGATCCCATAGGGGCTCCTTCAATTTGCTTGTATCTTTGTCCTTTGTATATGAAATATGTGTTGGTTAAGCAGTGTTCTGTTAGTTCCATGAGGTGTTTAGCTGGTTGGTATTTATTTTTGATGATTTCAAGGGTCTCTTTTATCGGGACTTGAGTGAATAGTGAAACCACATCAAAACTTACAAGCAGATCTTCTTGCTCCAGATGTAGGTCTTTGATCATTTCCAAGAAGTGCTATGAGTTTTGTACATGTGAAGCTGCTGTTTCAGCATGGGGCTGTAGCTGTTTTGCTAAGTGTTTAGCTAGGTTTTGTAGTGGTGCTCCTCTGGAGCTGACTATGGGTCTGAGAGGTATGCCTTCTTTGTGTATTTTTGGGAGGCTGTATAGTTTGGGGCATCTGGAAGATTTTTCTCTTGGGATGAACATCTGTTGGATCTCTTTGCTCATGTGGCTGGTTATAATTTTCTTCTTGGTTAATTTTTCCAGATATGTGGTTGGGTCTGTGTTTATGGGTTTGTATGTGGAGTCTTGGAGTAGGTCTGTCAGTTTTGTTTCATAGTCTTTTCTGTCCATTACTACAGTGGCATTCCCTTTGTCTGCTGGGAGGATGATTATGCTTAAAAGCACCACTACTATGACGTGGGAAAATACCCGAACAAAGCTGAATGCCAGACATGTAAGTACCTGCGAAAACTTAAGAAAACATATATATATTATATATATAATATATATAGAGACATATAATATAGATATGTGTATGTGTGTGTGTGTGTGTGTGTGTTTTCTGAGGTTCTCGCGGGTATTTGTATGTGGATCTTTGGTTATTCGGGTTTTCTCCCACGTAAGATTGGAAGTATCTAGGCAACGTTTCGATGAAGTCTCATTCATCATCTTCAGGCTTGTGTCTTCACCTCTGTGCTTCTCAGAGCCTGAAGATGATGAATGAGACTTCATCGAAACGTTGCCTAGATAATTCCAATCTTACGCGGGAGAAAACCCGAATAACCAAAGATATATATATATATATATATATATATATATATATATATATATATATATATTTGTTTTCTTATATATAATTTGCTGCATTTTATAATGGGCCCTTTATAATGGCCTTTTATAAAATTGGTTCGGCCCTCAAACGCAGATCTGATTTTCCATGTGGCCCCCGACAGAAATTAATTGCCCACCCCTGAACTAGAGCATACAAAACATTTGCTAGACCAATACTCGACCACAGCTCATCAGTCTGGAACCCACATTACGTATCTGATATTAGCACAGTTGAGAAAGTCCAGAAATATTTCACAGGAAGAGTTCTCCACTCCTCTACTTGTTGCAGAATACCTTGTGCCACCAGATTTGAAATTCTAGACCTAGAAAACCTAGAAGTACGCTGCCTTCTGTCTGATCTAAGTACAGTATATAAAATCATACATTGCAATGTCCTACCTGTCAGTGACTACTTCAGCTTCAGTGATAACAACACAAGAGCAAACAATAGATACAAACTCAAGGTTAACCACACCAACCTTGATTGCAGGAAATACGACTTCAGCAACAGAGTGGTCAATGTCTGGAATACTCTACCTGACTCTGTGGTTTCTTCCCCAAACCCCAAAAACTTTAACCGTAGACTGTCTACTATTGACCTCACCCCTTTCCTAAGAGGTCTGTAGAGGGTGTGCATAAACGCACCAATGTGCCTACCGTCCCTATCCTGTTGTTTCTTTTATTTTTTTTCTTATATGTATCTGTGTATTCATAACTATGTTTTTACTTATACCTATTATCTTGTAAGCAATTGACAAAAATTAATAAATAAATAAATTACATCCTTCTCCTATCAAGGCATATGGTTCTCCCCTCTAAATCAATCTGAATCCATCTGTTTTCCTGGATTGACACATCCCACCCCGGCATCCTCTGGGAATGTAACTGTCTCCCAAGCCGCACAGAGTAATCCACACTTTTGAAGTGTGCTCCTCAAATGATCAATTAGGGAGACAATGGGAGAAAAGATAACAGCCAAAAGAACCTGTCTGTTGCAGGAAGATGTAAATCTTAGTTAGATTACATGACTAGAGATTTACAAGGTAATTAGAGAAGTAAGAACAAAGACTTTTGCATGTATAAAAAAGATAGGACATCTTTCTGTATTTTGTAGAATTTTCCTCCCATGTCTCTTGTGATATGCTAGGAATTTCTTATCCAGAACTTTAACTTTTATAAAAAATAAAGTCTGCTTTCTTTGATTTGCAAGATTTGCTTTCTTTATTTCTTTCTTTGTTTTCTTCTTTGATTTGCAAGCCTCCATTTAACTATTTTGTTTTGGTTCATTTTTGGCTTAAGCGTACTGCCAGACCTTACACTACATAAATAGTAGTAAACAACAAATAAAACTTTATATCTAGTCAGCAAAAATAAAAAAGACAAATCCTTCTTTGTGGGCCACAAAGAAGATTGGTTTAATGTCATTAACTCTTCATCCCTTCAAAATGGAGTGCATCAAATTTGGTCTTCGGGCTGCATAGCAAATGTGAGCTCTTTTTTCAGCAACTGCAAATGTGAAACCACAAGGAAATGCTCTCACAAGAGTTCCTACACTGATGAAAATCCTGCATGCTAACCACAACAAATATAAATGGTAGCAGAGCTGCTTTTGAATGAAGGACTGTATTAGCCTTCCAATGTGGCATCTCCCTTGGTCTTAGATATCCAAGGTATCTGTCCAGCGTCATAGAAAGACAACACAGATTCCAGGAAATTCTCTTTAATTGTGTAGGTGCGTAAACACAGAATCCTGGAGACTGCAAGTGAAATTTCCCCATTTTTGGAGAATTCATCATTTAATTTTGGAATGATTTGAGATGCTGCTTCCCAGGTTTTCTGCTCCTAGGGCCAAGATGTGGCTTATGAGATAAGCTGCCAACTAATCTCTTGTGTTACCTCTTCCCAGCCAAGAAAACAAACATATGAATTGTTGAACAAAACAACCTAGAGTTCTCAAGGCACAAACGACTAGGTTCAAATTATATTTTATGATGGTTGATATGAGACGTTTGTGCTGATACGCTATGTTTGGCTTTTGCCAAACATGGAACTCTACATTATGGCCAAACATCTCCACTTTGGTTTCATCCGCCCAAAGGACATTGTACCAAAAGCCTTGTGATTTGAGGTGAAAAACAAGCTCTTGAGAGGAGGCTCAAAGACCGAGAAAATGATCCAATCAGCTCATCTTGTGATAAGCAACGTAGGCCAGGTGGTCCCAAAGGTGACTTTTTTGCAAAAGGCAACTGGACTTTCTTGGTTTCCCTACCCCCACTTTTGAAATGTTTTGCTTCTCATCCAAGAAGCTTCTTCAGTTCTAACTTTTTTTCCCCAGATAGAACTGAAGAAGCTTCTTGGATGAGAAGTGAACTGGGGGATATGGCTGCCCTGTAGAGGCAGCCGAAGAGAGAGGGGATCCAGACAGGGGTTTGGGAGTGTCGCAGACCCCCTCCCCAGCCGGAAAAACCCCTTTTTCCCAAGGTGGTGGAGCGGCAGTCAGTGATGGCTGTCACAAAGAAGCCTGCAGCCGGGTAAGATTTGTGCTGGAGGTTGCAGGAGGAAGTGAAAATTTGGCTGAGTCGAGACAATAACAACTCTTAATTACCCTGGAAACTGAACTGTTTGAATTGCCTGAGGATACATTGTTTCCCAAAGAAGACTGGAAAGCTGCTGTTAAAGCTGTTAAGGGGGAAAAAAAATTTTTTTTAACTCTTCCTCCCCATAGAAATAGCAGACGGAGATCTGGAAAATCTACTTGGGCACGGAAGGTAACTCAATTTGAAATTTAAAGCCAAGGGATAAAGGATTTCTGGACATTGGATTTAAAAAAAAAAAAACAACTTAAAATTGATTTGGTTTGCTTTGTGACTTTGAGATCTTTGTGAAATTTTGTTTTTTTTAAAAAGGGACTAAAGATATTAGGGTTGCGTTAAAAAAGAAAGAAAGAAAAAATGGCATTATCTTTTGAAGGACTACAAATGGAATTTCAAAAACTGAAAAATGAAGATAAGGCTCGTTTGGATCTATCTTTCGCTTTTTGGAAATGGCGATTTTCTACCTACCAAGAAATACTGCAGGAAGGCTGGGATGAAGGAGAAGAAGCCATCTTTAATGGACAAACACACTTAGTGGAGGAAGAAAAACGGAAGGGGGGCAAGGAAAAGATGAACTTAGAACTTAAAAAAGCAACCAAGAAAAAGAAAAAGGAGATGAAAAAGCGATATGATGTCAGAAAGCAACAGAAAAGAGAAATACAACAGAGAGGGAAGATTAAGAGAGTGAAATTGGAGAAATGGGTGGGTCAAAAAGTTAGAATGGAGAAGAAAGAAAGGGGGAAAGGAAAGAGAAGTCATTTTAAACAAGATGCAAAAAAATGTTTTTTTTTCAGAGATAAGGGGTGAGATAATCTTTTTTTAAAAATGATTCTGCAAAAGTACATAAAAATGCATTGTAGACATTAGTATTTGAAGTTGAGTTAGAAAATTAGAATAATATATGATTTAAAAATGTATTAAAGCGAAGTCATGATTTAATTATAGAGTTTAATTTCTTAATTTCATAATAGTATGAAATAGTATTTTTATTGTTTAAGAATTAATAATAGAATTTAATTTCTTATGAAACATTGCTTTTCCTATATTATAAATTTAATATTTCTTTTTTACTTGTTTTTAGTTTTATTATTACTTATTAAACTCAATATTATTTGTTTGTTTTACTATTTTGAAATGTAATACTTTGAATGTACGGAGCAGAATCAGCATGGAAAATATGTATTATTTTAAGTGTTATTTAGGGGGAAGATAAAAAGTTGTCATACTTCAATCTGGGTTTATAGGAGAAATATTGTATTAGATAGAAAGGATAAGTAGGTGATTGAAAGAAAACAGACTAAAGATGCAAATATAATTATTTAATTGAGATGGAATAAATAAAATAGAATTAAAAGAATGAGTAGGAGAGAGAAAATATATGGAAAATAGAGAATGTTAAATAAGATATGAGATAGTATATTAAGTGAGTATAAATTTTGATTGATGTCTGTATAAAAGAGTTAACTCGGGGTAAGCCGCCTTCCAAAAAGAAGTTTTATGTATTTATGTTTTGTGTAATGTTTGTTTAAGTCTGACAGGATGTGGAAGAATACTAATGAAAATATATTCAATGAGTATATATTTTTAAGACAGAAGAAATATGACTAAATAGAACGAAAGGGAGTAATAAAGAAAAGTTTTGAAAAGATATGAAGTTGATTAGATAAGATAAACATATAGAAGTGTGATAATTTGGAATGATCTTCTTTTTAAATAAGATGGTTTATTTGTTTCTTCCAGAAAAGATATTTTATGTTACTACATCCTATGTTTTGTTTGTGTGTGTTAAAAAAATTTAATAAAGTTTGTTATATAAAAAAAAAAGAAAAGAAAACCAAGAAAGCCTAGTAGCCTTTTGCAAAAAAGCACCTTTGGGATCAACTGTGACCTGGATGATTGAGAATAGACATTTTCATAGACATTTAGACCAGCTGGCCTGAAACCTGGGAAGAATTTCATATTCAAACCTGCTCTGCTCTAATGGCATCACTATAAACGAGGGCTGAAAATTCCATTTGTGGTTTCCAAAAATTCAGTAGATATGTATCCCAAGCTATCATTGAAGAGACTAAATGAAATTTGTGTGATAGCTTCTTGGCCAGCTGGAGGGACTTGACTTTGGGGCCACTTAGATGAGACTTCAGACAACCAGATTGGTTTAGTGGTTAATGCAACCAGTTAGAAAGCAGGTGACCATGAGTTTAAGTCCCACCTTAGTCATGAATGCCATCTGGGCGACTTTGGGCCAGTCACTCATTCCAGCCTAGCTCACAGGGTTGTTGTGGGGAAGCTAGGATGTGGAAGATATGTTGGCTATGTTTATCAATGTAATTGTTATTTCTTATTTGGAACTTGAATATTCTTTATTGGCCAAGTTTGATTGGACACAAAAGGAATTTGTTTCTGGTTTGAAAGCTTTCAGTTACAGGCCCAAACGTCCCGAGAGGGGAGAGGGTCACTGAATTGGGGAGGAGCCCACTTTCTTTGAACGCCAACTGGCCATGGAGTCCACAATCAGGTGTCTATATATGCTCAGTCATCCAGGTTATGATTGTCCCAAAAATGTTTTTTCAAGAGGCAACTGGACTTTCTGGTTTTCTTTGAAGGCTTTTCACTTCTCATCCAAGAAGCTTCTTCAGCTCCGGAAGGTGGGGAAAGGAAGGATCATCCAGTCAGAGCTGAAGAAGCTTCTTGAATGAGAAGCGAAATGTCTTCAAAGACAACCGGAGAGACCAGTTGCCTCTTGAAAAAGCTCCTTTGGACAATTGATCAGGTGGAGGAGAAAAAACCCAAGTTGAGCCATATCTGGATCCTCCAGCAGCATTTCCCCGAAACATCCCCAGAGAGGCTCGTGGTGGAGAAATAGCCAGCATAAGAATGACCATCAGGACCTGGAATCTCTCGAAATGTAATCTGTCTGTCAGCAGAGCACTGTCTTCATGGCTTTAAGTATGCTGATATCCCTATAAGCATAGTTAATCATAAGCTTCCTGACAGGAAGCAGCAGGTGAAGCTAAGCAGAATCACATCGGATACCTGTACAATTAGCACAAGGGCCCTCCAAGGCCACGTGCTTTCTCCACTTCTCCCTGTGTACCAATGACTGCATCTCAAACGATCCATCTGTTAAAATAGTGAAGTTTGCTGATGACACAACAATGATTGGTCTCATTTGAGACAATGACAAATCCGCATACAGGCAGGAGGTTGTACAACTTGCCTCGTGGTGTAAGCGGAACAATCTGGAACTGAACACACTCAAAATCGTAGAAATGGTGGTAGACTTGAGGAGAAACCCTCCCATACTACCACCTCTTACAATACTAGACAACACAACATCAACAGCAGAGACCTTCAAATTTCTAGGTTCAATTATATCACATGACCTAAAATGGACACCTAATATCAAAAACATCATCAGAAAAGCACAACAAAGAATGTTCTTTCTGCACCAACTCAGGAAGCTAATTCCTCCACAACACTACAGTTTCTGAGGGCTGCGACATGCCAGGTTATAATAAGCATGATTGGAAAATGCTTCCTGTGCCAAATATGTAATACAATTACTGCTACTTCCCCAGAAGGGGGAAAAAAACCAGATTGAAGCTGGGACTTCCCTCAAAATCCAAGGCATAAGCGGACAGAGGTACTGCCGCCTCCAAATTCAAATTCCTGGTTAGGGAATAAACTCTTCTAGCTACTTTTGTTATATTTTTCTGTAAGTATATGCAGGTGGTCCTCAACCTACAACAGTTTGTTTGATGACCCTTCAGAGTTTCAAAGCACTGAAAAAAGTGACTTACGACCATTTTTCACACTTAGGATTGTTGTGGAATCCCCATGGTCGTGTGATTCACATTTATGACGATCACGTGATCTCCTTTTGCAACCTTCTGACAGGCAAAGTCAATGGGGAAACCAGATTCACTTAACAACGGTGTAACTAATTCACCTAACAAATGTGGCAAGGAAAATCGTAAAATGGGACAAAACTCTCTCAACAAATTTCTCAACTTAAATGTTGGGCTCAATTGTGGTCATAAGTTGAGGACTTTGTGGGTTTGTGTGTGTGTGTGTGTGATTTTTATATATATATATATTTCACATTTAGAGCTTCTGCACTGGACACAAATTCCTTGTGTGTCTAATCACACTTGGCCAAATATTCCTGCTCCCATGCCATCCATTGCCATTCTATCTCATCCCATCCCATCCCATCATTATGTAGTTAAGCCTGCAAGCAGGCAGCTTTCTGTAATACCCATACAACCTTCCTATGCTCCACTAATTGATCCAAGTGACTGGCCTACAGGTAGTCCTTGACTTTGGACCATCACTGAGCCCTGAATTTCCATTGCTCAGCAAGACAATCGTTAAGTGAGTTCTGCCCCATTCTACAACCTTTCCTAGAAACCTATTAATAAGTTCTCAACAAGATCTCTTTGCCAGGTTGATGGTTTGCAAACAGTTATGTTGGCAATTAATTTCACCTGTAATCTCAGGAAGCCGAGCTGCGGGTTTCAAAGTTGTAAAACGTTTCAAGATCATATTTGGAATAAGTAGAAGCTCTGCTTCAAAAAAGCAGCTGAATACTGATACATAGATGGTTGACATTTGAGGAGAGGAACAAAATTTGCTTGTGAGAAGCAACAACAATAAGTTAATAGAAAACTCATTACTGAGTCTTTTGTTTTTTTGAACAGGAACGTCAGTAGCAGCCATAGTTCCAGAGCCAAAGAACAGGGTTTGTCTCTACAACAGATAACAGAGAATCAGAATTGGAAGCAGGGGTGGGATTCAAAGTTTTTAACAACTGGTTCTGTGGGCTTTGAGAAGTTGGTGGGTGTGACTTGGTGGTCATGTTATTGGCTGGTTGTGGGCAACTCAATATTACTCACATCGAGGCACGCATCTCCTCTCCTGGCATCTCATGACTGTGGGGATGCTGCAACAGTTGTAAGTGTGAAAAATGGTCATAAGTCACTTTTTTCAGTGCCATTGTAACTTTGAATGGTCACTCCACACAAGGAAAGTACCAGCAAAGGAGGGGAAAAAAACTCCAGAGAAGTTCCTGTCTAGACAGGAAGTCTAGTCTTGCCAAGAATGCAATAAGGGTTAACGGAGAGACAGTTTCTGTAAGCAACACCAGAATGTTTCCTTCCTGCCTTTCTTACAGGATTAGACCAGAAATTTCTTCTAACAGCCACTTCTCCGAACTGCTTAGAATGTTAACAACCGGTTCTAGCGAATAGGTGTGAACTGGTAGAATCCCACCCCTGGTTGGAAGGGACCTTTCAAGTCATCTAGTCCAACCCCTCTGCCCAAGCGGGAGACCCTACACCATTTCTGACAAATGGCAGTCCAATCTCATCTTGAAAGTCTCAAATGATGGCGCTCCCACAACTTCTGAGGATAAGCTGTACCATTGGTTGATTGTTCTCACTGTCAGAAAGTTTCTCCTTATTTCCAGGTTAAATCTCTCCTTGTTCAGTTTCCATCCATTATTCCTTGTCTGGCCATCAGGTGCTTTGGAAAATACTTGACCCCTTCCTCCCTATGGCAGACCCTCAAATTTTGGAAGACCGCTATCATATTTCCCCTGGTCCTTCTCTTTACTAGACTAGCCAAGCCCAGTTCCTGCAACCGTTCGTTGTATGTTTTAGCCTCCAGTCTCCTAATAATCCTGGTTGCTCTTCTCTGTACTTCTTCTAGAGTCTCAACATCTTTTTTATAGTGGGGTGACCAAAACTGGATGCAGTACTCTAGGTGTAGTCTAGGTGTAGCAGTGGGCTAGAGATCATCTTTAGCAATCAAGAGTCTCAAAATGTTTAGTCAGGTGGCAAATGCTGGTATTTAAGATGAACAGAAATCGAGAGTTCCAAGTAAGACACAGCTAAGTTTCTTGGTCTATTCCCATCATTTGCCAATCTTTCCTGTTGGACCCCTGGCCACTCTACGGATCGTCTTGAAGCAATAAAAATTACATTACAGCAATTTTGTTTAATTTTTCCCAGTGTATCTCGTATAGCTAATGATAGCATCCCAGCTACGGTTGGTAAAAATGAGGGACGTATAAAATTAATAGAAGATGGTGTGATTGCCACTGGCAACTCATGTTTGATGGGATATCACCACATCATAGGTCAAGGAAATTTAGAAACATCCCATAGTGTCAGCTTCTAGGGAAAACTATTCAGGTCTTCAAACTTGACAGCTTTAAGTCTTGTGGACTTCAACTCCCAGAATTCCTCCTCCAGTCATGTTAGCTCAGGAATTCTGGGAGTTGAAGTCCACAAGTCTTAAGCCTGCCAAGTTTGAAGGCCCTTGCTCTGAGCCCAGGCCAAAAGATTAATTTAGTCTATTCCCTTCTTTCTCAGTGAAAAACTCAAAAGACAACAACAGACTGGAGGGGGGATAGAAAATAGCTCCAGGGGAGAGGCAGAGAAAGATAGAGACTTTAAAGAGACAAGGGGGAAAGAAAGAACAGAAAGATTGACATTAACAATTATACCAATGGTCTCATTTTTCCAAGGCTGTGTTTCTGCCCCTCCCCCCTTTTCTTCATAGCCTAGGCGTGCCTCGTTTGGACTTAGCTGGGTTAAAAATCATCAAGCCTGCAATGGTAGGCAGCTTCAGAGGAATGATTTATACAGGTAATCCTCGACTTACAACATTTACATTTAGTGACCATTCAAAGTTAATAACGGCACTGCAAAAGGTGACTTATGACCGTTTTTCACCCTTACGACCCTTGCGGCATTTCCGTGGTCGTATGATCAAAATTCAGATGCTTGGCAAGTGACTCATATTTATGATGGTTGCAGTGTCCTGGGGCCACCTGATCCCCTTTGGTGACCTTCTGACACACAGATCTACTTAACGACCGTGTTACTAAGTTAACAAATGCAGTGATTCAATTAACAAATGTGGCAAGAAAGGTCATAAAATGGGAGAAGACTCACTCATTTAGCAAAATAAGTTTAGGGCTCAGTTATGGTCATAACTCGAAGATTATACCTGTACTACCGTATAAATCAGTGTTTCTCAACCTTGGTAACATTAAGACCTGTGGATTTCTAGTCCCAGAATTCCAACGTGGCTGGCTGGGGAATTCTGGGAATTGAAGTCCACAGGTCTTAAAGCTGCCAAGGTTGAGACAACACTGCTATAAATCATTCCACTAAAAGGCCCTCCCTTTGTGCACTTGATGATTTTTAAAAGAAATGCATCCCAAAGTAAAACAACCAGATCTGTGCGAGCGATCTTGCAGTCTGGGGGAAGAGTTTTCTCAGGTTCCCTAAGGCACCTAGAGCACGGCAAACAACAAAAACATATGTAGAGTCAGTGAAGATTTTAACACATTTGTCTCCGGCAATGCAAGAAACATGAATCAAGGAAGCAGGGGTGGGATTCAACCGGTGTAACTACCAGTTCGGTGATTTACGTTTTGCTCCTTGGAAACTGAACAGGGAGAGATTCAACCTGGAAATAAGGAGAAACTTTCTGACAGTGAGAACAGTCAACCCATGGAACAGCTTTGCCTTCGGAAGTTGTGGGAACGCCATCACTTGAGACCTTCAAGAAGAGATTGGACTGCCATTTGTCAGAAATGGTGCAGAGTCTCCCTCTTGGGCGGGGGGTGGTGGACTAGATGACCTACAAGGTCCCTTCCAACTCTGATTATCTGTTACATCTGATGAAGCAGAACCACATGTGATTCTGTGCAGCTAACAGAAAGAGTGGATGGATTTTTATGCCTTTGGGCTTTGTATGTGAGCTTCCTCGTCCTGTGCAGGAACATGTCCTTTAATATTCTATTGACTGTTGTGAGCTTCCTATGGGGGTGATGTGGGGTTCTGTAGAAGTCATAGCTGGCTCTATAAGCAAAAGGCGAAATGCAAATCCTAGGTGTTTGTCTGAGCTAATTTGAGTTTGGACTGCTTTGGGAGTGGTGCAGTGAAGGGGCTTGTGTTTTCGGCCCATTCCTATTGTGGCTCAATGGCTTCCATCCCATGTTGGATCTTGGGTGAGGGGCTGCTTTCTAATCCTACCATTCTGCCTTTGTTAGCTGTCTGCAAGGAGTTTCAAAATATCCTGCCTTGGAATGGATTTCTGCCTGCAGTATTTGCTTTGCTTATGAATAGAGCTATCTGGATAGTTGTTGTCTTCCTCTTTCAATAAAGTCTTTAAGAGCTGGCATTTGCTCTAGGCTATTAAGAAAGACTTGGGAGTGGCTTCCTGCCTCTTAAAAACATGTTTCTCCTTTTCTCATTTAGGGAAATATAATATTCTGCCTTTTCCCCCCAAATATTTCATTCTTCTGAGGCGAGGGTGGGATGGGAGGCTTCCCACAGCAATGTTTGTCAATCGTAGCAACCTTAAGAACCATGGACTTAAACTCCCAGAATTCCCCATAGGAATTCTAGTCCATGGGTCTTAAAGTCGTCAAGGTTGAGAAACACTGATTTATAGCATAAATCTTTCCTTTGAAGGAATCTTTCCTTTACCCTCTTATTTTTTAAACCAGCCAAGGATTAAACGCCAAGACCGGGGCAAAAAAAAGGAGCAGAGGGGGTGTGTGAGATGATTAAAAGTAATGAAACTGTTATGAACTAATAAAACGCTAAAATAAAGTTTTATCAAACCTTTAGAAATAGCAGGGTTCTAATCCTGCACTTCTGATTGGTCGATAATAGCGATATCGGATTGGTCCATTCTGGAGAATCTGATTGGCTGTTAACGAGCCACTCTCATTGGTTAAAGGGGTTAACACTACACGTTTCTCATTGGTTACTAGATCAGCAGCTTGCCCTATAAAAGGGCTGCTGCTGCCCTAGGATTTTGCTCTGTTCAGAATGATTAATAAAGAGTTGAAGTTCACTGTTCACTGTCTCGTCTCCGTTCCTTGCACCCATGCACAGAACATAACACTGGCAATGAAGGTGGGATGCGGAGATGTCAGAGCTGACTGAACACTACAGAGCACCAAACAGAGCACATGGCTGAAGGCACATCGACAGCGGAAACCATGTCTGGCGGCGCCATACCACCCACTCCATTTGACCCGGCACAAGAAGACTGGGACTTGTACATGGACCGGTTCCAGATGTTTCTGGAGACCAACAACTTGAAGGATGCCACTATGGGGAAAAAGCGAGCGGTATTCCTGACCCACTGCGGACCTGCTGTTTTTAAGATGGCTAAGGCACTGGCGAAACCGGCTGAGGTGAAATCCATGGACTGGGATGTCCTCGAGCCCCTCCTACGGGCCTACTATGCACCTACCATACCAACGCTTGTCCGAAGACATGAATTTTACCAGAGAGACCAGCGGAAGGGAGAGAGCGTTGCAGATTTCATCGCGGATCTCCGGAATCTGGGAGGCCTCTGTGGGTTCGCCAACCTCAAAGAAGCTCTGAGAGACTGAATAGTTCTGGGACTAGATGCACCACACGTGCAAAGTAAGCTGATGGTGAAATGCGACATCAGCCTTGCAGATACCATCGCTGACGCTACTGCAGCACAAGCAACCAGGAAGTCGGCTGCCCGAATGCACTGCAACAACGCACCGCTCCGCCAACTTGCCAGCGAAACCTCACCTCGTCTAGAGGGACACACAACAGCAACCCACCACGAGGACCTCGAATCGTCATCAGAAAGTGATGAGGAAGAGGTCAACCGGCTCCAGTCTGAACAAGAACAAGACTAACGCCACCAGCGTAATCAGAGACTGCCGCATCAATGCGCAGGTTGTGGGGCAAACCACCCGCGATCAGACTGCAAATTACTCAACACGCTCTGCCATGTTTATGGGAAAAGAGGCCACATCGGAAAGGTCTGTAGAAGCAAGCAAGGATCCAGCCCATTTCAGAGGGGGACCAACTACCGCCAAACCACAGGAAATCGTCCTGTGAGTCAGGAACATTTGAACCACCAATGGAACAACCACTCCTACAGAAATAAACCACTGGCCAATTCAACGAAACGAGAAGAGGCACACCAAACCATTACAATTGGTCATGCCTCATCATTAGATGCAAAGAAGATCCGAGTGAAGGTCACCATCGAAAACCAGTCCTGCGTGATGGAAGTCAATTCAGGATCGTCCCTCTCGATAGTTTCCTGGAAGACCCTTAAACAATTAATCCCTGCCATCCAGCGGCAAGACCACAGAACCCAAAGAATTATACTCAAGGATTGCCCTATAAAAGGGCTGCTGCTGCCCTAGGTTTTTGCTCTGTTCAGAATGATTAATAAAGAGTTGAAGTTCACTGTTCACTGTCTCATCTCCGTTCCTTGCGCCCATGCACAGAACATAACAGAAACATAGGAAAAATGACGACAGCTCCCCCAACTTTTTTTCCCTCCTCTCTCCTGCCAGGCACAATCCGTCATGCCAGCCTTCGACTCCACCTTAAGAGGTGGACGCTGGGCAGCTCTGCGCGTCAGATTCTTCACCCACTGGCCGGCCTGCCTGAAGTGTTCAAAGCCGCGGGGAGCAGTTGGAGTTCCCCAGGTATTTGGGGCTTTGGGGGGGCTGCTTTGTGCTCTTGGGGTCTCCTGGCATTGGGAGCTTCCCGTAGGACAGATGCTTTGGGCTCCATTGAGCAAACTTTCTCGGTGTTTCGGACAGGGCGACGGGGTCGGAATCCCAGGATGGCTTTCTTAGTGTTGCGCCTTTGCAACTTTGGAAAAGTGGACTTATGATTTCGGAATCGACTCGATCTTTTTTTTTTTTTTTTTTTGTAAATTTTATTTGAGTTTTCACAAAGAGAAAAAAAAATACAAATAAAACTTCTTTTTTGAAAGTAGCATAATCCCGGGTTACATTTCTTAGTACAGACACAAATTCAGGTTCTTGCTCATTTTAAAAAATGACCCACCAACCTCATTTTTCCCTCCCTAATATATCAATATGTCCATTCATTCTTTTCCTCCTCTGTCTTTCCCACCTCTCTCCAACATTTGGTTGCAGGGAAATCAATATTTCCTTGTGATTCTATTTTATTTATAGATTCTATTTTATTTTAGAACTTCTGGCTTACTTCAGTGCAATACTTTTTTTTGCAGCTGTCTTTCGTGGGACTCTTTTCAAATTTGGACACTTGCCCTATTTGTAAACAAATTGCTAGTCTACATGGCAAGATTACTTATCTAGAGTCCAGTGATGGCGAACCTTTTTGACACTGAGTACCCAAAGCGTGCGTGTACCTGCAAAATGCAATGCATGTGCACCCACGTGCATGCACCATGCCCCCTGCATGCGTCACGCTCCCGTGCATGTGTGGCAGAGACCCGAACACCAGCTGGCCAGTGGATGCATGGTAATGCTGATCTGGGGCAATGGTGCACATGCCCAGATAGAGGGCTCTGCGTGCCACCTGTCATGTGTGCCATAGGTTCACCACCACTGCTGTAGTCTGTGTTCTTCAGGCAGAAATTAGGTGTCCAGCCCAGCCATTCAGTTCTATTGAGATGCCCCTCTATCAGCCCTCTCTACCACAAAGATCATGCAGGGGAAAAGCAGTATGGATATCCGTAGGATCTGGCAGAGTGAGAGCTGTGAACCACAAACACAAAGCTTTCGCTATGCCCCCACATAACAGATAAAGTGCCCTTGATGACCTTAATGGGGATACTAAGGTGGCAGGTCAAGCTGGCTGTGATGACGATGATAACTCAAATTGGCAGGAGATAGTGGTCCGAGACAAAGAAGTTATTTTGGATGGGGGAGAGCTGTGAATCAGGTATTACACATCAGTCATGCAAGAAGAGCAAAGTATCCAAAAAGAGAAGCCATCTTCTGATTGGTGATTTTATCATAAGGGATGTAAATTTAGGAAAGAATACGGAGGTTTTGAAAAAGCTCAGCTGTCTGCCAGGTGCTACTGCCACCAGAGGCAAGAGGTGTATTTTTAAGATAATCAAGAATGCCAGTAAGGATGTTGATGCCATTGTACGTCTCTCCATGGATGATCTGTCCCAAAAAGATATACTTTCTGTGCAGAATGATTTCCAAAGCTTTTTAGGCAGGAAATTAGTAGGCTATAGGTTTATCTTTTCCAAGGTTTACCAGTATAGAAGGAACAAAAAGGAAAAGGCCACTGTAAAGTGTGATTTAATGTGTGGTTAAAAGAGTGGTGTAAAAGGGAAGGCTTTGGTTATATTAGTCACATTGTCTGCAGCTGGTCCAATGAAAAACTGTGCAAAAGAGATGGTTTGCATCCCTCAAAGAAAGAGACTGAGTTACTTGGCATTTTTTTGTTGTAAATTTTATTTGAGTTTTCACAAAGAGAAAAAAAATACAAATAAAACATCTTTTTGAAAGCAGCATAATCCTGGGTTACATTTCTTTGTACAGACACAAATTCAGGTTCATGCTCATTGTTATATTCTATTCCATATCTTATTACTATTTTACATTTTCTGCAAAGCTTCTCCCCTCTTTTAATTTTCTCAATTTTATTTTAATTATCTCATCTCAATTCAAATCATTGTATTTATATTTTTTGTCTGTCCTGTTTCAATTATCTATTATCTTTTTGCATTAAACAAAATTTCTCCTGTAGTTACTGATTGGAGTATGACGCCTTTATATCTTTTCCCTAAAGTTGTAACATTCAATATAACACATATCTTCCATTCGGATTCTGCTTGGTACATTCTTAAAATACACACTATATTCTTAAAAAAAGGAAAAAAATATAAATGTATGTAATTAAAACAACACATTCCATTCCAATTCAATTCTATCATTAATATTAATATTCATTAAAGTCTTAACATCTTTAACATTACTTTTCAATTAAATATCATACTTCTATGGGAACAATTATAAGCTTTCCATAGTTAATCCCCCCCTTCACTTATATTTTATAAAACATTAACTAATTAAAATGTTCCCATTCCTTCCTAATTCAATTTTCTCATTTATTTTATTTCACTTATTCACAAACATTTCACTAAATTACACTAACTATTTTATCCCTCATTTTAATCATACGTTGTTTCCAATTTTCTAAAGTTATTTCTGTTAGGGATACACACCCTAGCAGAACGTGCAACGGCAGTCTAGCAGACAGGCAAATGATGTGAGATAAACATTGTTGTAGTTTACGCTCAGGAAGACAGATACACTGTGCCAGTTAAATAGTTTTTTTTTTTATTCCAGCAAGAGTTATAGCATAGTCAAAACAGTCCATATGTCATACACTAGTTCAGACCATCCGGGGATTAATCAGTTGCAAAGTCCAGTGTCGAAAAATAGAGGTCAGTAAACTCACAAATAATCAGTCCAGCAATATATCTCTTTTGCAGTCAGATATGAAGAAAATCAAACCCCTTTTCTTCGTTTCAGCAACAGCAGGGAAACACACGCAGTTATCACCATCAATCCATCATTTGTCAGCTATCCAGTAAAAGCCAGCAAACAGTGAGCTCTCTTGCTCCCTCCTATGGTGATTTTACAACCGCACCCAAAATACATGTTTTGCAGTTAAAGTGATACACACACTTAAACTCACTAACATATTTTATATATTATTTTTACCCAAACTAAGTTAGGTAACCAATGTTATCCCTAACAATTTCTATTATTAATATAACAATACAATCTTATGTACCGTTACAGAATCCCTTTTTCAGTTAGATTTTCAGCCATTATCTCTAAATTGGTCCTGTTTCTCCATATCTTGCTCCGATCCTTTGTAACTTCTTTTCCTTTCCTTCTTCCCTCTCTTCTTCTCTCCCCTATTACCCCCTTGTCTCTCTACCACTATTTCTCTCTTCTGTATTCCCCTTTTCTGTTGCTTTCCAGTATTATACTTATTTTTCAAATTATTTTTTCTTTTCTTTGGTTGTTTTTTTAAGTCTTAAATTCTCCATTCTCTTCCCCCCTTTCCTTTTTCTTCCCCACATAAAATTGCTTGTTCATTAAAGATGGCTTCTTCTTTGTCCCAGTCTTCTTGTTTTGCAGTCTTTTCTTGTTGTTTCTCATAATTCCAAATCTCCATTTCTAAGAATTGAAAAATGAAGCCAAAAGAACCCTTCCCTTCTTGTGCATCTTCTTTGTACTTTTTAAGTTCCATTTTCAATTCATCCAGAAGTGGTGCCATTGTATAAATTTTTAAACAACCACCTGATTGATTTTAGTCATTCAAATATAATAACCAAGAATCCAAAGATCATCAAATAATCCAAATACATGCAAGCTGTTTCTTTTTTGCTCTTTTTTTTCACTTTCTCTTCCTGGGGTTACTATTTAGTTGCAAAGTTTCAGTTAAAATGTATCTTTTTAAAGTCTTGTTGAAGTTTTACTGTAGATTCTTTTTAATTCCAGGCAGTCTCCTCCCTCTTCCAGATCCTGCCCTTATTCTTTTTCTCTCCCTTCCTGCTTATGAAAAAGAAAATTTTTAATGTCTAGAAATCTTTATTATCCCTTTGGCATTTTGTTTTATTTTCAACTTAATTGCCTATTGATGCCAAAGCGGAATTTTCCGATTTCTTATTTAAGTCTCTTAGTTGTCAGTATAGGGAAGGAGAGAAGGAAAAAAAAGCCAAACCTTTCTCTTTTCACTTTCCTTCGCTGCTTCCAACTCTTCTTTGGGAGCGATGTTATTTTTTGTAACTTTAAATTCCAGGGTACCTTAGTTGTTACTTTTACAATTTAACCCAGTCAGCCAAAACTTTCACTTCTTATCTTCCTCCTGAACATTCTTTTCCGGTCGAGTTCTCCTTTGTGGTGGCCATTTCTGACCATCGCTGCAACCACCTTTGGGAAAGGGAGTAATGGCCAGCTAAGGAGGAGAGATGTGGCTCTCCTCAACCCTGCTGGCAGTCTCCCCCTTCTTCACCACCTCTACGGGGTGGCTTAGCCCTGAACCAGCCGGCTCGGGGCGCTCCACCGGCAAGCCCAGACAGAAACCACGCACGATCGCAGATTTCTGTCTGTCACCGAAGCCCTTCAAACCAGAAGTTCTGGAAACGACTCTATCTGAACGTGTTTGAAGTTGTGGGAGCGCCATCATTAGAGACCTTCAAGAGATTGGACTGCCACTTGTCAGAAATGCTGTAGGATCTCCTGCTCGGGCGGGGGTTGGATTAGATGACCTATAAGATCCCTTCCAACTCTGGATTTTAGTCCAGTATTTTTTAGCATCCGTACAAGTCCACCACATATGAGCCAGGTGTCTGATGACATTTCCAACATTTTTCAGATTTATTCTTGAACATTCTTTTTTTTTTTTTTTGAAACAAATTTTTATTAATTTTAAAGATAAAACAACACATCATTAACCATTAAATACATAAACACATAAAACCTCTTAACATTGTAAATCCTTACAAGTCAAACAAAACATTATTTTTATACAACATAATTCCAATTTATCCCATCTCCATATGGACACACAAATATCTTCCAGCAAATTTCTCATTATTTCTCTTTACTCCTATTCAATTTCATTTCTCTTCCATATTTATCCATTTTATAGTCATCATATTCTTTTCTTTCTGGCTTGTTTAAATTATTCTCGTCTAACATTCCTCCAAGGTTTTATTGATTCTTTTTTCCTTTTTTTTTTATAAAAAACAAATTTTGTTAGTTTTACCATAAACACAATACACAAACATACAAACACAAAACATAAACAAAACTAAAAGATCTTTTCTGAAGGTTGTCTGTTCCCGGGTTAAAACTCTTTACACAGACACAAATTCAAACATCATATTCAACCCATATCTCCTTCCATATCTTATTATCATTTTCTTTTTTATATATATATATAAAAACCATTTTTATCAGTTTTATAAGAACAATGCACAAAGAATCAAGGCATAACAGCTTATAAATTCTTTTCTAAGAAAAAATAATAATAAAAGACCAATAAAGCATAACATTTCCAGATTATAATATCAATATTTCATATAATATTAACTTCATATCTTGTCCCTACTTCTCTTTTCCATCCAAATTATTTATTAATTAAAATTTTATTGCCTTTTATCAATATACAAAATCCAAAAAAAAAAAAAAAAGCATATATATCCTTCCATATCTTATTACCATTTTCAACAACATTCTTTGTCTGTTTTATTTCCAATTATCCATTCATCTTTTTTTTTCTTTTACTATACTTCTCCTGTACACCAATTGGAGTAACATCTATAACTCATTACCCTAACTTAGAAATACTACATATTACAATCTTTCTTGGGATTCTGTTTAAAAGATTCTAAAATTACATAATAAATTTTATATTCTAAATACACATATAAAAACACAATCTTATATACCCTCCAGAATCCCTCTTTTAATCTAAATTAAATTCACCCATTGTCTCTAAATAAACTTTTTTTCTTTAGGTCTTGCTTCCCCACATTAAGGCTTCTCCTCCCCCCCTTTCTCTCTTGCTTATTCTTCTCCTTGCCCTTTCTACCCCTTTGCTTTTTCCCATCGCTTTTCTTACTCCTTTTCCTTTGCTTTCTAACCTTGCCTCCACCTTTTCGCTCATTTTTCTCTCTTTTGGTTGTTTTTATAATTCTTAAAATCCCCTTTTTCTTATCCTTTTTCTCCTCCTCTCCGGAAGGGACCCATTGTTCATCAAAGATGGCTTCTTCTTCCTCTTCTTCCTTGTCCCAGTCCTTCTGCTGCGTAATCAACTTTTCAACAGAACATAACGCCATTTCTAAGAATTGAAACAAAGCGCCCAAAGTATCTTCTTTTTTATATTTTTGATATTCAATCTCTAGTTCATCCACAAACAATGCCATTATAAAAAGGGAAACTTTTTCCAAAACAACCACAAGTATTTTTAATCAAAGATAATCAAAAGCAATTAAAAAAAAAAATTCCAAAAGTTAATACTTTTCTTCCTTCTTCTCTTTCTCTTTCTGGATTAATTTTTAATCAAAGAGGTCCAATTACCATATATCTTCTTTTGGGATCCACAAAGACGTTCTAGACAATCTCCTCCTTTTTCAGCTTCTGCTCCAATTTTTTTTCTCCCTTCCCACTTGCAATGACAATTTTAAATAATCAAAAATCCATACCTCCAGCAGAGATTTTCCAATTTCTTAAATTTTTCAATGTCCAAAAATCCCTTTGTCTCTTAGCTTCAGCTTTCAAAGCAATCCACTTTCAATGTCTAATATATCCAAATATTTCTGCTTTTTCCGTGGGGTGGGAGAGTAAAAAAAAAAAAAAAAAGAGTTCCCTTTAACAGCTTCTCCGCCGCTTTTCGCTCTTCTTAGGGATACAATGTATCCTCCAGCAATTCAAGCAGCTCAATTCCAGGCAGTTTAAAAGGTGTTACTTGACCCGGCTCAGACAGAACTTTCACTCTTCACACTTCCTCCAGCACAGTTCTTACCCGGTTGCTGGCTTCTTCATGGCGGCCATTGCTGACCGCCGCTCCACCGCCTTGGGAAAAAGGGGTTTTCCCGGAGAAGGGGGGGGTCTGCGACACCCCCACCTCCCTATCCGACTCCCCTCTCTCTTCAGCTGTCCCTACAGGGCAGCCATATCCCCCTGACCCATCTGGATCGGGGGTACCTCGATGGCTAGCACAGCAGGAATCGCGAGCTGTCGCGAATTCCTGCTGCCCCGAAGCCACGCAAACCAGAAGTTCAATTCTTGAACATTCTTGTCGGGGGGAAATGCCATCTGTAAAACATCTTGTACAAATTTTCTTTATATGCTGTTGACATTGTCATTTTATAATTTTGAGACCACAATTTTTGCCATTTCTCTAGATCAATCCCATATCCAAAATTCTTCCCCCAAACAATCATAGTTTCTTTAACTTGTTCTTCTTCTAGTTTAATTTCTAATAGATATCCATACAATTTTTTAATCACCTTTTCATCAGTACCTGTCAAAATCTTATCTAAATCAGTCAGTTTATCATAGAAACCTGTTTTAGAATCTTTATGATACCTTGAATGTATTTGCGCAGTTTTATGATAAGTCCCTGGTTTTTTTATACCCTTTTCTCCCTTTGTAAGTTGATTTTGTGTGAATGTATTTGTGCTTAATGTTTCAAATCCTTTTTGTCCTTATTCCCGCCGGAAGGCAAACTCTGGGGGGTGTGGAAGGCAAACTTCGTGGGGTGGCTAGATTGTATTATTGGTTTTCTCTAATCTCTTTTAGCTTTAAGATAGTTTTTCATATTTGTTCTGTGCAATCTCCTGTCTATCCTTTTTGCAATTTATATTTTGTGTCTTTTGTCTGTTTGTTTTGCTTATTTGGTATTGTCCTGTGTTTGTAAGGGTTTTCTAAATTATCTTTTTGTTTCCTTTTCTTATTTCTCTAGTTTTCTTAATTACTTAGGCTTTTGTCTATAGGGATTCTTTAATAACTTTTTTATTTGATTCCTTTTCCTATGTAAGATTGTTTTATGGCTGACCTGATGTTCCCCTTGGGCTTTCCCTGTTTTTGTGACACTACTGTCTTCGTGAAGTTCCCTTTCCACAACTTGAAAAAGGAACCTGCACTTAATTTCTTGCAAGTCATTCAGGAGACCCGTTTCTCTTGCGTGCAACAATATAGATTTCAGTATGGAACTTTCTGAGCTCCTGCCTTGACCCGCCCCGCCCGGTCCCTAGCGCTGCAATTGCTCCTTGGAGAGTTGAAACGCCGGCTTCCTCCTCTCTGCCCCCCTCCCCCCATGTTGAAGTTGCAAAAAAAAAAAAAGGGACTTACAAAAAACAGCCTGTTAGAATGTTCCTAAGCCGAGCACTGCTTGTACACGGAATACTCCGACGATCCTTTTATCCCTGTTATGTTATTGGGTTATCACAAAGAAGAGGGAGTCCAACTATTCTCCAAAGCACCCGAAGGCCAGACAAGAAAAAATGAATGGAAACTAATCAAGGGAAGAAACAATCTAGAACTAAGGAGAAATTTCCTGAGTGGAACAACTTGCCTCCAGAAGTTGTGGATGCTCCAACACTGGAAGTTTTTAAAAAGAGATTGGACGACCATTTGTCTGAAATGATACAGGGTTTTCCTGCCTGAGCAGGAGGTTGGACTAGAAGACCTCTAAGATCCCTTCCAGCTCTGCCATTCTGTTATCTATTTCTCTAAGGTGCAATCCTTTGGAAATTGGGATTCCGTATCACTGTCCTCCATCTCATTCTGAGAAAAACCCTATTCCTGTGTAAGAATTTCTGCCTGGAGTCCTGGAAATACATCATTTAAAAACATGGTTAGAGAATATTTTCTGGAGAGTTGTAGCAACCGTGTCCAATTGTAAATGCAGGTGGGCTTCCAAGTGCCCAAACATTGATCACACAACCATGCAGGTGTGGTGGGTATGACACCCATAATTCAGGGGTGGGATTCTATCAGTTCGCACCTATTCACTAGAACCGGTTGTTAACATTCTAAGCAGTTCGGAGAAGTGGTTGTTAGAAGAAATTACTGGCCTAATCCTGTAAGGAAGGTTGGAAGGAAACATTCTGGAGTTGCCTACAGAAACTGCTTCTCTGTTAACCCTTATTACATTCTTGGCAGGACTAGACTGCCTGTCTCAGGAACTTCTCTGGAGTTTTTTCCCCCTCCTTTGCTGGTACTTTGCTTGTGTGGAGTGACCATTCAAAGTTACAATGGCACTGAAAAAAGTGACTTATGACCATTTTTCACACTTAGGACTGTTGCAGCATCCCCACAGTCATGAGAGGCCAGGCGAGGAGATGCATGCCTCGATGTGACACTGAGTTGGCCACGGCCAGCCAGTCACATGACCACCAAGCCATGCCCAACCAGTCACATGACCACCAAGCCACGCCTACCAACTAAGCCATGCCCACAGAACTGGTTGTTAAAAAAATTGAATCCCACCCCTGCCGTAATTGTAAATGAAATGGTCATAACCCAAGGATGACTTGTGTACTCTATGAGAACACTCCAAGCATTCTTTGCTTATCCCTCCCGGAAACGCCTTACATTCTTGACAGGATAGAGACTCAGAATTACTTAAAGGCTGGCAAATAAATAAATAAATACATATTTATTCATAAATATGTAATATTTAAATATAAAGATTGATTGATTGATTGATTGATAAATAGCAGGGCTTGAGGAAATAGCATTGCTGAAAGAGGCTCTGTCTTCCTGGTACTAATTTAAAAAATAGCCTTTCAATACTTCTCACTCCTGCCAAAGAGTGAAACTGTTGGTATACTTCTTTATTAACATGAATAGCAAAATCTTTTGCAAAAGTAGTGTTTAATGGAATCATTAAGCAGCAATCATTAAGCAGTGTATTAATGCAATCTATATTTCTCTCAATTTTCCTTTGAAACTCTATAGGTGACAGATATAGTGCTTAATAGTAATAGTAGTACAGGTTCTGCTACATTTCTCTAAAGGTCCAAGGAGAGGATTTGAGGAGATTAGGACAAACTCTGGATCGAGGAGATAGAACATGAGTCATTGAAGTGAATGAAAAAGAAAAGGTTTCCATTTATATGGAAAAATTACACAGAAATAATGATGTCCTTTCTATATATCTTTTAGTCTTCTTCCACTAAAATGGGAACATGTGACTTGGGAAATGAATCAGGACCTAATTTCTTGCTAGTATTTCAGGAAACACGTTTTTTTCTCTGCTGTTTGTCGATGGGTGTTTGTGTATGTTGGTATATATATGAAGCTTTTCCATTACTCAGTCCAGATTAATTTACAGCAGGGGTGTCAAACTCAAGGCCCGCAGGCCGGTTTCATGGGGTGCTTAGATCTGGCCCATGAGGCTGCCCTGGAAACAGCGAAGGACCCGCCCTGCTGCCTCTGCCAGCGAAAATGGAGCTTGGAAGGGTCACCTGTGCCCCTCCCAAACTCCATTTTCGCTGACAGAGGGCTGCAGGTGGCTGTCCTGGCTGAAAACGGAGCCTGGGAGGGTCACACATGAGCTCTGTTTTTGCTGGCAGAGTGCTAGCAAAACAAATTACTAGCAAACTACTGGCCACCATGGTCACACCCGCCTCCCCCTGAGGTCAAACACAACCCTGATGCGGCCCTCAAATCAAGTTTGATGCCCCTGATTTACAGGCTCCCATCCTTCTTAGTTTTCTGTTGTCATTGGTGTTCAAATAATCAGAGTTGGAAGTTACCCTGTAGGTCATCTAGTCCAACCCCCCGCCCAAGCGGGAGACCCTACACCATTTCTGACAAATGGCAGTCCAATCTCTTCTTGAAAGCATCCAGGGATGAAGCTCCCACAACTTCCGAGGGAAAGCTGTTCCATGGATTGATTGTTCCCACTGTCAGAAAGTTTCTCCTTGTTTCCAGGTTAAATCTCTCCTTGTTCAGCCATTATTTGTTGTCTGGCCTGCAGACGCTTTAGAAAATAGCTTGACCCCTTCCTCTCTGTATCAGATATTGGAAGACTGCTATCATGTCTCCCCTGGTCCTTCTCTTTACTAGACTAGCCAAACCCAGTTCCTATAACCATTCTTCGTGACCCAATGGACCATAGCATGCCAGGCCCTCCTGTCCTCCACTGTCTCCTGGAGTTTGCCCAAATTAATGTTCATTGCGTCAATGATTCTATCTAACTATCTTGCCCTCTGCCATCCCCTTCTCCTTTTGCCTTCAGGGTCTTTGCCAGTAAGTCCTCTCTTCTCATTAGGTGGATAAAGTGTTTATTTGAGCTTCAGCTTTAGTATTTGTCCTTCTAAAAAACAGTGAGCAGGGTTGATTTTCTTCAGCATTGATTGATTTGATCTTACAGTCCAAGGGACTCTCAAGAGTCTTCCCCAACACCACAATTTGAAAGCATTAATTCTTGGCGCTTAGCCTTCCTTATGTCCAACTCTCACAGCCATAAATTACTCTTGGGAAAACAATAGCTTTGACTATACAGATCTTTGTCATCAAGGTGATGTCTCTGCTTTTTAATATGTGCCTAGGTTTGTCATAGCTTTCCTCCCAAGGAGCAAGCATCTTTTAGTTTCACGGCTGTAGTCCCTGTCTGCAGTGAACTTGGGAGTTCCCCAAAATAAAACTAGTTACTGCTTCCAATTCTTCCACTTTTATTTGCTAGGAAGTGATGGAACAGGATGCCATGATCTTCGTTATTTAATACTGAGCTTCAAGCCAACTTTTGCATTCTCCTCTTTCACCCTCATCAAAAGACTCGAGTTCCTCTTCATTTTCTGCCATTAGAGTGGTATTGTCTTCATATCTAAGGTTGTTGATTTTTCTCCTGGCAATCTTAATTCTGGCTTGAGATTCATCCAGTCTGGCATGCAGGTATAGATTATGTGAAACTGGGCCCAGTAGTAGTAACTATGAGAGGGATCTTGGAGTCCTAGTGGACAATAGCTTAAATATGAGCCAGCAATGTGCTGTAGTGGCCAAAAAAGCCAATACAATCCTAAGCAACATTAACAGAGGGATAATATCAAGATACGTGAAGTGTTAGTTCCACTTTATAATGCCTTGGTAAGGCCACACTTGGGATACTGCTATAGCTTTGGTCACCATGATGTAAAAAAGATGTTGAGATTCTAGAAAGAGTGTAGAGAAGAGCAACAAAGATGATTAGGAGACTGGAAGCTAAAACATATTAAAAATGGTTGCAGAAATTGGGTATGTCTAGTTTAATTAAAAGAAGGACTAGGGGATGACATGATAGCAGTGTTCATATATATTGCCAGGGTGCCATAGTAATACTTATTAAGTTCCAAATTTTACCTCTTTTACCCAGCCATTGATAAAACAAGTCCCAAGTTCGAAAATATTCTGTTTTCTTTTTCTTTTATCTTCAGTGTTAATCTATCCACTTCTGCACAGTCCAATATTTTCATAATTATATCTTCCGTAGGTGTTTCCTCACTTTTCCAATGTTGTGCAAATACAATCCTTGCTGCTGTTAAAATATGCAATATCAAATATACATTCCCTTTATCATATTTTTCTGGTATTATGCCTTTTAACAAAAATAATTCTGGCTTACAATCTACAGTATATGATGTCTTAACATTTTTTCTATCCAAGTACGTACTTTCATCCGGATTTTTTTTTTGCTTTTGGGCACATCCACCACAATTGCCTGGCTTTTGATTACATTGCCAACATTTGGTAGACATATTTTTGAACATTTTTGCTAGCCTTGCTGGTGGTAGGTGCCACATATAAAACATTTTATACAAGTTTTCTTTATACGTGGTTGCCATCGTCAATTTATAGTTTCTTCCCTAAAGTTTTTGCCAGTTACCGTATATACTCGAGTATAAGTCGAGTTTTTCAGCACATTTTTTGTGCTGAAAAAACCCCCCTCGGCTTATACTCGAGTCAGATTCCCCTCTGAAAAAAAATGGTGTGGAGCTCCGAAGCTGGGCAGCCACTTCCCTGCTTCCGTGTTTCCTTTGCAACTTTTAAGCATGGGGGTAATCGGAAGCAGAAAAGTTCTTGCTTGAGGATATATTGTTTTTTCTTTTTTAACTGTTTTTAGGGGGGGGAAGACCCACCGCCATGTGAGAATGCTCAGACATGAAATCTATCCGACCGAAAATAAGTGTGTGTGTGGGGGGATTTTAACAGAGGGAAGATGTAGGGAGAAGGCAAAAGCGACGGAAGATCCTTCAGGGGAAACTGAGGGGGAGACTCACCCTTGGTCCTGATGAGCCCCCTTCCCCTTTCTCTAGGCTGAGAAAACAACGCGAGCCGAGGTTGCTTCGGCTCCACTCAGCTTCGTTTCCTCAGCTCCAGCTGCTTTCAGTCCACTCGGGAGGAGGGGGAGGAGGAGGGGGGGTGGCGGCTCGCGTTGTTTTCTGATAGTAAGATCATTTCCCAAATTAATTGATTCACTAACCCAAAAGAAGAAGATGTTGATGACAGTGGGAGGCAGTAGTCACTCTCTCCCTTGCAAGAAAAAAGCAAGAGCCATTCTTATGATCTCTCCCTCTCTCTCTCTCTCCCCATAATACAGTCAAGCCCTTTCCAGCACGCGGGATCCGCCCCCGCCGCTTTGCACCTTGCAAATGCAAAAACCCCAGGATTTTGCATTTGCAAGGTGCAAAGTGGTGAAGGCAGATCGCGCGTGCTGGAAAGGGCTTGACTGTATTACGGAGAGAGAGAGAGAGAGGGAGAGATCATAAGAACGGCTCTTGCTTTTTTCTTGCAAGGGAGAGAGTGACTTCTGCCTCCCACTGTCATCATCATCATCTTTTGGGTTAGTGAATCAATTAAACCTTTCATGATAGTGAGATCGTTTCCCAAATTTCCCTTAAATCAGGGAAGAAATCAAAAACAAACCTTTGGACTGAGAATAAGCCTGTTCCTATGATGCCATTTTTGTTCATTGCAGTGTGAAAAGTGTGAAAAAACACACTTCTTTTTCTTCATCTTCTTGTTCCCTATTTACTGGTCTCTTTCAAAGAGGAAATTGTGAACATCAAACTTATTCTCAACTGTCCTAGTGAAAGTTTTTATTGGTATCTATTTTTATTTTTGAAATTTACCAGTAGCTGCTGCATTTCCCACCTTCGGCTTATACTCGAGTCAATAAGTTTTCCCAGTTTTTTGTGGTTAAATTGGGTGCCTCAGCTTATATTCGGGTTGACTTATACTCGAATATATACAGTATATAAGTTATATATGATATCCATTTTTTTTTTTGCCTATGCTATCATTGTGTCTTTCACCTGTTCGTCTTCCAGATAAGGTGGTCTGGTATTCCCATCTCTTTAAGAACTTGCCATAGTTTGCTATGATCCACACAATCAAAGGCTTTAGAATAGTGACTGAAGCAGAAGTAGATGTTTTTCTGGAACTCCCTCACTTTCTCCATAACCCAGGGAGCATTGGCAATTTGATCTCTAGTTCTTTTGCCTCTTAGAAACCCAGCATGTACTTCTGGTAGCTCTCAGTTCACATACTGCTGAAGCCCAGCTCATAGAATTTTGAGCATAACCTTGCCAGCATGTGAAATCAATGCAGTTGTAGAGTAGTGTGGATATTCTTTGGCATTGCCCTTATTTGGGATTGCAATGCCAACTGACCTTTTCCAATCCTATGGCCATGGTGGATTTTTCCAAATTGGGTGGCATATGCTTCCTAAGGCCCACTTGACTTTGTTCTCTAGGATGTCTGTCTCAAGGTCACACCACCAGGATTTCCGTGGTCATAAAGATCTTTCTTGCATAGTTCTGTATATTCTTGCCACCTCTTCTTCTTTTTTAATATATTTTGTATTGTTTATGTATAAATATGTTGAATATGTATTTGGACATGGCATTCCAATTGCCATAAAACAGAAGTGAAAAACAAAATATTAATAAATTAATATATTAACCAAAATAAAAATAAACCATCATATAATATGATAACTCCTCTACCGTTCTAATGCTGACATTCATCTGTCAGTATCTCTTCTGCTTCTATTAGCTCCCCACCATTTTTGTCCTTTATCATGCCCATCTTTGAATTCCCTTGATATCTCCAATTTTCTTGGACAGTCTCTGACCTTTCCCATTCTATTGTTTCCTATATTTCTTTGCAATATTGTTCTTTACATCATCATTTCCTTTCACTACCAATGGCCTTTGGCCCAGCCATTTTATTTTTAGAAGTGACAATGTAGGAAGTGGGTGACTGGAGGCACCTTGCTGAGCAGATGCTGAATCATCATCAGAGTGTGCAGGACTGGCCCCAGAGCAAAGATCCAGACCGAAGCTGGGGCTTTCCTGAAAACCTAAGGCAGATGCAGACGGAGGTAATGCTGCCTCCAAATTCAAGTCCCTGGTTAAGGAAAGGAATTATTGCAGCTAACTTCAATTGTTGTGTAACTAAGCATTCATGAAACATGCAGGCAGCTTTCTGTAGTATGCATACAATCTCCCCATGCTCCACTAATAATTGATCTAAGGTTAGTCTACAGGTAAGTCTTTCACTTAGGACCACCATTGTGCCCAAAATTTCTGTTGCTAAGTGAAATGGTGGTTAAGTGAGTTTTGCCCCATTTTACAACTTTTCTTGCCACAATTGTTAAGTGAATCACTGCAAGTATTGAATTCGTAACATGGTTGTTAAGTGAATCTGGCTTCCCCATTGACTCTGTTAGTCAGAAAGTTGCAAAAGATGATCACATGACACTGCGACCGTCATAAATATGAACCAGTTGCCAACCTTTTACCACCAGACACATCCATAGCTGAGCATCTTTTTGGCTTTGGCTTAAACGCTTCACTCTTTCTGGAGTTATGTGTAACTGTCCTCTGCTCAAACCCACTAGCATATTGGACACCTTCTGACCTGAGGGGCTCATTTTCTGGTGTCATACCTTTTTGGCTTTTGCTATTGTCCATGGGGTTTTCTTGGCAAAGATACTGGAGTGGGTTGGCATTTCCTTCTCCAGTGGACTGTGTTTTGTTAGAACTCTTCACTACAACCTGTCCATCTTGGGTGGCCCTGCATGGCTTAGCTCGTTGCTTCAAGGAGCTGTGCTAGCCTCTTTGTCACAACAAAGCAGGGATCCATAAAAGGGGTCTTAGCTTTTTAAGATCAGCCAGCTCAGATTCAATTCAATCCTTTTGACAGAATGTGGAAAACAGAATGATGATTTTGGTTCCTCTGACCAAAAAGTTACCCAATTTATTCATGGCGATAAAAACTTTGCATGACTTTCTGCTGCATGCTTCTTAAAAGGCTGTGTCCTGCATATAAAATTTTTTTTTTTTTTAAATTAGCAGTAATTTGCCATCTTCTCTAAGCATCTTGGACTTCCTTCTCGCGGCAGGCCCATTTCCAATTCCACATCATACAAATCCAGGGATGACAAATGTGGAGGTACTTGAGTCCAATAGTGGATAGTTTGAGGTTAAAGGAATGGGGGTTAGAGGATGTAACAACACAGTCAAGTGGTGCATTCCAGGCATTGACCACTCTGTTGCTGAAGTCGTACTTTCTGCAGTCACGTTTGGAGCAGTTTACATGAGTTTGTATCTGTTGTGTGCTCTTGTATTGTTGCGGTTGAAGCTGAAGTAGTCATTGACTGGTAGGACATTGTAGCAGATAATTTTGTGTACTACGCTTAAGTCCAACCGTAGGCGGCATAGTTCAAGGTTGTCCAAGCCCAAAATTTCAATTTTATAATTATAATATAGTGTATAGTATAGTATAGTATAGTATAGTATAGTATAGTATAGTATAATAGGTTATCTATTGTTTATACTCTATAAGACATAATCTATTGTTAATATTTATGGTCTGTAGATAGGCTGGCCCAGTCTTTCTTAATGGGCACGGAATATCTGTTGGGGGAGAGAGGCTATTTAAAAAGAGTGTGTTGTAATGACGAGGCAGTTGAGTTGTTTGATCATGAACAACTGAATCATGATCTTTATTGGAGTCTAGTCTTGCATTTATACACATTTTTAATTATCCTCCATCATTGGTTAACTTTGGTTACTGCTTAACTTTCGTTACTATTTTGCACATTAATCCATACAATTAATTATCTCTAGTTAAAGTCTAACATATGTTTACTTCCTCTCTCTAATCCTCCTTTAGATTAGTGACTTTGTTTACCTCAGTTGTATTTGCTTGGAAACATTCTTTATCTGAGATTTGCCATCCGAGATTGGAACATTCCTGCAATTACAACTCTACAAGAGTGAGCATGTTTTTCCATTTCTTCCTTTGGGGAAATATAATATTTTGCCTTTTTAATATTTCCCAAAATATTTCATTTTTCTAGGAGGGGGGCTTCCCACATTTGTTTTTAATATCCCAAACTGCCTTGTAATTAGTTGAATTAATACAAGTATTAATACAAGTAGGATGGAAACACTACTTGTGTATTTGGGCAAATGCATAAGCAGAATGAGGTATTGGCGTGTTACTGCATAATAGTGAAAATCAAATGCAATAATGTGATTTATCCACCAGTCGGTACTTAAGAGCAAAGGAAAAAGAGGACATCCCTTACCTCCATGGAATCTGCAAAGAGGAAATTAAGCAATCTTATTTTATGAGCCAGCATTTTTAATTGCTTGCTTCTGAAAAGAACTGTGTTCCCCAGCCTGCCCAACCCACCCCCATTTGCAACCTAAAAGAATGTAAAAGAAGCAACAGCAGCAAAAGTCCAACCTCAAGGTTGCTTGAAAATAATAATTCTACATAGTTTTGGTTTTTTTGTAAAAAGCAAAAATTCCAAGAACCTTCCATGAAACTGACAAGGTAACAATCTCCACTTGTGACAAATACAGATACAGATAATCAGAGTTGGAAGAGACTTCTAGATCATCTAGTCCAACCTCCCAAATCTTTGGCTAGTCAGCAATACCTGGAATGGATCCTCCCAGGTTGTATTTGAAATCCTTGCAAGGGAACTTTTAAAAGCAGCACTTCTCACTGCTGCCATCAGAAGAATTGGCACCTGACTGACTCCCAGAGTTTTTGTGCTGCTTCTTCTGTAACAAGAAAAACTGACATTTAGTTCATTTCCTGCCCAACCAAGAATGCACTGAGATGGTAGGAGATCTTTTGTGATGGGTCCTGGAAATTTCCAGGAATAAGCCAGGCTGTAATAGGCTAAACTCACACACACACTTCAAACAATAAAAATAAAATAAACGGCAGATAATAAAAACAACTTTCTTCTAATATGCACTCAATCTACTCACAACCCCCCCCCCCCCCCCAAAAAAAAAAAAACCCTGCAAAACTCCCCCCAGAATCAAGAGCCTGCATTCAGCAGAGAAATTCAGCTTTTAAAAGGACAGGTCTAAGCTCAGAAGTTTATCTTCAGAATTCAAAATAGATTCTCAACTTTATCCTATCGCAGCCGCAGCCAGAAGGAACTCCTTTTTTGGACAAAACAGCGGAAACGCCTGCAAAAGCAGTGGGTGGGACCGTCCTTTTGCCTTTCGTGTTTGTTTTTTATAGTCCGTTGCTCCACCCGTTTCCAGCGCTTTAAAAGGCCGCTTGTGCCGAGCTTCACAGGAATTTTGTCTGGTAACCCGAAGGTTAGTTGGTGCGGTTCACAGCAATGAGGGCGGCTGGGCTTGGAAATTGCTAAGTATTCGGGGTTTGGGCGGGAAGCTGTTTGGGAGTCTCCCAGCATTGGGAGTTATTCTTGGGGCTACTTCGGTCCCGTTGTTCGGCTCCGAAGCGGGGGGGGGGGGGCGGGGGGGGAGGGAAGCGGGTGGTTGCACCTTTCGGAGAAGTGGAATTGCCGTATTATTGAAGAAAGGACTCTGCTGCCTGCTTTCTGGCAAAGCAGTTCAGGCTAAACGTTTCTGTCTGTTGGCATCGGTTCATTCGGTTTTCAGAAGATTCGGGACAAGCCGTGGATAGTGGAGATAGTCGGCGAGTCCCTGAAGTGAATAATAAACGTATAAAAAGTTTTGGTACATAGAGAAAAATTACACGGAATGTATGAACTCGTGCTTGGGTCTCCTTTTTCCCCCCCCCTGTAGAAATTATTACGACTCAGGGAATGGAATCTCTACCTACTTTCTTGTATGTCACGAGATATGTTTCTCTGTTGCGTGTCCATAGATGTTTGTGTGTGTGTGTGTGTGTGTTGCTGTATGGAAAGCTTTTTAATTACTCGGTTTGGCGTCCAATTGGCTTATACTCCTTGATCAGGGGTCTTCAAACTTGACAGTTTTAAAATTTGTGGACTTCAATTCCCTGAATTTCTCCTCCAGTCATGTTAGCTCGGGAATTCTGGGAGTTGAAATCCACAAGTCTTAAACTTTACTTGCCAAGTTTGAAGACCCTTGTCCTTTTTGTTTAAAACAAACTATTAAATATACAATTAAAATAAATGAACAAACACATACACAACATAGAAAAATAGAGAAAAAAAAAACCAAATAAAAAGCAATTCCATTATGGACAGTTTGTGGTTCCTTATTTGTTATCATTATTGGTGTATTTACAATTAACTCTTAATGCCAGAATATAGTTACTACCTCCTTTACTTAGTTTAATAATATTTAGTATTATATTTTCTTTGTTCCATCCAATCATACCAACATTCCCAGCTTTTGTAATGTTCGGATGATTCTTCATGATGAAGACCGTTGTCCTTGATGATTATTTCTAAGTCACTAAGTTGTGTCTGATTTCTATTCCCCACCCCCCACAATCCATTTATAGGGAGAGATCTTCCCTCCTCCCCTAGCCCTCCATGGCTCTGGGCTCCTGGCTGTCCCCCCCTTGCCTCAGGGACAAATCAATCTCCAGCCCAGAGCTCTCCAAACTTGGCAACTTTAAGACTTGTGGACTTCAACTCCCAGAATTTATTTATTTATTTGATTTGTCAATTGCTTACAAGACAATAGGTGTAAGTATAAGCATGAGTAAGAATACAGGAAATAGGTACGAATAAATGGGAATAAATAAACAGGTATGAATAAATGGGGACAATAGGTCAGGAACGGTAGACACTTATGCACGATACAGCCCTCTTAGGAATGGGGTGAGGTCAATAGTGGATAGTTTTAAGGTTAAAGGAGTGGGGATTTGAGGATGTAACAACAGAGTCAGGTGATGCATTCCAGGCATTGACCACTCTGTTGCTGAAGTTGTACTTCATGCAATCAAGTTTGGAGCGGTTAACATGGAGTTTTTATCTGTTGTGCATTGTATCTCTTGTATTGTTGCGGTTGAAGCTGAAGTAGTCATCGACTGGTAGGACATTGTAGCAGAAAATTTTGTGTACTACGCTTAAGTCCAACCATAGGCGGCATAGTTCAAGGTAGTCCAACCCCAAAATTTCAAGCATGGTAGTGTAGGCTATTCTGTTGTGAGCAAAGGAGTGTATATTCTTCTTGTGAAATATTTCTGGACTCGCTCAATTGTCTTTATGTCCTATATGCAGTGTGGATTCCAGACAGATGAGCTGTATATGAGTATTAGTCTAGCAAAGGTTTTATATGCCCTAGTTAGCAATTCAATATTTCCAGAGGAGAAGCTTCGTAAGATTAGATTTACAACTCTTAATGCCTTTTTGGCACTGTTGTTACAGTGAATTCTGGCGCTTACGTCATTAGATATGAGTTCTCCGAGGTCCTTGACAGAGTGAGGGTCATCAATGAGGTCATATCCACCTAGTTTGTATTTGGTGTGCTGGTTTTTTTTACCAATGTGTAGGACTGAGCATTTGTTGGCTGAGATTTGGAATTGCCCATTGTTTGACCATTCAGGCACATAATCAAGGTTGCTTTTGTTAGGGATAATATTGTTTACCCTAACTGGTTTAGGTAAAATAATAAATATGTTATCATAGTTTATTAGTTAAAGTGTCTGCAACTTTAACTGTAGGAATGTAATTAAGGGAGTGGTTGTTAAAGGCACCATAAAAGGAGCAAGGCACTGCAGCTTGCTCTCTCTGGCTTGATGATCCCTAATTACTGGATGAAGACTGCGTTTTTTCCCTACTGGAATGGGAGAGAGATAGGACTGATTTGTAAGTGAACTGACATAGGATATTCTGCACGGACTTTGCTAATTGAATATTCTTGAATGGACTGACTAAAACGATACATGACTAATGGACTGTTATTTTGACTATGCTATAAACTCTAAATGGAATAAACTATCTTTTGATAGCACAAGCGTATCTGTTATTTTTACTGTATGTTAACAAACATACAAACATATCTCACTCATTTATCTGTATGCCCATCTGACTAACGCTGCACATTCTGTTTAGCTTGTCTCCTTAACCCTGGTTGGGGAACACAGGCTTAACACTGGTTATGGGCCCTGCGGCTGCAAAGTCAATTTAACTAGGATAAAACAGATTTATGTAAAAAGTGAGAGTTTGTGTTGTTATACATTGCAGTAAACAGACAGCTGTGTTTTATTAATTATAGTTTTATATCCATATAAGAAAACATGGCACAAATCAATCTACAAAGTTTGTCCCTAATATCCAAGTTGGATGGAACAAACTATGTATCATGGTCTATAAAATGTAGTCTACTTCTACGAAGAGAAGGTCTGTGGAACATAATTGAAAATCCACCAAACGTAGAGGAATGGGATCCAGAGATTAAGGAAGATAGACTAAAAATAGAAGGCTTTAAGCAGAAGAATGAACAAGCTATTTGCATAATAGGACTAACACTGTCTGACCAGCAACTTGTTCATATCTGCGGAGAGCAAACAGCTGTTGGATGTTGGCAGAAGCTGAAGAGGATTTATGTCCGAGATAACGTTGGTGCTCACATAAATCTAACACGAAAGCTTTTCAGGACGCATCTCCAGACGAATGGTGACATGCTTAGTCATTTGAATTCTATAAAAAGCATTTTTCATGAACTGCACGAGAAAGAACTTATTTTCTCTGAACTACACCAAGTCTACATAATTCTATCATCACTAGATGTAAGCTATGACAACTACGTCACTTCCCTTGAAATTTTGCCTAAGGAAAGTTTAACTTTAACTGAAATAACTGGCAGATTGATTGAAGAGGCAAGAAGAAGACTTGAAAGAGATCAGTTAAGGAGGGAGCAATCTCAAAAAGAAGATAATGAATCTCCTACTGCATACGCAATTAAAAAGTGTTTTAATTGTGAAGGAAGATGACATTTGGCAAGATTTTGTAAAAAAGCAAAGTGCCAGAACGCTGGCCAGAATACTAAAAGTCATCAAAAGATAAATAAAAATTTAGAGTTAGCCATGTATATTAACGGAGCTGTAAAAAATAATTTATGGGTGGTAGACAGTGGAGTATCCCACTGTATAACAAATGATAACAAAAAATTTATTAAAATGTCCCAGAGTACACAGCAGATATCGTTAGCCAATGGCTGGAAACTGAAAGCTAAAGGTCAAGGTATAGCATATTGTTCTTTCATAAAAGAGAATGTAAAAATGTTATATGTACCACAACTTAAGTTTAATTTAATTTCAGTTAGAATTTTGGTTAAACTAGGATATGTAGTTACCTTTAGGGGAGATAACTGCATAATTGAAAAAGAAAATAAGAAAATTACTGGATCTTTAAGAGGTGAATTATTTGTTTTAAATGATAATGGTTTAGAGGTGGCTTACACGGTTTATGATAACAAGAAACCTCATGATGAATGTATTCACTTGTTACACCGACGGCTAGGGCATTTAAATTTTAAAATGCTTAAGAGAACTGTTCAACTATCTAAAGGAATAAGTTTGAAATCTTGTAATAAGTATTTGCAATATTTTGCCTGTAATCAAAGCAAAAGCAGGGTCATACCGGCTAATAGAGTTGATGGATTTACTACCAAAGAGCCTTTAGAAGTAGTATTTGCTGATTTAATAGGTCCGAAAAAACCAAGTGTTGGAGGAGCTCGATACATATTAAGTATAATGGACCACTATTCTAGATATGGGTTTTGCTATTTAATGAAGAGCAAAACTGAAACGTATCTAAATCTCTTTAATTGGATAAAATTTGCAGAAAGGAAAACTAAAAAGAAATGAGTAACTCTTATAACAGATAATGGTGCGGAATTTACAAATAATAAATTCCAGAATAGACTTAGAATGTTAGGTATTCAACATAAAAAGTCTGCACCATATAGGCCACAACATAATGCCTTTATAGAGAGACGAGGCCAAACACTACAATCAATGGCACGTACTATGTTGTCTGATTCAGGATTACCTGACAATTTATGGGGAGAAGCAATAATGATATTGCTTGATATTGATAATCATATATTAAATAATGTTGTTAATTCAGCAACAGGTGAATTACCATTCACACTGTGGCATGGTACAAAACCTGATTTAAGTTACATGCACACATTTGGAGCACCAGCATGGGTGCATATCCCTACACAACTCAAACACAAAGGACAGCATAGAGCTAAAAGATTATTTTTTGTAGGATATGAATCAAATCACAGATCTTATGGATTCTGGGAACCAGGTACATCTAGAGTTTACACCAGTGCTAGTGCTAAATTCCTAGAACATGTAGGATGGAATAGATTAGAGCAAGATTTAAATAATGAAGTAATTATTGAACCCTACAAAAGGCAGAAAGAACAGACTAGTTATAAGAAGAGTCCAATTAAAGAAGAAGTACACGAAGAACAAATAGAATCAGAACAGAATCAGTTGATCAGGAAGAGTTAGATAATCAAGAACAGTTAATAAAGGAAAGTCCACCTGTAAGTCCTGTAATACCTCGACGTACTACACGTGTAACTAGACCACCTGATAGGTATCAAGCAAGTATAGTTTGCCAAGTAACTAAAGTTCCAACTAGTGTAGATGAACTTAGGATGTATCCTGCTAAGGATCAGGAGAATTGGCAAAAGGCAATGGAAAAAGAACTAAATTCATTAAAGGTAATGAAAGTATATGAAGATGCTAAATTACCTCCAGGAGAAAAATCCATTGGGTGCAAATGGATATTTAAAGTAAAGACTGGAAATGATGGGACTGTTACCCATAAAGCTAGGTTGGTAGCTCAAGGATTTAATCAAACTGCATCTGATTATGAGGAAGTTTTCACACCAAGTCTTAAAGCAACATCTTTGAGAGCAGCTTTAGTGTGGGCAGCTAAGAAAAACTATATCATTAACCATTTAGATGTAGAAACTGCTTATTTGCATGCACCATTGCAGCACACTATATATTTTAAAAAGCCAGTTATAATAAAAGACAATAAAGTAAATAGTAATGATTGTTGGAAACTCAAAAAGAGTCTTTACGGGTTGAAACAATCTGGCTTTGAGTGGAACCAATATATTGTGAAAGAATGAAACAATATAGGATTTAAATCTGGTTTAGCAGATCCATGTGTGTTTAAAAGAGAAAATAATGGAACGGTGTCATTATTGTTATTATTTACAGATGATATTGCTTTGATAACTAAGACTAATAATGAAGCTAATGAGATTATATCATTATTAGCCAAAAAGATAAAATTAAAGCATTTAGGTGAAATTAAAAAGTATCTAGGATTGACAATTAACAAAACAAAAAATGAATTTAAGATATTTCAAGAAGATAAAATTTGCCAATTAATTAAAACATATAAAATGGAACTTTGTAAACCGGCAAAGACTCCAATGAGTCAGGAAGTTTGCCAAACTGATAATCAAAGTCCCAAATTTGATAAGTCAATATATCAATCTTTGATTGGAAGCTTATCATATATCAGCAATTGGTCAAGGCCAGATATAGCTTATAGTGTAAATCAGCTGACACGTTTTAATTCAGATCCACATCAATGTCATTGGCAATCATTAAAAAGAATTCTAAGATATCTTAAAGGAACAATGAACCATGCATTGTATATAGAACCAAAGGGTGATTTGAGTCTTAGTGCCTATGCAGATGCAAGTTTTGCAACTGACATAACCACTAGAAAATCAACATCTGGGATGGCTATATTATTTGGTAAGACACTAATAGGGTGGAGGTCAATCAGACAACAGCATATTAGCTTGTCCACGATGGAAGCGGAATTTTCATGTCTGTCATTACTATACACTGCATTAATTTTGTACAAACAGTTATTATTATACATGGGTATAACTGTTAAAGATTCCATTATTGTGTACGAGGACAACGAAGCAGCCATAAAGTTAGCTACTAATATTGCTGTAAAAACTAGATCAAAGCATACTGATTTAAGATACTTAAATGTTAGAGAATCTGAAAAGAATGGGCTAATTAAATTGGAATACTGCATGACAGAAGAAAACATTGCAGACCAATTTACAAAAACTCAAGGAGTAATTAAGTTTAAAGAGAGTTGTAACAAATATGATTTAAAGATGTAAATAGTTATATTATTATATTTACCTAAAAGGGGAGAATGTTAAGGATAACATTGTTTACCCTAACTGGTTTAGGTAAAATAATAAATATGTTATCATAGTTTATTAGTTAAAGTGTCTGCAACTTTAACTGTAGGAATGTAATTAAGGGAGTGGTTGTTAAAGGCACCATAAAAGAAGCAAGGCACTGCAGCTTGCTCTCTCTGGCTTGATGATCCCTAATTACTGGATGAAGACTGCGTTTTTTCCCTACTGGAACGGGAGAGAGATAGGACTGATTTGTAAGTGAACTGACATAGGATATTCTGCACGGACTTTGCTAATTGAATATCCTTGAATTGACTGACTAAAACGATACATGACTAATGGACTGTTATTTTGACTATGCTATAAACTCTAAATGGAATAAACTATATTTTTGATAGCACAAGTGTATCTGTTATTTTTACTGTATGTTAACAAACATACAAACATATCTCACTCATTTATCTGTATGCCTATATGACTAACGCTGCACATTCTGTTTAGCTTGTCTCCTTAACCCTGGTTGGGGAACACAGGCGTAACAGCTTTGAAGGACAGTAGGATTGTTGGTGGTGTTGAATAGTTTTACATCATCCGCAAAGAAGACGCAATTGCTTATAAGGTGATTGCAAAGGTCATTTATATAGACTATAAAGAGTGTGGGTCCTGCCTTGGGGGGACACCACTGTTAGCTATGATTTTGTGTTGCACACTTCTTAAAAGACTGTGTCCTATATCTAAAAAAAGGTTCCTTGAAATTAGTAGCAGTTTCCATCTTCTTGACCTTTCTTCTGTTGATAGCCCCCTTTGTAATTCCAGGTGATACAAATCCAAGAACAATGGCAGGCGGTAAACGTGGTGAGCAGGCCCATCCTAGCAATGGATATGATCGTCCTAGCAGTAGATATGATCGTGTACAGGAAGAAGAAACAGGTAATAATAGCATCAAACTCTGGAAGCCAATCTTCCAAAATGAAGGATTGAAATATCCAAGCCATGACTACACAGGAGCAATCCAAAATACTGTTCCCAGTTGGATTTCTAAAAATTCCTGCTGAATTTTATGATATATGATTTTAATAGGTTTTCAAAATATAAAATGCAAAGAAAATGTAAAAATAGTTGAAAAAAAGACCTAAGAAGAAGGAAGGGGAGGGAAAATAAAAGAAATATAGTGTAAAGGGGGGAAAGGAAAGAAAAAGGCATCAATTTCCGACTCTCTTTGACACAGTAGAAGATAACAGTACAACCACAACTTTTTGCTTTTACAGAAAAGTATGTACAAGCCATTTCTATAACAATAAGTCTAAGTAGTTTAAAAAAACCACAAAAGTTTTATATATATTTTTCATAGCAAACACAAAATCCAGAAGAAATTTCGGAATAGACACAAGGTTAGATATATCATCTAGAAAGTAGATTACAAAAAAAAAAACACAAGATGAAAAAATGAGGAGAGAGATGATTCTTACTAGGCATAAATTGAACATTATAAATCAGGAAGAGAGAGTTAAAGAGGTGAAAAGGGCAAAAAAGAACTTTTTTGAACATGCAAATAAACCAGGGAGGTAGTTAGCTCATAAATTAAGATTAGAAAGAGAAAGCTTGATACAAGAATTGGAGGAGGAGGATGGAAAATTAGAATATCGAATGACTGAGAAAAAATATTTCAAACAACTATATAGGGAGGATGAAATAAAACCTGAGAATATAGAACAATATTTGAAAAGGAAAGATCTCCCAGAAATTAGAGAGGAACAGAAAGAGATATTAAATAAAGAAATAACAGTGATGGAATTGAAAAGCGCGGTTGAAAGGCAGAAAGATAATAAGACGCCAGGGCCGGATGGTCTTCCAGCAGAACTTATAAATGTATTTATGAATGTCTTGAACCAGTGATGTTAGATGTGTACAATGAGGTATTAGACTTTGCCAAATTACCCGATTCATGGAGAGAAGCGAATATCTCAATAATTCCTAAAGAAGATTTAGACCACAAACAGATTAAAAATTATAGACCAATCTCACTCCTGAACGTAGACTATAAAATATTCACAACAATAATGTCAGAAGGATTAAAAATTATATTAAAGGAACTTATTCATATTGACCAGAACGGTTTTCTACCTTCTAGACAGATAAGGAACAATATAAGGATAGTATTAAATGTATTAGAATACTATGAGGCCCACCCGGAAAAGCAGGCAGCGTTGATTTTCTTGGATGCTCAGAAGGCCTTCGACAATCTCAGCTGGCAGTTCTTGATCTAACAGGTCAAAAATATGGGATTTGGATCTAAATTCAAGAAAATGATTGACACAATTTATTCGAACCAAAAAACTAGGGTACCGTATATACTCGAGTATAAGCCGAGTTTTTCAATCCATTCTTTGTGCTGAAAAAACCGCCCTCGGCTTATACTCGAGTCAGATTCCCCTCTGAAAAAAAAATGGTGTGGAGCTCCGGAGCTGGGCAGCCACTTTCCTGCAGGCAAGCCCCACTTCATGGACTCCGTCCATCCTCGCTCCCATCCACCCACCCACCCACCCAAAGCGACGAAGTCCCCCAATCGTGCAGCCCAGAATTGCCCTCCCCTCACGGGGCAGCAACGACGCCCGGTGTTTCCCGAGACAAGAAGCTCCACCGTGCAATGAAAGCGCCCTGGTTCTAAGCTCAGAAAACAACGCGAGGCGAGGTCGCTTCGGCTCCGCTCAGCTTCGTTTCCTAGCTGCTTTCAGTCCGCTCGGGAGGAGGGGGAGGAGGTGGTGGCGGCAGCTTGTGTTGTTTTCTGAGCTCTAGGCCACCACCTCCTCCCCCTCCTCCCGAGCAGACTGAAAGCAGCTAGGAAACGAAGCTGAGCGGAGCCTAGAGCTCAGAAAACAACGCGAGGCGAGGTCGCTTCGGTTCTGCTCAGCTTCGTTTCCTAGCAGCTTTCAGTCCGCTCGGGAGGAGGGGGAGGAGGTGGTGGCCTAGAGCTCAGAAAACAACGCAAGCTGCCACCACCACCTCCTCCCCCTCCTCCCGAGTGGACTGAAAGCAGCTAGGAAACGAAGCTGAGCGGAACCGAAGCGGCCTCGCCTCGCATTGTTTTCTGAGCTCTAGGCTCAGCTCAGCTTTGTTTCCTAGTAGCTTTCAGTCCGCTCGGGAAGAGGGGGAGGAAGTAGTGGCGGCAGCTTGCGTTGTTTTCTGAGCTCTAGGCCACCACCTCCTCCCCCTTCTCCCAAGCGGACTGAAAGCAGCTAGGAAACGAAGCTGAGCTGAGCCTTGAGCTCAGAAAACAACGCGAGGCGAAGTCGCTTCAGTTCCGCTCAGCTTCGTTTCCTAGCTGCTTTCAGTCCGCTCGGGAGGAGGGGGAGGAGGTGGTGGCGGCAGCTTGCGTTGTTTTCTGAGCTCTAGGCCACCACCTCCTCCCCCTCCTCCCGAGCGGACTGAAAGCAGCTAGGAAACGAAGCTGAGCGGAACCGAAGCAACCTCGCCTCGCGTTGTTTTCTGAACCCGCGAGCCTAGAGCCAGGGCGCTTTCATTACACGGCGGAGCTTCATCTCGGGAAATACTGGGTGTCGTTGCTGCCCCGAGGGGAGGGCAATTCTGGGCTGCGCAATTGGGGGACTTCGTGGCTTTGGGTTGGTGGGAGCGAGGACGTTGACTTTAAGCGCTGCTGACCAAGTGTTTCACAAATACCAGTGGGACCTCTGTCCACCACCACCCCTCCCTCTTTTGCCTCCTTCCTTCTGATCAATCAGGTTTTCCTAGTATTTGCTCACAGCTGCGTTTTCTCTTCTGCTGTGCTAGGCATTGAACGCGGGGATTTCTGATTCCCCTTACACGCGCGTGGATATGCCGCAGGGCATTTTCTTCCAAATGCCCCACTGGCAGAGAACACTGACTTTCATAATAGTGAGATCATTTCCCAAATTAATTGATTCACTAACCCAAAAGAAGATGTCGATGACAGTGGGAGGCAGGAGTCACTCTCTCCCTTGCAAGAAAAAAGCAAGAGCCGTTCTTATGATCTCTCTCTCTCTCTCCCAGTAATACAGTCAAGCCCTTTCCAGCATGCGGGATCCGCCCCCGCCGCTTTGCACCTTGCAAATGAAAAACCCCGGGATTTTGCATTTGCAGGGTGCAAAGCGGCGGCGGCAGATCGCGCATGCTGGAAAGGGCTTAACTGTATTACGGGGAGAGAGAGAGAGAAAGAGAGAGAGAGATCATAAGAACGGCTCTTGCTTTTTTCTTGCAAGGGAGAGAGTGACTCCTGCCTCCCACTGTCATCATCATCTTCTTTTGGGTTAGTGAATCAATTAAACCTTTCATGATAGTGAGATTGTTTCCCAAATTGATTAATCTGTTTTTCTTTGAAATAAATATTCAAAAACATTTAATCTACTGATGCCTCAATTAATGTAATTTTATTAGTATTTATTTTTATTTTTGAAATTTACCAGTAGCTGCTGCATTTCCCACCCTCGGCTTATACTCGAGTCAATAAGTTTTCCCAGTTTTTTGTGGTAAAATTAGGTGCCTCGGCTTATATTCGGGTCGACTTATACTCGAGTATATACGGTAATTATAAATGGGGAGTTTACTGAAAACTTTAAGATTATGAAAGGTGTTAGGCAGGGATGTGCAATGTCGCCTCTGCTTTTTATCTTGACCATCAAAGTGCTTTTAAATCAGATTAGACAAAGAAAGGAAATGATTCGACTGAAGAGCAAAAAAGAAGAATATAAAGTACAGGTGTTTGTGGACGACTTAGTGTTTTTTGTGGCAGATCCAATGGAGTTAGGGACCTATCTAATTCAAGAATTAGAAGAATATTGGGCGGTAGCAAGACTAAAAATTAATAAAGATAAAACAAAAGTAATAACCAAAAAAAAAGGAAAGGAAATTGGGATTGCAAAGTATCAAAAAACTTAAATATCTAGGAATTTGGTTAACAGGAAGATGCTCTTCCATAAAAGAGGATAATTTTATGAAATTACTTTCACAGATAAAGAAAGATCTGGCCAATTGGGGAAAATTACAACTATCACTATTAGGCTGAATAGCAGCCATAAAAATGAACATATTACTGAAACTATTATCCTATTTTTAAACAATACCTATAAAATTGGATTTTTTCAGGAGTTAGATTTTTTTCAGGAATTAGATAGGACGATAATGAAATTTATATGGATGGGGAAAAAAGCACGAATAAAATTGAAAACGTTACAAGATAGTAGAACCAGAGGCGGCCTTGGACTCCCAAAATGGGAAACATTATCAAGCAGCAATTTTACTATGGGTTAAGGAGTGGATAAACTTAAAAATAAAAGAATTTTGGCGATAGAAGGTCATGACCTCCAAATTGGGTGGCATGCCTTTCTATGGGATAAAAAGAATAAGATTCACTCCTATTTCCATAGACATTTGATAAGGGACTCACTTTTACAAACATGGGAGAAAATTTTAAAAAAGCATTATTTGAAAAGACCACACTGGATCTCACCTATGGAAGCTATATTATATCCAAATACAAAGGACATTTTAAAAAATGATTAGATATAAAGAATTGATAAATGAACAAAAAAAAAAAGAGTGAAAGTGTTGGAATACATCTTCATTTGTAACAGTAGCAAAAGCTTCAGCCATTGCAGTAGATTTTAGTTGTATTAGTACTATGTTTGCCTGGTCTTATTTTCATTGGGACTTATTTTTGGGGGGTGTCTTATTTCTTTCTCCATGTATGTGAGGCCCACTTCTTCCGGTTGCTTGCGGTGTGCGAGTACCACTGCTGTGACACACCGGCTTACCTAGGACTCCCATAGCCAGGCCACTCATGCTCTGAAACCTGCCTCACCTTGCGGCCATGGCACCAGCAGCCCCATCCAGCAGGACCCTGCATGGCTGCCGACCCACGCTTGCTTGCAGCCACAATGGAGTAGGAGGCTGAGCAATGTACTGTTGCTATGGCCATGAGGTGAGGCAGATGGAGCTGATGCACGTGCCCTGCACTGATTTACCTCAGGGCCACGCCAGCCACACCCTGACACCTGCCTCGCTCAGCCTCCTGCTCCATGAGGCCACGAGCAAGCAGAAGTGGCCGGTGGCCACGTGGGCTCCTCCTGCACATGATTTTTGGAGCTGCCACTGCAAGGCAGGTGTCGGCATGGTTGGCCTGGCTGTGGGGTCCTGAGGTAAGCCGGTACAGGATGTCTGTGGTAGCTCCAACACCGCCTCGCTTCGTGGCCACGGCACCACAAGCAACCAGACAGAATAGGCGACCAGGTGATGGCTGCACAGGCTCTTTAGGGGTTATTTTGGGGGTAGGGCTTATATTAGGCACGCACACAAAAAGCATGCTAGGGCTTATTTTCTGGATAGGCCTTATTTTTAGGGAAATGGGTAGAAACTATTTCTCCCAGTTTTCCTTTAAATATTGACAAAGGAGAGGATTTTAGGAGAATAGACAAACTGAATAGAGGAGTCACTGAAGTGAATGAAAAATAAATAAAAAGTGTTGGTAAATTAAACAGAAATTATGATCTCCTGCCTGGGTCTCTGCTACAGGTCTTTTCTGCTGAAATTATAACTTGGGAAAGGAATCTGTATCTAATTTCTTATAAGTCATTTAAGACACTTGTGTTTTTGTGTGTTGTGCATGGATTGGCGTTTGTGGGTGTTGCTGAATGGAAAGCTTTTCAATCATTCATTCTAGCCTTTCAATTCTTTGTTAGGCTCTCACCTTTCTTAGTTTTTGAAGACCAGCCAAGACCAACAGATTCTCAAATGAATTCAACTCTTTTAACAGAATGTAGATAATGGAATGTTGATTTTTTTTTTTGCTTCTCTAATGAAAAGTTGCCCAATTTATTAACGGCCATAAGAATCCTTTGCATGACAAGTTATTTTCTGCTGTATGCTTTTTAAAAGGCTGTGTCTTATACCTAAACATTAGTAGTAATTTGCCATCTTCTGAAAGCATCTTGGCCGTTCTTCTTGTGACAGCCGCACTTCTAATTCCAGGTTGTGTAAATATAGAAATCTGGAACATAGATGAGGAGCAAGAGCTGCAGGACCTTTCTCCCAGTGGAAATGCACGAGGACAAGAGGAAGAACCAGGTATAGTAACAGTATCGAGATCTGGAAGCCATTCACCCAAATGAGGGATTGAATTATCCAAACCATGGCCACGGAGCAATACAAAACACATACTCTGTCCTCAATTGGACTTTGAAAAATTGCTGAATTTTAATCTTTCACGAGACAGAGAGCAGATGTTCAGAATCTGTTGCAGGGGACAGCCTTAAAATAAATGTAGTGAAATAAAGAAGCAAATGGGACTAGAGAGAGAGGAACTAGTCCTAGTAAATGGTAACAAGTCACTGACCTAAAATGTATTGGATTGGATGAGAGCATGAGAAATCAGCTTCAAACATTCAAGAATATAGATTTTTGGTATGGATCTGCCTGGGATGTTCCTTGTCCAGGATGCTGTAGAACGGAGAAGAGGAAAAATGGATTTGTTCCAGGGACCATTTGTAGTTTATCTCAAGCAATTAAAAGTCTTAGGCCAATTTTACCCCACCTTTGTGCAGACTTTGTGTAGTTTCTCTGCAGTACCATCAATTTATTTATTCCTTTGTTTGTTTTATCCGTTCATTTATTCATTCCTTCATTCCATTTCTATAGGTACTCTATTCAACCAACTGGGTGGCTCACAATTCTAAAATTATAGAAGGATTAAAATAAATACAAAAACATTGGGAGCTATCCGTGGAGCTACTTTGGCCCCATTGAAAAAGTGACCCGGTGTTCGGCTCCGAAAGGGTGGGCTGGGGGAAGCAGATGGTTTGCCCCTTTCGGAGAAGTGGAATTACGGTATGACTGAAGAAAGGACTCTGCTGCCTGATTTCTAGTAAAGCAGTTCAGGCTAAACGTTTCTGTTTGCAGGTTGCAGGATTTGGGGTGGATAGAAATTGCTGAAAAGTGGTAGGCGATAAACGTGATGAGCAGGCCCATCCTAGCGATGGATATGATCATCCTAGCAGTAGATATGATCGTGTACAGGAAGAAGAAACAGGAAATAAACTCTGTTTATTCCAAACTCTGGAAGCCAATCTTCCAAAATGAAGGATTGAAATATCTAAGCCATGACGACACAAGAGCAATCCAAAATACTGTTCCCAGTTGGATTTCCAAAAATTCCTGCTGAATTTTATCATATATGATTTTTAATAGGTTTTCAAAATATAAAATGCAAAGAAAATGTTGCCTTGCTAATAGGAATAGTACCCCAAAATATCTGCAGTGGCTAATTTCCACTTTGCTTAGGTTGAGTGTCTTACATAAAAAGCACTGCATTGTTGTGTATAAATCAGTATACTGTGTGTCTACTTAATCATGGTTCTTTATACAACAGGAAGGTATACCTTAGTGAAATCTGATTGTATGGTACATATTTTTACATAAGGCAGTAGACAGCTTCACACGTGTATATATCATCAATCTGTTTAGATCATTCTGCTTTTGGGTAAGTTCTGCAGAGGTCTAGAACAGCTTCTGGGGCATCTATGGTGGTCTGGCCCAACCTGAAGAATTGAGAAGTTTGGAGGTGTGTGGACTTGGTCTGCTTGAACTCCCGAGCCAAGAAGTCTGGAAATTGAAGTCCACATCTTCAGGGTGCCCACGATGGGAAACACTGGTCTACTGATTTGGCCTGAATAGCCATTTCTGCTCCCTGCCCTGCAGAGAGAAAAGGAAGTATTTTGGAGGAACTTTGCAATAAAACTGTATTTCCTTAACAAAATCAAACCTCAAAACCCCATGAGCCTTTGTCTCTTTTCTGTCTGGGGAAGCTATTAAATGATGAAACAAGTTTCCTTTGGAAGTTGTAGTTGATCAGTCAACTGGTTTCAGGAAAACAGAGAAAAAGAATATGAAAGGAGTTTTCCCCTTTTTTCAAGCCAGGAAGTTGCAGGCAAGTAAGACAGGAAGCACACACTTCTGAGGTAAAGGAGGTGATCCATTTCTTCCCAACAACAAAAAGATTTGTTCTTTGGGGAGCTAAAAATTAAACAACTTTTCTCTTGCTGATTTCCAAGAAAAAAGGCAGAGGTTAGTTAAGAGAACTCTGATTCTAACTTTTCATTTCAGTGGGTGCATCCAGCAATGTGAGTTGAACCTTCTTCCCACGTTGTCAACCTCCTCTTAACCTGACTTTGGAAATCTTGTTGATTTAAGATTTTGTGTTTTTTTCTTCTGCTTTAGATAATATGCAGAACAGCAGATGCTCAAAACTGATAAATTTTTTCGTTGTGTACTGGCATTATATTGTCACTGCTGTTATTGCTTTTGGTGCTGGTGCTGGTGTTTGTGCTGTTGTATTTTTCAGAGGTAAGTTATCCAAACTCTAATATTGCAAGCTAAGTGATACTTTTATTTTTTTTTAGTGAGGGTTTGTTTTTTGCATTCCTTTCTACCCTCCACCTAGGAGATAACAGCAGCCAGGTTGGACTGTCCCTGGGTAAACCCAGGTTTATTTATCTGCTTGTTTGTTCAATTACTATAGCTGCCTATCACAGTGAATGACTCTAGACATCCTACAATTCAGAACATGTATTACAATTGATTCTTTCTGTTTGTTACTTTGTCAGAAATATAACATATAGAAGACAAAGCAATAAATTTAGTAGTTTAAAAAAATTTAGGGGCCGTATTTTGCAAAGGGTAGGAACTAATGTCGTACCAGTGTATTAATCAGTATTCAACTAGGGGGGATAATATGTGTATATATCCTGGAGGGGTGTTGATGCATCTTTTCTTTTTTAATGTTTTGATTGTTTTGTGGTTCTTTTGGATCTTTTTTGTATTTGTATTTGTATTTTAATCTTGTCTTGAGAAATATATTTATTTATTTATTTATATATATTCTGGGGTTTTCATGGGCATTTGTATGTGGATCTTTGGTTATTCGGGTTTTCTCCCGCATAAAATTGGAAGTATCTAGGCGACGTTTCAATGAAGTCTCATTCATCATCTTCAGGCTTGTGTCTTTGGCTTTGTGCTTCTCGGAGTAATGTTGGTGGATGGTGAATATTTTTCTGTTTGTGCAGAATGCTGTTTTAATATTGTGTTTTTGGAGGATCTTGCTGATTTTGTCTGTAGTGGCTTTTATATATGGGAGGAGGGCTTTGTTCTCTTGTTCTCTGTCTTGGATTTTGGTTGGGGTTTCTTTTTGGATTAGGTGCTTAATCTTCTTTCTTTGGAATCCATTGGCTGTTAGTATGTTAGTGAGAGTGTGTAGTTCGGTTTTTAGGTGTTGTTCGTTGGCTAAGCATTTTGTTCTGGAGATGAGTGTCTCAGCTATGGAATTGATCTGTGCTGGGTGGTGGTGTGAGATAGCGGTTTGTATGTGTATACATACAAACACATACAAATCGCTATCCACACACTCTCACCCACCAACACTGAGGTCAACATCCAAGCCGTTGCCACCCGCCCGCCCGAGGATGCAAGAGGGGGGGAATTAAGTCAGCCCCAAAAAGACGGCCTAGCCATTTTTTCGGGAGTCAAAAAAAAAATAAGGCCCGGCCTTATTTTGTGAGAAACACGGTAGGAAAACTTTGTTTTATCCTATGGCTGAATGGATTGATTAGATAGCTTCTAACATTCCTAAACTGAAAAGATAAAGGTTACAGAAGGATGGCAGGATACTATCTCCTGATAAGGAAAAGTTTCTTAGTGTCAACTAGCATTTGGTTATCTAACTTCAGACAACCTTTGTGGCTGATTTATTGTGAAAAGGAGGGATTATTTTTCCCTTTTTTTCCTTTGTTATGTTAATTATAAAAGGGGAAGTAAGCTAAGGCTCTAGGTTCATTCTTTGAATAAGAGAAATCCTTTTTGTCTGAATATTCTGTAAATTGTAATAAAATGATCTTCCTCTCTTGGTTTGTCACATTGAAAAATGTTTTCTACTGATTTTATTGTTTTTAAATGGTTTTTTTTTTAAATTTTCAGTTGTATGTATGTATGTATGTATATATGTGTGTGTGTGTGTGTGTGTGTGTGTGTATATATATATATATATATATATATATATATATATATATATATATATATATATATATATATATATATGGTATTTAGCTTTGTTCGGGTATTTTCCCACGTCATTGTAGTTGTGCTTTTAAAGTTGTAGCAACATTTCGGCAGAATCTCATCTGCCATCATCAGGCTTCTGTATTGTGTCCGCCTGTGAGTCAGGCTCCCACAGTTGTTTCAGTTTTAAATTTGGGGCAGCCTATTGCTGTGCCAGAATGTTTTTTTTCGTCATCCTGATTGGTTGGGAATCTTGGTCTGTGTTTATTGGTCTTGGAGTTTGCTGTGTTCTGCTTGATTGGTGTTTCTAATATCTTCTGTCTGTTTTGTGGCTCTTTTTGTATCTTGATTGGCTGGCAACATTGTGTTCCTTTATTGGAAGCCTTTAGTGCAGCTTGGCTTCGGGTAAATGGATGGCTATCACTAGTTAGGAAGCTGAGTTTCATCTGGGTGTCTGGTTGAGGTGTGTTTGAGCTGGAGGTATCAGGGGGGATCTGTTTGTACCCAGGTGTTTACCTGACTAGTGGTGTGGAGATTTTTTTTTTGTTTGTGAGTGCAGGCTTCCAAATGATTGACAGCCTGGTGGAATCATCTCTTCTATTCATGCTTTCAGGTCTTTTTTCAATCTCTATGGCTTCTCTGATGATTCTGTGGCTGGGGTTTTCTATAGTGGCTAGGGTTTTGGTGCCATTGAAGTTGATGCGATGACCTGTGGCTTCCATGTGTTGGACTAGTGAGGAAGTGTGTTCCAGCTTTTTGACTGCATTTTTGTGTTCATCCAGGCGGGTACTTATTCTTTTATTGGTCTATCCAATGTATGCAGCTGCATCACTACCTGCTTCAAACCCCTCTGAGCCATACATGAAGCGAACTGAAGCCCATCATGAAGATGCGGCACAACCACGAACACGAAGCCAAACAGCAGGATCACAGTTCACCAGCTCAAATCCCCCAGCAACTAAGACTAACCTGAGCACAACCAAGCCCACACCCCCAGCCAATCAAAACACAGCCAAGCCCCCACCCAATCAAGTCAAACCCCCCACTAGCAGTTAAAAGGAAGAAGCAGCTGCAAGCTCACATTACTCTAAGAAGCACAAGGCCGAAGACACAAGCCTGAAAATGATAAATGAGACTTCATTGAAACGTCGCCTAGGTATTTCCAATTTTCCGTGGGAGAAAACCCGAATAACCAAAGATCCACATACAAATACCCGCGAAAACCTCAGAAAACTTGTGTGTGTGTTTGTGTGTGTGTGTGTGTGCTTAAGTTTTCACAGGGACTTACATGTATGGTATTCAGCTTTGTTCGGGTATTTTCCCATGTCATTATAGTTGTGCTTTTAAAGTTGAAGCAATGTTTCGGCAGAATCTCATCTGCCATCATCAGGCTTCTGTATTGTGTTCGTCTGCCAAAATGTTGCTATAACTTTAAAAGCACAACTATAATGATGTGGGAAAATAACCCAACAAAGCTGAATACATACATATATACATACATACATACATATACATATACATACATACATACATACATACATACATGAGACATGGTCCACTAACTTTTCACCATCTTGTTACCTGTTGCAGATTTTAATCCCCTGCTCCAAAAGCTCCGTATGCTCCTTAGCCAATGAAAGCTTGAACATCTGCTCTGGAAGTGCAGATTTCCAGCTATTCCTTATTACAGATAGTCCTCAACTTATGACCGATCACTTAACCACTGTTTGAAATTATGATTCAGCTCTCAAGGGCTACAGATTTGAAGTTACAGCAAATGTTCCCCCCCTCTGCCCCCCCCCCGGGAGTCGTGATCACATTTGGGGTGCATTTATGTATTGCAAGATCACAACATTTTTGCTGGAAACATGTTTACTTCTAATTTCTGACAAAAAAACACACATTGGGGAAAATGGATTCACTTTACACTCACCATGTTTGTTTTATGGCCACTGCATTCGCTTAATGACCACTGCAAAAAATGTTGTAAGATCAAGTCAGTTGTGTGAGGCCTCGGCTTATGACCATCACGACTTAAGTTAAGACGTCAGAAATTATAGTCTTCATCACCATCATAAGTTTAGGACTAGCTGTATTCCTCATGCACATTTGTGCTTAATTGACTGTGGAGAATGTTTGTTAGATCATGATCTCTTTGTTTCCCCTCCTTAGTATCACAGATAAATAAGACAACTTTAAACCCAGATGGCTGTATGCTGCTATTGGCAGCCTCTGAACATGGGAGACGCCCGTGCCCGACTGATTGGATTGGGTACCAGACGAAATGTTTCCACTTCTCAGATAAGGAAGAAACCTGGTCTTCTAGTAAACACTTTTGCTCTTTGTACAATGCCTCGCTGGGCATTATTGAAAAGGAAGAAATGGTAAGGGGTGAAAATATCCTACTGTATTGTGGATGGTACCAATTTCATGCAGAGTCCACGTACATCAGTTCTGCTAGCAGGGAATCGATTTTATACAATATGTTGATTTTCATTTTGTGCTGGTCCGTGACCATAGCGAAGTTTGAAAAAAAGTTCGGATTGATTTTAATCAAGGAAGAGCATCTATCACGTTCTAATTTATGGCCAGTGTCTTTAGCCTATGTTACTACAGGTAGACCTTATTTAATGACTGCCCTGTTTACTGACTATATAAAGTTACTTTTTTCCAGATTTCATCTCTCCAGCTTTTTTTCTACTTTAGCCTTTTCGCTTCTTTTTGCTCTGTGTTCTGGAACTGAGTCCAGTTAACACACCAGCCTCTCCTTTCTGAAATAGCTGCCCCCCCTTTTAAGGGGAACAGCTCCCTTTTCTGCTGAGTGGGATCTTTTTAACCTTTCGGGAAAAGGAAGTGAGAGAAAACAGCACAGTTGTTTTGCCTTCATGCATCCTCTACTAGGATATATTGAAATCATTGATTTTAGGGCTGGTTAGCACTCTGATTTGACTCTAAAAGGGGGCTTTGAGGTGTAAGGGGTGTCAACATAGCAGCTTTCTGCAACCATTTAAAATAGCTGCACCTTTTCCTGGGATTCTGGGGCAGGAGCTGGCTTAAGGAGCTGAAGACTTAATGTTCTCAAGCGTTTTGGGAAAAATGGAGCAGGCAGTCTCTGTAACCTGGTATGAACCTATATAATATATAATATATAATCAAACAATATTATAGAATTATTGGCCGACTCTAAATATCAGTGATTTGATTATTGAGGAAATAGGTAAACGGTTGAAACATATGTACGCTTGGGGGTCTGTAAACATTTCACAGTGATTTAATGTAATTTAATGTTTACCATTTATTCTGTCGAAAGGATTTTGTGCGGCGTTACAAAGGCAGCATTCCCCACTGGATTGGCCTCTGCCGAGACCCAAAGCAACCCTGGACATGGGTCAACGGAAGTGTTTCCACGTGAGTCATCCTTTCTCTCTTATGCCTTCACTTGAGGAGTGGTGAGATGGGCAGCGTATAAATTTAATAAATGAATGAAATAAACTCTACACCAGCCAATGCTGAAAAGAAGTGGCATGCATTATTCATCATCCAGGGCAGTCCTGCATATTTTCATAAATGCCAACTTTGTGCTTAAAACTAGAGAATTTAGAGAATGGAAGCAAGCCAATGTGATGTAGTGGTTAAGTTGAGAAACCCAGGTTAGGTCTCTTCTCAACCATAAAAGATGCCTGGGGATTATAGACTGGCCCTTCTTTCACATTAAGAGGAGCCAGTATGGTCTGGTAGTGAACGTTTCACATTAAGAGAGAGGAGACCCAGGTTCGAATCTCCTTTGAGCCACTGAAAATTCCTTGCTGACTTCTGGCCAGGTCCTCTGAGCCTTACCTTCTTCATATGTTAGATAAGTACTTGTAAGAGCCAATTTGGCTTGGCAGTTAAGGCAGCAGACTAAAAAACTGGGGACTGTGAATTCTAGTTGTGCCTTGGGCACAAAGCCAGCTGGAGGATCTTGGGCCAGTCACTTTCCCTCAACCCTAGGAAGGAAACAATGGCAAACCACTTCTGAAAAACTTTGCCAAGAATTGTCCAGGCAATCTCTAAAAATAGGACATAAGAAAAAATAAATGTAAAATAAAAATAAATTAGTCCCTAAACAAAAAGCTGGAATAGAAGTCTAACAAATAAGTACATCGAGAAGAATAGCCCCAATATGGCTGCTTTCTAAATTAACTTGGAGTCCTAGCTCAGAATTTGGGCTCAGGAAGAGAATAGACACATCACTAATCACACGTGATTGAAACCAACCTGTTTTAGCAAATGTATGGCCTCCAGATGGACCAGTTCCCATCAGTTCTGAGCACAAAGGAGGAGTGAGTCATAGCTCAAAGTTGCTAGGAAATACCATACTGACTACTGCCAGACTAGCCCATACAAATCCACTGCTATCTTCTTATCACCCACTCAGCCTTGCTTCTCCCTATTGGCGAGTTGAGATTTGCTCATTCTTGACTGAACAAAAAGCTATACTGGCATGAAATTTGGGGACTCCGTTGGTACCTCTCCAATCCAAGTCACTGTGGTTGCCTGACTTTTCCTCCAGGACCATGAATGTTGACGTAGATCTTATGCACCGTGTGACTGCTCTTGGAGATTGTTGGAATAAAGAAACAAATTAGAGCACCCAATTAAGTCAATTAAGGGTGAATTAAACCTAGCTAGAGCAAGTTGATAACATGGTTAGATGCCAGTGGGGGACAAAGCTTTTAACCCTTGTTGCCCTTGTATTGCAGGTGGGAGGTCCTCGGTGATGGAGGGGACTGTGCCTACCTGAATGATGAAGGCAAAGCAAGCAGTTCCAGGTGCAGCACCCTCCATCACTGGATATGCAGCAAGCCTGATGAATTCACAAGTCCAAAGATAGGTTGAAGACATGGCCTCCAATCCACTCACCTGCAATTATCTCGTAATATTGGCTAAAGCAGCAGTCGCCAACTGGTGGGTCACGGCCCAATGATGGGCTGTGACAAAATTTTGGTGGGCCGCAGAGAAATCTCACCCCCAGAGCACCCCTCCAAAGCAATTAATCCAGGCTGCGCAGAAACACAAGGCTGCGCCGCCCACATGGCCTGTGGGAACCCTCCCTGCCCACTCACTCCTTACCTGACAAACTTGCCTGCTAAATTTATATTTTTCCTTTTTCCGACCATCATCTGTTCTGCTGTGCTGGGAGATTTAGATTAGCTAGGAAGCAGGAAATGGTTGGATTTCTTGCTAGTTGTCAGCCTTCAAGATCTTCTACTATTGCTTTGCATCTTTTGGCTGCCATAAGTAATGGGGGGAGGAGGGAGTAAAGTCTGGGAAATGAGCTGGAGGTGTTACATTCTAGTGTTGTATAAAATGAGGAGGGGGGAGTATAAATTCTTGCTTAGGTTTCTATTTCTCGCTTAGCTTTCTTTTCTCTGCACAACTGCAAACTTTTATCAAAATATGCCAAGGTCAAAGGAAAGAGGCCTCATCATCACCTGAAGATGTCCACATGATCATATTCACAACTTTTAATTGGAAGAATCATTTGAATTATTGGGGGTGGGACCATTTCCATCACTTTGTATATGTGATTTGTGCATCTAATTTCCCATATTCAGAATTCTATGGTTGCTACCACTTCAAATTCAGTAAAAGATATCTTTTCTCTAACCCAAAGAGTCTAAGTATTTCTTTCTTGAATTTTGAATGGAGCTCCACCTGACACTAGTCTTTAGATCCTTGCCTCCGCTTTTAAGCACCAAACCTCCATTAGGAAGCAAACCTCCATTTGCAAGCAAATTCAGTGCAGACTCACGGCAAGCAAATTTGAGGGACTGACCTAGCTGATGGCAGATAGATAGATCACTGAATGAATCTGTGAGCAACTCAATCTGCCTGCTTTGCCTGATTTTGGGTGAAAGTTGCTCTTTTTTAATTAAAAAAAATCAATATTTATATACATGGTGTGTTGTGAGTTAATTTTATGAGTTTGCTTGTAAGCAAATTTTATGTGACAGACTGAGCTAAGAGATAAGATAAGAAGAACTTTATTGTCATTGTATAAGTACAACGAAGCTGTGGATGCATCCCAGCAACTGTTCGCATATAATAAAACCAGAGCACTTAAAAATGAAGATAAGAAAAATAAAGTACCCATGTCTCCATTTACAATTAGAGAGTACAATATCTATGAATATACACAAAATATACATCCAATGCTGACTGTGACACTTTGCTAAGTGTAATACACAAGAGATGGATTGTACTGTAATATGTTATTATACATCTGAATGAGGTATTGCGATTTCACATCTTAATAAGGTAGTGACTTTGTATTTATTTGCAGTTTGGATGGCCCAGGGAAAGAAACTATTTGTTAGTCTAGTGGTGTGGGATTTTATTGACCTTAAGCGCCGTCCAGACGGCAGCAGGTCAAAAAGATAATTGCTAGGGTATGAGGGGTCTTCTATGATGGCCTTGATTCTGCTTTGGTAGCAGGACCTGGCTAAGTCTTCCAGGGAGGGCAGAGGGCAACCAGTGATCTTTTGAGCTGTGTTTATCATCCTCTGTACAGTTTTCCTGTCCTCAGCTGAGGAGCCTGCATACCACACATCCAAACAGTATGTCAGAGTGCTCTCCACAGAGGCTTTATAGAAAGCCAGCAACAGCTTCTTATCCAGATTGTCTTTCATGAGAACTCACAGGAAGTGCAGCCGCTGCTGAGCCTTCTTCACTATGGCCTTGGTGTTAGGGGACCAAGAGATATCAGCTGAAATATGAATGCCAAGGAATCTGACCGTAGGGACAGTTTCCATTCATTCTCCGTTGATGAGTGGGGCATGGTCCTGTCCATGTTTCCTGAAGTCCATAATCAGTTCTTTGGTTTTATGGCCATTCGGTGACAGATTGTTCTGTGAACACCAGACAGACAGGTTCTCTACTTCTGTCCTATATGCCGTCTCATCCTCTCTGGAGATGAGACCAGTTACGGTCGTGTCATCCACAAACTTTATAATGGTGTTTGTTGCGTGGCTTGGTGAGCAGTCAAGGGTGTACAAGGTATATGGCAGGGGGCTCAAGACACAACCCTGGGGGGAACCAGTACTGAGTGTAATAGTGGAAGAAAGGTGGGGACCAAGTCTAACAGACTGTGGTCTGTTTGTCAAAAAGTTCTTAATCCAGGAGCACGTGGTGGTGGGGACCTGCAGATTATACAGTTTGGTTACTAGTATATCTGGGATGACAGTGTTAAACGCAGAGCTGTAGTCCACAAAGAGCATCCTCACATAGCTCTGTTCTCCAGATGACTCGGCGCTCTATGAAGTGTGATGGCCACAGCATCCTCTGTAGATCGGTTTGCTCTATAAGCAAACTGATGTTGATCAAAGGAGGGCGAGAGGCAGTCTGATGTGCTGTGAAACTAGTCACTCAAAAACATTCATAATGGAGCTTGTTAACGCTATGGGCCTAATTGTCATTTTTATGCTTGGCACACTTAGAAGAAGAGGCGGAGGCAGCATAAAGCTCTAACAGGCTTTATTGTTAACTTGTAACTCAGCTGTGGCTAGCCGCAGCTCGCGGCAGCAGCTGAGAGAGATTCAGCTGATTCCTTTTGATAACTCCTTTTATACCAGAGCTGTCAAACGGTTCAGCCAATCAGGGACTTCCTGGCTCCTGCTTAAACAGTGGACCGGAGTGAGGACTTGCTGGCCTTAACACTCCTTCACCCTGGCTCTGCACAAGTATAGTCGCTCAGATGGGTGGCGCGACGCCTCACTCACTCTAAGCACCTTAGATATGCTGGAGGCTGCAATGTGGAAGGACCTGCTGCTGGGCTGGCATTCTCCCCTCGGGGTGGTGTCGGCTCTCCAGTCATTCTCGGCTGGACATGGAAGGTCTGGTGTCGCTGGAACCTTTCTGAACTCCGGCGAGTGGTCTCTGATTGGTGTCACGGCTTCCCCAGGTATGTCTTCCACAAGAGATTGCTGATCGGGAGTCGGCTGACTATGGGCCTCGGTTTTGCCCCATTCGTAGTCTGCGGCCTTGGTTTCCCTCTGGGCTGGACCTGCTGGGGTACTCCAACGGCTTCTTAGTTGACCCTCGACTTTCCTCCTTAGCATGTTTTATGCCCCTTCTCAGCTCAGCTCTGGCAGTGCTGTACTGTGAGGTGTCACCTGCTCTAAAAGCCAGGTCACAGGCCCTGATCAGAATCTGGACTTGGCTGGTCATCCAGGGTTTCCTGTTTGGGAAGGTCCGTATGCGTTTGTCCACAGTGACATTTTCTACACATGTCGGCACTATAACCGTCCATCCAACAACCTCACCCTGTAGGATTTGGGACCTGTTTTTTGCTCAACCCACTCGAGCAACCATAAGGGATTCCCTGCATAATTTTGGGAGTAGACTGGGTCTCCAGGCCTAAATCCCCTTGCTAGATGAGTCGAGGGGTGCCTTGGGGACATAATTAGAGTGTAGCCTTTCTAGGGTTGTCCGGAGTCTCCTTCCCATTAATAGTTCGGCCTCCTTTTATACCAGAACTATCAGGGACTTCCCGGCTCCTGCTTAAACAGTGGACCTGAATGAGGACTTGCTGGCCTTAACAGTCATTGAGAGTGTTTATATTTGTTTTTTTGGGAACGGGGATGATGGTTGCAGCCTTCAGGCATTGTGGGATGATGGCATATGTTAAAGATAAATTGAACAGCTCTGTAAGTATTTCTGCCAACTGGGTCAGCACATGCTTTAACTACTGCACCAGGAATACCATCAGGCCCAGCAGCTTTCCTGGGATTTACTGCTCTCAGTGTTTTTCTCACCTCATGCACCTGAAGAGAGAGAGGTGCAGCGTCGTGGTCCTTGTGAGGTTGTCCAGGTTCTTGGTGGTCTCAAAGTGTGAGAAAAAGCTGTTTAGCTCCTCTGCCAGAGTGCTACTGCTCTCACTGTTTGTTGGGCCCTGGCCTTTATAGTTGGTCAGGGCCTGTATCCCCCTCCACATCTGCCGTGGGTCACTGTCAGTAAAGTGGCCCTTGACTTTCCTCCTTAGCATGTTTGATGCCCCTTCTCAGCTCAGCTCTGGCAGTGCTGTACTGTGAGGTGTCACCTGCTCTGAAAGCCAGGTCACAGGCCCTGATCAGAATCTGGACTTGGCTGGTCATCCAGGGTTTCCTGTTTGGGAAGGTCCGTATGCGTTTGTTCACAGTGACATTTTCTACACAAGTCTTCACGTAGAAAAGCACAGTCTCTGTGTATAACTCGAAGTCCTGTTGTTTGAAGATGCTCCAATCTGTGCGGGCAAAACAATCCTGAAGCTGGGAGAGGGCTAGCCAATGGCAGATAGATAGATCTCTGAATGAATCTGATTCTGTGAGCAACTCAATCTGCCTGCCTGCTTTGCCTGATTTTGGGTAAAAGTTGCTCTTTTTTTATAAAAAAAATCAATATTTATATCAATATTTATAATATTTACATACAAGCCATGCCCAGCCAGTTACATGACCACCAAGCCACCCTCACAAATTAGGCACGCCCACAGAACCAATTAGTGGTCCCTCGGATCTAAAATTATGAGTTTGGTGGTCCCTGAGGTCCAAAAGGTTGGCGACCCCTGGGTTATAGTAACACATGGGCCTTACTTGCAGAGAAGGGGAAATTATTTCTGCCTTTGCACATTGTAAACCTAGCATATCTGCTCGGGTTATGGTTTTCCTTGGTTCTTGTGCTGGTCAGTGATCAAATCTCAGGGTGTCCTTTTTTGAACAGATAACGGCCGCTAGAGTCAGGGTTGTGATGTGAAAATAGAGGGGCCAGAGATTTCTCCCCTTCCCTTGACTATGTTAAAAGAAGATCTTCTCAGACCCTGGTTGGGATAGGTAGAAGGTGCTTCTGATGTTTAATCAGTTGCTGCTTTTGCCTGGATTTTCTTCTGCATGATATAGTCTGTGTTTCTGCTGTTGCACTATTACATTATTATTCCTTTATACTGTTTACATTTCTACATTGTTTATTAGTCTAAACTGTTTACACCTCCAGATAGTTTAGACCAGTGGTTCTCAACCTGTGGTCTATTACGGGATGGCAATATGGTCACAAGGGATCTACAAAGGCTTGAAAAATGTTATGATTTAAATCTTAAATCTTGGCCACCAAAAGTATTTAAATGGGATTCATGGTGAAGAAAAGGTTGAGAAACACCGGATAGCAGTAGCAATAACATGTAGACATATATACCGCTTCACAGTGCTTTACAGCCTTCTAGAAGCAGTTTACACAGTCAACACCAGAGGTGGTATTCAGCAGGTTCTGATCAGTTCTGGAGAACAGGTAGCAGAAATTTTGAGTAGTTCGGAGAACCCGCAAATACCACCTCTGACTTCCCCTGCCAACCCCATCTATTCTCTGCCTCCCGAGTCCCAGCTGATTGGCTGGGTCTTCTTTTGTTGCCCTGCACAGGAGAACAGAGCTGGAAAGCAGGTTAGTGGGGTGGGAATGGAGATTTTATAGTATCCTTCCCCTGCCACTCCCACAAAGCCACGCCACAGAACCAGTAGTAATATTTTTTGAATCCCATATTGTCCATTAGCATATTGCCCCCCAAAATCCTCATTTTACTAACCTCGGAAGGATGGAAGGCTGAGTCAACCTTGAGCCAGTGAGACTCGAACTGCCAAACTGCTGCCAGCCGGCAGTCGGCAGAAATAGCCTGCAGTACTGCATTTAAAGCACTGCTCCATCATGGCTCTTATAAGACCTCTGTATTGATTTTAGCATTATATTGTTACAGCTCTGCTTCACAAGTGGCGCTGGTTGCCAGTTTGTTTCTGGGTCCAATTCAACATGCTGATTTTAATCTTTAAAATCCTTTATGGCATGGGACTGGGTTACATGAGCAACTATCTCTCCCCAATTGCATCTGTCCATCGCATTACCTCTGGCAGAGAAAGCATGCTGCTAGGGATCTACCTTTAGTGGATCCCAGGAGTGGACTTTCTCTGTGATAAGACTCACTTTATGGGACATTCCTCCCCACCCCCCATGTTGATTTTCTGGAAGTCCCTCAAGTCCTGGTTATGACATTACACCAGGAGATCCAAGGACGGGGGATCAAACTCGATTTCATTTTTTTAAAAAAAGTTTTTATTTTTTAAGACAAACATATATACAAACAATACATAAAAACATATTCCATTTTATATACATACAGTGTGTCAGTTGGTTATGAATCTTTTGTGCTATCCTTTCATAGTCATTACTCAGTTTATATAGATTTCACATTGTCAAACTAACAAATGCTTATATATTTATCAGTTATTAATCATCCGTGACTATTTTTCCATCATTTTATACGATATATTCTAATTTTCATTATGATTTAATCTTATACATTAATCCAATGGTTATATATTTTATATTGTATTCTATATCAATCTATTAACTTTTATTGTAAGGCTTACTAATCTATTTCTTTACCATGTCTTTTTATCTAACAATTGATAAAATAAATCATATCATATAAATTTGTTTATCTTCTTGTTCTCTAATTTCAAAGGTCAATTTACTCATTTCAGCACAATCCATAATTTTCTTAGTAACTTCCTCCTGCATAGGTATTTTATCATTTTTCCAATTCTAGCCGCTGTTAAAACATTTATAATCAAATATTTCAGCTCTTTGTTGTATATTTCTAGTATAATTCCCAATAATGTGAATGGTCATGAGTGTGAAAAATCATCATGTCACTTTTTTTTTAGTGCCGTTGTAACTTTGAACGGTCGCTAAAGGAACTGTTCTAAGTGGAAGGCCACCTGGATTCCTGCCCAGTTTAATTATTGTAGAGTCCTTCCTAGTTTTTCTCTTGAATGATTTATATAACCAGAGCTTCTGTCTCACAGATCCACTTGGTCACAGCACTGCAAGATTCTGAGATTATTTTGCGGCCCTTCACCATCCCACAGCTGTTTCCTTGAGCCTCGGTTATGTTTGGCTTCCTGTAGGAGAAAGGAAGAAAGCAAGAAAGATTGTCAAGGGGGGAAGAATTATTTTATTCTTGTTTGTAACTCCTTCTATTATAATATGTCTACGTACTGTCCTCGACGTACGACCACAATTGAGTCCAAAATTCCTGTTGCTAAGTGAGATGTTTGTTAAGTGAGTTTTGCCCCATTTTACGACCTTGCTTGCTTCGGTTGTTAAGTGAATTGCTGCAGTTGATAAGTTCATACTTATAACCATTGTTGTGTCCCATTTTTGTTCCATGATCACCTTTTACGACCTTCCGACGAACAAAGGAAGCCAGATTCACTTAACAACTGGATTACTATCTCATCCAGGGATCCAGTGGTGATTCAGAAATTTTTTTACCAGTTCTGTGGGCGTGGCTTGGTGGGCGTGACAGGGGAAGGATACTGCAAAATCCCCATTCCCTCCCCACCCCACTAACCTACTTTCCAGCTCCCTTCTCCTATGCAGGGCAACAAAAGAAGACCCAGCCAATCAGATGGGACTCGGGAGGCAGAGAATAGATGGGGTTGGCAGAGCCAGTCAGAGGTGGTATTTGCCGGTTCTCCGAACTACTCAAAATTTCTGCTACTGGTTCTCCAGAACTGATCAGAACCTGCTGAATATCACCTCTGCAGGGGTTGCCAAGCTCCAGTCTGTGGATCAGCACCAGACCATAGCATGCCAGAAACCAGGCCGCACAAACAAGCGAAGCCTCATCCATGAGATGCAGACAGCATGCAAAACCATGTCCCTCCAGTCCATGGAAAAATGTATCTCCACGCAACCAGTCCCTGGTGCCCAAAATGTTTGGGGCCACTGATCTAATCAACTGCAGTGATACACTTAACAACTGTGGCAAGAGAGGTCGTAAAATGGGGCAAAACTCACTTAACAAATGTCTTATTTAACAACAAAAATTTTGAGCTCAATTGTGGTCGTAAGTCAAGAACTACTGGATTAGGTCCAAAACACTGGGAGAAGAAAAGAGATATATATTTCCCAGCTCACATAATCATGGAATGCATGGAAATAACTCACTCTTTATTATTATATGGGGAATTGTCCATCCACAACCATTTACGGGTCTTGGAATTTGCAGACAGTCCTATCCACAACATCTGTGCCCCATTGGTGACATGTTGGATGTAATGCTGTCAAGAATAAATATGTAAGTTATTGGTTTACTTAGTAGGGCATAACAGAATTCAGCATTAATAGAATAGAATAGAATAGAATAGAATAGAATAGAATAGAATAGAATAGAATAGAATAGAATAGAATAGAATAGAATAGTTTATTGGCCAAGTGTGATTGGACACACAAGGAATTTGTCTTGGTGTAAATACTCTCAGTATACATAAAGAAAAGGTACATTCGTTAAGAATCAAGAATCATAACGTACAACACTTAATGATAGTCATAGGGTACAATCAACAATCACATCATACTAGGAAATGGTCAAGTGGGAGGGGATGGGTATTAAGGAGTGGTGAGAAGATTAACAGTAATAGTAGTGCACACTTTGTAAATAGTTGAACAATGTTGAGGGAATTATTTGTTTAGCAGAGTGATGGCTTTCAGGAAAAAACTGTTCTTGTGTCTAGTTGTTCTGGTGTGCAGTGCTCTATAGCATCGTTTTGAGGAAAGGAGTTGAAACAGTTTATGTCTGGGATGTGAGGGGTCTGTAAATATTTTCACAGCCCTCTTTTTGACTCGTGCAATAGACAGGTCATCGATTAAAGGCAGGTTGGTAGTAATTGTTTTTTCTGCAGTTCTAATTACTATCTGAAGTCTGTGTCTGTCCTGTTGGGTTGCAGAACCAAACCAGACAGTTATAGAGGTGCAGATGATAGACTCAATAATTCCTCTGTAGAACTGTATCAGCAGCTCCTTGGGCAGTTTGAGCTTTCTGAGTTGGTGCAGAAAGAACATTCTTTGTTGCACTTTTTTGATGATGTTTTTGATGTTAGGTGTCCATTTTAGGTCATGTGATATGATAGAACCTAGAAATTTGAAGGTCTCTACTGTTGATACTGTGTTGTCCAGTATTGTAGGAGGTTAATTAATAAACTAATTAATTAATTAATGCATAAAATTCACAAAAACAGCACATAAAATGTGTACGAAGATATAAACACCAATACAGTGAATTATTTTAAAAATGCACAATTAAAATAATGAATAAAGTTATGAATAAAATTTAATTTAATTAAAAATCATCTGGAAGAAAGACCGTCTTTTTCCTTTGATCACAAATTAAATAGGCAGCTACTAGAGTGGCTAAACTGATGGCTGGCTATTTAGACCACTTAGCCATTGGACAGCAATGCCCTCGAGATGATGTAGTTCTTGCAGGGGTCCAGGAAACCCTCTCATGGGGCATTTTGTCACAACATGATGTAAAAAAAGCAAAAGTTAGAATATTTTGGACATGTGATGCGACACCTGGAAAAATATGGCATCCTTCACTTAATCCTCCAAGGAAAGATTGAAGGCAAACGAGGTCCAGGCAGAAGAACATCATGGTTTCAAAATCTAAGAGGGTGGTTTGGACAAAACTCAACAGCATTTTTCGTGTGGTTGTTGATAAAAATAGGATTGCCACAACATTATCGCCAACATCCGATAACGGATATGGCACAAGAAGAAGAAGAATGATGTAAAGTTTGTGGGATGTTTGAGGGATGCAATACAGTGTAGACTAGTTTCCTTCCAAGGCAACATGACTTTGTCACAGCTAAATAATCTACATATTCTGACTGCTGGACTACACAAGAATCTCCCAGCAAGAAAAAGAAGCATGAATACTGTTATGTTTGGAGCATGGGCGAAAAAGAATGGAGACAAGCCTCTGAACGGTGAACTTCAGCTCTTTATTTACATTGTGACTTCTGCCTCAAAACAGTTAAACCCACCTTATATAGGCAAACCCTGTAACTCTTAACCAATAACAAACTAGGAGCGCTAGCTCTTATAACCAATAGGAACTCTCTGTTAAGGGCCAATCGGATTCCCCGGAACGGGCCAATCCGGTCCGGCCGCTTAACAGCCAATCAGAAGTGCAGGGCCAGAACCCTGCACTTAACTCCAAGCTCACACTTTATTAAATCTTTATGCATTCACAACACCCCTTCCCCCTGGCTTATTTGCAGGGCGCAGTTATATAGTCCCTTAGGTAGGACGGTTGTTTTATTAGTCTCTTTGATTTCCATTGTATCAGTTGGCTGCAATCACGCTGAGGTAGATCGTTGTTTGGCAGTGGGGCTGTTTCTGGTTCAGAGTTCACTTCTACGTTGTTGCTCACATTCTCTGCAATTCCCTTAGGTGCAATCGTTTCTTCCTCTGGCTCCGCTTCCTGCGACTCTATCATGCCGTCGTTTCCTTTGAACGGATTCTCTAGGAATTCATCTTCTTCTGAACCCCCCCCCCCCCTCAGTTTGGTCATAGGAAAATTCCGGACTGTTCATTGGAAGCCGCGATCGTAATTGATCGATATGTCGTTTCCAAAGTTTACCGTCAAGGCATTGTACAAGGTAGGATCTGGGGCCGGTTACACGTACTACTGTCGCCTCCACCCACAACGGGTCACCCGATAGGTTCTTAGCATATACCAAGTCTCCTACCTGGAAGATATGACAGCGGCCGCTGGATCCTAGTGGTTTCTCCGGTTCATATGCTGGATGCAACCGGATGAGGTGGGAGCGGAGTTTTCATCCCATTAGCAGTTCGGCGGGAGTTTTGTTGGTGACGCTATGTGGGGTGATGTGTTGCAAGAAAAGGATTCGATTGACCTTGTCAATGTTGTCGTACTCTACCTTCTGCAAGGTTTTCTTCACAAATTGTACCATGCGTTCTGCTTTGCCATTGGTCGCAGGGTGCGCAGGCGAGGTGAGCGCATGGCGAATGCCGCGGTCAGCGAGGTATTGTTCGAACGATAGTGCTGTAAATTGAGGGCCGTTATCTGATACCAGGATGTCTGGTAATCCGTGGGTTGCAAATAGTCTGTCTAAGGTTTTGATAACTGCCTCAGAGGTTGTAGTCGTCATGCGATGAATCTCAAGCCAATTCGAGTAGGCATCGATGGTAAGCAGGAAGGTGTGGCCCTTGGTCGGCCCCGCGAAGTCCAAGTGAATTTGGGACCAGGGTCCACGTGGTGTCTCCCATTCAGTAGGCATGGTTTTTGGTGGGGCGTTGCTGACTTCTTGGCATTTGGGACAAGCTTTAACCCACTGTTCGATTTGCTTGTCAATGCCCGGCCACCATGCGTAGCTTCGTGCAAGGGCTTTCATTCGCACGATGCCAGGGTGGCCATTGTGCAAGGTTCTCAGCAGCGCTTTCTGGAGTCGTTCTGGGATAACGACTCTATCGCCCCAGATGACACAGCCTTTTTGGGAGAAGAGCTTGGTGTGTCGAGTCTTGAATGGTGTGAAGTCATCTGATAACTGGTCCAATGGCCATCCGCGTTCTACCCAGCTTAGGACTCATGCTAGGTTGTGGTCGTGTTTGGTTTCTCTCGCGATATCTCAGGCGGTTAATGGTGGCGAGTTGAGTGCCTCGATTTGCAACGTGGTTACCGCAGGATTGTCGAGAGTCTCTGGAAGCGGTGCTCGGCTCAATGCGTCGGTGTGGGAATGGCTTTCCCCGGGCGGTATTGCAGCCGATAGTTATAAGCAACTAAGAATTCTGACCATCGAGTCATCCTAGGGGATAATATGTAGGGAGTCGGCTTATCTCTGGCTATTATCCCCAATAATGGTTTGTGGTCAGTCACAATAGTAAAAGCCCGGCCATACACGTATTCGTGGAATCTTTTCACAGTGGAGACGATTGCGAGGGCTTCTTTATCGATTTGTCCATAGTTCCGCTCAGTCTTTGAAAGAGTCTTTGAAATATATGCAACAGGGGCTTCATTCCCATTAGGCAGTACATGGCTCAAAATGGCGCCCACTCCGAAAGGCGACGCATCACATGTTATAACTAATGGCAAAGTCTCGTTATACTGCATGAGTACAGAGTCCGAAGTGAGCAGTATTTTTACATTGCGGAACGCCTGTTCTTCTCGGTGACCCCATAACCAGTTTACTTTCTTATCTAACAACCGGTGTAATGGTTCAGCAACCGTTACTTTATGCAGCAAGAATACATTATAAAAATTGATGAGGCCTAGGAACACCTGGAGATTGGCCTTGTTTCGTGGCCTGGGAGCGTTTTTGATCGCCCTTAGTTTACCTTTGGTAGGGTGAATGCCCTGGCTATCAATTAGGTACCCTAAAAACTCAACACTGTCAGTGCACAATTTACATTTGTTTTTTTTAACTTTAAGACCGGCCTCTTGGAATTTTTTTAGGACTAATTTTAACCGGTCCTGTAAGATTTTTTTTTTGTAGGGGCTGCAATTAATACATCGTCAAAATAGGGGACCACGCCCTTAATCCCTTGTAATAACCTCTCCATGAGGCTCTGAAAAATCCCGGGGGCTACACTAACTCTGAATTGCAGCCGGGTATATTTAAAGGCACCTCGGTGCGTCACAATAGTTTGTGCCTGTGCCGTCTTTTCATCTACTGGTAATTGTTGATATGCCTGAGCTAATTCTAATTTAGCAAAGACTTTCCCACCCCCCAGGGAATGGAGGAGATGCTGCACCACTGGAACGGGATATGCGTTCTGCTGCAGGGTGTGGTTCAAAGTGGCCCGGTAGTCCCCACAAATTCGGATTGATCCGTCTGGCTTAATGGGTGTTACGATTGGGGTTTCCCAAGGGGAGTGATCGATGAGCTCTAACACCCCCTGAGCTGTCAGTTTGTCGAGTTGTTCGTCGATTTTCGACTTTAAGGCAAATGGAACTCGACGGGGCTTCAGACAGATAGGAGCTATTTTTGGGTCTAGACTGAACAAAATTGGGGTCCCCTTGTACTCGCCTAAACTGTCCACAAAGACGTCCCTGAACTCATGGATGAGGTCTTCCTCCCAGTCACCTCCGCTGACTCGGTTTATGCCGGCCACTTCAATGCCGAGTGGCATGAACCATTGGAGGCCTAGTAGGCTAGGCCTATCTCTATCGATGACCGTTAATGGTAAGTATGCTGTGTGCTTCTTGAAGGAGACTCGGACTCGGCAGGAACTGACAATGGGGATTCGATTCCCTTGGTAGTCCTTGAGGATGAGTCTTTGGGAGCGGAGAACTTGGCGTTGAATTGTGGGGATGAGTTGCTTGAGGGTCTTCCAGGACACCATCAAGAGGGACGATCCCGAGTCGACCTCCATGTGGCAAGGCTGGTTCTCGATGGCTACTGTGACTCGGATTTTCTTCCAAGGCTGAGGCGTGACCGATAATGATAGTATGGTGAGCCTCTTCTCTCTGCAAAGCTCGAGTTCTGTAGGAGTGGTTTACTGGCTTTCGCCATACAGGACGGTTTCCTGTCGATTGGCGATAGCCCCTTTTGAGGCCTGGCTGGGTCCTGACAAACTGGGGCAGACCCGTCCGATGTGGCCTCGTTTCCCGCACTCATGGCAGAGCGCGTCGCGGAATTTGCATTCGGACCTGGCATGGTTGGCTCCACAGCCAGCGCAAGGGCGTAAGGGCTTCGGTTGATGGTCCCGGTCGGACCGCAGTCGATGGATCCCTTCTTTGTCGCTGTCTGACGACGAAGAGAGGTCCTCGTGGTGCGTCATTGCAAGCTGCCCTTCTGAACTGGGTGAGATGTCGCTTGTCAGTGGTGGTACCGGAGCGCGGTTTCAGCGTAGTTGTGCAGCCAACTTCCTGGTTGCTTCTGCTGCAGTAGCATCGGCGATGGCGTCGGCAAGGCTGATGTCGCCTTTCGCCATCAGCTTGCTTTGGATGCCTGGTGCATCTAATCCCAGAACTATGCGATCTCTTAGTGCTTCTTCTAAATCGGCGAATCTGCAGAGGCCTCCCAAATTTCGGAGGTCTGCTATGAAGTCGGCTACGCTTTCTCCCTTTCTCTGGCTCCTCTGATAAAACTCGTGCCGTCTCACAAGTGTAGGCACGGTCGGGGCATAGTGACCTCGTAGGAGAGGTTCGAGGTCGTCCCAATCCATAGCCTTCACTTCTTGGGGTTTGGCTAGTGCTTTACCCATCCTAAATACGGTTGGACCACAATGCGTTAGGAATACCGCCCGTTTCTTTCCTGGCGCGGCATCCTTTAAGTTGTTCGCCTCTAAGAACATTTGGAAGCTATCCATGTAAGACTCCCAGTCTTCCTGTGCTGGATTGAACGGAGCGGGTGGTACATTGCCGCCGGACATGGTTCCGTTGTTGGCGTCGTCTGTCACGTGCTCAGTGTTCTTCGAAGTTTTGTTGGTTCAGATATCTCCAAATCCCACCCTCGTCGCCTGTGTTATGTTTGGAGCATGGGCAAGAAAGAATGGAGACAAGCCTCTGAACGGTGAACTTCAGCTCTTTATTTACATTGTGACTTCTGCCTCAAAACAGTTAAACCCGCCTTATATAGGCAAACCCTGTAACTCTTAACCAATAACAAACTAGGAGCGCTAGCTCTTATAACCAATAGGAACTCTCTGTTAAGGGCCAATCGGATTCCCCGGAACGGGCCAATCGGTCCGGCCGCTTAACAGCCAATCAGAAGTGCAGGGCCAGAACCCTGCACTTAACTCCAAGCTCACACTTTATTAAATCTTTATGCATTCACAACAAATACTATATAAAAATGAACATATTTGGAACATATTTATTGTTAAGGAGTCTTTGTCAGGGTTCTGATGGATGCCCTAATTAATTCATGAGCTTTGAGCCAAGTTTCAAAAGAAATCCAATTATTTATTAGGTGCAACACGTCGGCACTTTTCCCAAGTGCAGTTGGCTCTGCCCTACGTAATTTACTGCCCATTATGACCCCGTTTCCCTGCTCCTCCCAGGGTGTGTCATAATTCTCCAACGGAGAATTATGGTGTGTCACATTCTCCAACGGAGCACTTTTGCAGGCTGTAGAAAACACCACGCCTCTCCGACTGGCTCTGGTAACCAGGGACAACAATCTGGAGGAAGATATGCATAGAACGTGCTTCTGGTCATAGCAATCAAACTAATCCATCAGATCCACACACACACACACACCTCCTTATGGCAACTCGAGAGTAGGCCAGGAGTGCTTTACAAGTTGACAGTCTTCTGGCTTTGATTTGCAGGCGAACGAGGTTGACCTGATGATCTATCAGCCTGGAGAACCATTAGATAATTAGCATTGAACTGAAACTGTTCCCAAACTGTTCCCATGGACATGACTACACCGATCTTTTCAAGGCTACACATTTCTACAGGATGAATGAAGGAGGATATTGGTATTTACCAGTTCTGCCTCTTCTTTCAAAATTGCAAGTTCAGAATCTTTGGCTCTGCAGTTGTCTCTACTCTCATTCCAGGTTTGTTTTTCCCCTGAGATCCAATAGCATTTGTTTTCATGAAGCAGCCAGTCTTTGGGACACAGCTTCAAATACCCTGAAAGAGAAAAAAGGGCTCCATATTTACGTATTTATTCATTGAAACCAGGGGTAAATACTGCATCACACTGACACCAGGGGTAGGATTCTACCTGGTCTGTCCGGTTCTATAGAACCAGTTGTTATGATTCTGCCCAGTTTGGAGAACTGGTAAATCGCACCACTGGCTGGCCCTGGCCCTCCCCTCCCCAGCCACTCACTCCTTATCTGGCATGCAGGCCATCCAACTTGCCTGTGTTTGATAAGTTGCTATTTTTCCTTCCCCCCCTCCCCCACCATCAGCTGTTCTGCTGTGCTGGGAGATTTAGATTAGCTAGAAAGCAGGAAATTGTTGGATTTCTTGTTTTCTAGCTAATCTAAAAGCACAGCTGAACCTTCCTTAGGACTGAAGCTTCTGTTTTTCAGTGCAGACTCAGGTAGCAGATTGCAGAATGATAGATCTCTAAGTGAATCTGTGATTCTGTGAGCAACTCAATCTGCCTGCCTACTTTGCCTGTTTTTGGGTAAAAGTTGCTCTTTTTTATTAAAAAAAATTCAATATTTACATAAATATTTATAATATTTACATACAAGCCATGCCCACCCAGTCACCTGCCCACCAAGACATGCCTACAAATTAGGCCACGCTCACAGAACTGGTTATTAAGAAATTTGAATCCCACCCCGACTGACACCAATTTGCAGGTAGTCCTCGGCTTACAACAGTTCATTTAGCGACTGTTCAAAGTTACAACATCACTGAAAAAAGTGGCTTGTTACCATTTTTCACACTTATGACCGTTACACCATCCCCATGGTCATATGATCAAAATGTCAACTGACTCATATTTATGGCCTTTTTAGTGTCCTGGGAACATGTGATCAGCTTTTACAATCTTCTGACAACCAAAGTCAATGGGGAAGCCGGATTCACTTAACAACCACGCTAGCAACCTAACAACTGCAGTGATTCACTTAACAAATGTGGCAAGAAAGGTCATAAAATGGGTCAAAACTCACCTAACAAATGTCTCGCTTAGCAACAGAAGTTTTAGACTCAATTATGGTCGTAAGTCAAAGACTACCTGTACAAGGAAAGGTAAGGGTTTCCCTGGTCAGTCATGTCCGACTCTAAGGCACAATGCTCATCTCTGCTTCTTAGCTGGCGGAGCCAGTGTTGTCTGAATACATTTCCCTGGTCATATGGCCAGCATTATATGCCAAAATTACATGGAACTCTGTTACTTTCCCACCAGGAGGTACCTATTTATCTACTCGCATTTGCATGCTTTCAAAGTGCGAGGTGGGCAGGAGCTGGGGCAAGGGATGGGAGTTCACCCCATTGTGTGGCGCTCAGGTCTCAGACCCAGGCTGCCCCCTTTCCAGCTGACAAGCTCAGCATCTTTAACCACTGAGCCATTGCACCCTCTTAAATTACTCATTGAATGTAATTGGGACAGACAACTTCATCATTAAGCAACCTGATTGTAAACTGAAAAGTCACATGATTATGCCCAACCTATGACATCAGTTCTGGCTGTAATTGTTAAGCAAATCACTGTGGGTTATTGAGCACAATGTTACGTGACTGCAACTTGCAACTTCCCACCGGCTTCCCCATTGATTTTGCTTGCTAGAAGCTAACTAGGAAGGTTACAGATGGAGATCGTACGACTACAAGACACTGCGACCATTTTAAACACATGCCAGTTGCCAAGCATCCAATTTGGGATTACATGACCACAGGAATGCTGCAATGGTTGCAGCTTTGAGGACCAGTCATAATTGTCCTCCTCCGACACTGCCATAACTTTGAAAGGTTCGTGCTGAAAGTCCATCCCTCGACTGGCCTCCAGAAGTTGTGTGCTCCAACACTGGAGGTTTTTAAGAAGAGATTGGACAGCCATTTTTTTTAATTTGTATAGGATCCCCTACTTGAGCAAGGGGCTGGACTAGAAGACCTCCAAGGTCCTTCCAAACTCTGTGATTCTGTTGTGCTGTCTTTCCCCCTTATTTACCATGTTAACAAGTGAGCATTGCAGCTGTCTGATGCTGTGTGTGTGTGTGTGTGTGTGTGTGTGTGTGCAATTTCTTCCTCTTTGTGTTCCTCGGTGTTGACCTTGTGTGATGAATCCAGGCTGATGGGGTGTGTGTGTGTGTGTAAAAAAGATTTCCCAATCTTGTAATAGAAGTTTAATAGATAGATATAAACTATAATACAAATATATATAACTATTGGATGAAAGTATAATACGAATTTTATAATAAAATCTAGAATATCTCCTATAAATGATGGAATAAATAGTTTAATCATGAATGATTAATAACTGATAAATATATAAGCATATGCTAGATTGACAATGTGAGAATTTATATAAATTGTGAGTGATACTACGAAAGGACAGCACAAAAGATTTGTAACCAACTGACACACTGTATGTATATAAAATGGAAGATGATTTTGTTTTTTATGTTTGTTTGTACATGTTTGTCTTAAAAAAATAAAAATCTTTTTTTAAAAAATATTTCCATATCCTGAAGGAAATTCTGATTGTGTTTGTGTTTTTGTGTGTGTGTGTGTGTGTGTGTGTGTGTGTGTGTGTGTGTGTGTAAAAAAGGTTTCCATATCCTGAGGGGAATTCTGATGGTTTTGGTTGAGTTACTGAGGTTTGCTGGCTTTTTATCAGTCTCATAATCCAAAGACTTGGCTGAAAGGCTGATGTGGTTCTTTGTTTTGTGGCCTGAGGTTTCCTGTGGCCAAGACACAGCCAAGATTAGCATATGGTCTGGCTGGATGTCATGGAGGCACTTCCCGTCTTAACAGTACAATTCCGTCCCTTGTAACAGCACTCGGTTTCCAGCGGCTCGTTTCATGGGTATGCAATAATTGCAGCTGTGCAAAAAAAATCTTTGTTATCTCCTTAAAAACTTAAAAGGAAACAAGCAACCTCTTTGAAAACTAACTGATTTTAGAAAGGAATTTGGGCCAAGGTGTTTTGATTGGGTAAGAATGTCAGGTGATCAAACTTGCCCAATGAAAACTCTGAATCTCCTCTCACCCCAACATGAGTTATTATTAGACTGGTGTAAATCTTGACACACCACAACATGTGCTGCTGTGTCACGATACATGAGTGGGAGGTGTTCCTGCCAGGAATCCAAAGGATATGTCAACATCAGGCGAGCGTACCAAAATCATGATGTAATCATGTAGCACGAGGTTGTTTTACATTCATTCAATCCTTGCAAAAAAAAATTGGAAGCTACTGTACTCCTTTATATTTTCATTCCTGCTAGTTTCTATCTTTCTTTTTTTAAACTTCAATAAAGTTATTTGGAGAAAAAAAAAACTTGTACTGAAACAAAACAACGTGTCAAGTTTTTCCCCCCCAAATAACTTTATTCAAGTTTTGAAAAAGAAAGATAGAAACTAGCAGGAATGAAAATATAAAGGATATTAATCTCATACCATATTAATTGGAGGCTAAAGACAGATTATTTTATTCTATCGTTTCGTTCACTTAAGAGGCAAAACTCACTTAACAGCTGTCTCAGTTAGCAACAGAAATGTTGGGCTCTTATCCTACATTGAGGACTACCCGTATTCTAACCAGTAAAGCATTGCTGTTATTTTAAATTCACAGCACCTTAGTGTATTCCGAAGTGTAAGCTGTGCCTTAGTGTTCAATTGAAAGTGATTGGAGTGTGTCTGTTGACCAGGCTTGTGAGTGTGTGACTGTAAACTGAATCTGGAAGTGTGTGTAAAGCATTATTTATAAAATGTGTTGGCCACCCATCTTACCATAGGGTAACTCTGGGTGGCTTATACAGTTACATCTAAGCTAAAACATACAAACTTAAAATCAAACATTAACAACAAAGACATATGGGGAGAGTGTGGGGAAGGAGGTGGGATCTTTTATCACTCGATCAACCACCCCCACTGGGCTGTAACCCCCATGTGGCCTCAAACTGACGGGCACAATCAGGTCTTTAGGCCAGAGGTGGTGTTCAGCAGGTTCTGACCATTTCTGGAGAATTAATAGCGAAAATTTTGAGCAGTTCAGAGAACCAACCTCTGACTGGCCCCGCCCCCATCTATTCTCTGCCTCTCAAGACCCATCTGATTGGCTGTGTCTTCTTTTGTTGCCCTGCATGGGAGAACAGAGCTGGAAAGCAGGTTAGTGGGTTGGGGAGGCAATGGGGATTTTGCAGTATATCCTTCCCCTGCCACACCCACCAAGCCACGCCCACAGAACCGGTAGTAAACAGTTTTGAATCCCACCACTGCTTTAGGCCCTTATGAAAGGATAGAAGGGTTGAGGCCAACTTCACATCGGGATAGGCAGAGGGCAGGAGTGACAGCAGAGAAGGCCCTCCTCCTGGACCCCATCAGCTGGAATAATCAGCATGCCTCCTCTTCCAGCACGAGTGGTACGAGCCAATCCCAGTGGGCTGAGATGGTCCCTCAAGTAACCTGGACCCATGCCATGAAGGGCTTGAAATGTGATCACCAACACTTTGAATTGAACCCATGCAGCTTGTGGAGCAGTGGCGTTACAAGAGCCATTCTTGGTGGGCCCAAAACTACCTGCGCTGCCCAGTGGTGGGATTAAAAATTTTTTACTACTGGTTCTGTGGGCGTGGCTTGGTGGGCGTGGCAGGGGAAGGATAATGTAAAATCTCCAGTCAGAAGTGGGATTTGCCGGTCCTCCGAACTACTCAAAATTCCTGCTACCGGTTCTCCAGAACTAGTCAGAACCTGCTGAATACCACCTCTGGGCTGCCCCACTTTGCACCAGCTATACTTTCTGAATGCTCTTCAAAGGTAGCCCCATGTAGAGCGTGTTACAGTAGTCTAATCATGAGATGACTAGGGATTGAATGTCTGAATGCTGCTCCAGAAAGGCCACGACTGAAGTACAACACGAAGTTAGTCGTGTGGCTGCAGCCGCCATCTGGATTTCTCTGATCAGCAGGCCTCCCTGACCTGAGTCTTCCTCCTGAAAACTAGTGGTATTTACAAGCAATTTCAGCTGGTTGGTGCTAGGGTTGCTATGCACAACCCTTGAAACCTGGAACATACCTGTGGAGTTGTCACAATGGGGCTTACACAGAAATTGCCGCAGTTTGTTCCATTTTTTTCCTGCTGGCTTTTGGCTGACCTGCTGGTTTGTTTCAGTAACAGGAATGTTATCCTGAACATCTGGAGTTCTCTGGAGTTGAAAAGCTTTAAAAAAAGATTTCTAATTAGCTGACAAGCAAATGGAGGGAGATATATACTGTGTTTCTCCAACAATACGACCCCCCCCCCCAAAAAAAAAACCAAGGTCCAGCATTGCTTTGTGCACGTGTAGTTAAATTAAGCCCTGCCCCCCCAAAAAAATTTTGGCCTATTTAAGTGCATGCGTTCCCCACCATTTCTCACATCGCTTGAAGTGCAGGCAACACAAGGTGAAGAGCCATGAGGGGGAAGGAACTTGCCAAAATCATCCCATGCAGCCTTAATTAGAGCGCCCCACACACAACCTTCCCTCGCCACCAGGCCACTTCTATCGCAGCCGAGCGCCCCACAGGCAGCCTCGCCTAGAGCGCCCCGTGCACAGCCTCACCTCGCCACTGGGCTACTTCTATCGTTGCCCCACGTACACCCTCACCTTGCCACCGGGTCACTTCTTTAGCGGCTGAACACCCCATCTCCTAGAGCACCCCACGCGCACCCTCCCCTCACCACCGGGCTGTTTCTATCGGCCATTAGGAGTGCCCCACACGCACCCTTGCCTCGCCACCGGGCCGCTTCTATTGCGGCCAAGCGCCCCACAGGCAGCCTCGCCTAGAGTGCCCCGTGCACAGCCTCACCTCGCCACTGGGCTGCTTCTATCCCGTTGGGGTTGCCCCACATATACCCTCACCTTGCCCCACTGGATCACTTCTTTAGCGGCTGAACACCCCATCGCCTAGAGCGCCCCACATGCACCCTTGCTTCACCACTGGGCCGCTTCTATCGCGGCCGAGCGCTTCATGCGTAGCTTCACCTCACCACCAGGCCGCTCCTAACGGCTCCATTGTAGCACTTTATAAAGAAATACAAAAAGGCTTCTTTTTGCAATATTCCTGTCTTCTGGACGTCTATTTTACCCTCACTCTTCTTATAAAGTCTATATTTAATCAGGGTTTTTTTTTTCCCCTGTTCTGGCTGCTCATTGCTGCTCGTGAAGCTGAATTTCAGCACAGCAACTCCCTATGGAAATGGCTTGTCAGGAACCAAGATTGGACCTGTTCTGGACCTGCTAAGTCATGTATGTTCTATATTCCCCAATTTCTTGGCTTCTCTATCAAAGCAAGGAAGGCAAGAATTTTTAGCTAGTGTGGGTGGATTCCTTTCCATTAGTAGTCCCTATGCCTTTCCTTGGCTTGAATAGAGGTAAATGAAGACTCACAGGCCAAAAGTATCTTTAACAGGTTATATCAGGGCAACTGGAACCAAAGTTTGTTAATCTGAGATGTTTCATTACTCATCCAAGGAACTTCATCTGTCAAAATAAAATAGTCTAAGATAAAATAATAAATAATCTCTGCCTGTTTTTTTTTTTAATTATTTTGATAGATGAAATTACTTGGATGAGTAACAAAACATCTCAGATTAACAAACTTTGTGTCAGTCTTCAAGATCTTCTGCTACTGCTTTGCATCTTTTGGCTGCCATAAGTAACGGAGGGAGGAGGGGGGAATTGTCTGGGAAGTGTTACATTCTTGTGTTGTGTAAATGAGGAGTGGGGGGTGTTAGGGATAATATTGTTTACCCTAACTGGTTTAGGTAAAATAATAAATATGTTATCATGGTTTATTAGTTAAAGTGCCTGCAACTTTAACTGTAGGAATGTAATTAAGGGAGTGGTTGTAAAAGCACCATAAAAGAAGCAAGACAAGAGCAGCTTGCTCTCTCTGGATTGATGATCCCTAATTACTGGATTAATTGAAGACTGCGTTTTTCCCTACTGGAATGGGAGAGAGAAAGGACTGTTAATTTATCAACTGAGAGAGGACTGATTTATTGTAAGTGAACTGACATTGGATATTCTACACGGACTTTGCTAATTGAATATCCTTGAAAGGACTGACTAAAACGATACATGACTAATGGACTGTTATTTTGACTATGCAATAAACTCTAAATGGAATAAACTATATTTTTGATAGCACAAGCGTATCTGTTATTTTTACTGTATGTTAACAAACATACAAACATATCTCGCTCATTTATCTGTGTGCCTATCTGACTAACGCTGCACATTCTGTTTAGCTTGTCTCCTTAACCCTGGTTGGGGAACCCAGGCTTAACAGGGGGGAATATAAATTCCTGCTTTTAGCTTTCTATTTCTCATTTAGCTTTCTTTCCTTTGCGCAGCTGCAAATCTTTATCAGAATATGCCAAGGTCAACGGACAGAGGCCTCATCACCACCTGAAGATGTCCACATGATCATATCCAGAACTTTTAATTGGAAGAATCTTTTGAACTTTGGGGAGTGGGAACAATTCTATCACTTTGTATATGTGGTTTGCGCGCCTAATTTCTCAGATTCAGCATTTTGCCTGATGCTACCATTTCATTTTTCAGTAAAAGAATTCTTTTCTCTAATCTATGGAGTCTAAGTATTTCTTTCTTGGATTATGAATGGAGCACAGACTGACATTATTCTGAATCTCTTCACCAGCCCACCCAGAGTAAATATCCAGTTTTCTTCCGAGGGAGTTTGATATCATGTCATCTCCAGTTAGTGATCAGGAGGATCTGGGAGCTGTGGGGGGGCAATCATTGCTGATACCGGTTGTTGTGAATGAACAAATGTGTTTAATAAAGATTATTGAGAGCTTGAAGTAAAGTGCAGGGTTCTGGCCCTGCACTTCTGATTGGCCGATAATAGCGACATCAGATTGGTCCGTTCAGGGGAATCTGATTGGCTATTAACGAGCCTCTCCTATTGGTTAATGGAGCTAGCGCTCCCTGTGTTTCCATTGGTTAATTACTTAAGAGCTTGCATATATAAAGGGGGCCATTTCAGCCATTGAGCTGAGCTGTTTTCACAATGTTAATAAAGAGTTTGAAGTTCACTGTCACCGGCTCATCTCCATCCTTAGCGCCCATGCTCAGAACATAACACTGGCGACGAGGATGGGATTTGGAGACGTCAGAGCTGACTGAACGACGAAGAACGATAACCGAGCATGTGGCTGAAATGCACAACGGCGGAACCATGTCCAGCGGCATCATACCACCCGCTCCATTCGACCCAGCGCAAGAAGACTGGGACTCCTATATGGATCGCTTCCAGATGTTTCTGGAGACCAACAATTTGAAGGATGCCACTACCGGGAAGAAACGGGCGGGATTCCTAACTCATTGCGGGCCAACCGTATTCAAGATGGCTAAGGCACTAGTGAAACGGGCAGAAGTAAAGTCTATGGATTGGGATGTCCTCGAACCCCTACTGAGGGCCCACTATGCACCGATTGTGCCAACGCTCGTGAAAAGGCATGAAAATTAGGCGAGTACAAGGGGACCCCGATATCATTTAACCTCAATCCCGACATAGCTCCCATCCGCCTTAAGCCTTGTCGAGTCCCATTTGCCCTTAAACCAAAGATCGACGAGCAGCTTGATAAATTAATAGCCCAGGGTGTGTTAGAACAAACCGATCACTCTCCCTGGGAAACCCCAATCGTGACACCCATCAAGCTGGATGGATCGATAAGAATTTGTGGTGACTACCAAGCCACCCTGAACCATGCCCTTCAACAAAACGTTTATCCGGTACCGGTGGTGCAACACCTCCTCCATTCCCTGGGGGCAGAAAAGTCTACGCTAAACTAGACTTAGCCCAGGCATACCAACAACTGCCTGTAGACAAAAAGACGGCAGAGGCCCAAACAATCATTATGCACTGAGGTGCGTTTAAATGTAACCGGCTCCAATTCGGAGTGAGCGTAGCCCTGGGAATCTTTCAAAGTTTGATGGAAAGACTATTACAAGGGATTAAAGGTGTTGTCCCATATTTTGATGATGTGTTAATTGCTGCCCCGACTCAGAAAATACTAAGGGATCACCTGAGGTTGGTTCTCCAGAAATTTAAAGACTCAGGTCTCAAGGTTAAGAAAAACAAGTGTCAACTATGTACGGATCGTGTAGAATTTTTAGGATATTTAATTGATAGTCAGGGCATTCACCCCACCGATAGCAAACTTAGGGCAATCAAAAATGCCCCAAAACCCAGAAATAAAACCAACCTCCAGGCTTTTCTAGGACTTATCAATTTTTATAACATTTTCCTGCCTCACAAAGCAACCGTATCCGAACCCCTACATCGTTTGTTGGACAAAAAAGCAATCTAGGTATGGGGACACAGAGAGGAGCAGGCGTTTCGAAATGTGAAAAAATTATTGACTTCAGATGCTGTATTGATGCAGTATAATGAGACTTTGCCTTTAACGATCACGTGTGATGCATCACCATTCGGAGTGGGTGCCATTTTGAGCCACATTTTGCCAAATGGGAGTGAAGCCCCTGTTGCCTATTTCTCAAAGACGCTATCAAAAGCAGAACGCAATTACAGTCAAATTGATAAAGAGGCTCTTGCTATTGTGTCTGCTGTTAAGAGATTTCATGAATATGTGTATGGCCGAGCCTTTACTATAGTGACTGACTACAAACCTTTGCTGGTAATAAGAGCGGGAGATAGGCCAACCCCTTATATATTATCCCCCAGAATGACTCGCTGGTCAGAATTCTTGGCTGCATATAATTATGTTGCAATACCGCCCGGGGAAGACCATTCCCCACGCCTATGCCCTAAGCCGTGCACCGCTTCCAGAGACCATTGATGACCCCGCTCCGACAGTTACAACACTGCAGATCGAGACACTTCGGACACCGCCACTAACAGCCCGAGATATCGCGATGGAAACGAAACACGACCCCATTTTAGCATGGGTCCTCAGTTGGGTTGAGCACGGATGGCCATTGGACCAGATACCTGACGACTACGACCCGTTCAAGAATCGACAAACGGAACTGTTTTCACAGAAGGGCTGCATTATCTGGGGTGATAGAGTCGTTGTCCCAGAGTGGTTACGACAAGTGATACTAAGAACCTTGCACGATGGCCACCCCGGCATTGTGCGCATGAAAGCCCTCGCACGAAGTTACGCGTGGTGGCCAGGCATCGACAAGCAAATCGAGACATGGGTAAAAGCTTGCCACAAATGCCAGGAAGTAAGCAACGCCCCACCGAAAGCAATCCCGACCGAATGGGAAACTGCGAGGGGACCATGGTCCCGTATCCATCTGGACTTTGCGGGACCTACCAAAGGCCACACATTCTTATTAACGGTGGATGCCTACTCGAACTGGCTTGAAATCCATGAGATGAGAAATACAACAACCGAAGCGGTTATCAGGAAACTAGACAGACTATTTACAACACACAGACTACCAGACATTCTGGTAGCCGACAACGGGCCCCAATTTACCACACTGTCTTTTGAACAGTACCTGGCGGACTGCGGTATTCGCTATGCGCTGACTTCACCGGCCAACGGAAGGGCCGAGCGCATGGTACAATTCGTCAAGAAAACCTTGCATAAAATATACTATGGCGATATCGAAGACAAGATCAATCGGATACTCTTTTTACAGCATATCACTCCGCACAGCGTCACCAACAAAACTCCCGCCGAGTTATTGATGGGGCGGAAGCTCCATTCCCACCTCAACCGTCTGCACCCATCGTATGAACCTGAGAAACCACACGGATCCAGCGGAAGATGCCATAACTTCCAGGTAGGCAATTTGATTTTCGCTAGCAACTTTTCAGGCGATCCGTTGTGGGTCGAGGCAACTGTGGTCCAAGTAACCAGCCCCAGATCGTACCACGTGAAATGTCACGACGATAGAATATGGAAGCACCATATTGATAAGCTGCGTTCAAGGCTACAGTCTCTGAGTCCCCTGATTTCAGAACTGTGGGGGGAGGAGATACCGAGGAAGATGATTTTGAAACAGCAGAAAGCTTAAGCAGAAGTGATGACCGCATAGAGGCAACACGTGTTGAAGGATCGGAAATGGGGGTGAGCTCGCCTCAAGGAAATGCCGAGAACATTAGCGACAACGAAAGTTTGAATGCAGAACTAGAGGCACCCTTTTCACCAGAGAACGTTCTAACCCAACAAGACGGTAGCCAAATACCGAAAGTACAATGTAAATCAAATAGACAAACAAAACAACCTGCTTACCTCAAAGAGCACGTAACTGCACCCCTTAAATGAAACCCGGGGGAAGGGGTGTTGTGAATGAATAAATGTGTTTAATAAAGATTATTGAGAGCTTGAAGTAAAGTGCAGGGTTCTGGCCCTGCACTTCTGATTGGCCGATAATAGCGACATCAGATTGGTCCGTTCAGGGGAATCTGATTGGCTATTAATGAGCCTCTCCTATTGGTTAACGGAGCTAGCGCTCCCTGTGTTTTCATTGGTTAATTACTTAAGAGCTTGCATATATAAAGGGGGCCGTTTCAGCCATTGAGCTGAGCTGTTTTCACTATGTTAATAAAGAGTTTGAAGTTCACTGTCACCGGCTCGTCTCCATCCTTAGCGCCCATGCTCAGAACATAACACCGGAGGTGCCAGCCACTGAATTGCTAGCTGACCTTACTCTGGAAGAGGTTCCAACTGAGAAGCCCAGATGGTCGTTGGGTGTTGGCTGGAGGGATCCCGAAGAGCCCCCCCTCCTGGAATCACCATTTCCCAACGGCGTGGGAGAGAGGAGCCATGGCAAGAGAGGGAGAAGAGAGAATTGTTACTGGATCAAGCCAGGCAGCTCCTCAATGAAGCTTTCGGACAGCCCCATGTCACTCCAAAGTATGAATGGGAAGGGGGAGCAAGTTCAGCCAGAGGCAGTCAAGCTGCCCCCACCCCCATAATTCAGCCTGTGCCAGCACAGCAGCCGGCTGCAGCCCCGGGGCCCCCAGCAGGAGGTGTGATCCCTAGAAGATGCAGAGTCCTCAAGCTGCCTCTGTTAGAAGTGAAATTTGGGGGAAATACCAAAGACTTGGGTTTCCTCCTAGCACAAGTTTGGAGCTATATAGAAGAATACGGGGAAGAGTTCATCTCAGAAGCAGCCAAAGTTAGATGTGTCACCAGGGCCCTGAAGGGAATAGCTGCAGAGTGGATGGTGACTTTGTATAATGATAACTCCCCCCCAACTGCTGAACTATAACTTATTCATGACTGCGCTGCGGGCAAGATTTGAGGACCCATTAGTGGAGCGAAAGGCCAGGATCAGGATGAAAACCATAAATCAAGGGAGGAGATCAGTGGCCGACTACACCCAAGAGTTTAGACAGCTGGCGTGCCATATCCGAGGCTGGTCCCAGGGAGCCCTGATAGAAGCCTACAAAGATGGTCTAAATGAAGACGTATACCAGATGTGTATTTCCAGAAGAGACCCAAATGAATTATAGCTGTGGTACTTGCTGGCAGAAGAAGTGCAAATAGATTTGACCCAAAGCAGACGCAGGGGGGGCTCTGGATGGAGCAAGCTGTCCCCCCCATGCTTCCAAAAGGCCCCTAAGCCTCCGAAGGGAGGAGTAATGGCAACACCCAAATCCACTGCCTGTTTTCAATGTGGGAAGGAGGGCCACCGGATTGCGGACTGCAGGGTCAAGCTGGATCCAAAGGGGGCGCAGAGAGGAGAGAGGAAATCTGAAAATCCCCCAGCCAAGCCTCACGAAACCACGCTAAGGATGGGGGAAGTTGTAGAGGTCTCCCGTCCGGCAGGAGAGGAGCTGGGACCTCCGACCTTCCTTGAGGAGAATGAATCCGACTCGGAATCCAACTTCCTGGTAAGTTCAAATAAGGGCCCCATGACCACTCCAGTAAAATTAAGGGTACCCACTTCAGGGACCGAAGGGGAGATGTTAGCCTTGCTAGACTCTGGGTGCACGAGATGTGTAATCAACATGAAAGTAGTTGAGGCGATGGGCATCAGACTGAGAGCTTTAGAAACGCCCATTGCCTTTTGCCAATTGGATGGATCAGTGGCGGGGGGTTGCCCTGCATGCTTCATAACAGAACCCCTACAGATGACCATGGGGGAGCATAAAGAGACTTTGTGTTTTATTGTGGCCCCTGGAATGGAGCAACCGTTAATACTAGGATTGCCCTGGCTCCGCAAGTGGAATCCCCATGTGAACTGGAGGAAAGGGTCGTTGTGCATACGCACCAATCAATGACCAGAAGGGGAGGGGCAATCCCAGCAGAAGCTTCAGAATCCAGTTGAGCTTGCCTCCACAGATACCAAAAACTTGGAGGGGGAGGAAAAAATTCCGAAAGAATATTGGGACTTAAAATAAGTGTTCAGCGAAAAGGCTTCAGATGAGCTTCCTCCTCATCGGTCAACAGATTGTAGTATTGAAATTCTGCCTGGGATGATGCTCCTGAAACCGAAGCTATATTCGATGACACCACGGGAATTGGAAAAGCTGAGGTCATTTGATAAAAATTTGAAACGTGGTTTCATCCAATCTGCTAGACCTCGGATAGCGGCCCCAGTATTGTTCCATGAAAAGAAAGATGGCTCCAAGCACTTGATAGTGGACTATAGAAACCTGAATGCAATTTCCATGGAAAATATGTACCCACTCCCCCTGATGAAGGACATGTTAGCCCACCTGGCTAAAGGGAAATTTTTCACGAAATTGGACTTGAGAGAAGCATATTACTGAATCCGAATTAAAGAAGGGGATGAGTGGAAAACCGCTTTTAATTACCTGATGGGTTGTTTCCAGTTCAATGTTTTCCCCTTTGGCCTACAGGGGGCTCCAGCCATATTCATGCAGATGATCAATCAGGTGCTACACGAACATTTATACAAGGGGTTTTTGGTTTACCTTGATGACATCCTTATCTACACAGAAACTCGGGATGAACATGTGAGACTGGTGCATTCAGTGTTACAGAAACTGCGAGCCGCTAAACTGTCCAACTGTGAGTTCCATCAAGAGAAAATCGACTACTTGGGGTATCGCATTTCGCACAAGGGCATTGAAATGGATCCAGGGGAGGTACCGGCTGTGTTGGAGTGGGCCCCACCGCGCACCCGAAAACAACTTCAAAGCTTCTTAGGATTTGCCAACTTTTACCAGCAATTCATCCCATCTTTTGCTAAGATAGCAATGCCTATCACCAATCTCTTAAAAACTAAGGGGGAGGCGAAACCAAAGCCTAGCAAACCGCTGGAGTGGTCCATGGAATGCCAAGCCGCCTTTGAAAAGCTGAAGCAACTGTTCGCTGCAGAACCAGTGCTAAAGCACCCGGACATGGATGCACCGTTCATGATCCAAGCCGATGCAAGTGATGTGGCAGTTGGAGTGGTCTTACTTCAAATCAGTGAAAAGGGAACTCTACAACCCTGCGCCTACACCTCCCATAAACTGACTGAAACCGAAAGAAGGTGGGCCGTCTGGGAAAAGGAAGCTTTTGCAGTTCGCTGGGCTCTGGAAACATTTCTTGGAAGGAGTGAAATACCCATTTGAGGTATGGACATAAGAATTTGGAGGCCTTAAAAACGCCCTCGAAAACTCTCCTAAACAAGTTCAGTGGGCCCAGTATTTTAAGCGGTTCAACTTTTCACTGAAGTACATCCTGGGGGGGGGAGGAATTTTATGGCAGATGCTTTATCTAGACTGCCTCAATATAACAGTGTTCGTCAGGAAGTGATATGGCCAATTGTTTCAACCAAACAGCTAACCGCCCCAGTGGTCACTAGAGCGCAAAAGAAGAAGCAAGTAGTGGATTTGTTGAGCAATTTGTCGGCGCAATTAAAGGAAGCCCTGAAACTGAATGAGTGGTTCCTGGCGCATTCGAATAACTGTACAGTTAGAGATGGTTTGGCCTGGATGGGAGCGAAGCTGTATGTACCAGAGACATTGAGAAGCCAAATATTGCAACGGGCCCATGACTCTAAAGCAGCTGGTCACTTTGGATTCATGAAGACCTTACACCTCGTTAAGCGACAATTCTGGTGTCCTACATTGAAAAAGGACATTGAGACTTATGTGGCTAGCTGTTCAGTTTGCGCCTCAGCAAAAAGGCCTCCTGGTAAGCCAGCAGGTCTATTACAAAATGTGGCCAGGCCAACAGCTCCTTGGAAAGAAATCTCTATGGACTTTATAATAGAGTTACCCGAGAACACTGGACACATGGTTATTTGGGTAGTAACCGATTTGTTCTCAAACAAGCGCATTTCATACCTTGCTCTAAGATTCCCTCAGCAAAATCATTGGATAAACTATTCATACTACATATCTATAGACTGCATGGCGTTCCTGAACGTATAATTTCTGACCGAGGGGTTCAATTCACCTTGAACTTTTGGAGGGAATTCCTGAAGTTAATAGGCTCCACCCAGGGTTTAAGCTCCGCCCACCATCCCCAAACCAATAGGGCCTGTGAGAGGACTAACGCAGTGTTAGAACAATACCTCAGATGTTACATAAATTATCAACAGGATAATTGGGCTGACTTACTGCCAATTGCTGAGGTGGCATACAACAATTCTGTCCACAGTAGTATTGGGTTCACCCCCTTTAAAGTGGCATCGGGACAAGACTTTGTACCCATACCTGAGCTTCCTTGTGAAAGACCTAACATCCAGTCGCTAGACAAATGGATATCTCAATTCCAACTTAACTGGCCAGTTGCCCGTAAAGCATTAGATGACGCACATCAATCTCATAAGAAGTTTGCAGATAAAAAGAGAACTCCACAGAAGACCTATCAATGGGTGACAAAGTTTTCCTGTCCACCAAATACTTACAAACCACTCAAATGTCAAAGAAACTTGGTCCTAAATATGTAGGTCTTTCACGATTGAACAGATCATAAATCCTGTGACGGTCCAATTGACATTACCAAAAACTCTTCAATGAATTCATCCGGTTTTCCATGTTAGTTTGTTGAAACCTGAACACACTTCTGGTCTGAGACCAACCCAGACTGATCCTCCTATACCATTGCTGATTGAAGGTGAACAACATTTTGAAGTTAAAGAAATTTTGGACTCTCGAAAGTGGAGGGGTCGCCTCCAATACCTCGTAGCTTGGAAACATTTCCCTTCTTCCTAAGCTGAGTGGGTCAATGAGAAGGATGTTAGAGCCCCTAAGCTGATCAAAGACATTCGCACAAAATATCCTGACAAACCCTAGAAATGTATTTGATTGGTAATCAGTATCTTTTATGTTTTTCTTTTCTCTCTTGCAGGACTAACATATTTTTTCTAGAAGGGCCGAATGTCAGCCTTCAAGATCTTCTGCTACTGCTTTGCATCTTTTGGCTGCCATAAGTAATGGGGGGAGGAGGGGGGAATTGTCTGGAAAGAGAGCTGGAGGTGTTACATTCTTGTGTTGTGTAAATGAGGAGTGGGGGGGAATATAAATTCCTGCTTTTAGCTTTCTATTTCTCGCTTAGCTTTCTTTCCTTTGTGCAGCTGCAAATCTTTATCAAAATATGCCAAGGTCAATGGACAGAGGCCTCATCACCCCCTGAAAATGTCCAGATGATCATATCCTGACTGACACTTTGGTCCACATGATCATCTCCTGACGGACACTTTGGTCTAGTTGCCCAGATGTAACCTTTTCAGATATTTTTGGCCTGGATGATTGAATCTTCATTTACCTATTGCAAGGGGAAAACCCCTGCATTGATGTAGCAAGAGATCATACATTCCAACTACTCTCTGACTGACTCTCTGCCTAACAATTGCTTTTATTTTGATGGATGATGTTATTTGAATGGGTAACGAAACATCTCAGATTAGCAGGATTTGGTCTAGTTGCCTGGATTCAGACTATTTAGTTATTTTTGGCTTGGATGATTGAGTCATTTACTTATTTCAGGGGGAAATCCCTGCAGTTGGTGTGGCAAAAATTTGTACAATCCAACAACTGTCTGACACTCTGCCTAATAATTTCTTTTATTTTGACAGATGAAGTTACTTCGATGAGTAGCAAAACGTCTCAGATTAACACATTTTGATCTAGTTGCCCTGATTTAACCGTTTTAAATATTTCCTTTGTTTGCTTTACCAAACCTTTGCACATGTCTTTGCCTTCCTTTCCCCCATTCTCTCCTTTGACACTAATACTTTTCTTTTTTTCTATTTTTTTCTCCTCATGATACTTTCTTTGCTCTGATGCCACAATAATCAAAGCAAGACCAGATGGCTCTTTTCATCTCCGTGTCAGTTCATAGAAACCTTATAGCAAGAGTGAGCTGATCATTCACCTACCTACAGGTAGTCCTCGACTTACAACCATAATTGAGCCCAGCATTTCTGTTGCTAAAAGAGACAGTTGTGAAGTGAGTTTCACCTTGCTTTGCGGCCATTTTTTTGCTATGGTTGTTAAGTGAGTCGTGTGATTGCTAAGCGAATCTGGCTTCCCCTATTGACTTCACTTGTCAGAAACCTAGGAAGGTTACCAGTGGGTATCACATAACCCCAGGACAGTGCAACTGTCATACAGCTAGCTCTCGACTTATGGTCACAAATGAGCCCAGCATTTCGGCTGCTAAGCGAGACAGTTGTTGAGTGAAATTTGTCCCGTTTTATGAATGATTCTTGGCACAGTTGTTCAGCAAATCACTGCAGTTGTTAAGTTAGTAACCTAGTTGTAAAGTGGATTTGCCTTCCCCATTGATTGGCAAGAAGGTTGCAAAAGCGGGACCACCTGATTGACGCCTGGATCCTGCAGTCATCATAAATATGAGTCAGTTGCCAAGTTGTCAGAATTTTGATCATGTGACCATGAGGATGCTGCAACAATCGCAAGTGTGAAAACAAGGTCATAAGTCACTTTTTTCAGTGTCATTGTAACTTGGAACTGTTACTAAGTGAACTGCTGTAAGTCGAGGACTATCTATAAAAATATGCCAGTTGCCAAGTATTCAAATTTTGAACACAGGACCATGGGGATGCTACAATGGTTGTAAGCAGAGGTGGTATTCAGCAGGTTCTGACCAGTTATGGAGAACCGGTAGCCGAAATTTTGAGTGGTTCGGAGAACCAGCAAATGCCACCTCTGACTGGCCCCGCCCCATCTATTCTCTGCCTCCCGAGTCCCAGCTGTTCGGCTGGGTCTTCTTTGGTTGCCCTGCACAGGAGAATAGAGCTGGAAAGCAGGTTAGTGGAGTGGGGAGGGAATAGAGATTTTGCAGTATCCTTCCCCTGTCATGCCCGCCAAGCCCACCAAGCCGCGCCCACCAAGCCAAGCCACGCCCACAGAACTGGAAGTAAAAAAAATAGAATCCCACCATAAGGCATTTTTTTCAGTGCTTGTAACTTTAAAGGAATGGTTGTAAGTTAGGGGCCATCAGTAGTTTAAAAAAAAACCCAGCATTCATTTAAATGTCATTACTTCATTTCAGAATGGCTGGAATGCAGCTTTTACGTGCCAAACCTTGGCCGTGCCTACTTTGGTTGCTGCCAAACTTCAGCGGGCCTTCCCTTGACTAAACTCGTGTCAGTTAACAGCTTGCTCTATGTGACTCAAGTGGGTGGGTGGGAACCAAACCTTGGCATAATTTCAGCATTTAGTTTCAATTGCTGATAAACCGAGCCTCCCTGTGCAGCTGTAAAATTGCAGCAATAAAATAATCACCATCATCCTCGTCCTCATCATGATATAATAATAATAATAATAATAATAATAATAATAATAATAATAATAATAATAATAATAATAATAATAATAATAATAATAATAATAATAATATCCTAGATGCTGGGTGGGTGCAGTTGGCAGGCAAGTTTAATCATCTCAACTAGCCCAGTGCAACTGCAGGAGTTGGTAAACAGTGCCAGCTTCCAGGTTTCACCAGACCACAAAGAGGAAACTAGGTGAAACCCGATAGCCCCATCAGCTTGTCAGAAGTGCAGTGTTGGCCCAAGCCGGCCAGCTTCGTGTGTTCTCACAGTCCTCCTGGCTCCAGGTCATGTGAAAGCATCCCAGGCTGGGTGGGATTCGGGTGTGCCGGGCAATATGGCTTGCAAGCTGCTTTCATGGATTGCATGAGAGGTGGAGCAAGGTGGGGTTGTCTTAGCCCACAAATCCAGATTAAAGCCGGAGCAGCCCATTTGAATGGCCCTTGCTTGCCCTCCTAGCCCCTATGATCACCCCACCCACTGCCAATTATGTGCTGACCCCCCAGCTCCCATAACTTCCAGCACCAATTGGCTGATGGCTACTTGTCCAGTGCAGCAAAACTCCTGGATAAAACCATGCCTCAAGGAATGGACCAGGATGAAGAGCTGGGGGTGGAGGGCCAGGAGGCCATTGACAGTGGGCAATCCCTGCCAGAGGACCAGCAGAGGAGAAAAGCCTGCTGTGATTCAATGCCAGTGGTTGGCTGAGTGTGTAGTTGGGGTAGCCAAGGATCAGCACCTAAATGCCCCATTCCAGGAAGGGAAGCTGCCTCACTAGTGTTTCCACTGCAATTTCTACTGCAGCAAGAAAGGTTCATTGACTTAATAAGCCGTTGTGAGGTCTTCATTTTTACAGCATAGAGCTGGGAGGGACTTTGGAGGTCTTCTAGTCCAACCTTCTACTCAAGCAAGAGACCCTATACCATTTCTGACAAGTGTCTGTCCAGTCTCTTCTTAAAAACCTCCAGTGATGAAGCACCCACAATTTCTGAAGGCAAACCATTCTACTGATTAATTGTTCTCACTGTTAGGACATTTCTCCTGAATTCTAGGTTCCTTCTGTCCTTGATTAGTTTCCATCCATTTTTTCTTGTCCTGCCTTCTGGTGCTTTGTAGAATAATTTGACCCCCTCTTCTTTGTGGCAGCCCCTCAAACTCTGGAACACTGATATCATGTCACCCCTAGTCCTTCATTTCTCTAGACTACCCATATCCAATTCCTGCAGCTGTTCATACGTTTTAGTCTCCAGGCCACTAAAAATCTTTGTTGCTCTTTTCTGCACTTTCATGTTTCTTTTAAGGTATCATAAATGAAAGGGTGGAAGGAGAGAGGCAGCTCCAATCAATGGACAAGTTAGCAACCCAAAACAAAATGAGTGGCTCAGCAGAGGTGATATTCAGCCGGTCCTCGTGGACCGGTAGGGAACAGGCTGCAGCCTATTGAAGATATGGGTGTCACTAGAACAGGAAGGAAGATTTACAGATTGCAAAACAGCCATTTTGAAGCAGTGCATTTATGATGGGTTGGGAGTGGGCGAGGGATGATCTGATTAGTTTCTCCTCTAAAGAAGCTGTGGGTGACCCATAATCACAATGGCAAGCAGAGAGAGGCCGAATCTGCACCTAGTCTGTGCCACAGTTAGTGAGCATGAGTGAAACTTGCAGTCCATCAGCTGAATAGCCAGGTCTTATTTACTGGAAGCTTTTCAGATAGTTGTAGTTTCTGTAGGTACTGATAGTTGTAGTTACTTCTTGCTCTTTTCTATATATCTTTTTTTTTTTTTTAAATCTTCCTTGCATTTTTCTTTTGGCTTAACTTTCTATTCGGTGTGGTTACAGCAGATAAGTATTAAAGTTTCTCTTCCACAGTGTTCACATCTGTACTTAAGAACTAAGGGAATCTTTAGTATCTTTAGTCATGTAGCCGATTTCTTTTCCTGAGGCAATTTTTCAAAAAAGGATCTAATAATCTCTGACTCACTGCAAATGTACCGTCAAATAATCCAACAGCTGTGCCAAAGTCATGTCATTATTAACTGATGAACAATTGAATCACACCTTTCCTTTTTTTTTTTCTTTTTTAAAATTTGTTTTGATTTCTTTCAGTACAAAATATAATTTGCTTTATTCAATTTTATTAAGCTTCAAAGAAAGCTAAAATGCAATCGAAAAGGAAAAAAAATGGGGGAAGTGGATCAAAAAGGAGAAAAATTTAAAACAGGGCAAAAACTGCATGTAAAAAAAAAATGAAAGGAACCCGCAGCTTGATAGATAAGCGGGTGAGGAAGGTGAAAGGGGATTATTACTAGGATAATTTAATTTCCTTCTGATCTGAATAGGAAAACACTCCCTTTTACCACCCATAATCCTTTAACTGTAAAACTTATGCCTAATCAAAATCAAAGGCAGCTTTTATTTTCTAAAAGGAACATTCAAACCATCTTTTGGGAAGACGAAAGCAATTCTAACTGTTTTATTAGCAAGAATGGTCAACAATGTGTAAGCAGAAAGCATAAGCATACTGAGCCAGGTGGGTGTTTTTGGACTTCTCAGGGAGAATTTTATGGGTAGAACTAAAAGCTCCTAACTCAAAGGCAAATTTGGCACCATCCCCTGCTCAAAGATATCTTCCCAGGGAAATTAATCTGTTAGCTGAGCCACAAAACATTTAGAAATCCAAGAAATGGCAAAGAAACATATAATTGGAGGTAAATTCTCGGCAGGAGGATGACTCAGCAAAAAAAACCAGAATTGCCCGTAGGCGGAAAGGAAGAAAAAGTTAAAATGCCCCTGTACAGTGGGACTTACAAGCCTTATTTATAAAGAGAAAGAGGCAATAAGAAGTTACGCAAGGAATTGAAAAGGGCTTCAATCACAGATCAGAAAAATAACAGCGTATAAGCCCGTGATTGCGAACCTATTATTGTCGTCGCCGTAGATCAGGCCTACTGCGCATGCGTGCGTGTCTCCCACCAGCCGGCTAATTGTCAGGTATCTGCCACACATGCACGGGGGCGGGGGCACGGGGGAGACGCACGCTCAAAGGTGGGAAGCGCAGGGGGGTCGCGTGTGCATGTGCAGATGGCGTGGGGGGCGTGCATGCATGCGCAGGGGCAAGTGGGGGGGGTTGTGCACACATTGCATTATGGGTGCAGCACATGCATGCTCTTTCGGTACGCGATGACAAAAAGGTTAGCTATCACTGGTATAAGCCCTAACTATTAATTGAACCTTGTGAGAATTCATCAATCATAATAGAGCCGGAAGAGACCTTTGAGGTCTTCTAGTCCAACCCTCTGCTGAAGCAGGAGACCCTACACCATTTCAGACAAATGACTGTGCAGTCTCTCCTTAAAAACCTCCAGTGATGAAGCACCCACAGTTTCTGAGGGCAAGCAGTTCCACTGGTTAATTCTCCTCACTGTTAGGAAGTTTCTCCTGAATTCCAGGTTGCTTCTCTCCTTGATTAGTTTCCATTCACTGTTTCTTGTGTTGCCTTCTGGTGCTTTGGAAAATAAATTGATCCCCTCTTCTTTGTGGCCTCTCAAACACTGGAAGACTGCTGTTATGTCCCCCCCAGTCCTTCTTTTCTCTAGACCAGTGGCTCCCAAACTTTTTCAGCCCACCGCCCCCTTGGTGCTACAAACCCATCCTCAATGCCCCCACCCAGGGGCAGGATTCAAATTTATGTGGGCGTGGCCTAATTTGAGGGTGTGGTTTGCTGGTCACATGACTGGGTGGGCATGGTTTGGTGACTGGCAAACCAAATACAAGTGGTCCTCACTTAATGGCCGGTTGCTTAGCAAGGGTTCTAATTTATTACCGGCCTCCCCAGAACTACTTGACCTGTTTTTGGAGTTTTGACAGCCATGCACACACATATACACATATTCCCTTCTTACCCTGCTGGAGCAGGTGATTGGACTAGAATAGATATCTTTCTCCTCCCTCCCTCCCTTCTTCTTTATTTCTTTTTCTTTTTGTCCCATCCTTCCATTCCCCCCTTTCTTTGTCCCTTTTTCTTTCTTTCTTTCCCTTTTCTCTTTCTCTTCTTCCTTCTCTCTTTCTCTCTCTCTTCCTCTCTCTTTCCCTTTCTCAGGCTCACCCCACTGACTTTGTACACCATACCGTTTGCACTTGCTTGGACAGGTGCCTCCAGTGCAAGGGGCTCAATGGGGTGGACCTGCAGGGCCTTGTTTCGAATGCTGCGGCAGCGGGATGTTTGAAAAGGAGAGCAAAGCCACTCTGGCTTTTTGCTCACTCTGGCTTTGCTCTCCTTTCCCAACACTGCTTTCAGGGTGAGGCCCCACCGGCCCGAACACGGCGGCGTTGGTATATTTTGAAAAGGAGAGCAAAGCCGACAGCTCATTGAAACATGGCCCACAGGGACTTCCGATGGCAGGACAGGGATGTGCAGAGGTGGAGAAGCCCAGCTGGGGTTTCCGAGTACCTGTTCTTGCATTTGGAGCGATCCCCAGAGGATACACGAATCCCGGAGAGATTCGTGTCGGTGTAGGGGACCGTTGGGTTGCAGTGTGGGGGAAGGCAACCCTCTGGCAACGAAGAGAAGATCCCCTGAGCCCAGCACGAAAGAACCAGCCACCTGTTAATGGCAGCTCCAAAGTCTGGTCTGCCTCTGATGTGACAAAGCGCGAAAGTGACAACTTGTAAGATCGGTGGAGAAAGAGGTGCAGAAAGACTCTAACAGTGAAGAGTGAGACTGGCGAGTGATTTCTTTTCCTCTGATTGTGAGTTATATCTGTCAGAAGCCCGAGAGAAAAGCGGCTGGAAAAGCAAAAGTGTGATAAGCGTGGGTGGAAAGGCTTGACAGATGGAGTGAAAGTGTGGATTACAGTGTTTGAAAGGAGAAGTCTGTGAGGAGAAGAAGAACTGTTGGAAAGACTAAGAGACCTGTGGATTCGAGCTTTTGAGTGGATTGTTATATTGGACTATTCCCTAGGTTTAAAACCCGAAGAGGAGAAAGGCGACTGAAGAGAAAGAAATGCGGCGCTAAATGCGATACATTGAATCTTTGAATTTAGCGCAACAATATAACAGACTCTATTTGACACTATTTGTTTAATAGACCTTTAACCGATTTGGAGGAGAACATTATTTGACTGAGGTGAAGGCAGTAAGTGAAGGAGATTAAGATATCGGATTCCAAAGTATTGGGGGGAAAAAGAGAGAGAGAGAGTGATTGAAGTTTGGGAAGAGACTGATTGCTGACAGCAATTAGTCAGCACTTTTCACCACACTCCTTCTGGTGTGCCTGAAGAGAATTACAAAATTCCAAAAATGTTGGATTTAATCCTGACCGTAAAACTCTATTTTCTCACCACTTTACTTTATTTTCTTGAATTCTCCCTTGGTACTATTCTGTTAAACTTTCTACCCTGTCTTCTATTTACTGACTTTTTGATATTAAGACAAATTCCTTTTCTCTCTTCACTTTTTTCCCCTTATAATAGCTATAAATTTATTTACTTAGAAAAGGTATACGGATTACTAGACTTAATTGCTAATTAATTTAATGGCTTTGAATACTTAGTAACAATAAGGATTGTAAAATATTGCTGATTTAGAATATTTAGAATATTTAATATTAAGATATAGGATTAGATAAAAGTTTATATAGATTTATAAAACTTAGAATTTTATAAAATTGAAATTTGGTTTGATTTGATATATCACTTGCTATACATATTTGTTATATAAATTTATCATAGAGAATATTACATAGTGGTGGATAGTGCTCTATAGTATTGGAATATAGATTGTGTAAACTACATGCCCGATTGAAGACATAAAACCAAAAATAATACGTATTTATATATCTTAATTTCTTGTTGAGAGTACTGAATTTAACCACTCAATAGATTGGTAGTCCAAGCAATTAGACATTGAAATTTTATCACAAGGGTAATAACACTGAATGGTGATTTGGGACAACATAATTAACATAATTCAACAGCAAAAACAAATACTAAAAGAAATGACCTCCACAACAACCACAGCCCTGAAAACAGGAAGGAAGACTACCCCGACCCTAACAACCACCTTGGCAACAGCTTCCCCTACAATTCAAAAAACTATTGAAGAATCCCTAACAGGAGAAAAACAATCCAATGTCTCAAATGCCAATATACAAGCTACTCTGCTAACTTTGCAAGAATCAATGTCAAAACTGCAAGAAATAATGATCAAGAATCATAATGAAACAAGAGCGGATATCAGCAAATTAAAAGAAGAGATGGGAAAGCTAAAAGCTGAGATGAAAGCGGACATACTTAAGGTAGAAGACAAGATTGGGACATTACAACAGGCTATGGAAGAAAATTAAACAATGATAAAAGAAATAGACACAAGGACAGAACGAACAGAAAATAACCTAGAAAGGGTAGACGAAGAATTAAAAAATGTAAGCAAAGAAATGGAAGATTCCCTGGTCTACCTAGAAATGGACAAGGCAGCTGCATACCTGAGATTTCAGAATGTGGAGGAATCGAAGGATGAAGAACTAGAGCAGCTAATGGCAGAAATACTGGCTGAACTGTTAGGAAAAGAGAAAGACGATATACTCAGGGAATTTGATGAAGTTTATAGGGTCAGTACCAATTACGCAAGACTCCATAAATGTCCGAGAGAGGTTCACATCCATTTCTCAAGAAGGAGTGTGAGAGATATAATACTCAGACTGTCGAGAGATGGAACAATAACGTACAAGGGCAAAGAGATTATGATCCTCAAGCAAATCCCAAGGAAAGTGAGGGAAATAAGACAAGATTATAAATTCCTAGCCAGTTATTTAAATCAAAAAGGAATTCCATTCAAATGGTTAATCCCGGAAGGGATGTTAATAACATGGAAAGAAAGGAAAATCAAAATAGACTCTATGGAATGGGCACAAGACTTCTACGAACAGTTAGTAGGCACAGAAGACCAAAATACCAAGGAGGAATCCAAAAGAAATTTGCAGGAAGACCAAAATCGCCATAGAAATTAAAAAGAAGGACCCCCCCAAAACCAAGGGAACGATTACCCACATCAAGAGAGAGAAGAACCAATCCCACAACAACTACAAGGAGAGAGCTGAATTATCACAAGACAAAAAGCGAAACACACCTAGCTAAATGGAGGAAGAAAGAAACTTCTATCTATCAATATAAACAATTTAAATTCAACAACTAAAAGGAAAAGGATAATAGCTAAACTAATTGAACAAAACGCCGACATAATATGTTTACAAGAAACTCATATTAGGAAAAATGATGAAAAATATTTAATTTGCCCGAAACTAGGGAAGTTATTTACGGCACCAGCAGATAAACAAAAAAAGAAAGGAATTGCAATATACATGAAAGACGACCTAAAAGCGGATCTAATTTGGTCCGACCCAGAAGGAAGAACTCTGGTTTTACAAATCTCAATTAATACTATTTCATTTCTATTGATAGCAATTTATGCACCTAATGAAGAACAAGGAATTTTTTTTAAATATTTACACCAAAAAATAATAGGATTTGAAAAAAGGAACATCTGTATGATAGGCGATTTTAACTCTATTGCTGATTACCAAAAGGACCATAGTAATGCGAGTAAGAACAAAAAAGGGAAAAGAGAGTTTCCCAAGACTTGTAAGGAAATGATGAAAGAACTAAATTTAGTGGATTTATGGAGAAAATTAAACCCAGAAGACAAACAATTTACATATTACTCTAACCTGCATAAAATATGGACAAGAATAGATATGGCCTGGATGAATGGGGAAATTGCAAATGAAATGAAAGGAATCGAAATTTTATCAAATGAATGGGCCGACCTGTTGTAACTATGTATCATTCATGTGATTGCAACTATGTATCATTGCAACTATGTATCATTCAAGCATTGCAACATTGTATCATTCACGTGTAAACATTAGACTTCTGTCTCTTCAGTGATCTTTGCCAGGCACGTACAAGGGACGGGGAGATAAACATCTGTCAATAAAGCATGTTATCCTAACTGACCTGAACTGTTGTAAATCACGCACATCCTGTTAACCTGGTATCCTAACTGACCTGAACTATTGTAAATCACCACATCCTGTTTAACCTGGTATCCTAACTGACCTGAGCTATTGTAAATCTTGCATATCCTGTTTGACTTGGGCTCTGAAAAATTTCACCCCCCTTGTGAAGAAGCATAATAAAAGAGCGCGTACCAAGACATTCTGGGTGCGCTCATCCCGAGGAAACCTCGTCTCTTGTCGTTTCTCTCTCCCTCGCTCCCTTTCATGAGCCGCCCATCAGATGCGGGATGGCAGATACCGCACCGACCATAACCCAATTCAAATAATTTGGAAAGGCAGCAGAAAATCAAAGAAAAGATGGACATTAAACACTCAATTAATAAGAGAAGAAGAGTATATTAATAAGCTTAAAGAGGAACTAAATTATTTCCTAAAGGAAAATGATAATGATGCAACCTCAAAACAAAATATTTGGGATACATTGAAGGCAGTCATAAGAGGAATAACAATCTCTTATAATGCCATGAGAAATAAAAGAAAATATGCTCAACAAAATAAATTACAACAACAAATTAAGGAATTAGAAATCCAATTACAAGAAACCCCTAAAAACCAAAGAATACAAAATCAGTTAATAACAACTAAACATAAATTGAACTTATTGGAACAAGAAAAAATGGAAATAAATTTGAAAATGACTAAACAAATCTATTTTGAATATGCAAACAAACCAGGAAGATGGTTATCTCATAAACTTAAAAAAGGGAAAGAAAAGAGATTGATATACCAATTAATAGATGAGAAGGGCGACTTACAACATGAGATAGAAAAGAAAAAAGACATCATTCACAAATATTTTGAAAAGTTATATAAAAAGGAAGAAGTTAATGAGGATAAAATAAGAACTTACTTAGAGGAAACGAATGACAAAGTAATTGGAGAGGAATGGATAGAATTATTAAATAAAGATGTTACATCCTCCGAATTGAAATCAGCAATAGAGAATCAAAGTAATAATAAAACCCCAGGGCCAGATGGGATTCCGGCCGAATTATATAAAGCAATCATGGAATTAATTGGACCACTGATGATGGAAGTGTTCAACAAGGTACTACTAGCAGCTAAGATGCCAGACTCGTGGAGGGGAGCATTGATTTCGCTGATCCCGAAGAAGGAAGCTGACCACAGATATATTAACAACTACAGACCAATTTCACTTCTAAATACTGATTATAAAATATTCTCCTCCATTATAGCCAATAGACTAAAATAAGTTTTAAACCCACACATACATGAAGACCAAAATGGATTCCTCCCGACTAGACAAATAAAGAATAATTTAAGAACAGTAATAGATGTCTTAGAATTTTATGAAGCCCACCCTGAAAAACAATTCGCACTTATGTTTTTAGACGCAGAAAAAGCATTCGATAACCTAAATTGGCATTTCTTAATTCAAAAAATTTATAATATGAATCTAGGCACTAAATTTGAAAATATCATAACAACAATTTACAATACATAGCAGGCTAATATCTTAATAAATGGGGAACACACAGGTCCAATAAAAATAGAAAAAGGTGTTAGACAGGGCTGCCCTCTCTCACCTCTTCTCTTTATATTTGCTCTAGAAACACTTTTAACACATATCAGGCAAAATCCCAAAATTAAAGGATTGAAAATTAAAACAGAAGAATACAAATTACAAGCGTTTGCCAATGATATGGTCTTCTTTTTGGAGGAACCAATAGAAAAAGGATACAAATTGATAAAAATTAGAACAATTCGGCGCAGTAGCAGGACTTAAAATCAATAGAAAAAAAAACAAAATTAATGACTAAAAACTTGGGGATGGGAAAGGATTTGGAACAGAAACAAGATCACAAAATTGACAGCTTATAAAGAAAACGCATACAAAATGTTTTACAGATGGCACCTTCCCCCTTCGAGGTTGGTGAAGATGCACCCCAACATGAGTCCAAAATGTTGGAAATGTAAAAGTATAGACGGAACCTTTTTCCACATGTGGTGGTCATGTAAAACCCAGAAATACCGGCAAAGAGTTAGAAAATGGCTAGAGGAGATAACCAAAGAACAAATTGAATATAAACCAGAGTCCTTCCTATTAGGGATTTTTGACAAACAATTACCAAAAAAGATGAAGTATATAATAATACATATCTTAACAGCAGCCAGGCTAGCATTTGCTCAGTGCTGGAAACTATCTCACATACCTACAGAACAGATGATCATCCAGAAAATTTCAGATTGTGCAGAAATGGACAAACTAACCCTAGCCCTAAAAAACAAAGAGTCTTCAATATATTACAACTACTGGAATCCCTGGTACAAGTGGTTAGACCAAAGATAGATCGTGTATTATAAGGTATTAAAAAAAAGAATGATATAAACCTATTTGAATGCAATCCAAATATAGATACGGATAAGATGTGCGAAAATGATACAATTTAAGAAGAAAAGATCTTACAAACTGTCGAAAAGGAAAATGTTTTTAAATGTTCACCCTCCCTTCTTTTTCTTTCTTTTTCCTTTCCTTTCGCGTTTCTTTCTTTCTCTCTTTCTTGGTTTTTTCTGGTTTTGTTATTTGTGTATATGTTGTGGATTTGTTTTTTTTTTAACTGTAAAATTAATAAAATTTGTTTAAAAGAAAAAGAAAAGGAGAGCAAAGCCACTTTGACTTTGCTCTCCTTTCCCAACGCTGCATTCAGGGCGAGGCTCTGCCACCCCGAAAATGGCAGCGGCGGGATGTTCGAAAAGGAAACCTTTCCCAACGCTGCATTCGGGGTGAGGCCCCCAGGATCACCCCATTGAGCTCCTTGCACCAGAGCGTGCAAGTCAATGGGATGATCCTGCGGGGCCTCCGCTTAAATGCGGCGGCGGCGGGATTTTTTCTCATCCCTGAATTGTGCCCTGCCATTCACCTCCAGCGCCCCTCTGCCACTTCCTAGTGCCCCCCTGCCAGCCCCCTTGCCTCTCAGTGCCCCCCTAAGGCAACCCCCCCAGGCGGCGGTACTGCCCACTTTGGGATCCACTGCTCTAGACTAACCAAATCCAAATCCTGCAATCGTTCTTCATATGTTTTTGCCTCCAGGCCTTTAATCATCTTAGTTGCTTTTCTTTGTATTGTTTTCCAAAATCTTGTCAAACTCTAATAAGCGTTGTTGCAAAGGAATCTTTATGCCCTCTAGTGCCACAATATTCTACCATGGTTATACAGGTAGTCCTCGACTTACAACATTAATGGAGCCTATTATGGCTGTTAGTTGTGTTGGTGTTTGTGAATTGACCTAATTTTGTGAACCTTTTTGCTGTGGTTATACTGTATTTTTTAAGACTTCTAAGATCACAACAACTGCCAGAGAGTCTGTTGGTTGCCTTTTATCGAAGCTCCATAGAGAGCATTTTATCTTATGGCCCCTGTGCGTGGTTTAGGAGTTGTACAGAGGCGGAGAAAAGGGCACTCCAAAGAGTGATAAAAAGGGCACAAAAGATCAGCGGATGTTCTCTTCCCTCATTGGAGGATTTGTATAACATGGAATGTAGAAGGAAGACACAAAAGATCTTGAGAGACCCTTCACATCCAGGCCACTCGTTGTTTGAGATCCTACCCTCAGGAAGACGATATAGAGTGCTGAAAGCCAGGACAAGTAGATTTAAACATAGCTTTTACCCAAGTGCTGTGATCAGGTTAAATGCAGAGTTATGAACCTGGTGGTCTTAACATATATATATATCCCAGTTGTATGGTTTTTTTTAACTGTTATTTGTTTTAATTTGTTTTACATTGTTATTTGTATATGTTTTTTTGGTGTTGTTTAGTTGTATGTTGTGAAAGAGCACCTTATTTCGTTGTTCTCAGGTTCTGAGTACAATGACAATAAATTTATCTTTATTTATCTTTATCTTTATACAGTGCACGCCACATTTGTAAAGCGAACACCACAGTCATAAAGCAAAGACTGTCATCATAAATGCTGATTTTCAGGGGGAAAAATGTCATAAAACGCAGTCATATGACCACGGACCATAAATGCTGGCCATGGCTGCCAAGCCTCCCATATGGGGACATGTGACTGCAGGGAAGCACAGCTCTCGGAAGTCCAGAACCGGTTCAGAAGTAGCCCTGGAGTGGCCTGGCGTAATTCAAAAGATCATTAAACACCCAGCCATAAATTGAGGACTCCCTGTAGAAACGGCAAGCAGAGATGGCAAAGTTATTGTTCGGACCCAAACCCTTTTCCAATAAAACAAACACGAACCAAAGAAAACAGAAACCTTTTAATGATTGTTACGAATCCCCAGTTAAAGGGCTGCTGCAAACTAATTAACTTTGATAAGCATAAACCTCACCAAAACTGTACAAGACTGCCAAGAATCACAGATAAGAAATATTTCACAACACAAGAGTCTTCAAATGCCCACTAAAGATACTGTAATGTCCATGAGGCTGAGTTTCAAAATGTCTTTGCTTCCTGCAAAGAATGTTCGCTTCACAGCTGGCTTTTATCTTCTTGAAGGAGGGGCCATTACCTTGCAGCCTTACTCCTGAGTTGCCCGTGCTGTTGCAGTTATTCTTTCCTATGAGCAGCCCTGTGCGCAAGCACTTGGCACAGGCTCCTCGGGAACCTCCTCATCGCTGCTGCCAGCCCCCACAATCTCTGAAGGCAGCAGTCCACTCCCTAATGGTCCTGGCCCCTCATCTGAGTCCTTGCTCTCCTCAGCCGTCTGCACCTGCTGCCAGCTAACCACAACAGTTATACAGATAGTCCTTGACATAGAACAATTTCTTTAGTTATAACGGCACTGAAAAAAGTGACTTATGACCATTTCCCACATTTATGACTATTGCAGCATTCCCCATGGTCACATAATTAAAATTCAGACGCTTGGCAATCTTCTCATACTAATGACAGTTACAGTGTTCTGGGATCATGTGATCCATATTTGCAAAGACTTCTGACATGCAAAGCCAATGGGGAAGCCAGATTCACTTAACAATCGTGTTTCTAATTTAAGAACTGAAGTGATCCACTTAACAACTGTGGCAAGAAAGGTCATAAAATGGGGCAAAACTCACTGAACAACTGTGTCTCTTAGCAACAGAAATGCTGGGCTCAATTGCGGTCGTAAGTCGAGGAGCATCTGTATGCTGTGACCATGGGGGATACTGCAACAGTCATAAATGTGGGAAATGGTCATAAGTCACTTTTTTCAGTGCCGTTATAACGGCCACTAAACAATGCTGCAGAACAAGCTGCTGGAGAAAGGATATGGAGCGCACAATGGAGGAAAACCCAGCCTGCCAAGAACAGAGATTCCATCCCTGCAAATGGAGGGAAACCAGGAATGGGAGAGGCCTGCAGGCGGCTTCTGAGAGTGAGGAAAGACCAGGAAGACGGTGAGTAAATTCAGATTTTGCAGAGTTTATGAGTTATGAAATGGTTTCAGGCATGGGTGAAATGAATGGAGACAGTCTTAGTTGGTGAACTTTCAGCTCTTTATTACATAGTGACTTGAGACTTTAATAACAACAACTCTGCCTTATATAGGCAACCTTAATGCGAAATAACCAATAGGGAGCTGTAAAACGCTAGCTCCAAAACTGTTATGTCCTGAATTTGCATACTCGAAATCCCCGTGCCTTGATTGGCTAAGGCGCGGGGATTTCTGATTGGCCAGGCGAGCCGCGCTGATTGGCCCGAGTGAAGTCTCCCGCGATTGGTTCAAACCAAGAGCGGGAGACTTGAATCGCTGCCATTGGCCGCGGCCGCCGCAGTGAAAAGTATAAAAGCCGCGGGCCTTTTACTTTTCGCCGGTTCGGTTCCCCATTGTAAATAAAGAGCTTTGAATGAAAGTCACCGACTCTGAGCGTCTTTGTACGGACACGACACTGGCGACGAGGATGGGATCTCGCCCCTGAACCGAACCCCGTGTCCACCAAAGAACCAGCTCCAGCGCAGAGATGGCGAAGATTGCACCGCCCGCCCCCTTCAACCCCGCCGCCGAGGACTGGGAATCGTACTCCGATCGGTTCCGTATGTACCTGGAATGCGCCGGAATGAAGGACGCCCCGGGCCCGCTAAAACGCGCCGTCTTCCTTACTCACTGCGGACCAGAGGTCTTCCAGATGGCCAAAGCATTGGCCAAGCCGGCAGACGCAACCGCCATGGACTGGGACGTCCTCGAACCTATACTGCGGCGCCATTACGCCCCCGAAGTCCCCATCCTGATACGGCGCAACGAGTTCTACCGCCGCAATCAGAAACCAGACGAAAAATTGAGCGACTTCGTCGCAGAGCTACGGCGCCTAGGAGGACTCTACGAGTTTGAAGGTCTGAACAGTCTCATAAGAGACCGCTTCGTACTCGGTTTATGGGATCCTACACTCCAGAGCCGACTTATGGCCAAGGGCGACATCAGCCTAGCCGATGCCCTTACCGCAGCCGCAGCCGCGGAAGCAACCCGCACGTCAGCTGACAGCATGCGAAGATCTGACGCGAAGGGCGGAAACAACAACCCGGCAAGGTCGGCCGACACAAGAAACGAAGCAACCGCACACTACGGAGAATACCAGTCAACCTCCAGCACGTCGGAAGACGAGGAGGACATACTTCGCGTGCAGACGGGACGCGGCGACCAACGAAGTCGAAAAGGTCGTAGGTCGAGGACCAACTGCGCCGGGTGCGGCGGCGACCACCCCAGGTCAGAATGCCGATTCCTTGACTCTATCTGTAGGCATTGTGAACGACGGGGTCACATCGCCCGAGTTTGCCGCCAAAAGAAGACCCGCAGCCCGCCCAAATGGGAACAACACGACAGAAGGAGAGAAAGTTCCCCGCCCAGAGCCAGAGAGCGCCAACCAGACGGTAGATGGGACCGTGCTCAACGATCTTCAAGAGGCGGCGACGGTCGACGAAAGGAAGAGACCCACCAGACGGTGACCATCGGCCACGCCATCTCCGACGGCGCCAGAAAGGTACATGTAGAAGTCCATATTGAAGGCCAGCCATGCAAAATGGAAGTGGACTCCGGGTCCTACCTTTCCATGATTGCATGGCGCGAGATCAAAAGACTAGTGCCCACACTACAAAAAAGAAACGTGCCTGCCCAAAAGATCATCATAAAAGACTACCAAGGGAATCGCGTCCCGGTGGTGGGCACCAAGAACTTTAATATAACTTACAAAGGCCACACCGAACAACTGCCACTCACTATCGTCGATCGCGACCGCCCAAGCCTACTGGGCTTACAATGGTTCGCCCCGCTTGACATCGCGCTGACAGGAGTCAACCACGTCACCATCGAAGCTTGGGAACAGCGGCTAGCCCAGGAGTTCCAGGAAGTCTTCGATGGAGGCTTGGGCAAGTACCAGGGGCCCCTTATCTCGTTTGACCTAGACCCAAGGGTTCCCCCTAAGCGGCTTAAACCTAGAAGGGTACCATTCGCCCTAAAGCCTAAAATTGACGAGCAGATCGACAAGCTCGTCAAACAAGGGGTATTGCAACCGATAGACCATGCCAGATGGGAGACCCCTATAGTGACCCCAGTAAAGCCAGACGGGTCCGTGAGAATTTGCGGGGACTATAAGGCCACCCTAAATGGCGCGTTGCAACAAAGCGCCTACCCAGTCCCAATAGTGCAACATTTACTGCACTCACTGGGAGGGGGCAAAGTCTTTGCCAAGCTCAACCTCGCCCAGGCATATCAGCAGCTACCTGTGGACGAGAAAACGGCGGAAGCCCAAACAATCGTGACTCATCGGGGGGCCTTCAAGTGTAACCGACTCCAATTTGGAGTCAGCGTGGCACCAGGCATCTTTCAGAGCCTGATGGAACGTTTGTTACAGGGCATCAAGGGGGTGGTGCCCTATTTCGATGACGTATTAGTGGCGGCGCCAAACGAAGCCGAATTGGAAAACCGACTCAGACAAGTCTTAACAAAATTTAAAGAGACAGGACTTAAAGTTAAATGAGAAAAATGCCAACTATGTACAAAGCAAGTAGAGTTTTTGGGCTATCTTCTAGACCGGCATGGCATTCACCGTACGACTAAAAAAGTGAAAGCCATCAAGGAAGCCCCCACCCCAAAGTCTAAAACGGAACTACAAGCGTTCCTAGGCTTGTTGAATTTTTATAATGTTTTCCTACCCCAAAAGGCAACGGCGGTGGAACCTTTACATAGACTCCTGGACAAGACGGCAGCCTGGACTTGGGGAGACGAGAGCAAGCCGCCTTCCAAAAAACCAAAGACCTCCTCACCTCCGACACCGTCCTGATGCAATTCTGCGAAACCTTGCCTTTAGCTGTCACTTGCGACGCATCACCTTTCGGCGTCGGCGCTGTCCTCAGCCACACCCTCCCCGACCAGAGAGAAGCACCCATCGCTTTTTTCTCCAAGACTCTGACTAAACCGAAACGGAACTATAGCCAGCTGGACAAAGAAGCTTTGGCTATAGTTGCCGCCGTTAAGCGTTTCCACGAATACCTGTACGGCCGCCCGTTCACCATTGTGACAGATCATAAGCCATTGCTGGGCATCCTCGCTGGAAACCGGGCCACGCCGAACATCTTGTCACCCCGGATGACAAGATGGTCCGAATTCCTGGCAGCCTACAATTACGAACTGCTACACAAGCCAGGTAAGAAAATTTCGCACGCGGACGCTTTAAGCCGCTCGCCTTTACCTGACTCTGAACCTGACCCAGCACCAACAACAAACACCCTAAGTATCGAGAGCTTACCTATTACCGCCTCAGACATCGCCAGAGAAACCGTTAAGGATAGGCGTCTGCCGCGAATCTTACACTGGTTAGAAAAAGGTTGGCCGGAGAAAGACAATGACGAGACTTTTAAAACATTCCAACAGCGCCAGACTGAACTCTCACTACTGAGAGGATGTATTTTGTGGGGTGACAGGGTAGTCATTCCGGACAGATTGCAAGAGAGGGTCCTAGAGATGCTACATGAGGGTCATCCTGGCATCGTCAGGACCAAAGCCCTGGCCAGGAGTTACGCTTGGTGGCCAGGGATGGACAAGCAGATTGAGGCATGGGTCGCCAAATGCCACCGGTGCCAGGAGACCAGATCCAGCCCACCCGCAGCACCTATCCGGGACTGGGAGACACCACGGGGACCCTGGTCCAGAATCCATTTAGACTTTGCTGGTCCCACAAATGGGCATACTTTTCTAATCACAGTTGACGCGTACTCCAATTGGTTGGAGGTATGCGACATGAAATCCACTACCACAGAGGCTGTCGTTAAAGAACTATGTAAACTATTTTCCACGCACGGCCTCCCAGACGTCGTCGTCTCAGACAACGGGCCCCAGTTCACTTCCATCGATTTCGAAAGGTTCCTGGCGGAGAGGGGTATCCGCCACGCATTAACAGCACCGGCGCATCCGGCGGCGAACGGTAGGGCGGAACGGATGGTTCAGTTTACGAAAAAGACCCTCCGGAAAATGGACCACGGGGAGATCAGCGACAAAATCAACAAACTCCTCTTCATACAGCACATCACTCCCAATACCACAACTAACAAGAGCCCTGCAGAACTTCTAATGGGCAGAAAGCTGAGGTCCCCACTCGACAGGTTACACCCGACCTATAACCCGGAGCGGCCCCCAGACTCCAGTTCCAGGTACCGGACATTTGGCCCAGGTGACTTAGTCTACGCAAAGAATATGACGGGGGACCCCCTATGGATCCCAGCCGTCATAACTCAGGTCACTGGTCCGCGGTCGTACCGGCTCCAAACCATCGATGGGCGAGCCTGGAAGCGACACATCGACCAGCTCAGGTCACGAACAGCGACTGACCTCAACCCCCAAGACACGAACCAAGGGGGGAGGGAATACCCGGATAGACAATCGCAGGAAAAAATAAACCAAAAATACTCACCGGAACACAGCCATCGCAAGTCCCCTCCGGAGAAGAACCACCTGGCCAGCTCTACCGACTCGGAGAAGCCAAGCGGGAGCGGCGAAATCCGTAGCTCAACCGACCCGGTAGGCCCAGGCGGGAGCCACGGTGAAAGAACCGGCCCGATCATCCAGCCGGTTCGCACAGAGGCAGGAGCAGCCAAAAAGATGACCGCTCTGGCCGAGTTACAGCTTGCAAGTGAGTTGCACAGGTCAACTAGGACTCGACGGAGCCCCGCCTACCTGCGTGACTACACCACGTGATGGACCATACCAAGAGGGGAGGGGTGTTATGTCCTGAATTTGCATACTCGAAATCCCCGTGCCTTGATTGGCTAAGGCGCGGGGATTTCTGATTGGCCAGGCGAGCCGCGCTGATTGGCCCGAGTGAAGTCTCCCGCGATTGGTTCAAACCAAGAGCGGGAGACTTGAATCGCTGCCATTGGCCGTGGCCGCCGCAGCGAAAAGTATAAAAGCCGCGGGCTTTTTACTTTTCGCCGGTTCGGTTCCCCATTGTAAATAAAGAGCTTTGAATGAAAGTCACCGACTCTGAGCGTCTTTGTGCGGACACGACAAAAACCAATAAGAGTCCTTCGTTAAGGGCCAATTGGATTCTCTGAACCCAACCAATCCGATCGAGCCGCTTAACAACCAATCAGAAGTGCAGGGCCAGAACCCTGCACTTTACCCCAAGCTCGCTTTTATTTTAACTATTTACATACATAACAAGTTAAAAGCCTTTTTTTTTTTTTTTTTAGCAGCAAGGCAACCAGCTGCAAACTCACAACATTCCTGAGCCAGAGGAAGAGCTGTCATAAATTACAAGGCAGTAATGGGAAAGAAAGTGAAAAAGAAGAAAATTAAGTGGGTTAATATTTGTGCTCTTACATTATCCTGTACATATGTACAAAAACAGACCGGTTTTATAAATACAACATTCATTTGTGTAGTTATTATGTCAGTATATTATTATAACGTTAATTAATATCATTATATTATAAAATATAGTAGCATTAAGTCATTACTGTAGCTATTACGGTATTCAGAATGCAATCCCCCATTTGTGTAATTAATGGCTGGGTGTGTCTCTGTATTGGCTTCCATTTTGACCACACCCTCCAAATGAACACCTCACTCCTGGGTAAGGATTTGCGTTATCCTATAAAGACAGATCATAATCCCTTATCTCTTCAGGCCTTGCCAGAGGGAAAAACATACAATAAATTAATTAGTATGATTGTTTCCCGGTCTTCAGTTCAAATGCACTTCTGGGGAAATTCTCCTTATGAGGAGCCCGTGTGCAGATCTGAACCCTTATGCTTAAAAATTGGATTGGACACACATATACAGTACCTAGTATTTGATTAGAATTAAAGGAATTTCCCAGGTCGGATTCAGCAGTTTGTGATTCATATCCTTTGTCCGATTTTTAAATTGCTTCTTAAGATGTATGACATGGTAATTCCTACAGTTGAGATGTTTTATTTATATTTTATTTTATGATTCTATTTTATTTATTGGACTTGCTTGCTGCCCATCTCACTTAGGTTTAGATTCTGCTGCTATGTTTTCTCAATAAATATTTTACACAGTGATTCATTATAATCTATTTATATTAGATTACGTTTATTTCTTTCTCTTTCAATGTATTCAAACTTGTAAGGCTGATTTTATAGACATCCACCCCTACATCCACTTCAGATAATGTTAAATTAAAACTACAAGCCATGTAGATCTTAATATATGTTTATTTTAGATGAATGATGTTGATCTTTGTTATGTTTGGAGCATGGGTGCGAATAATGGAGACGAGCCGGTGAAACGGTGAACTTCAACTCTTTATTTACATGGTGTGACAGCTCAAACAATGGCTGCTATAGCCTTCCTTATATAGGCAACTTATTAACTATTCAACCAATGAAAACCTTGGAGTGCTAGCTCCATTGACCAATGAGAATGGCTCGTTAATGGCCAATCAGATTCTCCAAAATGGACCAATCCGATCTCGCCATTTAACAACCAATCAGAAGTGCAGGGCCAGAACCCTGCACTTGACTCCAAGCTCAAGATAACTTTATTCATCACATTTATTCATTCACAACACCCCTTCCCCCCGGGTTCCGTTTACGGGGTGCGGTTACGTAGTCCTTGAGGCAGGACAGTTGTTTTGTTAGTCTATTCGATTTTCATAGTGCACCTGGTATTTGGCTGAACTCTTGTTGAGGTAGGGCATTGTTTAGCAAAGGAGGTATTTCTGACTCTGAGTTCGAGTTTTCGCTGTCCCCAACATCATTGGTATCACCCTGAGGTAAGCTTGCTTCCGTTTCCAATTCCTCTTCTCGTGTTTCTGTTACGTCATTGTTCCCTTCAAAAGGGGTTTCTGTTAATTGAAGTTCATCTTCCTCTATATCTCCCCCTCCCTCAGTTTGGTTATCAGGGGGCTCGGAGATCCCTGACTGCAACCTCGATCATAGTTGATCGATATGGCGCTTCCATAGTCTATTGTCACGGCATTGTACAAGGTATGATCTGGGGCTGGTTACGTGGACTACAGTCGCTTCTACCCACAACGGATCGCCGGATAAGTTTTTAGCGAACACCAGGTCGCCTACCTGGAAGGTACGGCAGTGGCCGCTGGATCCGTGTGGTTTCTCCAGTTCGTATGCTGGGTGTAACCGGTCGAGGTGGGAGCGGAGCTTTCGTCCCATTAGCAGCTCGGCGGGAGTTTTGTTGGTTACGTTGTGTGGAGTGATGTGCTGTAAAAAGAGGATTCGATTTATCTTTTTTTCGATGTTGTTGTAGTCCACTTTTTGTAGCGTTTTCTTGACGAATTGTACTATGCGCTCGGCCCTTCCATTGGCCACCAGATGCGCAGGCGAGGTCAGCGCATGTCGAATACCGCGGTCCGCCAGGTACTGTTCAAAGGACAATGTGGTAAATTGAGGCCCGTTGTCGGATACCAGAAAGTCTGGTAATCTGTGGGTTGCAAACAGTCTTTCCAGTTTCTTAATGACCGCTTCGGTTGTCGTGTTCTTCATTCGGTGGATTTCGAGCCAGTTTGAGTAGGTGTCCACGGTTAACAGAAAGGTGTGGCCTTTGGTCGGCCTGGCAAAGTCCAGATGGATACGGGACCAGGGTCCCCGCGGTGTCTCCCATTTGGTTGGAATTGCCTTTGGTGGGGCGTTGCTTACTACTTGGCATCTATGACAAGCTTTGACCCAAGTCTAGATTTGCTTGTCGATGCCTGGCCACCACGCGTAGCTTCGTGCGAGGGCTTTCATGCGCACGATGCTGGGGTGGCCATCGTGCAAGGTTTTCAGTACTGCTTGTTGAAGTTGCTCTGGGATAACGACTCTATCGCCCCAGATGATGCAGTCTTTTTGAGAAAATAACTCTGTTTGTCGACTTTTGAATGGTGCAAAGTCGTCTGGAATTTGGTCCAATGGCCATCCGCATTCCACCCAACTGAGGGCTCGTGCTAAGGCGGGGTCTCATTTTGTTCTCTCGCGATATCACGGGCGGTTAATGGCGGTGTATGAAGTGCCTCGATCTGCAACGTGGTCACTGTAGGCGCAGGGTCGTCGATAGTCTCTGGAAGTGGTGCTCGGCTCAATGCGTCGGTGTGGGGAATGGCCTTCCTCGGGCGGTATTGCAACCGATAATTATAAGCAGCCAAGAATTCTGACCAGTCATTCTGGGAGATAATATATAGGGAGTTGGCTTATCTCCTGCTATTATTCCCAGCAAAGGTTTGTGGTCAGTCACAATAGTAAAAGCCCGGCCATATACATACTCGTGAAACCTCTTAACAGCAGACACAATTGCAAAGGCTTCCTTATCAATTTGGCTATAATTTTGCTCAGTTTTTGAAAGTGTTTTCAAAAAATAGGCAAAAGGGGCTTCGTTACCGTTAGGCAATACGTGGCTCAAAATGGCCCGCACTCCAAAAGGCGATGCATCACACATGATAGTTAACGGCAATGTCTCATTGTACTGCATTAGTACAGCGTCAGAAGTCACTAGTTTTTTAACATTACGGAATGCTTGCTCTTTTTTATGACCCCATACCCAAATTGCTTTTTTGTCCAGTAAACGATGTAAAGGTTCAGCGACAGTCGCTTTGTGCGGCAGGAATACATTATAAAAGTTTATAAGGCCTAGAAATGCCTGGAGGTCGGCCTTATTCCGGGGTCTAGGAGCGTTTTTTATTGCTTTCAGTTTACTATCAGTAGGGTGAATGCCCTGACTGTCAATCAGATATCCTAAAAATTCGACCTGATCAGTACACAGCTTACACTTATTTTTTTTTACTTTAAGACCTGCGTCCTTGAACTTTTGGAGAACCAATTTTAAATGATCCCTTAAAATTTTTGCAGTAGGGGCAGCAATTAACACATCGTCAAAGTAAGGGACAACACCTTTAATCCCTTGTAATAGTCTTTCCATCAGGCTCTGGAATATCCCCGGGGCTACACTCACTCCGAATTTAAAGGCACCTTGGTGCGTCACAATCGTCTGTGCCTGTGCCGTTTTTTCATCAACCAGTAATTGCTGATATGCCTGAGCTAAGTCTAGTTTAGCGAAGATTTTTCCGCCCCCCAGGGAATGGAGGAGGTGCTGCACCACCGGCACCGGATATGCATTTTGCTGCAGGGCGTAGTTCAGAGTGGCTCGGTAGTCCCAACAAATTTGAATCGAACCATCCAGCTTGATGGGTGTCACGATTGGGGTTTCCCAGGGAGAGTGATCGGTTGGCTCTAACACTCCCTGGGCTATTAACTTATCAAGCTTTTCGTCGATTTTTGGTTTTAGGGCAAAGGGAACTCTACGAGGCTTTAGGCGGATGGGAGCTATTTTTGGGTTAAGGTTAAACGAGATTGGGGTTCCCTTGTACTCGCCTAGCTTCTCTGCAAAGACGTCCCTGAATTCATGGACGAGGTCCTCCTCCCAGTCACTGCCGCCGATTCGGTTAATGCCGGCCACTTCAATGCTGAGTGGCGCGAACCATTGGAGTCCTAACAGGCTAGGCCGGTCTTTGTCGATCACCATCAGGGGTAAGTACGCTGTGCAGTTTTTGAATGAGATGCGGACTCGACTGGTTCCTACGACTGGAATCCTATTCCCTTGATAGTCCTTAAGTATGAGTCTTTGGGAACGGAGGTCTTGGCTCCGGATGGTAGGGATAAGTTGCTTGAGGGTCTTCCAGGAAACCATCAAGAGAGACGATTCCCGAGTCGACTTCCATTTGGCAGGGCTGATTTTTGATAGCCACTTTAATTCGGATTTTCTTGGCATCCAAAGAAGAGGCATGACTGATAGTGATAGTTTGGTGAGCCTCCTCTCGCTTCATGAGGCGATTAAAAGTTCGGTTTCTGTAGGAGTGGTTTACTGGTTCTCGCTTTACAGGGCGGTTCCCTGTCAAGTGGCGATAGTTGGCCCCCTTCGAGGTCTGGCTGGGTCCTAGGAGGCTTCTACAGACCCGACCGATGTGGCCTCGTTTCCCATACTCATGGCAGAGTGCGTCGCAGAATTTGCATTCGGACCACAGCCAGCGCAGGGGTGTTGGGACTTCGGGTAGTGGTCCCGATCGGACCTCAGTCGATGGACCTCTTCTTCGTCGCTGTCTGACGACGAAGAGAGGTCCTCGTGGTGGGCCGTCAAAAGCTGTCCTTCTGACTTGGGTGAAAATTCACGGGTCGGTTGGTGTACCGGAGCGCGGTTTCGGCGTAGTTGGGCAGCCGACTTCCTGGTTGCTTCTGCTGCAGTTGCATCAGCGATGGCATCGGCAAGGCTGATGTCGCCTTTTGCCATCAGCTTGCTCTGAATGCCTAGTGCATCTAGTCCCAGAACTATTCGATCTCTCAAAGCCTCTTCCAGGTCAGCGAACCCACAGAGGCCTCCCAGGTTTCGGAGGTCTGAGATGAAATCTGCGACGCTTTCTCCTTTTCGCTTGTTTCTTTGGTAGAATTCGTGCCGTCTTACGAGTGTTGGCACGGTCGGTTCATAGTGGGCTCTCAGTAGGGGTTCGAGGACGTCCCAGTCCATAGCCTTTACTTCTGCGGGTTTGGCTAGTGCTTTAGCCATCTTGAATACGGTCGGCCCGCAATGCGTTAGGAATACTGCCCGTTTCTTCCCGGTCGTGGCATCCTTCAAATTATTGGTTTCCAAGAACATTTGGAAACGATCCATGTAGGCTTCCCAGTCTTTTTGCACTGGGTCGAATGGAGCGGGTGGTATGACGCCGCCGGACATGGTTCCGCCGTTGTGCATTTTCAGCCACGTGCTTGGTTATCTTCTTCGTTGTTCAGTCAGCTCTGACATCTCCAAATCCCACCTTCATCAACAGTGTTATGTTTGGAGCATGGGTGCGAATAATGGAGACGAGCCGGTGAAACGGTGAACTTCAACTCTTTATTTACATGATGTGACAGCTCAAACAACGACTGCTATAGCCTTCCTTATATAGGCAACTTATTAACTATTCAACCAATGAAAACCTTGGAGCGCTAGCTCCGTTGACCAATGAGAATGGTTCGTTAATGGCCAATCAGATTCTCCAAAACGGACCAATCCAATCTCGCCATTTAACAGATCTATTCAGATCTCTATAATCAATAAAAGAAACTACCTCATGATGATATAATGGAATTGAGCTGAATTGACTTTTTTAAATTTTACTTTTTAATTAATTATTTATTTAAATTTAGAGGGAAATGAAAAATATGAGGCAAAACACCACAATCCACACACACACACACAAACCCCCACCCACATTTAAAGGAAACCACCTTTAAACTTAAATAAAAATGACCTCTCACATTTAGGTCAAGGAGTCAGAAGAAGGGAATTGGTTTCAGATATTCAATGCTCCTTCCCTGAAGAGTTCCCCTTGTCTCCATCCATCTCGCCAAGCACTGAAGACCTGCGGTGGTGCAGTGGTTAGAGTGCAGCACTGCAGGCTACTTCTGCTGACTGCTGGCTGTCTGCAATTTGGCAGTTTGAATCTCACCAGGCTCAGCCTTCCATCTTTCTGAGGTGGGTAAAATGAGGACCCAGATTGTTTGGGGGCCATATGCTGACTCTGTAAACCGCTTAGAGAGGGCTGGAAAGCACTGTGAAGCAGTATATAAGTCTAAGTTCTATTGCTACTGATCAACTACCTTGATCTCCATTCATTCTTCTCTAACTTTCTTATGTTCCTTTCATATCATGAATGGAACATACAGATAGTCCTCAACTTACGACCACAATTGAAACCCAATGTGAGATAGTTGTTGTGAGTTTGCCCCATTGTACGGCCTTTCTTGCCACAGTTAAGTGAATTGCAGCAGTTGTTAAGTTAGTAACACAGTTGTTAAGTGAATCTGGTTGCCTCATTGACTTTGCAAAAGGTGATCACATAACTGCGGGACACTGCAAATGTGAGTCAGTTGCCAAGCATCCGAATTTTGATTGCACAACTATGAGATGCTGTAACAGTGGTAAGTGTGAAAAATGGTCATAAGTCATTTTTTTCAGTGCCGTTGTAACTTCAAATGGTCACTGAATAAACTATTGTAAGTTGAGGGCTAACACTGTATTTACACTATCAGTGATTCATTTAGAACACATAATTTGCCAATATTGCATTCTCCATTGCACTGCCTATTTTTTGGAATGATAATTTCCTATTGAAGTCTGCAATCCCAACCTTGCTGTCCTTCAAAAAAAAAAAAAAAAAAAGGAAAAGGAACACAATGAAGCCAGTGGTGGGATTCAAAAACTCAGGAACCGGTTCGCTGCCCAGTTGCTAGGTGGGCATAGCCATGGTGGGTGTGGCCTGCTGGAACTTCCAGTAGGGCAATTTTTCACCTTCCCAAGGGTCTGAAGCTTCCCTCGGGAGTCTGGGAGGGTGAAAACAGCCTCTCCCAGGCTCTGGAGGCCCTCTGGAAGCCAGAAACAGGCCCGTTTCAGTATTTCCGGTAGGCCGTTTTTCACCTTCACAAGGGTCTGGAGGCTTCCCTCAGGCCCCTGGGAGGGTGAAAACAGCCTCTCCCGGGCTCTGGAGGCCCTCCGGAAGCCAGAAACAGGCCCATTTTGGTACTTCCGGTAGGCTGTTTTTCGCCTTCCCAAGGGTCTGGAGGTTTCCCTCAGGCCCCTGGGAGGGTGAAAACAGCCTCTCCCGGGCTCTCGAGGCCCTCCGGAAGCCAGAAACAGGCCCATCTGGACTTCTGGAAGGCTCATTTTTCCCCTTCCCAGAGCCTCCCTGCAGATCCTGCACTTACCTGCATTGAAAATGGGTCACATGGAGACTCCGAGGAGGGGAGGGGAGGGGTGGGCAGGGCCAACCTGTAGGTTTAAATACTGGTTCGGTGAACCAGATGCAAATTTAACACCCAGTCCACCCGAACCAGTCCAAACCAGTAGAATCCCACCCTGCTTGATACCCTTAAAATATATTTTATCCACTTTGAACAATAGGCCATGCTATGGTAATGGTTTGTGTTTTTTCTCACTGGGGGAGAAAAACAACTTTCTTCTATCTGTGGTTTTAAAAATATCATTTTCTCTGTTTTAATCCTTGCATGCTGCCCAAAGGCAGCCTGAGTATTTTAGATTATAAATAATGCAGTTACTTTTAAAATAAATTTGTTAAAAATGACTCGTGTATGTACGGTATAAGCATTCATGGAAAATATTAAGTTTCAGACAACTCACCCCAGATCCCCAGGGCTGCCAGGGCTGCCACAAGAATGAGGATTATAGCACATCCAGATCCTGCCAGGAAGCAATGACACCGAGGATGTTCCAGCAAGAAACCTGGAAACACAGAGATAAAGAAAGAAGCAACAAGGAAAATAAGACCTCTATACAGGTAGTCCTCAATTTACAATAGTTCATTTAGTGACTGTTCAAAGTTATAATGGCACTGAAAAAAGTGACTTAAGAGAGGGTTATAAAGCACTATGGAGCGGTATATAAGTCTAAGTCCTATTGCTATGGCTAAGCAGGGCAGTTAAGCGAGTCTCATTAGATTTTATGACTCTTTTTGTAATAGTTCTTAAAGTGAATCATTGCAGTTTTTAAGTGAAGCATATGGTCACTAAGTGAGTCTTGGTTCTCTCATTGATGTTGCTTGTGGAAGCTGGCTGGGAAGGTGGCAAATGGTGATCATATGATCCCAGGACATTGCAGCCATCATAAATACATGCCAATTACCAAGTGGCCAAATTTTGATCAGATGACCACAGGTATGTTGTAACAGTTATTAGTGTGAGGACCAGTTGTAAGTTACATTTTTTTCTGTGCCATTGTAAATTTTGAATGGTTACTAAAAGTAAAAACAGACAGATAGACAGACAGATGATAGATAGATATAATTCTTTATTGGTCACATAAGGAATGTCTGATGCATAAGCACTCAGTATACATACAAACAATAAAGTGATAAAAGATTCATCAATCATAAATCATAAGATGCAAACAACAATTGATAAATCTTAATTTCATCAATAAGATTTTTATCCCGCTGTATAAAGAGTGGGATAAAAATCTTTTTTTAAAGAAAAACACTACTCTTTCCCTAGCTTCTTCCATTGTAGATTACTCTTAGTTTACTCTTCCCTTTTCAGTTTACCAACAAGGATAAACCACTGGGCATCATTGTTGCTAATCTCTCAAGGGAAAATGGAGACTGAGAAAGTGACTGATGAATCATCCCATAAATGAAATCTTATTCAAAGTCCTTGCAGCTGAAAAATATCACTGAAAGAATAGCATTGGAAAAATCTGAGAGGACCCATTACAAATTCCTAGAAGGACCATTTGCTCAGAGGCATGCTGTTCCCACTTATTTTTACCTCATAATCTGCTATTCTGCAACTATTTCCAGTTGATGATCCACAAATTCGATTTTTAAAAGTTAGTTGACCTTAAAACCTGACTTGGCTAGGCTGGCTGTTGCACATTCACTAATAAAATATGCATCTGATGGAAAATTAATCTAGATTGAAAAGAAAATAATGTACAGAACTCAGCCTTGACAGTTTAATCCAGTGTTAAATTTCTTCCTTCCTCTCATATATTTGAGTTAGTCATATCAGGACCTTACGAAAAACCCACCACAGAAACTTTTGAAAGGAAAGAATGGAGGTGTAAGAAATTGGTAGGAAACGTTTCACATTTTGTTATGAATAATATTTCCCCCAAATAATATATTTATACATACATTTGTATCCCACCTGCCTTGGATTAATCATTAAGGGTATTAATCATGTTTAGGGTACACATTTCTTCCCATTGCCATCATGTTCTTAACTCTTCCACTGCCACGCTCAACTTTAATTTTCATAAATTTTTGTAGTTCCATTTTTCCATTACAATATAAGAAAGTTATTAAAATGCATTAAAAAGTGTTGAAAATGTCCATGTTTTTCTAATGCCCTAGTTATAAGTAAATACTTTGCTTACAGTGTTCGATCACTATATTCTGTAGACTTCCTGACTGAGTTGGATGGTCATATAAATGTTCTAAATAAATGTTTTAAATTAATACAGTTGTGGGGCCCAAACTGGGTGATGGCCTGGAAGAAAACTGAATTTATAATCTTGTTTCACTTTCAGCATGTCTGTCCTGTCAGTTGAGCAATGGAAGAGACGAGGGGCACCATTGTTGAGCTATAAGGCATCAGTTGACCTTAATCCAGCCTTCCATCCTACCCTTACTCTGAAGAGCTGAAGATGGCTCAGATAGGCTTCCTCTCATTTTTAATTTCACAGAAATCTGTGAAGGAACCAAACTGGAGAGAAAGTGAGTGGTCCAAGCTGGAGAGGGAAAACAATGAAAAAAATAACTCAAGGCCAAAACGAGAAAGTGGTTCTCTGGCTGGCTGAGGATCTGAAAAACCAAGTTCCTCTCAGAACAGACATGGGGGCTCCATGCAGTTATTCTGAGTCTGTCTGGGATCTATACTGAAGAAAGATTCTGTTGTGGTCCATCAGCAGCCTGAGGAGATGGCAGCAGAATTGGACAGTGGGAAGAAACATGGGCCAATCCAGGAGTCTGGGGAGGACTTGGACAAGGGTCCTCCGTCTGATGCAGAGATGGGGCCAGGGCCATCTGGGAGTTATGTGCTGACTCTGGAGCCTCCAGAATCTGACAGCAGCAAGGCAGAGGAACAAGGGGAGCCTGTTCCCAGTGCATGTGTGCGCAGAGCTGCCAGAAGGCAAGAACAGTTAAGACAAAAGGGGCGACTCAGGAATAAGGCTTAGAGGTAGTCGGCCCTCCCATAAGACATAAAGGAGGAGAAAAAGGACAGGAATCTTTGCAGGAAGCAATTTTGTTTGTACTGGTCGGTTTGAAACCTGAAGCTCGGTGTTGAATTTGTGTTCCGTTTTGGCCTCGTATAAATAATTAGACATTTAGTTGTTGGCAGCATTTCAAGAAAGATAAAGATGCATGCTATCAGTCTTATCCTGAAGGACTTTGGCAGACTTCCGTGGGACTATTTACAAACTGTTTCAGACTCATTACGGGCTGTGAATGACTGAAATTGACGTGTGTTTGTGAGTGTCTCCATAAGCTTTGGTCAGAACAGATTCAAAGGAGAGGTGAGCTCCTTTCATTAGCATTGTCTCATGGTGCTGGTCTGCAGAAGGAGACCTCTTTGTCCCCGAGGCCTCTCTGCATGATTATGGACTCTGGAGCACCAAATTATAAAATCTTAAGGATTATAAAATCTTAAGGAGGACCCCTGTGATAGTCCTCTCCAGTTGTTGTTTTAGTAGCTCAACTAAAGTACAGGTAGCCCTCAACTTGGTTGGAAAGCTGGACAAAAATGTGTTACAATTGTTTCTCATACTCATGACTGTCACACCTCCCCAGCCACATGATTTCCTATTTGAGGCAAGATAACCGCTATGCATTTACGAAGGTTGCTGCATCACTTAGCAAAATAGGTTGTAAAATTGGGCACGACTCACATAACAACTGGCTTGCTTAGCAGTGGACGTTCTGCTCCTAATTGTGGTCATAAGTTAAGGAGTAGTTTTCTGCTAGCTCAGATTCTGTTTTCTTCCATTTTGAGGATTTAAGCTGATTCCTTAGTATAAAATAAGGGATGGACCAGCAACATAATGGTCTAGTTTAAATGATGAAGTCTTTTCTCCAAGCTGAAAGTGTAACTCTTGCCATATTATTTTCTATGTTTAAATTGGCCTTTTCTTTCCTACAAAAAAAAGTTTGCATTATTCGTATCATGCCTGCTGTTTTTTATGATGCTTCTGTATCAAAGAAATCTGAATTTTTTCCAGTCTTCCACAATTTGATAGCTTCAGATATTTCAGATTATAATTTGTGGCTGTATAGGGCAACAAAGACCTTGTTGGTGGGGGATGATAGTCCAAAAGATTTGGTGGGGAAGGCTGGATTATTCTGTTCTAGGCATTTTGCTATATTGATAATACTAAAAACACTGGAAATATTACATGTTAACTTAAAATTGTAAAGTTATAACTGATCTCTCTGTCTCTCTCCCTCCCTTTCTCTCTCTCTCTGTGTTACACACATAAAGATTAAAATAAAACCATGTGTGTGTGTGTAATTTATATAAGATCTGTTCTGATTTCTTTTTTTAACTAGGACATTTTTGGCCTAAGCAAGCACACATGGAGAGCTACTTCTTAATCTCTATCATATTGGTTTTCAGTATAGACACACACACATACAAACATATGCATATACAGATAGTCCTTGACTTACAATGATTCATTTAGTGACAGTTCAAAGTTACAATGGCATGGAAAAAAAGCGACTTATCACCGTTTTTCATACTTCACGACCATTGCAGCATCTCCTTGGTCACGTGATCAAAATTTGGATGCTTGACAATTGATTCTTATTTGTGACGGTTGCAGTATCCGGGGGGGGGGATGTCATGTGATCCCCTTTTGCGACCTTCTGACAAGCAAAGTCAATGGACAAGCCAGATTCGCTTAACAACCGTGTTCCTAATTTAACAACTGCAACGATTCACTTAACAATGGTGGCACGAAAGATAAAATAGGGCAAAACTCACTGGACAAATTTTCTCATTTAGAAACGTAAATTTTGGGCTCAGTTGTGGTCATAAGTCGAAGACTACTTGTACTCATGCGAAAGCCTTGGAGACAAAGCATGGAAGACAACATGTTATTTTAAAATAAAGTGATTTATGCCATGAAACACAGTAGAATGGGAAACAGACTTTCTCTACTGCTCATTACTAGTTATGGAGCATTCTTAGAGACAACCAATGAATGAGTTGTGGGTGCTCCATCACTGGAGATTTTTAAGAAGAGATTAGACAACCATTGGTCTGAAATGGCATAGCGTCTCCTGCTTAAGCAGGTGGCAGGACTAGATCTTTATGGTCCCTTCTCACACTGTTATTTTGTTATCATGCTGAAAATAAATATAGAATTTAACTGGTAAGAAACCTGATCAAAAGAGAAATCGGCAATTACACTCTTTCCCTTATTGTTGAGATCCCCCAACAGAGATGGGCAACTATGGCCCCTTTATGACTTGGGGACTTCAACTCCCAAAATTCCTGAGCTTGCTCAGGAATTCTGGGAGTTGAAGTCTGTAATTCATAAAAGGGCCATAGTTGCCCACCCCTGCCCAAGAAGATATTTGCACTGAGCATATCAAAACTATCCCCTTAGAAGCCCCCAATAACTATAAATAAGCCATAGTTTACCTTGCAGAGGAGATTGCTTGAGTCTCCGTTGCATTCTGTTTGGCCGGTAATTGAAGTACAAGTTGCAATCTTCTTCCTTCATTGTTACTCCAGCTACTAGTTTAATCTGAAGGAGAAAGAGCACTTTTGTTCCAACTCTTCTGGGTATGAGCAGCAGCCCCGACCACAGCTTTCTGGAGGTGGGCCACAAGATCACACAGGAAGTGCTGAGACCAGTGAGGAACCAGTCAGCTCTGTTTCCAAGGCTTCCACACTTTCATTTATCAAAATCTAAGATACATTTCTGTTTCAAAGAAAGCTATTTCATTTATCAGAAAGGAATTTCAGTCTTCAGTAAAAGAGGAATTTCAGTCTTCAGCAACAGATCAAGGCCACCGATCCTTTCTCCTTTCGAGTTGTCCTTCTCATTTCCCCTCCAAATAGTTTCTCATTGCACAGCCTTCCAAAATCTTCATTTTGGTTTATTATTTAACTCAATCAACATCACACCAAATCTTAATATTTGTTTTGAGGTCCTGTATACTGGACTAGCCAGAAAGAGGGCTGAGAAAACATCTATACAACCCTCTCATTCTGGGTCTAAACTGTTTCAACTTCTCCCCTCAGGATGCCACTATAGGGCATTGCATGCCTAAACAACTAGTCACAAAGATATTTTCCGCCATGCCATCACCGAATTCCTAAGCACTGGCTTATGCCTAAAGATAGTTACCCATGTACAGTAGAAGGCTGAGTTGCTATTCTGTTCTCATCTTTCCTACTATCTTCTCCTATTGGTATCTTATAATTTATCACTTCTTGTTGTTTGTGGCCCCAGATTTGGACAGTGAAGAGGTTGGGGAGGAACATGGGCCGGTCCTGGAGTCTGGGGAAGGCTCTGATGAGTGCTCTGCATCGGAGGCAGAGATGGGGCCAGGGTTGTCTGACAGTTATCAGCTGTCTTTGGAGTCAGACATCAGTGGGGCAGAAGAACAGCTGGAGCCTGTTCCCAGTGTGTGCATGCACAGAGCTGCCAGGAGAAGGGAACAGTTAAGGAACAAGGGTCGACTTGGGAGTAAAGACTCAGGTGGATGGTGAATGGCCCCTCCCATAGGGAATAAAGAGGAGCAAAGGGGAGTGGTGTTTGCAGGAGTCAATTAGTTCAATTCATTAGATCTGTTCCTGACTTCTTGTCAAGGATTGTCTGCTACAGAGTGGCGTGTGGAAGATATCGGCCAGGCAGCTCTCCAAGCCTGAAAAAGGTCTGTAGTTGTCAAAACTCTTTAAAAGACTGTTGGCCGGGACTTTGCTGGAGAGGCATTCAGTGTAAACTAAATAAAAGGGAGTTTATCAGGACAAGGAGTCGGCTTCGTGCTTTTGGGAAGCCTAGGTCAGAACAGTTGTTTGTATCTTATGATTTATGATCTAAGTTTTATCACTTTGTTATTTGTATGTAACTGAAAGCTTTCAAACCAGAAACAAAGTCCTTTTGTGTCCAATCAAACTTGGCCAATAAAGAATATTCAAGTTCCAAATAAGAAATAACAATTACATTGATAAACATAGCCAACATATCTTCCACATCCTAGCTTCCCCACAACAACCCTGTGAGCTAGGTTGGAATGAGTGACTGGCCCAAAGTTGCCCAGATGGCATTCATGACTAAGGTGGGACTTAAACTCATGGTCGCCCGCTTTCTAACTGGTTGCATTAACCACTAAACCAATCTGGTTGTCTGAAGTCTCATCTAAGTGGCCCCAAAGTCAAGTCCCTCCAGCTGGCCAAGAAGCTATCACACAAATTTCATTTAGTCTCTTCAATGATAGCTTGGAATACATATCTACTGAATTTTTGGAAACCACAAATGGAATTTTCAGCCCTCGTTTATAGTGATGCCATTAGAGCAGAGCAGGTTTGAATATGAAATTCTTCCCAGGTTTCAGGCCAGCTGGTCTAAATGTCTATGAAAATGTCTATTCTCAATCATCCAGGTCACAGTTGATCCCAAAGGTGCTTTTTTGCAAAATGCTACTGGGCTTTCTTGGTTTTCTTTTGAAAACAGTTCACTTCTCATCCAAGAAGCTTCTTCAGTTCTATCTGGGGAAAAAAAGTTAGAACTGAAGAAGCTTCTTGGATGAGAAGCAAAACATTTCAAAAGTGGGGGTAGGGAAACCAAGAAAGTCCAGTTGCCTTTTGCAAAAAAGTCACCTTTGGGACCACCTGGTCTACGTTGCTTATCACAAGATGAGCTGATTGGATCATTTTCTGGGTCTTTGAGCCTCCTCTCAAGAGCTTGTTTTTCACCTCAAATCACAAAGCTTTTGGTACAATGTCCTTTGGGCAGATGAAACCAAAGTGGAGATGTTTGGCCATAATGTAGAGTTCCATGTTTGGCAAAAGCCAAACATAGCGTATCAGCACAAACGTCTCATATCAACCATCATAAAATATAATTTGAACCTAGTCGTTTGTGCCTTGAGAACTCTAGGTTGTTTTGTTCAACAATTCATATGTTTGTTTTCTTGGCTGGGAAGAGGTAACACAAGAGATTAGTTGGCAGCTTATCTCATAAGCCACATCTTGGCCCTAGGAGCAGAAAACCTGAGAAGCAGCATTTCAAATCATTCCAAAATTAAATGATGAATTCTCCAAAAATGGGGAAATTCCACTTGCAGTCTCCAGGATTCTGTGTTTACGCACCTACACAATTAAAGAGACTTTCCTGGAATCTGTGTTGTCTTTCTATGAGGCTGGTATCTACCTTGGATATCTAAGACCAAGGGAGATGCCACATTGGAAGGCTAATACAGTCCTTCATTCAAAAGCAGCTCTGCTACCATTTATATCTGTTGTGGTTAGCATGCAGGATTTTCATCAGTGTAGGAACTCTTGTGAGAGCATTTCCTTGTGGTTTCACATTTGCAGTTGGTGAAAAAAGAGTTCACATTTCCTAAGCAGCCCAAAGACCAAACTATAATTTAATGACATTAAACCAATATTCTTTGTGGCCCTCAAAGAAGGATTTGTCTTTTTTGTTTTTGCTGACTAGATATAAAGTTTTATTTGCTGTTTACTACTATTTATGTAGTGTAGGGTCTGGCAGTATGCTTAAGCCAAAAATGAACCAAAACAAAGAGTTAAATGGAGGCTTGCAAATCAAAGAAGAAAAGAAAGAAAGAAAGAAAGAAAGAAAGAAAGAAAGAAAGAAAGAAAGAAAGAAAGAAAGAAAGAAAGAAAGAAAGAAAATCTTGCAAATCAAAGAAAGCAGACTTTATTTTTTATAAAAGTTAAAGTTCTGGATAAGAAATTCCTAGCATATCACAAGAGACATGGGAGGAAAATTCTACAAAATACAGAAAGATGTCCTATCCTTTTTATACATACAAAAGTCTTTGTTCTTAGTTCTCTAATTACCTTGCAAATCTCTAGTCATGTAATCTAACTAAGATTTACATCTTCCTGCAACATACAGGTTCTTTTGGCTGTTATCTTTTCTCCCATTGTCTCCCTAATTGATCATTTGAGGAGCACACTTCAAAGGTGTGGATTACTCTGTGAGGCTTGGGAGACAGTTACATTCCCAGAGGATGCCGGGGTGGGATGTGTCAATCCAGGAAAACAGATGGATTCAGATTGATTTAGAGGGGAGAACCATATGCCTTGATAGGAGAAGGATGTAATTTATTTATTTATTTATTTTTGTCAATTGCTTACAAGATAATAGGTATAAGTAAAAACATAGTTATGAATACACAGATACATATAAGAAAAAAAATAAAAGAAACAACAGGACAGGGACGGTAGGCACATTGGTGCGCTTATGCACGCCCCCTACAGACCTCTTAGGAAAGGGGTGAGGTCAATAGTAGACAGTCTACGGTTAAAAGTTTTTGGGGTTTGGGGAAGAAACCACAGAGTCAGGTAGAGTATTCCAGACATTGACCACTCTGTTGCTGAAGTCGTATTTCCTGCAATCAAGTTTGGTGCGGTTAACCTTGAGTTTGTATCTATTGTTTGCTCTTGTGTTATCACTGAAGCTGAAGTATTCACTGACAAGTAGGACATTGCAATGTATGATTTTATATACTACACTTAGATCGGAAAGAAGGTGGTGTAGTTCTAAGTTTTCTAGGTCTAGAATTTTGAGTCTGGTAGCATAAGGTATTCTGCAACAAGTAGAGGAGTGGAGAACTCTTCCTGTGAAATATTTCTGGATTTTCTCAACTGTGCTAATATCAAATACATAATGTGGGTTTCAGACTGATGAGCTGTATTCGAGTCTTGGTCTAGCAAATGTTTTGTATGCTCTAGTTTGTAGTGTATTACCAGAGAAAAAGCTACGTAACATTAGATTAACAACTCTTAACACCTTTTTGGCTTTGTAGTTACAGTGGGCTCTAGGACTTAGGTCTTTAGAGATGAATACTCCAAGATCCTTGACAGAGTTTAGATCGTCAGCAAGGTCTTGACTATTCAGCCTGTATTTTATATTCGATTTTTTTTTTGCCAATATGTAGGACAGAGCATTTATTTGTTGAGATTTGAAGTTGCCATTTGTTTGACCATTCTGATACATAGTCAAGGTCTTTCTGAAGGGTAGCAGTATTGTCTGTGGTGTTGAATAGCTTTACATCATCAGCGACGAGAATGCAGTTGCTCTTGATATGATCACAGAGGTCATTTATGTAGAGAATGAAAAGAGTTGGTCCTAGAACACTGCCTTGGGGGACACCACTGTTGATAGGCACAGAATTTGATAGGAGAAGTGAAGGGTTAAGGAAATCTTTTTTTTACAACAGCAAGATAACAAATGCCTATAGAGTAACTTTCTATTTAATGCTATAATATATTCCACAACATTTCTTTATTGTTCCTATTTCCTTCAGTAGTACAAGCCAAGAGGAAGCATAATTTGTTTTTGTTTTTTTAAAGTTTTTATTTTTTTAAGACAAACATATACAAACAAAACAAAAACATAAAAACCATCTTCCATCTTATATACATACTGTCAGCTTTGAAATTCAGCTGCCACATTTTTTTAAGAGAGTTGGAGGAGTTGAAAAGTTCAAGGTTATTCTGTATGGCATATTAGGAAATTCCAGTGGCAGTTAATTGGTTCTCGTGATTTATGAAGTGTAGAAGTGGGAGGAGAGAAGGTGGTTTAAAAAGCTCTGAATAATTGTCAAATCTGTCGCAATCTGCTGTTTGAGTTTAATATAATTGTCCTCCTGAAGTGTACTACATCTTGGTGTAATGTGTATCCCTAAATACTTAACCTTTTTTGTGACCTGTATTTCTAAAACTTCTTCCAACTCTTTCTTTCGTCTTGCTAACATATTTTTTGTTAATATCTTTGTTTTATCTTTATTTATTTTCAAACCTGCTACTTTTCCATATTCTTCTATCTTTTCTATTAATTTAGGTGCTGTTTCCAATGGATCCTCTAGTATAAATACCAGATCATCAGCAAAAGCTTGCAATTTATACTCTTCCTTTTTAATTTTCATTCCTTTTATTTCTTTATCTTCTCTAATATTCCTGTTCAACACTTCCAAAGTTAACACAAACAGCAGAGGTGACAGTGGACAACCTTGTCTTGTCCCTTTTCTTATATCTATGGATTCTGTTAATTCTCCATTTACCATAATCTTTGCAGTTTGTTCATAATATATCGTTGCAATGGCTTGAGTAATTTTTTTTTACCAAAGCCCATTTGTTCCAATTGCAATAACATAAATCACCAACTCACATTGGGAGAAAGTTAAAGGGACATGCTGTTGTAACTTTGAATAGTCACTAAATGAACTGTTTAAAGTCAACAGTTCCAGTTCTCTTTCAGGATCTTTTGGAGTATTGGTTTTTTGCACATGTAGTAGTGTTCAGTGCTGCATCTCACCGACATCGCTGTGACTTCTTCATCCAAAAATGCACAATCTCCTCCATTTCCCTTGACTTCCATCCTGCAATAGAAGCAGAAATTAGGCAGTGGAGATAATGTCCCACATAGCTGTTACCAAAGGAGTCTTGAGTTTGCAATTCATCTAGCTGAGCCTTCCTTTGCCTTGCCTGGAACCCTCTAGAACAAGGGTCTCTAACCTTGGCAACTTTCAGATTTGTGCACTTCAACTCCCAGAATTCCTCAGCCAGAAGCCGAGGAAGGTTGGAGACTCCTGATCTAGAAATGCTGGACTGGACCACAGCCACCATATTTCCTATCCTTGGACACAATGACTGAGAATAATAGAAGTTGCAGTGCAACCTAATCAGAAGGCACTACTCTGGGAAACTCCAAGGTAATTTACTATCTGCTGTAAGTAGGAGTAGCTCTTCAGGAGGTTGTCTATCTGACAAATTGACTTGTGGACATTGGACAGGACCTGGGTACAATGTGCCGTTCCTTACGGCTTCCTTCACAGTTTTACTTCCTGTATAAATTTAATTCAATCTCTATAGAGATTCTCAGTCATTCAGGTCATGGTTGCCTCAACGATGCTTTTTCAAAGGCAACTGGACTTCCCTTCATTTCTTCCTTGAAGATGTTTCACTTCTCATCCAACTGCTTCCTCAGTTCTGACTTTATTTATTAAACAATTTTATATCACTGCCCAACTCACACACAGGCAATTCTGAGTGGCCTACAACATGCTTTTGTTAACTCTTACTTCACGTAACAAATATACCAATCTGGTGCCATCTCTGTCTAACCCCAATGTGCTGAAAATACACCAAATTCCCACAGAATCAATGTAATATTATGGGAGTTACCCATAATTGCCTTGGTTTAACACTGAGTGGGCGGAATAATCATTTAAGGGAAAGTTTGGAGGGAACGTTTTACTGGAGAATTGACAATAAGATTATTATGACCGAGGGCAAATTGAACTAATAGAACTGCAGGATGATGGTGAATTTATTGCTGTATCTTTCCTATTTGTTCCATTTCCATTGTTCTTATAGAACTGTGTTCTCCAGTGGGCAACCTGAGTGGGCAATGCTCCTGTTGTCCTGTTGCTTGGGAAACTATAATTTCAATGCCCAAGAGAGCTGAGTGAACCAGAAAAGTCCTTGGGCCTATAAAACTCTTTATCTTTTTCAAGGTGGCTAAAGACTAAGAAACGGGCATTAAGAGCTGTGGTGACACAGTGGTTAGAATGCAGTACTGCAGGCTACTTCTGCCGGCTGCCAGCAGTTTGGCAGATCAAATCTCACCAGGGTCAAGGTTGACTCAGCCTTCCATCCTTCTGAGGTAAAATGAGGACCCATATTTTGGGGGCAATATGCTGACTCTGTAAACTGCTGTGAAAGGGCTGTAAAGCACTGTAAAGTGGTATATAAGTCTAAGTGCTATTGCTATTACAATCAAAAGGTATCAAGGCTCAATTGGAGCAGTAAACCCAACAGAAGATTAATGAGTTTTTAATGAATTGAGAGACAGCAGTTTGGAAATTCTTGTTTATGAACAAAACTCCAGCCTTCCCAAAATGTCCTGTAGCCTCTTCTATCTTTAAATCTCAAGTAAAGATGATTCTGCAGATTGTTCTCCAATTCATTGATTAGGAAGTGTTGGTTTATTGTCTATTGGGACACAGTAGATCTGTGTCCCAGGAGCTCAGCATTCTGGAGTCAGTTCAGATTCTGAACACAATAATTATTCTGATAGTTCTCGACTTGCAATCACTATCGAGTCTAGATATTTCCATTGCTAAACAAGATGGTTCTTAAGTGAGTTGGGAGCTCAGACTGTACCAAGCCCCTCACATAAGTGAATTAGGTCTGATTTTGTGACCTTTTTGCCACACTTATTAAGCAGATCACTGCAGTTGTTAAGTGAATTATGTGGGTTTTTTTAAGTGAATCAGCTTCTCCTATTGATTTTGCTGGATGGAAACCAGCTGAGAAGGTCACAAACAGTGATCAATGACCCTGGGATTCTGCAACCAATGTAACAGTTTTGCTAGCAGATCTGGGGATCCCAGGTTGATTTGCAGCCCATCAACTGGCTGGTCTGATGTCACCAGGGAGAGAGGGATTTATTGGGTTTAGCATTGTTGCTTTATTTCTGTAAATTGCCCAGAGCCGCCATGAATGAGTTTCTGAGTTGGGTGGCTCATATAAATTATCTGAATAAATAAATGAAATAAAAATAATAAATACACGTGGGTTGCCATCAGATCATACAAGACTGGTCATACGTATATTCTTTTTCAGAATGGTTGCTAAATGAATGGCTGTAAGTCAAGGACTCCTCATAATACGTTTTTAACTCCATTAGTAGGGCCAAATCTTTTCAGAGGGCAATGCCTGAATACTAGCAGCCAGGAAGTTCTTTCTAAGATCAGATCTGAGCTGGGAAGAGCCTCAATGGAGGCATTTTACTTTCAGCTCTTGCCAACTGAAAGGGAAAGGGTAAAAACTTACATTGCATTTTTTCCATCTAGCCACTTCCAGTGTTGATTCGGTTCTCTCGTGAGGCCGATCCAAAAGACACGGACTTTTGTGAACATCCTCATAATGCCCTTTAAAAAATGGTGCATGTTAGAACGTTGCATTGTTACAATTCCCAGCTGAATTTCTGAACTAGCATATAGGCCGAAAAGACTAAAACCATCTTTTGAACACAGGTTCCTTTAATGAAAGGCAAAACAAGAGACCCCTGTTAACTTTTTTTGAAGTAATTTTTAAACCTTTTGTAGAAGGTTAAAAAAAATTGATTTTCCTAGAATGGATCTTGACAATGTCTACCATTTTATTTTTGGCTTCCTCTGCTTCTGAGATTCACATTTTTATGCATTGGGGGATGATTATTAGATGTTTCCAAGTTTCTATGCAGGACAAAGAATAAAACAAGTAAATGACTAATTTTAATGATGTTTAGAGATGTTTAATGATGTTTTAATTTTCTATGTCAACAGAGTTTAATTTATAAAACCAGCATTCTTTGGAACCTGGAGAAGGTTTAAGAGGCTCCTGGAGCTTTTGTTCAGAAAGGCATCTAAGGAGATTTTATTTTTACTAGCATTAGCAGAAAAACTTTTTTGCAGTAATAAATCAGCTTCAACAGTTTCGGTACATGCCAGGCCTCAAGGCCTCACGTAGGCTGGAAATGTGTACCAGGAACAAAAGAACATCAATCAACAACACGTCACCATGGGCTAATAACTGGACTGCAGGCGTTGACTGGTTATTTTGTACTCTCTAAACTGACCATCTAACACTGTGATTTGATGCTACTATGTGTCCACTAATATTTCTGCTCATGTAACATAATGATTGGATAGAATTCACCGCTTGTGACGTATCACTGTGTGTTTTTAATGAAAGAGCTTCCCGAGCTCGTGATCGGGGCAGCTCACCCAAGTTAGAGCCAGACTGGTGTCTTTCTTGATGTATTCGAGAAGCCTTCCTAATGCGGAGCAAAGCCGCATCTGGTGACCCTGACGTGATCCGTTAAAAGAAACGGGTGCGTCTGTCTTCGACTGCTTATCTCACCCGGCCGGACGAGCCAGTTGCAACTCAGGGACGCCGTCATGTGTCATGGATCCCTCCCCAGGAATCTTCTTCAGAGAAGACATCCTCCCTTCAGGTGAGTATGGGCGGACAGTTCTCCAAAGCGCAGATAGCACATTTGCAGGAATTAGGAGAACTAATGAAGAGCTCAATTATTATTCTTAGGAATCAGGGCAAAATGCTCCTGGTTCCAACTAAAAAGGACCTTGTCACCCTTTTAACTTACATTTACACACAATGTCTGACTTATCCGGAGAAAGGGTCCTTGAAAGTCTCCACATGGCAACGTTTGGGTGACTGTTTTCATAACCCCAGGGCTCCGCCAAAGATTCTGACCACATGGAGAATAGTCATGGAATGTTTAAAAATCCATGGTTTAGCACTTACCAAAGCCCCCTCCCTTAAGGAGGGTCCTCCTCCTTATACAGCTGAAACCAAAACAAAGGATGCTCTTCTGTTAGAAGCTTCCTCCCCCACTGCTCCTGAACCCACGAGTCATTCTAAATCAAATCCAGTGGAAGATCAAACACCCAGAGGGACGATCAGCCAGCCCCGCTCCCAAGACTGACTCCATATCTTTCCAACTAATTGCCTCCGAATATATGGAGATCGACATTCCAGGCACTGCTTACTTTCTCCCCACACACCTGAAAATGATCCCTCCTGCCATGACGCCCCTCATAATTTATCCCATCCAGGACCTCATGGCAAAAGGAATCATGAGTGGGAGGAGTTCAGCACGCCCACCGTAACAAACACTGGCTACCGGTGAGTTCCTCTGATATTCGCTTTTACACTGCCTCGTTTAAACAACTCCTCTCCCTCCTCCCGCTTTCAGTGGAAAGTCCTTCCCCAAGGTATGCTCAATAGCCCCACCATGTGTCAATACTATGTCAATAATGTCTTCCTACCCTATCGTTCTGCTTTTCCACAATTTCTGGTGTATCATTACATGGATGATATCCTTGTTGCCGCTCCTGGGCCACCGGGTACGGTGTTCACTTCATTTTCCTTCCTGAAAGCTGTTCTTGCAAAAGGAGGTTTGCACATAGCACCTGAAAAGGTACAAGTACTAACTCCGTATGCATATCTGGGCTATAAAATGCTTTCAACTACTGCCTATCCTTCACTCCCCTCTCTGTCTCTACCTTCTCAACCCACCCTGGTTCAACTTCACCAATATCTGGGTACCATAAACTGGGCTCGACCTTTCCTGTCTTTAACCACTGATATTCTTTCTCCATTGTTCGAAGCCCTTACCTGGAGAAAAAAGCCTGCTGACATAATATCCTTGCAGCAACCTCAGCTTCAAGCAATAACTCAAATAGAAGAGAATATCCAAAAAATATGGGTAGACAGAGCTGCTGCCAATACTCCTCTAGATATGATCATTTTAGCCACCCCGAGGCTTATGACCGCGGCAGTAACTCAAAAGGACCAAAAACTCCACATCATAGAGTGGATCCATCTTTCCCATACGCCACAATGCTCCATCACTTCCAAATCAGCTCAATTGGCTCAATTGATCACAAAAGGCAGGAGCCGTGCAAAATTACTTATGGGAATAGATGTCTCCACACTTTTTATCCCTTTTTCGCTACAAATATGGGAATCTCTATTCCAAAACTCCCAGGAAATTCAGTTTGCCTTAGCTGACTGGCCTGGACTAGTTTCCTGCCACCCGCCCGCTGATCCACGTTTTCAAATCATTCGGACAATACCCATCTCTTTCTCCTCTCCCACCAGCAAAAGGCCTTTGGTCAACGCCTTGACTATATTTGCTGATGGCAGTAGGGAACGAGGGGCATGCGCTTGGCAAAGGAATGGGGTATGGCACACTAAAACCACCCCTGTGCAGACATCACCACAAAGGGCTGAGCTTGCTACAACCATATTAGTCCTCCAGAATTTTAACGAACCCCTCAACTTAATCCTAGACAGCGTATATGTTACCCAAATAGTCTCTACTATTCATGATTCTTACCTCTCTCCCGCTATTGATAAAAACCTTCTCTCTCTTTTTGTTACATTGCAACACCTTATTGCACAGCGTCAGCACCCCCTCTTTGTAGCACACATCCGCAGCCACCAACCCTTCCCAGGAATCCTCCAGGAAGGCAATGATGTGGCTGATCAAGCGGCTGTAGGCATCATGACCTCACACACCTTAACTCCTTGGGAGAGCCATTCATACTTCCATCAAAACACTAAAGCTCTCATGAAACATTTCAACCTCACTATGGCCAAAGCTTCAGCCATTAGACAGCAGTGCCCCACCTGCAGTCAACAAGCCCATTCCATTCCCTTAGGGGTAAATCCCCACGGGTTGAAAGCCTGTGAAATATGGCAGATGGACATTACTCAGTTTCCTCCGTTTGCCCCCTGGAAGTATCTGCATGTCACAATTGATACTTATTCAGGGTTCATAATGGCAACTCCGCAAAGAGGAGAAGCCTCCAAACATGTCATCAACCATTGCATTCGCACCTTTGCATCGTTGGGATGCCCAAATGAAATAAAAACAGATAATGGTCCTGCATACACTAGCACAGCCATGTCAGAATTTTGCGCTAAGTGGCAAGTTACCCACAAATTTGGGATCCCTTATAACACTCAAGGACAAGCCCTAGCAGAAAGAGCCAACCTAACGCTAAAAACAGTGTTAGAACGACATTTGATTAAAGGGAAAAAAAACCCTTGGCCTCCCGGAGATGCAAGACACCCTTAATCTCTGTCTTTATACCCTCAACTTCCTCAATCTCTCCGGCACCCCTGCTACAATGGCAGCGGAGCGACATTTTTCCTCCCCCCCTTCCCCTGATTCTCCCAAACCACAGGTATACTACCATCAACTGCCAGACCCTACTTGGAAGGGCCCTGCTGGTCTCCTCACCTGGGGTCGTGGCTACATAGCTATCCAGCTTCCAGATAGTGTCCTGTGGGTTCCTGGACGACACGTCAGACCATACCACCCCAAAGTAGAAAAATCACCACCTGCAGACATATCAACATGATTCGTCTCGTTGCCTTGCCGACCCTCTTCCTCCTTCTTACCACACATGCCTCCAAGGTCTCCATTCCGTCTCGAGTGATGTACTTCACACCAGGCACCCCCCTCCTGTTGACCTGCACCGCGTCTGGGGACATTTTCCCCCCTTATCTCAGATGGTCGACACTCTCTCAGCCATGGCTCCGCAACTCCAGCAATGCTTCTTTCCAGATCAACACCTTTGAACACCCCCCCTTTCTACATCAGGTTAAGAGATCGCAGAATCCCACCAGTGTGTCAGATGGCTGCACCCCCTGCCTGACCAAAACCATACAAGCAGGCTCCATTCAACTAACTCTCATCTACCATACCCAACAACCGTAGAAGTGCCTTCCTACCGGAAAAACTTGCCAAAACAATGGGACCATGTACCATCTACCTAAACCACACCACCGTGCTCAAGGATGGTACTAACCTCATTGTTTTAACCTTTGATGTTTGTATTGCTTGTTCTCAACCAAGGGGGTATTCATGCGGGTCAGCTGACTGGAAAACAACGTACACCCACAATCATAAATATTTGTGTCCTACACCCATTAACTGGGCCACAGGGAACCCCAATCAATGGATCCCTTGTGGAGGTTCCATCGAGTGCTCAGGTTGGTTTTGTGTCTGTGATTATACCGGGGGAGGGTACTCAGGCTGCAATCATCTGTCACATTTCAAACGTATATCAGGGTCTACCACAGACAATAAGGTGGAAATCACCATCTCCAGACAACACCCTGCCTTGGATACTTATGGTATAGGGATTGATGGCACAGGATCAGATCCAAACACTTACATTACCATAACAACTGAAATAATATATGAAGGTGAGGAAACATCGTTGGGATGGTCGGTATATAATAATTTAAGGAAATTAGAAAAAGCCCCTGATACCAGTGTTATTGCAAAAAACTTGTTCATGAACATGGCAGAAAAAATTGCAAAACAACTTGCAATAACCAATTGTTTTGTCTGTGGGGGAACCACCACGGGAGAACAATGGCTGTGGCAAGCCTTAGAAGCCTCACCATCACTGTTCAATAACATGTCTTCTGTAGGAAACATAACAGCTAGAAAAGCTTCTGATCCACTTATTTGGACAATTACCACCAACTTAATTGGTAGAAACTGCTTTTCCAGAAATGGGTCCACTCCAGTAGGACACCTCCTTTGCTTAGGTACATGGGATAACTCCTACCAGACTTGGACAGCACCTGACAATGCTACCACCACATCTGTCAAATTCAATAGCTCCCTCCTCCCTTATCTCAATGACACAACATCTTCCCAAGACAGGTCCTATGGATATAGAACCCCCATATATATGATTAATAGAATCATTTGTTTACAAGCTGTTTTAGATTTAGCAGGCCAACGAATAGACAAAGCTCTAAACACTCTAGCAACTGCTGCAGACAACTTACACACAGCTGTCTACCAAAATCACTTAGCTTTAGATTACATACTAGCCAAAGGAGGAGGGATATGTGGTAGGCTCAATCTCATGAATTGTTGTCTTCAAATTGATAAGGTTGGCAAAGTAGTAGCACAATTAACAACTGAGATGCGACAATTAAGCTATAATCCTAATCAAGTATGGCAAGGTATTAATCTTAAAAATATTTTTAGTTCCTGGTTCCCAAAACTGCCAGGATTACAAGCCATAGTAGCTCTCATAGGTATGATTGCTGCAGGATGCATTATTCTCCCATGTGTGTTACCAATTTTTATTCGCACTATCTCCAATAATCTGTCTTTATTAGCTGAAAAGCGCGCCATTGCACAGGTTAATGCCCTATGGGAAAAAGAACCTCTGTACAAAGTCATACCCTCAGAAGACCCTGATGCGTACGCTCGCACAGATTTTCGCATGGGCAGTGATGAAGATCCAGAAGAAATTTCTCTCTATAAAACTAAAACAGAGGAGATGCAGTAATAAATCAGCTTCAACAGTTTCGGTACATGCCAGGCCTCAAGGCCTCACGTAGGCTGGAAGTATGTACCAGGAACAAAAAAACATCAATCAACAACACGTCACCATGGGCTAATAACTGGATTGCAGGCGTTGACTGGTTACTTTGTACTCTCTAAACTGACCATCTAACACTGTTATTTGATGCTACTATGTGTCCACTAATATTTCTGCTCATGTAACATAATGATTGGATAGAATTCACTGCTTGTGACATATCACTGTGTGTTTTTAATAAAAGAGCTTCCCGAGCTCGTGATCGGGGCAGCTCACCCAAGTTAGAGCCAGACTGGTGTCTTTCTTGATGTATTTGACCACCCAGTGAGAAGCCTTCCTAATGCGGAGCAAAGCCACATTTTTTCACATTGTAAAAGAGCATGCATCATCAATGATGTAACATTATTTCTAGGAACTGATTTAGCCTGGTGAAAACCACTTACATTAGTCACAATTTCCTCCTCTGTAATTTTGACCAAGGTAGCATTATGCAAAAAACAAGAGTTCTTGCTCTCATTCCAGTTCTTCTCCTCCTCTGACAATTTGTAGCAGCTTTTATTATGTCCAAACCAGTCAGGTGGGCAATAAAAGGCATCCTGTTGGTAGTTTAATGGCACTGATGTTCCTAGAACAAAAAGAGACAAAAAGAATAGAAACTAACTTATTCTGTCTTGTTCTTATAAGTAGGATGGGACCATCCTGCTAAATTAGAACCTGTTGCTGATTTCTAACAAAACCCAATCTGGATAAGGAGACCCAATGTTCTGGTTGTTGTAACAACTCCCATTCTATAATCCTCAGATTAATAGAGATTGTGGGCTGAGCAGTGGATTTGAATCCAAGAAACCACATGTAAATCTACTTATTCAGCCATGAATCTCTTTGTGAGATTTTCCATTGATTTGGTCAACCTGTTTAACATTTGGTCCATCTTTTTCACAATTATTGCTTTTGGCAGGAAATCATTAAATAAAGAAATGCATGTCTGCTCATTTTATTTTTTGAGATTTGCCTTTACTATTACAGTCACTTGTTTTCTATTTATAATTTCTTTTTCCTGTAAGCTCCTTAAACCATTATTTTTGCTCTTCTCACTAGTGCCAAATGAGTATTCCCCTTCCCTTTCTGGTGATCTCATTCTGGATTAATCTCACAAAATAAGATTCAGTGATACTTTCAACCAAACACCGAGACTTTTTCCAAACAAAGGAACTGAAGTTTTCCTGGACTAGATGAAGCAGATTGCAGGGACTAAAAAGCAGGGCAAGGCCAATACTATGTTTCTAACTCATCTGCGGAAGTCATTCAGCTTCATGAACTCATGAAGAAGCTTTTCACAGGAACAGGATTAGGGTCTGGATTCCTTACCCTGGTAATAAATGAGATGTAGGAGATGACCGGGGTGAACCCAAGGGAGGGGTGAATCACATAATCAGTCTTGAGTCCCTTCGCACCCACAAGAGATCAAAGTCCAGCCCACCTTGAATGCCTTTGACTCTTGTCTACCACCAATTTGCTTTGGCTATTAGTAGTTCAGAGTTTTGTAGACAGCTTAAGATTGCAGTAAAATTTTATACCGGTTTGAACTGCCTCGGTCTTCTGATTTTCCGTGGTGCTTGACAGGACATGGGCAACGGAGATGCTCTGGAGAATGATCAGGATGATCAGGAGGATGACAATGGCAATTCCAATTATTTCAATTCTTTTTTTAGAGTAAGATCTTGGTTCTGCACAAAAAAGAAGAGAAACAAGATTCATCAGCAGTCATCTGTTACATCAAAGGAAAGTAGAAAGAAATCTGGATACTGATGAGCAGAAATCCCTAAATAAAATATTATAAACATTTCTAAGTTGCTAAGATTTTCTTGCTTTTTGCTTTTTAATTTCCAAAGTCAATAACTGTCCTCAATTAAAATGTCAATCAAAATGTCAGTCTGATTCTGACGAACTACCATGTTCTAACTGAGCAAATAAAACTGCTTCAGAGTTCTTGCCATCTTATCATTTTATCTTATTGTATTTTAACTTATCTTTATCTTTTCTTCCTCCCTTTTCTAAGAAGACTTGCAGGATCTCCTTGGTGTCCATGATGGATCTGGAGGCTTAATGGCCTTTCCCAAGGCATTAAAAACTTGGCTGGGTTCCTGGACCTGGAACTTGGAATGGGGAAAGGGCCCCATTCCTTGGCTTTACCATTAGTTGATTAATTATCTTGGCTGCTGTTTCTATTAATTTTCTGGATGTTTTTAATGTTTTATTGTTTTTAATTATTTTAATCATTTTAGAATTTTAGAATTGTAAGCCAACCGCTTGGTTGAATAGTGTCTATAGAAATGGAATGAAGGAATGAATAAATGAATGGATAAAACAAACAAATGAATAAATAAATTGATTGTACCACAGAGAAACTACACAAAGTCTGCACAAAGGTGGGGTAAAATTGGCCTAAGACATTTAATTGCTTGAGATAAACTACAAATGGTTCCTGGAACAAATCCATTTTTCCTCTTTTCCGTTCTACAGCATCCTGGACAAGGAACATCCCAGGCAGATCCATACCAAAAATCTATATTCTTATATGTTTGAAGATGACTTCCCACGCTCTCTTCTAATCCTATACATTTTAGGTCAGTGACTTGTTACCACTTACTAGGACTAGTCTCTCTCTCTCTAGTCCAGGGGTGGGCAATTAATTTCTGTTGGGGGCCACATGGAAAATCAGATCTGCGTTCGAGGGCTGAACCAATTTTATAAAAGGCCTTTATAAAGGGCCCATTATAAAATGCAGCAAATTATATATAAGAAAACATTATATATATATATATATGATATATGATATATTATATATATATATATGATATATATATATATATATAATATTTGTTTTTTGAAGTTCTCGTGGGTATTTGTAACGTTTCAATTATATATATATATATATATATATATATATATATTCTTAAGTTTTCGCAGGTACTTACATGTCTGGCATTCAGCTTTGTTCGGGTATTTTCCCACGTCATAATAGTGGTGCTTTTAAAGTTGTAGCAACGTTTCAGCAGAATCTCATCTGCCATCATCAGGCTTCTGTATGGTGTTTGTCTGTGAGTCAGACTTTTACAGTGGTTTCAGATTTAAATTTGGGGCAGCCTATTGCTGTGTCAGAATGGTTTTTTCTTCCTCCTGATTGGTTGAGAGTCTTGGTCTGTGTTTATTGGTCTTGGAGTTTGCTGTGTTCTGCTACTAATATCTTCTGTCTGTTTTTTTGGCTCTTTTTGTATCTTGATTGGCTGGCAACATTGTGTTACTTTATTGGAGGCCTTTTGTGCAGCTTGGCTTCGGGAAAATGGACGGCTATCATTAGTTAGGAAGCTGGTTTTCATCTGGGTGCCTGGTTGGGGTGTGTTTGAGATGGAGGTATTGGCGGGATCTGTTTGTACCCAGGTGTTTGCCTGGCTTGTGCTGTGGAGATTTTTTTGTTTGTGAGTGCAGGCTTCCAAATGATTGACAGCCTGGTGAAATCATCTCTTCCATTCATGCTTTCTGGTCTTTTTTCAATCTCTATGGCTTCTCTGATGATTCTGTGGCTGGGATTTTCTATAGTGGCTAGGGTTTTGCTGCCATTGAAGTTGATGCTATGACCTGTGGCTTCCATGTGTTGGACTAGTGAGGAAGAGTGTTCCAGCTTTTTGACTGCATTTTTGTGTTCATCCAGGCGGGTGCTTATTCTTCTATTGGTCTGTCCAATGTATGTGGCCAGGCATGATGCACAGGGGACTTCGTATATGCCTTGGTTTTCCAGGTCAATTTTGTCTTTGGGGTTCCTGAGGATGGCTGCTATTTTTCTGTCTGTTTTGAAGGCAGTCTTGATGTGGTGTCTGTATAGAATCTTACTAATTTTGTCTGTACTGCCTCTTATGTAGGGCAGGACAGCTGTTTCATGGGTCTGTTCATCTTCTGGGTCTCTATTATGTCTCAGTGTGTTTTTGTGGATCAAGTTGGTGATTTTGCTTTTGTGGAAGCCATTGGCTGTCAATATTTTAGTCAGGGTGCATAGTTCAGTCTTAATGTGTGTCTTGTCTGCCAGGCGTTTGGTTCTAGTAATTAGTGTTTTAGCCACGGAGTTTATCTGTGCTGGGTGGTGGTGGGATTGGGCGTTGAGGTAGCGGTTGGTATGTGTTTTCTTCTGGTATATGGTGTGTCCTAGTGTGCCATCTGTTTTTTTGTAGATTAGTACATCTAGGAATGGTAGTTGTTTGTTTGTTTCTGTTTCCATGGTGAACTTGATTTTGGGGTGTGCGCTGTTTAGGTGTGTTAGAAAATTGTTTAGGTTTTCTTGTCCATGGGGCCAAATCACGAATGTGTCATCGATATATCTTAACCATAGTTTGGGTTTGAGGATGGCATTGGCCAGGGCTCTGGATTCGAATTCTTCCATGAACAGGTTTGCAATGACAGGTGACAGTGGTGATCCCATGGGGGCTCCTTCAATTTGTTTGTATCTTTGTCCTTTGCCCCATGGACAAGAAAATATATAAAACTTGCTGCATTTTATAATGGCTGCACTCAGGGGCATCCAAGCCCACCTAAAGCTAGGCCGCTGCTGGTGAAGCCTTGCCCTGCCTTGGTGCCCCGTTTCCCGGCTCGGCGGTCCTGCTCGGGCGGCCCTTTAAAAGCCTGCTCCCAGCACCCGAGCAACTTCCCAGCAACTTGTGGCTTGCTTTTTCCTCTTGGGCGCTCGTGCCTGGCCCCGAGCCGTGCAGCGGAGGGGAAACCCAAAGCACCGCCAGATCACCTCCTCCAAGCAGCCCACCCGCCCACTGAGCTTCCCCTCCACCATGTGGCTTGGGGCCAGGCGTGAGCACTCGCAAGGAAAAAGGAAGCCGCAAGTTGCTGGGAAGTTGCTCAGGTTTCTGGGGCTTCCAGGCTTAAACTTTGCACAGGCAAAGTTTGCAGGCGGGAGCGTCTTCCCGCCGAGGAGCGGGAAAGGTTCTGCCCGGCAGGCGGGCTACTTGGAGGAGGCAACCCGGCAGCGCTCTGGGTTTTCCCTCTGTCGCGCGGCTCGGGGCCAGGCACGAGCGCCCGTGAGGAAAAAGGAAGCCGCAAGTTGCTGAGAAGTACGCCACGCCCAGCGATTTTTTTTCAGGGGCGGGCTGTCGTTTGCCCACCGTTGCTCTAGTCCCATTTGCTTCTTTATTTCACTACATTTATTTTAAAGCTGTCTCCTGCAACAGATTCTGAACATCTGCTCTCTGTCTCGTGAAAGATTAAAATTCAGCAATTTTTCAAAGTCCAATTGAGGACAGGGTATGCGTTTTGTATTGCTCCGTGGCCATGGTTTGGATAATTCAATCCCTCATTTGGGTGAATGGCTTCCAGATCTCGATACTGTTACTATACCTGGTTCTTCCTCTTGTCCTTGTGCATTTCCATTGGGAGAAAGGTCCTGCAGCTCTTGCTCCTCATCTATGTTCCAGATTTCTATATTTACACAACCTGGAATTAGAAGTGCGGCTGTCACAAGAAGAAAGGCCAAGATGCTTACAGAAGATGGCAAATTACTACTAATGTTTAGGTATAAGACACAGCCTTTTAAAAAGCATACAGCAGAAAATAACTTGTCATGCAAAGGATTCTTATGGCCGTTAATAAATTGGGCAACTTTTCATTAGAGAAGCAAAAAAAAAAAAAAATCAACATTCCATTATCTACATTCTGTTAAAAAAGTTGAATTCATTTGAGAATCTGTTGGTCTTGGCTGGTCTTCAAAAACTAAGAAGGGTGAGAGCCTAATAGAGAATCGAAAGGCTAGAATGAGTGATTGAAAAGCTTTCCATTCAGCAACACCCAAAAACGCCAATCCATGCACAACACACAAAAACACAAGTATCTTAAATGACTTATAATAAATTAGATACAGATTCCTTTCCCAAGTTATAATTTCAGCAGAAAAGACCTATAGCAGAGACCCAGGCAGGAGACCATAATTTCAGTTTAATTTACCAACTTTTTATTTATTTTTCATTCACTTCAGTGACTCCTCTATTCAGTTTGTCTATTCTCCTAAAATCCTCTCCTTTGTCAATATTTAAAGGAAAACTGGGAGAAATAGTTTCTACCCGTTTCCCTAAAAATAAGCCCTATCCAGAAAATAAGTCCTAGCATGCTTTCTGTGTGCATGCCTAATATAAGCCCTACCTCCAAAATAACCCCTAAAGAACCTGTGCAGCCACCTGGTCAGCCATTCTATCTGGTTGCTCATAGTGCCGTGGCCACGAAGCGAGGTGATGGTGGAGCTACCACAGACATCCCGCACCGGCTTACCTCAGGAGCCTGTAGCCAGGCCAACCATGCCTTGACACCTGCCTTGCAGTGGCAGCTCCAATAATCATGTGCAGAAGGAGCCCACGTGGCCACTGGCCACTTCTGCTTGCTCGTGGCCTCATGGAGCAGGAGGCTGAGCGAGGCAGGTGTCAGGGTGTGGCTGGCGTGGCCCTGAGGTAAACCAGTGCAGGGCGTGTGAAGCAGCTCCACCCGCCTCACCTCATGGCCACGGCACCAGTACCTTGCTCAGCCTTCTACTCCATTGTGGCCGCAAGGAAGCGTGGGTCAGCAGCCATGCGGGGTCTTGCTGGATGGGGCTGCTAGTGCCATGGCCTCAAGGTGAGGCAGGTTTCAGAGCATGAGTGGCCTGGCTATGGGAGCCCTCAGATAAGCCAGTGCTCCATCCTCTCCTGCTTCACAGTGGTGGTGCTCGTACACCGCAAGCAACCAGAAGAAGTGGGCCTCACATACATGGGGGAAAAAATTAGACACCCCCCCAAAAATAAGCCCCAAGTTTGATATATGTATTGAAAGAAAGCTTTAAGTTAGTTTTTTATGTATAAAATGAGTTTGTAAATGTATGTCCTTTTATGTAATGCTGAATAATTCCCAAAGTTTGTAAAATTGACTAAATTTGAAAGATCCTATGTTAGTCCTATTATGCAAATAGCTTGTTCATTCTTCTGCTTAAAACCTTCTATCTTTTGTCTATCTTCCTCAATCTCTGGATCCCATTCCTCTACATTTGGTGGATTTTCAATTATGTTCCACAGACCTTCTCTTTGTAGAAGTAGACTACATTTCATAGACCATGATACACAGTTTGTTCCATCCAACTTGGATATAAGGGACAAACTTTGCAGATTGACTTGTGCCATGTTTTCTTATATGGATATAAAACTATAATTAATAAAACATAGCTATCTGTTTACTGTAATGTATAACAACACAAACTCTCACTTTTTACATAAATCTGTTTTATCCTAGTTAAACTGACTTTGCAGCCTCTGGGCCCATAACCAGTGTTAAGCCTGTGTTCCCCAAACAGGGTTAAGGAGACAAGCTAAACAGAATGTGCAGCGTTAGTCAGATAGGCACACAGATAAATGAGTGAGATATGTTTGTATGTTTGTTAACATACAGTAAAAATAACAGATACGCTTGTGCTATCAAAAATATAGTTTATTCCATTTAGAGTTTATAGCATAGTCAAAATAACAGTCCATTAGCCATGTATCATTTAGTCAGTCCATTCAAGGATATTCAATTAGCAAAGTCCGTGTAGAATATCCAATGTCAGTTCACTTACAAATCAGTCCTATCTCTCTCCCGTTCCAGTAGGAGAAAAACGCAGTCTTCAGTCTAACCAGTAATTAGGGATCGTCAAGCCAGAGAGAGCAAACTGCCGTTGTCTTGCTTCTTTTATGGTGCTATTACAACCACTCCCTTAATTACAATCCTACAGTTAAAGTTGCAGACACTTTAACTAATAAACTATGATAACATATTTATTATTTTACCTAAACCAGTTAGGGTAAACAATGTTATCCCTAACATAGACAATATATCTAACCTTGTGTCTATTCTGAATTGCTTCTGGATTTTGTGATTGCAATGAAAAATATATATGAAACTTTTGTTGCTGTTTTTTAACTAGTCAGGCTTATTGTTATAGAAATGGCTTGTACATACTTTTCTGTAAAAGCAAAAAGTTGTGGTTGTACTGTTATCTTCTACGGTGTCAAAGAGAGTCGGAAGTTGATGCCTTTTTCTTTCCTTTCCCCCTTTACACTATATTTCTTTTATTTTCCCTCCCCTTCCTTCTTCTTAGGTCTTTTTTTCAACTATTTTTATATTTTCTTTGCATTTTATATTTTGAAAACCTATTAAAAATCATATATCATAAAATTCAGCAGGAATTTTTAGAAATCCAACTGGGAACAGTATTTTGCATTGCTCTTGTATAGTCATGGCTTGGATATATTTTAATCCTTCATTTTGGAAGATTGGCTTCCAGAGTTTGATGTTATTATTACCTGTTTCTTCTTCCTGTACACGATCATATCTTCTGCTAGGATGATCATACCCATTGCTAGGATGGGCCTGCTCATCATGTTTACTGCCTGCCATTGTTCCTGGATTTGTATCACCTGGAATTACAAAGGGGGCTATCAACAGAAGAAAGGTCAAAAAGGTTACAGAAGATGGAAACTGCTACTAATTTCAAGGAACCTCTTTTTAGATATAGGACACAGTCTTTTAAAAAGTGTGCAACACAAAATAATAGTTAACAGTGGTGTTCCCCCAAGGCAGGACCCACACTCTTTATAGTCTATATAAATGACCTTTGCGATCACCTTATAAGCAATTGCGTCTTCTTCGCAGATGACATAAAACTATTCAACATCACCAACAATCCTACTGTCCTTCAAAGCAATCTTGATTATGTGCCTGAATGATCAAACAATGGGCAACTCCAAATCTCGACCAAAATATGCTCTGTCCTACACATTGGTAAAAAAAAATCAGTACACCAAATACAAGCTAGGCGGATATGATCTCGTTGATGACCCTCACTCTGTCAAGGACCTTAGAGTACTCATATCTAATGACCTAAGCGCCAGAGTTCACTGTAACAACATTGCCAAAAAGGCATCAAGAGTTGTAAGTCTAATCTTACGAAGCTTCTCCTCCGGAAATATAAAATTGCTAACTAGGGCATACAAAACCTTTGCTAGACCAATACTCGAATACAGCTCATCTGTTTGGAATCTACACTGTATATTGGAGGTTAATACAATTGAGCGAGTCCAAAAATATTTCACGAGAAGAATACTACACTCTTCTGCTCGAAACAGAATAGCCTACATCACCAGGTGTGCAATTTTGGGATTGGACAACCTTGAACTATGCCGCCTACGGTTGGACTTAACCGTAGTACACAAAATTATCTGCTACAATGTCCTACCAGTCAATGACTACTTCAGCTTCAACCACAACAATACAAGAGCACACAACAGATAAAAACTCAATGTTAACCACTTCAAACTTGATTGCAGAAAGTACGACTTCAGCAACAGAATGGTCAACGCCTGGAATGCACCACCTGACTCAACAGCCTGTTGTTACATCCTTAAATCCCCACTCCTTTAACCTCAAACTATCCACTATTGACCTCATCCCATTCCTAAGAGGGCTGTAACATGGATAAGTGTACAATTGTACCTGCTGTCCCTGTCCTATTGTCCCCATTTATCTGTACCTATTTATTTATTTATTCCCATTTATTTGTACCTATTTCCTCATGGTTATACTTATACCTATTTCTTGTAAGCGATTGACAAATCAAATAAATAAATAAATTATGGGAGTTGAATTCCACAAGAATTAAAGTTGCCAAGTTTGGAGAGCTATGGGCTGGAGATTGATTTGTCCCTGAGGCAAGGGGGGGACAGCCAGGAGCCCAGAGCCATGGAGGGCTAGGGGAGGAGGGAAGATCTCTCCCTATAAATGGATTGTGGGGGGTGGGGAATAGAAGTCAGACACGACTTAGTGACTTAGAAACAATCATCAAGGACAACGGTCTTCATCATGAAGAATCATCCGAACATTACAAAAGCTGGGAATGTTGGTATGATTGGATGGAACAAAGAAAATATAATACTAAATATTATTAAACTGTAAAGGAGGTAGTAACTATGTACTCGCATTAAGACTTAATTGTAAATATACCAATAATGATAACAAGGAACCACAAACTGTCCATAATGAAATTGCTTTTTATTTGGGTTTTTTTTCTCTATTTTTCAATGTTGTGTATGTGTTTGTTCATTTATTTTAATTGTATATTTAATAGTTTGTTTTAAACAAAAAGGACAAGGGTCTTCAAACTTGGCAAGTAAAGTTTAAGACTTGTGGATTTCCACTCCCAGAATTCCCAAGCTAACATGACTGAATTTTGCAATAACTCTAGAACAATGACCAATTGTAAATGTCATCACAGCCTCAGAGTCAGCTATCAAGAACAGCAACCTGGCAGAACCCAGAGGCAGAACGAGGGATGACAGCAATTTTTTAACAACCAGTTCTGTGGGCGTGGCTTAGGTGATGGGCATGGCTTGGTGGTCATGTGACTGGCTGGCTGTGGCCAACTCAATATCACTCACATCGAGGCACGCATCTCCTCGCCTGGCCTCTCATGACTGTGGGGATGCTGCAACAGTCGTAAGTGTGAAAAATGGTCATAAGTCACTTTTTTCAGTGCCATTGTAACTTTGAATGGTCACTCCACACAAGCAAAGTACCAGCAACGGAGAGGGAAAAAACTCCAGAGAAGTTCCTGAGACAGGAAGTCTAGTCCTGCCAAGAATATAATGATTAACAGAGAGGCAGCTTCTGTAAGCAACACCAGAATGTTTACTTCCTGCCTTCCTTACAGGATTAGGCCAGTAATTTCTTTTAACAAGCGGTTCTCTGAACTGCTTAGAATGTTAACAACCGGTTCTAGTGAATAGGTGCGAACTGATAGAATCCCACCCCTGAATTATGGGTGTCATACCCACCACACCTGCATGGTTGTGTGATCAATGTTTGGGCACTTGGAAGCCCACCTGCATTTACAATTGGACACGGTTGCTACAACTCTCCAGAAAATATTCTCTAACCATGTTTTTAAATGATGTATTTCCAGGACTCCAGGCAGAAATTCTTACACAGGAATAGGGTTTTTCTCAGAATGAGATGGAGGACAGTGATACGGAATCCCAATTTCCAAAGGATTGCACGTTAGAGAAATAGATAACAGAATGGCAGAGCTGGAAGGGATCTTAGAGGTCTTTTAGTCCAACCTCCTGCTCAGGCAGGAAAACCTTGTATCATTTCAGACAAATGGTTGTCCAATCTCTTTTTAAAATCTTCCAGTGTTGGAGCATCCACAACTTCTGGAGGCAAGTTGTTCCACTCAGGAAATTTCTCCTTAGTTCTACCCTGTTTCTCCAACAATAAGGCCTCCACCAATGGGAAGCCCCACCATGTTTTATTGGCAGGTGAAATTAAGCCCCGTCCCCTAAATTAAGGCCTATTAAAAGCATGCATTTCCCCGCCATTTCTCACATCGTTCGTTCCTTAGAACTACACGAAGTGAAGAGAAATGGGGGCAAAGGGGGTAGGGGGGAAGGGCAGGGGTGGGGGGGGAGAAAACGTGCTTTTAGGAGTGCCCTGCAGGTAGCCTAGGCTAGAATACCCTGATAGCCGATAAAAGCTCCCTTGAAGGTAGAATCACCAGCCACTTCGATCGGCTGGTAAAAGCAGCTTGGGGCGAGCGCACATACACACACTCTCCTCGCCGCCAAGCCGCTTCTATCTGCCCATCAAAAGCTCCCTAAAGGACACAGTCCCCAGGTGCTTCGGCGAGGCATGGCTGCCCCTGTCCAGACTCTTTTCCGCGAGGGGAACTTCCCAAGCGCATTCAACAGCCACTTCGATCAGCCGGTAGAAGCGGCCTGGCGAGCGCACACACACACTCCCCTCGCTGCCAGGCCGCTTCTATCTGCCCATCGAAAGCTCCCTTGAGGCCACAGTCCCCAGCAGCTTCAGGTGAGGCGTGGCTGCCCCTGTCCCCTCCCCTTTAGGGCAGACTCTTTTCCGTGAGGGGAGCTCCCCAAGCGCTCGCCGCCAGCCAGGCCGCTCCTATCTGCCCATCGAAAGCTCCCTTGAGGACACAGTCCCCAGCTGCTTCAGGTGAGGCATTGCTGCCCCTGTCCCCTCGCCTTTTAGGCAGACTCTTTTCCGCGAGGGGAGTTCCCCAAGCGTGTTGGCCGGTAGAAGCGGCTTGGGGCGAGCGCGCACACACACTCCCCTCGCCGCTAGGCCGCTTCTATCTGCCCATCGAAAGCTCCCTTGAGGCCACAGTCCCCAGCAGCTTCAGGTGAGGCGTGGCTGCCTCTGTCCCCTCCTGTTAGGGATAACATTGTTTACCCTAACTGGTTTAGGTAAATAATAATATGTTATCATGGTTTATAAGTTAAAGTGTCTGCAACTTTAAATATGGGAATGTAATTAGGGGAGTGGTTGTGAGAGCACTTTAAAAGAAGCAAGACAACAGCTTGCTCTCTCTCTGGCTTTGATGATCCCTGATTACTGCTTGGAATCAAGACTGCATTGCTCGAACGGGAGAGATAAACAAAGGACTGATTTGTAAGTGAACTGACATAGGATATTCTACATGGACTTTGCTAACTGAATATCCCTGAATGGACTGACTAAATGATACATGACTATTGGACTGTTATTTTGACTATGCTATGAACTCATAATGGAATAAACTATATTTTTGATAGCACAAGCGTATCTGTTATTTTTACTGTATGTTAATAAACATACAAGCTTAGCTCACTCATTTATCTGTGTGCCTATCTGACTAACGCTGCACATTCTGTTTAGCTTGTCTCCCTAACCCTGGTTGGGGAACCCAAGCTTAACACCTCCCCTTTAGGGCAGACTCTTTTCCGCGAGGGGAACTCCCCAAGCGCTCGCCACCAGCCAGGCCGCTCCTATCTGCCCATCGAAAGCTCCCTTGAGGACACAGTCCCCAGCTGCTTCAGGTGAGGCATGGCTGCCCCTGTCCCCTCGCCTTTTAGGCAGACTCTTTTCCGCGAGGGCAGTTCCCCAAGCGCGTTGGCTGGTAGAAGCTGTTGTGTCTTCGGAAATGATGCCAGGAGTCGGTGACTTCAAATCATGCTCTTTTATTGATGTAGGAACCGAACTGGGGCTGTAGGAAAAGTTCGCGGCTTTTATTCCTTTAGCCGCGGCGGCCCCGGCCAATGGCACCGCTTTGAATCTCCCGCAATTTGAGTAGACCAATCGCGGGAGATTCCTAGCGAGCCAATCGGTGCGGCTCGCCTAACCAAACAGAGTGCCCTGCACTTTGGCCAATCAAAGCGCGGGGATCTCAAGAATGCTAATGAGGGGACAGAATACCCCTCCCCTCTTGGTTTAGTCCTTACGTCGCGTAGTCCCGTAGGTAGGCGGGGCTCCGTCTTAGCCTACTGGACCTGCGCAGCTCAGTCGTAGGTTGGATCCCGGCCGGTTCGGTCGGGGTCTCTGCTTCTCCGGATGCCGTCGTGGGAACCAGCTGGTCGGTCGGGCCGGGCTGCTCTCCGTAGCTCCCTCCTGGGCCTCCCGGGTTGGTTGAGCTGTGGGTTTCGCCGCTCCCGCTCGGTCTCCCCGGGTCGGTCAAGCTGGCCTGGCTGTCTCTTCCTGGCGAGGGGTCGTGCTGGCTGCTTTCCGGTAAGTATGGTTGCTTTATTCTTCTTTGGTTTTGGTCCCCTGGGTATTCCCTCCCCCTTTGGTTTGTGTTGTGGGGGTTGGTTTCGCCTGCTTGTGCGCCGGTGGTCTCTTGGGTGGTCGTCCTCGATCTTAATTGGTCGATGTGGCGTTTCCAGGCTCGTCTGTCTGTTGTTTGTAGCCAGTACGAGTGTGGGCCTGTTATTTGTGTGATGACAGCCGGTACCCATAACAGGTCTCCCGTCAGGTTTTTTGCGTACACGGGGTCGCCTGGTGCGAAAGTTCGGTGCTTGCTGGTTGAGTCTGGGGGCTTCTCTGGGTTATACGTGGGGTGTAATCTGTCGAGTGGGGACCTTAATTTCCTCCCCATTAACAGTTCGGCTGGGCTCTTATTTGTTTCGAATTCTAGCGAGGTGAATTGGGGCCCGTTGTCGGAAACGACGACGTCTGGGAGGCCGTGCGTTGCAAAGAGTTTGCCGAGTTGCTTGATCACGGCCTCCGTGGTTGTTGTTTTCATGTTGCTTACCTCCAGCCAGTTGGAGTAAGCGTCTACTGTTATAAGGAAGGTGTGTTCTTTTGTGGGCCCAGCGAAATCTATGTGGATCCTAGACCAAGGTCCCCTTGGGGTTTCCCACTCTAGGACGGGTGCCGTGGGTGGGCTTGGCCTAGTTTCCTGGCATCATTGGCACTTTGCTACCCAGGTCTCAATTTGTTTGTCCATCCCTGGCCACCAAGCGTAACTTCTGGCCAGGGCTTTAGTCCTAACGATGCCAGGGTGCCCCTCGTGTAGCAGTTCCAGAACCTTCCCTTGTAGTTTTTCTGGAATGACCACCCTATCCCCCCATAGTATGCACCCTTTTAATAACGAGAATTCCGTTTGCCGGTTCCGGAATGTCTTGACGGACTCGTCGTTGTCCCTTTCCGGCCACCCTTTCTCTACCCAATGCAACACCCGCGCCAGACGTTTGTCTTTATTAGTCTCTCGGGCAATGTCTGACGCGGTTATGGGTAGGTTGGGTAGAGTCTCTATACTGAGGGTGGTCGTCGTGGGTGCTCGGTCGGTGTCAGGTTCCGGTAGCGGCGAGCGGCTTAAGGCGTCTGCATGGGAGATCGTCTTACCCGGTCTGTGTTTGAGTTCGTAGTTGTAGGCCGCCAGGAACTCGGACCACCTTGTCATTCGGGGAGACAGAATGTTCGGGGTGGCCCGGTTCCCTGCAAGGATTCCCAGCAGCGGCTTGTGGTCAGTTATGATGGTGAATGTCCAGCCGTAGAGATACTCGTGGAATCTTTTTACGGCGGCAATGATAGCCAGAGCCTCTTTGTCCAGCTGGCTGTAGTTCCGCTCCGGTTTGGTGAGGGTCCTTGAAAAGAACGCGATGGATGCTTCTTTTCCGTCGGGGAGGGTATGGCTGAGGACAGCGCTGACGCCGAAGGGCGATGCGTCGCATGTGACGGCCAGGGGTAGGGTCTCGTTGTCCTGTATAAGGAAGGCGTCCGAAGTGAGGAGGTCCTTTGTTCTCTGGAAGGCGGCTTGCTCGCGTTTCCCCCAAATCCAGGTCGCCGCCTTGTCCAGGAGCCTATGCAAAGGCTCCGCCACCGTCGCCTTTTGGGGCAGGAAAACATTGTAAAAGTTAAGTAGCCCCAGGAATACCTGTAGCTCCGTCTTCGACTTGGGTGTGGGGGCTTCTTTGATGGCCTTGATTTTTTGGTTTGTGGGGTGAATGCCGTGACGGTCTAGGAGATATCCTAGGAATTCAACCCGTTCCATGTATAATTGGCATTTCTCCCTCTTCACCTTGAGCCCGGTCTCTTTGAATTTGGTTAGGACCTTCCTTAGGCGACCCTCTAGTTCAGCTTGGTTGGTTGCCGACACTAAGACGTCGTCGAAGTAAGGTACCACCCCCTTGATGCCTTGTAATAGTCTTTCCATTAGGCTTTGGAATATTCCCGGTGCCACGCTGACTCCGAATTGGAGCCGGTTGCATTTAAATGCTCCCCGGTGGGTGACTATGGTTTGCACTTCTGCCATTTCCTCGTCGACTGGCAACTGTTGGTATGCCTGGGCGAGGTCGAGTTTGGCGAAAACCTTGCCCCCTCCCAGTGAATGCAGTAGGTGTTGCACTACTGGGACGGGGTAGGCGCTTTGTTGCAACGCGCCATTTAGGGTGGCCTTATAGTCCCCACAGATCCTCACCGACCCATCGGGCTTGATCGGGGTGACTATGGGGGTCTCCCACCGGGCATGGTCTATTGGTTATAGGACCCCTTGCTTGATGAGCTTATCAATTTGCTCGTCTATTTTGGGTTTAAGTGCGAATGGCACCCGCCTTGGTTTCAGGCGTTATGGGGGGACGTTTGGGTCTAGGCTAAATGATATAAGGGGCCCTCGGTACTTGCCTAGGTTTCCGTCGAAGACCTCTTGGAATTCCCGAGTCAGTTGTTGCTCCCAGCTGTCATCGGTGACGTGGTCGATTCCCGTGACTGCGATGCCAAGCGGGGCGAACCATTGCAGTCCCAGTAGGCTTGGGCAGTCGCGATCGATGATTGTCAGGGGAAGCCTTTCGGTGCGCCCTTTGTATGTTACGTTGAACTGTCTGGTTCCGACTACCGGGATGCGGTTTCCCTGGTAGTCCTTTATGATTAGTCTCTGGCTGTCTAGGGCTTTTCTTTGGATGGTAGGCACCAAGCGCTTTATTTCTCGCCATGCTATCATGGAGAGGTAGGACCCGGAGTCCACCTCCATTCTGCATGGCTCGCCCTTGATGCCTACCTCCACGTAGACCTTCCGGGCGTCATTGGTTGTGGCGTGGCCGATGGTGACCGTCTGATGGGTGTCCTCTCTTCGCCGGGTCTCGCCGCCTCGTAGGGATCGTCCGTTCCGGTCCCATCTGTTGTCAGAGGGGCGATCTCTGGTCCGGGATGGTGTGCTCTCTCTCCTCCGTTCGCTCTGGTCCCATCGGGGCGGGCTGCGGTTCTTTTTGAGGCGGCAGACGCGGGCGATGTGTCCCTTCTTGTCACAATGCCGGCAGATCGACTCGAAAAACCGGCATTCGGACCTGGGGTGGTCGCCTCCGCAACCGGCACCGTTGGTCCTCGACTTATGACCCCGCCGGTTCCGTAGGTCGCGGCCTGCCTGGAGGCGATGAATTTCCTCCTCGTCATCGGAAGTGCCCGATGCCGAGTGGAAATCACCCTGGTGGGTGGTCGTCTCGGGTTGGGTCTCGGCCGACCTTGCAGGGTGGTTGTTCCCGCTGCGGTCCCCAGCGTTCGGTCGGCGCATGCGGTCGGCGGATGTTCGGGTCGCTTCGGCGGCTGCGGCAGCGGTGAGGGTATCTGCAAGGTTGATGTTGCCCTTGGCCATCAGCCGACTCTGGAGAACGGGGTCCCACAGGCCGAGCACGATTTGGTCTCGCAGGGCGTCGTTCAGGTTGTCGAATTCGCACAGCCCCCCTAGGTGCTGTAGTTCGGCGACGAAGTCGCTGAAACTCTCACCCGATCGTTGGTCCCGACGGTAGAACTCGTTGCGTCGGATTAGGATGGGCACCTCTGGAGCGTAGTGCCGCCGAAGTATTGGCTCGAGGACGTCCCAGTCCATCGCGGTCGCGTCAGCGGGTTTGGCAAGTGCCTTGGCCATCTTAAATACCTTGGTCCCACAGTGGGTCAGGAAGACGGCGCGCTTCATGGGGCCGGTGGCGTCCTTCAGGTCGCTGCACTGGAAGAACATGCGGAATCGGTCAGAGTATGATTCCCAGTCCTCGCTGGCGGGGTTGAAGGGTGCGGGGTGTGTGATTTTCGCCATCGTGGAGATTCGTCTGGCTTCCGTCGGACACGTGGTTCGGTTCAGGATCTGAATCCCATCCTTGTCGCCAGTGTCGTGTCTTCGGAAATGATGCCAGGAGTCGGTGACTTCAAATCATGCTCTTTTATTGATGTAGGAACCGAACTGGGGCTATAGGAAAAGTTCGCGGCTTTTATTCCTTTAGCCGCGGCGGCCGCGGCCAATGGCACCGCTTTGAATCTCTTGCGATTCAAGTAGACCAATCGCAGGAGATTCCTAGCGAGCCAATCGGCGCGGCTCGCCTAACCAATCGGAGTGCCCCGCGCTTTGGCCAATCAAACCGCGGGGATCTCAAGAATGCTAATGAGGGGACAGAACAGAAGCAGCTTGGGGCGAGCGCGCACACACACTCCCCTCGCCGCCAAGCCGCTCCTATCTGCCCATCAAAAGCTCCCTTGAGGCCACAGTCCCCAGCTGCTTCGGGCGAGGCATGGCTGCCCCTGTCCCCTCGCCTTTAAGGCAGACTCTTTTCCGCGAAGGGAGTTCCCCAAGTGCATTCCACAGCCACTTCGATCAGCTGGTAAAAGCGGCCTGACACACTCCCCTCGCCGCCAGCCAGGCCACTCCTATCTGCCCATTGAAAGCTCCCTAAAGGACACAGTTTTACCACAGTTACCCGCTGAAATCCCGCTAGACATACAGAAACGCTTTGCCTGACTATGGCTTTGCAGAAAGTAACAGATAACAGATAACCAGAGTTGGACGGGACCTTATAGGTCATCTAGTCCAACCCCCCTCCCCCCAAGCGGGAGACCCTACGCCATTTCTGACAAATGGCAGTCCAATCTCTTCTTGAAGGTCTCTAGTGATGGCGCTCCCACAACTTCAAGCACGTTCAGATAGAGTCGTTTCCGAAATCATAAGTCCACTTTTTCGAAGTTGCAAAGGCGCAGGACTAAGAAAGCCATCCGCGCCGGTCGCCCGTCAGAAACACCGAGAAAGTTTGCTCAACTGGGCCCAAAGCATCTGCTCTACGGGAAGCTCCCAACGCCGGGAGACTCCAAGAGCGCAAAGCAGCCCCCCACCCCACCCCAAAGCCTCAAATACCTGGGGGACTCCAACTTCAGCCGCCCTCGCTGCTCCACGCCGCTTTGAACACTTCAGACCAGCTGACGAAGAATCTGACTCGCAGAGCTGCCCCGCCTCTTAAGGTGGCATGACGTTTGTACCTGGCGGGAGGGAGGAGGGAAAAAAAGTGAGGGGGGAGCTGTCGTCCTTTTTCCTATGTTTCGTTACTTTAATCATCTCACACACCGCCTCCCCTCCCCCTTTTTCGCCCCGGTCTTGGCGTTTAATCCTTGGCTGGTTTAAAAAAATAAGAGGATAAAGGAAAGATTCCTTCAAAGGAAAGATTTATGCTATAAATCAGTGTTTCTCAACCTTGACGACTTTAAGACCCATGGACTAGAATTCCTATGGGGAATTCTGGGAGTTTAAGTCCACGGTTCTTAAGGTTGCCACGATTGACAAACATTGCTGTGGGAAGCCTCCCACCCCACCCTCGCCTCAGAAGAATGAAATATTTGGGGGGGAAAGGCAGAATATTATATTTCCCTAAATGAGAAACGGAGAAACATGTTTTTAAGAGGCAGGAAGCCACCCCCAAGTCTTTCTTAATAGCCTAGAGCAAATGCCAGCTCTTAAAGACTTTATTGAAAGAGGAAGACAACAACTATCCAGACAGCTCTATTCATAAGCAAAGCAAATACTGCAGGCAGAAATCGATTCCAAGGCAGGATATTTTGAAACTCCTTGCAGACAGCTAACAAAGGCAGAATGGTAGGATTAGAAAGCAGCCCCTCACCCAAGATCCAACATGGGATGGAAGCCATTGAGCCACAATAGGAATGGGCCGAAAACACAAGCCCCTTCACTGCACCACTCCCAGAGCAGTCCAAACTCAAATTAGCTCAGACAAACACCTAGGATTTGCATTTCGCCTTTTGCTTATAGAGCCAGCTATGACTTCTACAGAACCCCACATCACCCCCATAGGAAGCTCACAACAGTCAATAGAATATTAAAGGACATGTTCCTGCACAGGACGAGGAAGCTCACATACAAAGCCCAAAGGCATAAAAATCCACCCACTCTTTCTGTTAGCTGCACAGAATCACATGTGGTTCTGCTTCATCAGATGTAACAGATAATCAGAGTTGGAAGGGACCTTGTAGGTCATCTAGTCCACCACCCCCCGCCCAAGCGGGAGACCCTACACCATTTCTGACAAATGGCAGTCCAATCTCTTCTTGAAGGTCTCAAGTGATGGCGTTCCCACAACTTCCGAAGGCAAAGCTGTTCCATGGGTTGACTGTTCTCACTGTCAGAAAGTTTCTCCTTATTTCCAGGTTAAATGTCTCCCTGTTCAGTTTCCAAGGAGCAAAACGTAAATCACCGAACCGGTAGTTACACCCGTTGAATCCCACCCCTGCTTCCTTGATTCATGTTTCTTGCATTGCCGGAGACAAATGTGTTAAAATCTTCACTGACTCTACATATGTTTTTGTTGTTTGCCGTGCTCTAGGTGCCTTAGGGAACCTGAGAAAACTCTTCCCCCAGATGCAAGATCGCTCGCACAGATCTGGTTGTTTTACTTTGGGATGCACTTCTTTTAAAAATCATCAAGTGCACAACGGGAGGGCCTTTTAGTGGAATGATTTATAGCAGTGTTGTCTCAACCTTGGCAGCTTTAAGACCTGTGGACTTCAATTCCCAGAATTCCCCAGCCAGCCACGTTGGAATTCTGGGACTAGAAATCCACAGGTCTTAATGTTACCGAGGTTGAGAAACACTGATTTATACGGTAGTACAGGTATAATCTTCGAGTTATGACCATAACTGAGCCCTAAACTTATTTTGCTAAATGAGTGAGTCTTCTCCCATTTTATGACCTTTCTTGCCACATTTGTTAATTGAATCACTGCATTTGTTAACTTAGTAACATGGTCGTTAAGTAGATCTGTGTGTCAGAAGGTCACCAAAGGGGATCAGGTGGCCCCGGGACACTGCAACCGTCATAAATATGAGTCACTTGCCAAGCATCTGAATTTTGATCATACGACCACGGAAATGCCGCAAGGGTCGTAAGGGTGAAAAACGTTCATAAGTCACCTTTTGCAGTGCTGTTATTAACTTTGAATGGTCACTAAATGTAAATGTTGTAAGTCGAGGATTACCTGTATAAATCATTCCTCTGAAGCTGCCTACCATTGCAGGCTTGATGATTTTTAACCCAGCTAAGTCCAAACGAGGCACGCCTAGGCTATGAAGAAAAGGGGGGAGGGGCAGAAACACAGCCTTGGAAAAATGAGACCATTGGTATAATTGTTAATGTCAATCTTTCTGTTCTTTCTTTCCCCCTTGTCTCTTGAAAGTCTCTAACTTTCTCTGCCTCTCCCCTGGAGCTATTTTCTATCCCCCCTCCAGTCTGTTGTTGTCTTTCTCCTCTTCCCTCCCTCTTGAGTTTTTCACTGAGAAAGAAGGGAATAGACTAAATTAATCTTTTGGCCTGGGCTCAGAGCAAGGGCCTTCAAACTTGGCAGGCTTAAGACTTGTGGACTTCAACTCCCAGAATTCCTGAGCTAACATGACTGGAGGAGGAATTCTGGGAGTTGAAGTCCACAAGACTTAAAGCTGTCAAGTTTGAAGACCTGAATAGTTTTCCCTAGAAGCTGACACTGTGGGATGTTTCTAAATTTCCTTGACCTATGATGTGGTGATATCCCATCAAACATGAGTTGCCAGTGGCAATCACACCATCTTCTATTAATTTTATACGTCCCTCATTTTTACCAACCGTAGCTGGGATGCTATCATTAGCTATACGAGATACACTGGGAAAAATTAAACAAAATTGCTGTAATGTAATTTTTATTGCTTCAAGACGATCCGTAGAGTGGTCAGGGGTCCAACAGGAAAGATTGGCAAACGATGGGAATAGACCAAGAAATTTAGCTGTGTCTTACTTGGAACTCTCGATTTCTGTTCATCTTAGATACCAGCATTTGCCACCTGACTAAACATTTTGAGACTCTTGATTGCTAAAGATGATCTCTAGCCCACTGCTACACCTAGACTACACCTAGAGTACTACATCCAGTTTTGGTCACCACACTATAAAAAAGATGATGAGACTCTGGAAGAAGTACAGAGAAGAGCAACCAGGATTATTAGGGGACTGGAGGCTAAAACATACAACAAACGGTTGCAGGAACTGGGCTTGGCTAGTCTAGTAAAGAGAAGGACCAGGGGAGATATGTTAGTGGTCTTCCAATATTTGAGGGTCTGCCACAGGGAGGAAGGGGTCAAGTATTTTCCAGAGCACCTGACGGCCAGACAAGGAATAATGGATGGAAACTGAACAAGGAGAGATTTAACCTGGAAATAAGGAGAAACTTTCTGACAGTGAGAACAATCAACCAATGGAACAGCTTGCCCTCGGAAGTTGTGGGAGCGCCATCACTTGAGACTTTCAAGAAGAGATTGGATGGCCATCTGTCAGAAATGGTGTAGGGTCTCCCGCTTGGGCAGAGGGGTTGGACTAGATGACCTGAAAGGTCCCTTCCAACCAGGGGTGGGATTCTACCAGTTCACACCTATTCGCTAGAACCGGTTGTTAACATTCTAAGCAGTTCGGAGAAGTGGTTGTTAGAAGAAATTTCTGGTCTAATCCTGTAAGGAAGGCAGGAAGGAAACATTCTGGTGTTGCTTACAGAAACTGTCTCTCCGTTAACCCTTATTGCATTCTTGGCAAGACTAGACTTCCTGTCTCAGGAACTTCTCTGGAGTTTTTTTCCCCTCCTTTGCTGGTACTTTCCTTGTGTGGAGTGACCATTCAAAGTTACAATGGCACTGAAAAAAGTGACTTATGACCATTTTTCACACTTACAACTGTTGCAGCATCCCCACAGTCACGAGACGCCAGGAGAGGAGATGCGTGCCTCGATGTGAGTAATATTGAGTTGCCCACAACCAGCCAATAACATGACCAACAAGCCACACCCACCAACTTTGCAACACCCACAGAACCAGTTGTTAAAAACTTTGAATCCCACCCCTGCTTCCAATTCTGATTCTCTGTTATCTGTTGTAGAGACAAACCCTGTTCTTTGGCTCTGGAACTGTGGCTGCTACTGACGTTCCTATTCAAAAAAACAAAAGACTCCGTAATGAGTTTTCTATGAACTTATTGTTGTTGCTTCTCACAAGCAAATTTTGTTCTTCTCCTCAAATGTCAACCATCTATGTATCAGTATTCAGCTGCTTTTTTGAAGCAGAGCTTCTACTTATTCCAAATATGATCTTGAAGCGTTTTACAACTTTGAAACCCGCAGTTCGGCTTCCTGAGATTACAGGTGAAATTAGTTGCCAACATAACTGTTTGCAAACCATCAACCTGGCAGAGAAATCTTGTTGAGATCTTATTAATAGGTTTCTAGGAAAGGTTGTAGAATGGGGCAGAACTCACTTAATGACTGTCTTGCTGAGCAATGGAAATTCAGGGCTCAGTGATGGTCCGAAGTCAAGGACTACCTGTAGGCCAGTCACTTGGATCAATTAGTGGAGCATAGGAAGGTTGTATGGGTATTACAGAAAGCTGCCTGCCTGCAGGCTTAACTACATAATGATGGGATGGGATGGGATGAGATAGAATGGCAATGGATGGCATGGGAGCAGGAATATTTGGCCAAGTGTGATTAGACACACAAGGAATTTGTGTCCAGTGCAGAAGCTCTAAATGTGAAATATATATATATAAAAAAATCACACACACACACACACAAACCCACAAAGTCCTCAACTTATGACCACAATTGAGCCCAACATTTAGGTTGAGAAATTTGTTGAGAGAGTTTTGTCCCATTTTACGATTTTCCTTGCCACATTTGTTAGGTGAATTAGTTACACCGTTGTTAAGTGAATCTGGTTTCCCCATTGACTTTGCCTGTCAGAAGGTTGCAAAAGGAGATCACGTGATCGTCATAAATGTGAATCACACGACCATGGGGATTCCACAACAGTCCTAAGTGTGAAAAATGATCGTAAGTCACTTTTTTCAGTGCTTTGTAACTCTGAAGGGTCATCAAACAAACTGTTGTAGGTTGAGGACCACCTGCATATACTTACAGAAAAATATAACAAAAGTAGCTAGAAGAGTTTATTCCCTAACCAGGAATTTGAATTTGGAGGCGGCAGTGCCTCTGTCCGCTTATGCCTTGGATTTTGAAGGAAGTCCCAGCTTCAGTCTGGTTTCTGCCTTTTCCCCCTTCTGGGGAAGTAGCAGTAATTGTATTACGTATTTGGCACAGGAAGCATTTTCCAATCATGCTTATTATAACCTGGCATGTCGCAGCCCTCAGAAACTGTAGTGTTATGGAGGAATTAGCTTCCTGAGTTGACATAGAAAGAACATTCTTTGTTGTGCTTTTTTGATGAAGTTTTTGATGTTAGCTGTCCATTTTAGGTCTTGTGATATGATAGAACCTAGAAATTTGAAGGTCTCTGCTGTTGATGTTGTGTTGTCTAGTATTGTAAGAGGTGGTAGTATGGGAGGGTTTCTCCTAAAGTCTACCACCATTTCTACGATTTTGAGTGTGTTCAGTTCCAGATTGTTCCGCTTACACCACGAGGCAAGTTGTACAACCTCCTGCCTGTATGCGGATTCGTCGTTGTCTCAAATGAGACCAATCATTGTTGTGTCATCAGCAAACTTCACTATTTTAACAGATGGATCGTTTGAGATGCAGTCATTGGTACACAGGGAGAAGAGAAGTGGAGAAAGCACGTGGCCTTGGAGGGCCCTTGTGCTAATTGTACAGGTATCCGATGTGATTCTGCCTAGCTTCACCTGCTGTTTCCTGTCAGGAAGCTTATGATTAACTATGCTTATAGGGATATCAGCATATTTAAAGCCATGAAGACAGTGCTCTGCTGACAGACAGATTACATTTCGAGAGATTCCAGGTCCTGATGGTCATTCTTATGCTGGCTGTTTCTCCACCACGAGCCTCTCTGGGGATGTTTCGGGGAAATGCTGTTGGAGGATCCAGATATGGCTCAACTTGGGTTTTTTCTCCTCCACCTGATCAATTGTCCAAAGGAGCTTTTTCAAGAGGCAACTGGTCTCTCTGGTTGTCTTTGAAGACGTTTCGCTTCTCATCCAAGAAGCTTCTTCAGCTCTGACTGGATGATCCTTCCTTTCCCCACCTTCCGGAGCTGAAGAAGCTTCTTGGATGAGAAGTGAAAAGCCTTCAGAGAAAACCAGAAAGTCCAGTTGCCTCTTGAAAAAACATCTTTGGGACAATCATAACCTGGGTGACTGAGCATATAGACACCTGATTGTGGACTCTGTGGCCGGTTGGCGTTCAAAGAAAGTGGGCTCCTCCCCAATTCAGTGACCCTCTCCCCTCTCGGGACGTTTGGACCTGATTTCAGGCAGGTCTGTGCCCATCTCCAGCCTGCTCATTCCATTGGTCTCACCTCAGGCCTGGGAGGCTTGTGTGAAGGTATTGCCTAGAGCTCATCATAAGCTGACCCTTTTTCACTTTCTCCCATCTTCTGGCACCTATGGGTAGGTGTTGCAGACAAGTTTCTTTGCACTGTACTGAAGGTTTCAGTTCCATTCAGCTCTGTTCCTGCAGCCTGCAAATTTTCCCCTCCTCCCCTTTGCTTTTATATATCTATGTATGCATTTATTCACCTCAGCAAGTGCCTCTGGGCTGTAAACAAGCCTACAGTAAAACAAAATGCTCATCATACCATAATATAAAAATTAAAATACAGCAGGAAAGGGGAACGATACAGTTCATGATTGTGAGGGACAATCTGGAGACAGGTCTATCCGCCCACTTGGGGTCAACGGGCTGGACACAGAACCAAGTCCTTAAGGCCTTACAAAAGACCAGCAGAATCAAGGCCATCCTGAACTCCAGAGAGAGGATATTCCAGAGGCCAGGGGTTTATGGCAGAATGTCAACTAGTCCCCACCAGCTGACATTCCTTGGCTGATGGGATCCGGAGCTTGCCCATCCTACCAGACCTATTGAATGGGTAAAAACTAGAAGAGAGTCCCAGGCCGTGAAAGATTTAAAACTGACCTCTGGCATCTTGAATTGCACTCTGGCAACCAATAAAGGTTATATGTACTACTGAGCAACCAGCACTATTTAATACCTGTGCATTGCACTAGTGCATTTCTTCCTTCCATTTTATAAGATGGTGGGACCTGAGATATTAAAACAGGCCCAAAAACTAGAATGGATCTTATATGTTTTGTCACATGCCCTATTTTCCAGTGTCTTCCTTGCTTCTTTTGGTATGTGATGCCTACTTAGGTTCTCCTGAAAACATTTCCAGATTTAACTGATGAAAATATAGACTTTACACAGCGGGTAGTTTATCAGAAAATTGGTGAGGAGGTATTTATTAATTTATTGAACAAATTTATATAGCTGCCAAACTCACACACAGGTGACTCCAGGCAGCTTATAACATTTCACATTTTTAAGATTGTGATTAAAAAAAATCCATTACAAAAATCATACCCCGCCCATCATGGTAACACTACTATCAACACCACTACTACTCGCCATTAGATCTGCTTCATTTCCATTTGTGGCCATCAGTCCAACTAACAAAGTCACATTCTAGGGTCTTTTGGAAAAACAGAAAAGATGGGGACCAACCATACCTCAGGGGGAATGATGTTCCATGAAGAAGAAGAAGGCCACCACTGAGAAGGTCCTACCATATGACAATCCCTAATCGATGGAATTCATAACATTCCTTGCCTTCCTGCCATGGTGGGCTGGAGAGACGGTCCTTCAAATAACCAGGCCCCAAGCCATGTAAGGATTTAAGGGTGATAAATTCAACTGCAAAGAATTTATACTATTTCCCTAATAACTTCCCCAAATCAAAGCCTGTGAAGCTGAGAAGAAAATTTATCTATATTGAATGCTTGAGCTGCTTCCATAGCAAATGGCTATTTAAAAAAAAAAATTCAGATAGACCATGCCAGTGTATGGAGGCTCTATCAAACATTGTGTTCAATGTATTTTCTTTTCCCTTGTATTCACCATCTGCCAGATACATTTATTTATTTATTTATTTAGCATGTGGCAAATACATGGTTCAAATGTTAATGTCCAGTCTATCCAGCCATTCAAGATTAGGGTGCTCTGTATGGAAAAAAAATCAGACATTGGGCCGGTGTAAGCTCTTGATGGACATTCAGACACAATGTGATGGCTATTTTGTCAAGGAGCACCATAGTCACACTGAGAGGTAGAGACAAGGCCCCACTTTAACAATGAGTCCTGGCAGACACCATGTTGGATCCTGTTCAGAGTTGACCAATGCTGGCGAGGAAGATCAAAACCTGGCATTTTTTTTAAAAAAAATATATTTTTAATATAATCATTCCATCTTCAGTTGAACAGTATGTTGTCTGGGTACAAATATCTTTGTTACAATAATCAAAATTACATCCTTCATTAAATTAATATTGATTCTGTAATCTTTAACTTCATAATATTCCACATATTCACTCTACAATATTCACACAATAATATTCAACATACTAGTCATAATATTTACTTAATTCTTTTAAATATCTTCTTTATTTTGTTTTCCTATTTCTAACTTCCATTTTTATTATTTAATCATGGGCAAAATAGATCCCATACCATATAGTATTCAGTTTGCTCTTTCCCCTTAATTACCAGCATTAATCTATTCATTTCCGCACATTCTAATATTTTCTTCCAATTTTGTGCAAATACAAAAAAAACCTGGCACCTTTTGTGTAGAGTCATCTATGTAACTGCCTGTACCTGGGTGTTCAGCAGCCCATTTGGCTTTCCACTATGTGTTGATGTCAACATTGTTAGACAGCTGTTGAGCGATACCAGAGAGGGCTTCCTGGATTTAAGACAGCCAATTGATAGATTACAGTGCAAGTGCCAGAGATAAATGAAATCCAATAACCTTCTCTAATCCACGTAGTTTAAAAAACAGGATTCTATCACTTTTTTTTCTGAATCACATTTGTCATTCTTGAGCATTTTCCTATCTCTTCTCTCCAAAACACATTTGGCTTATCTTCTGAGACTATTTTTCATCCCCTCAGTAACCTTACTTTTCCTGATTCCCTCCTCCTACTACCATAAGCCCCCAACTTCAATTTTCTATCTTCTGGACTCAGCTTCCCCTCCCTTCTCTCATCTCTCCCCACTCTCTCTTTCTCTCTCCTAATGCCGGTGCAGCCAATGTCAGCCTCTTATTGCAAAACAGAGAGTGAGATCACTGGTAGAAACTGAAATGCAAAGAAAAGATAAGCAACAGCAGTCAAGCAATTTCTGAGACTGCCTCATTCTGTTCAAGAGCATTATCATCATTAAGAGTAACAACTAATTAATGTGTAGAAGCTACCCACAAGCAACAGAACTCCAAGTTTCTGACCCAAATTTGCCACTATGACTTCATGGCCCTCTTATGATCAGGGGGCAGCAAGAATTGATTTTAAGTCGGAAGAATTTAAATTGCAAGCCTTTGCGGATGATTTGGCTTTTACTTTGGAAGACCCTTTAGAAACAGCACCAAAATTATTGGAAAAGATAGAGACATATGGTAAGGTGGCTGGTTTGAAAATAAAGATAAAATAAAGATTTTGACAAAGAATATGCTACTAAGACAAAGAGAAGAACTGGCAGACCTATTGAAAATTCAAGTCACGAACAAGGTTAAGTATTTGGGGATACATTTGACACCAAGATGTAGTACATTAAAAGAGAACAATTACATTAAACTTAAACAACAGACAGCGTTAGATTTGATGAAATGGGAAAATCTACAATTGTCATTAATAGGGAGAATCTCAACAATCAAGATGAATATCCTACCCAGAATTTTATACCTGTTTCAAACAATACCAATTAGGCTTGGAAAAGACTATTTTGAAGATTTAAATAAAATTGTGTTGAAATATATATGGCAAGGCAAGAAAGCGAGAATAAAGTTTAAACTTTTACAAGATGCTGGAACTAGAGGAGGATTTGGTTTACCTAATTGGGAGTTGTATTACCAAGCTACAAATTTGATGTCAGCTAAGGAATGGATAACATTAAGAAATACTAGGTTGTTGACACTAGAAGGACATGATTTGTTGTTGGGCTGGCATGCTTTTCTATGGTATAAGGGAACTAAAACACAGGGCTATTTTAGAAGACATCATATACGGGGTTCTTTGTGGTTAAATTGGGAGAAGATTAAAAGACAATGTTATTTGAAAATTCCAGTCTATTCCAGTCGACTATTGAAGCATTTTCCTATCTTATAATATACAAGAAGGAACAAATGCTGACTTCCGGTTTGCGTGGCTTCGGGGCAGCAGGAATTCGCGACAGCTCGCGATTCCTGCTGGCTAGCTGTCGAGGTACCCCCGATCCAGATGGGTCAGGGGGTTAAGGCTGCCCTGTAGGGACAGCTGAAGATAGAGGGGAGCCGGCTAGGGAGGTGGGGGCATCGCAGACCCCCCCCTTCTCCGGAAAACCCCCTTTTTCCCAAGGCGGTGGAGCGGCGGTCAGCAATGGCCGCCACGAAGATGCCAGCAACCGGGTAAGAACTGTGCTGGAGGAAGTGTGAAAAGTGAAAGTTCTGTCTGAGCCGGGTCAAGTAACAACTTTTAAATTGCCTGGAATTGAGCTGCTTGTTGCTGGAGGATACATTGTTTCCCTAAGAAGATCGAAAGCGGCGGAGAAGCTGTCAAAGGGAACTTTCTTTTTTTTATTTTTGTTTACTCTCCCATCCCACGGAAAAAGCAGAAATATTTGGATATATTAGACACTGAAAGTGGATTGCTTTGAAAGCTAAGCTAAGAGACAAAGGGATTTTTGGACATTGAAAAATTTAAGAAATTGGAAAATTTTTGCTGGAGGTATGGATTTTTGATTATTTAAAATTGTTATTGCAAGTGGGAAGGGAGAAAAAAAAAAATTGGAGCAGAAACTGAAAAAGGAGGAGACTGTCTAGAATGTCTTGGTGGATCCCAAAAGAAGATATATGGTAATTGGACCTCTTTGATTAAAAATTAATTTAGAAAGAGAAAGAGAAGAAGGAAGAAAAGTATTAACTTTTGGAACTTTTTTCTTTTTTTTTAATTGCTTTTGATTGTCCTGGATTAAAAATACTTGTGGTTGTTTTGGAAAAAGTTTTCCCTTTTCATAATGGCATTGTTTGTGGATGAACTAGAGATTGACTATCAAAAATATAAAAAAGAAGATACTTTGGGCGCTTTGTTCCAATTCTTAGAAATGGCGTTATGTTCTCTTGAAAAGTTGATTATGCAGCAGAAGGACTGGGACAAGGAAGAAGAGGAAGAAGAAGCCATCTTTGATGAACAATGGGTTCCTTCCGGAGAGGAGGAGAAAAAGGATAAGAAAAAGGGGTTTTTAAGAATTATAAAAACAACCAAAAGAGAGAAAAATGAGCGAAAAGATGGAGGCAAGGTTAGAAAGCAAAGGAAAAGGAGCAAGAAAAGCGAAGAGAAAAAGCAAAGGGGTAGAAAGGGCAAGGAGAAGAATAAGCAAGAGAGAAAAGGGGGGAGGAGAAGCCTTAATGGGGGGAAGCAAGATTTAAAAAAAAAAAGTTTATTTAGAGACAATGGGTGAATTTAATTTAGATTAAAAGAGGGATTCTGGAGGGTATATAAGAGTGTGTTTTTATATGTATATTTAGAATAAAAAATTTATTATGTAATTTTAGAATCTTTTAAACAGAATCCCAAGAAAGATTTATATGTAGTATTTTTAAGTTAGGTAATGAGTTATAGATGTAACTCCAATTGTTGTACAGGAGAAGTATAGTAAAAGAAAAAAGATGAATGGATGTTTGGAAATAGAACAGACAAAGAATGTTGTTGAAAATGGTAATAATGGAAGGATATATATGCTTTGATTTTGTATATTGATAAAAGGCAATAAAATTTTAATTGATAAATAATTTGGATGGAAAAGAGAAGTAGGGACAAGATATGAAGTTAATATTATATGAAATATTAATATTATAATCTTGAAATGTTATGTTTTATTGGTCTATCATTATTATTTTTTTTTAGAAAAGAATTTATAAGCTGTTATGCCTTGATTTTGTGTGCATTGTTTTTAGAAAACTGATAAAAATGGTTTTTATATACATATATAAAAAAAAAAATGATAATAAGATATGGAAGGAGATTTAGGTTGAATATGATGTTTGAATTTGTGTCTGTGTAAAGAGTTTTAACCCGGGAACAGACAACCTTCAGAAAAGATCTTTTAGTTTTGTCTATGTTTTATGTTTTGTGTTTGTATGTTTGTGTATTATGCTTATGATAAAACTAACAAAATTTGTTTTTTATTAAAAAAAAAAAAGGAAAAAAGAATCAATAAAACCTTGGAGGAATGTTAGATGAGAATAATTTAAACAAGCCAGAAAGAAAAGAATATGATGACTATAAAATGGATAAATATGGAAGAGAAATGAAATTGAATAGGAGTAAAGAGAAATAATGAGAAATTTGATGAAAGATATTTGTGTGTCCATATGGGGATGGGATAAATTGGAATTATGCTGTATAAAAATATTGTTTTGTTTGACTTGTAAGGACTTACAATATTAAGAGGTTTTATGTGTTTATGTATTTACTGGTTAATGATGTGTTGTTTTATCTTTAAAATTAATAAAAATTTGTTTCAAAAAAAAAAAAAAAGAAGGAACAAACAGTTAGATATGGGGAAATATTGGATGAAAAGGGTGAACTTAAATCGATGCAAAATCTAGAGGAACAAGGTATAAAGATGAATTGATTTTCATATGCGCAAATACATTCAAGGTATGATGAAGATTTTAAAACAGAAGGATTCTATGATAAATTCACTGACTTAAATAAGATTTTGACAGGTACTGATGAAAAGGTGATTAAAAAATTGTATGGTTATTTATTGGAAATTAAACTAGAGGAAGAACAAGTTAAAGAAACTATGATTGCTTGGGGGAAGAATTTTGGATATGAGATTGATTTAGAGAAATGGCAAAAATTGTGGTCTCAAAATTATAAAATGACAATGTCAACAGCATTTAAAGAAAATTTGTATAAGATGTTTTACAGGTGGCATTTCCCCCCAACAAGAATAGCAAGAATGTTCAAGAATAAATCCGAAAAATGTTGGAAATGTCATCAGATACCTGGCTCATATTACAATACGTGGTGGACTCGTGAGGATACTAAAAAATACTGGATTAAAATCCGCATGTGGTTGGAAAAAATGATAAAGAAACATATAGATTTGAAACCAGAGATTTTTTTATTGGGAATTTTACCTGATAAATATATAGCAAAGATTTGAAATACCTGATTGTAAATGTATTAACAGCGGCAAGGATTGTATTTGCTAAAAACTGGAAAAATGAGAAAATACCATCACAGGAGGAAATCATTAAAAAAATATTGGAATGTGCTGAAATGAGTAGATTGACATTTGAAATTAGAGAACAAGAGGATAAATAATTTTATAAAATTTGGGACCTTTTCTATCAATGGTTAGATAATAAAACACAATAATAGACTATCTAGAATTCTAGAAAATAATGAATATATAACGATGTATTTCATTTTTTGTTATCATATCTATAAAATGTTTTTAGGATAGATTTGGGAGGATTATATGAATTGTTATAAAATAAACTAAGTAAATTATAGTTATCTCGCAAAGTATGAATGAATAAAATTATAGTCAAATGATTGTTTAATAGTGATACTAGGGTATTCAATCTCTGATTGATAATATGAGTTATCATGCAATGTAACTGTAATTGAAACTATGAAATGGATGCACAAAAAATTGTAACCGACACACTGCTTGTACATTTATGAAAGAAAGCTGGATGTTTTTATGTTTTGTTTGTTTTTGTTTGTCTTTAAAAAACAATAAAACTTGTTTAAAAAAAAAGAATTGATTATAAGTGGCTGGCACATGAGTCCGGAAGGAAATAAAAAGTCTAAGACGTTCTCAGTTCGGAAGTTAACTGAAGATCTCTCTTCCTTTGTTTAGCATGCAAATAGGCTAGCTCAGAATGAGCTCTAAACTTCTAGCCTTTTCTTAATAAGAAAGAGAAATCAAAGTATGTCATAAACTCCTCAAAAGAACACCGATGCTTCTTCCGCGTGGTCATTAGACTGACTCCCAACCTCTTTTTTTTTTTTTTAAAGTTTTTATTAATTTTCTACAAACAAACAAGACAGACAACCTCTTAAGCCCTCTTAAGCCAGTAAGTTAAGCCACATCCTAATAGCAATCAGCGTCTACAGAATACCAGTGAATTTGGGAAGGTAGGTATGGATATTATTCTTTTTCAGGATCTCTTAGGAACATTTTTTTTGCAAATGTAGCGGTGTTCATTGCTACATCTCCCAGCGCTAGCTATGGCATCATCGTGCAAAAACGCACAGTCTTCCCCTTTTCCTCTGACTTTCAACCTACAATACAACAGAAGCAGAAATTAAGCAGTGGGGAGTATTTCCCACATAGCAGCACCAAAGAATTCCCGAGTTTTCAGTTCAACTAGCTCAGAGTTCCCCAAACTTTCCGGGTTGGTGGCCCAGAGCAGGTTAAGGGGGGGAGGGTGGAGAGGGAAGTGGATGATTTTGTGGGAGAGGCAGACGGATGTGTGTGCGCATGGACGCCCGCAACATTTGCAGCAAAACTCACGCAAGTGCAGCTGCGACTGTCCACAATGACTCTTGTGTGAGGGTATGCAAGCACCCGCAACAACACTCCCATGAGTGGGACTACAAGTGCCCACAATAAGTCTCACTTTAGTGGGGCCACAACCACCCACAATGAAGGCCTCATTGCGGACTCTTGCATTAGCCTTGTTGTTGCACAAGTGGGTCTGCGACTGCCAACAACGCTCATGTTAGTGTTCCAGAGCATGCATGTAGATGTGTGTGCCCTGGCCACCCATTCACCTGGCTGGTAGCAATAAGGCCAGGGGCCAGTAGTGGGCTGCCACCCACCATTTGGGGACCACTAATCTAGCTGAGCCTTGCCTTCACAAATATGAGAATTCGTGAATTCATCTATTGGAAAATATTAATTGTATAATATATGTGTGTTTTAGATGATTAGCGGACTGGAGGCTAAAACATATAGAGAACAGTTGTGGGAATTGGATATGTATAGTGTAATGAAAAGAAGGACTAGGAGTGACATAATAGAATTCTTCCAATATCTAAAGCAGTGGTCGCCAACCAATGGGCCGGGGACCACAGGTGGTCCCCAAGAAAATGTGGGTGGTCCGCAGAGAAATATCCCCCCCAAAGCAATTAATCCAGGCTGCTCGGGAACACAAGGCTGTGCCACCCACATGGCCTGCCTACCCGCTGGCCCCCACCCTTTGGCCAAGCAGAAAACTTACCTTGATTAGAGCCATGCGAGCTGGAACTGGAAGGGAAGACCAACAGCGAGAGAGGGAAATCCGCCCCGGGGTGGCTTGCTGACATTGGTGGGAAAGTCGGTCCCATATTCCACAGCTGCAGTAGTCACAGGACTGGCCCTTTAGTCATCCTGGAGCAGCTCCTCCAGTCCATGGCAGGCCAGTGCACCCGGGTGGAGGAGCAGCTGCTCTGGGATAACCAAAGGGCCAGTCCTGTGACTACTGAAGCTCTGGAATATGGGATTGACTTTCCCACCAATGTCAGCAAGTCAAAATTCATATTAGTGGTTCCGCGGGATTTAAAATTATGAGTTTGGTGGACCCTGAGGTCCCAAAGGTTGGCAACCCCCGGTCTAAAGGGCTGCCACAAAGATGAAGGGGTCAACCTATTTTGCAAAGCACCAGAAGGCAAGACAAGAAGCAAAACAAGTAATTGAGGGGAGAAGCAACCTAGAACTAAAGAGAAATTTCGTGACAGAACAATTAATTAGCGGAACAACTTGCCTCCAGAGGTTGTGGATGCTCCAACACCGGAGGTTTTTAAGAAAAGACTGGACCACCATTTGCCAGAAATATTATAGGGTCTCCTCCTTGAGCAGGTGTTGGACTAGAAGACCTCCATGATCCCTTCCAACTCTGTTACTCTCTTATTCCAATGAGCTCAGCATTCTGGACTCTAAGCGGAATACATGGTATTTGCACAGGTAGTTCTCAACTTACAACCACAGTTGTGACAAGAATTTCCATTGCTAAACAAGGCAACTGTTAAGCACCATTGCTCCTGATTTTATGACCTTTTTTTTCCACAAGCGGATCACTGCGGTTGTTAATCAAAACACGTGACAGAATCCGACTTCCCTCCTTGACTTGGCTTGTTGGAAACCCATGGGGAAGGTCGCAAATGGGGATCACATGACCCCACCGTTGGCTGTTTTGCCAGGAGACCTGGGGCCCCCAGGGTGATATGGAGCCCATCGACTGGTTGGTTTAATTGCTGTCGCTTTGTGTTGGGGGTTTATTGAGTTTTGTATTGCAATTGGGGTATTATTTCTGTAAGCAGCCCAGTGTCAGTATGAGTTGGGCGGCCATATACATTTTCCAAATAAATAAAAATAATGAATAAATACATGGCAGTTGCCAATTGACCAAAGTCTGATCATGGGGAAGCCATGATGGCTGTATTTAGAATAGAATAGAATAGAATAGAATAGAATAGAATAGAATAGAATAGAATAGAATAGAATAGAATAGAATAGAACAACAGAGTTGGAAGGGACCTTGGAGGTCTTCTAGTCCAAACCCCTGCCTAGGCAGGAAACCCTACACCACTTCAGACAAATGGTTATCCAACATCTTCTTAAAAACTTCCAGTGTTGGAGCATTTACAACTTTTGGAGACAAGTTTTTCCATTGATAAATTGTTCTGTCAGGAAATGTCTCCTCAGTTGTAAGCTGCTTCTCTCTTTGGTTAGTTTCCCCGCACTACTTCTTGTCCTACCCTCAGGGGATTTGGAGAATAGCTGGACTCCCTCTTCTTTGTGGCAGCCCCTGAGATATTGGAAGACTGCTATCATGTCTCCCCTAGTCCTTTTTTTTATTAGACTAAACATACCCAGTTCCTGCAACCATTCTTTATATGTTTTATCCTCCAGTCCCCTAATCATCTTTGTTGCTCTTCTCAGCACTCTTTCTAGAGTCTCGACATCTTTTTTACATCGTGGTGACTAAAACTGAATGCAGTATTCTAAGCGTGGCCTTACCAAGGCATTATAAAGTGGTATTATTAACACTTCACGTGATCTTTGAAAGGGCCAATCATACAGTCAATTATTTTGGTTCCGTTGTAAGTTTGAACGGTCACTAAATTAATGGCTATAAGTTGAGAACTACCCACATTGCATTTTGAGTTATATTAGTAGGGCCAAAACATTTTAGAGGGCAACTCCTGAATGCTGGAAGCCAGGAGGCTCTTTCTAAGATTAGATCTGAGCTGGGGAGAGCCTCAGCAGAGGCCTTTACCTTTCAGCTCTTGCCAACTGAAAGGGAAAGAGGAAGACTTACGTTGCATTTGCTCCGTCAAGCCACTTCCAGGATTGATCTGGTTCTCTCTTGAGGCCAATCCAAAAGACGTGGTTCCTTGTGAGCATCGTCACAAAATCCTTTAAAAACAAAAGCTATGCATCTTACAAGCTTGCGTATCTTTTGACCTGCAATCTAACCTTAATACATCATAGCTAGACACTCTTGCAGGGAAGGGCAAAATTAGAAACCTGCATCTTGTTAAACTTTTTTGAAGTAATTTTTAAACATTTTGTAAAAGGTAAAATCTTCCTACAGCTAAACATCTCCTGTTTTTACTGTTGGGTGTCCTGATTTTATTTCCGCCCTTGGTGTTCACATTGTGAAGCATTAGGAAATTCTTACCAGAAAGAAGCAGATGGCATACACCTATTTCAATGAAGTTTAGAGTGATATTGATTTTTTTTAATTTTCAGAAAGCAAGCTTTGTGAAACTGGCATCCTTTGGAAGGTAGAGTTTTAAAAGGATCCTGAAGCATTTGAACAGAAAGGCACCTAGGGGAGGGGAAGAAGGCGGAGCCTCCTCACTGACGGACCATAGATCGTGACTCTCTGCGGCTATGGTCGTGCTCTTTCGTTGGAGAGCCCCGATCATTACAATTAGGGACTGAAGCTGCCTTGGAGGGGTGGCAGAATAAGGGGAAGCCACAAGCCAGGTTGAGGGGAGCCGCATCTCCCTCCCCCCGGGCTTGGTCTTTTTCCCCCCGAAGACGACTGCAGTGGTGGTTTAAAATGGCCACTCTGAAGAGGAGGACTCAGCTGGATTAAGATTTGTGCAGGAGGGAAGAAAGAGGTGGATAACATCTGAACTGGGACAACTGGGTGATACAACTAAACAAAAGTACCCCGGGATTAAGGTAACATGGAATTTTTAAGAAAAAAAAAGTGAGCGGCGAAATTACAAAGGGACAGGGGAAAAAAAGAAAATATTTTTGACAGCTAAGCGGGGCTTTGAACCGGGAAAGGAAGAAGCCAGAACTAAAGATTTAACTAAATTGGACTAAAATATTTTGGGAATAAACAGGCATAAAATAAAGCTGGATTTAAGATTGTCAAATAATAATAATAATAAAGTTTACAAATTGGAGACTGGACTGTGCTGGAATATTGAGGTTCGAAAAACCCTAAATAAAAAAATAGGGGAAAAAGGTGAAGATTATGTATAATGGAGAGTGCTACCTTTTGACAAAAACTCAAACTCAAACAAAAGGGAAAGCATCCTGTTTCTGGATATAACATTAAAGAAATATTGAAACAAAATAAGAATCTTAGAAAGTGAAAGCAGAACCAGAATAAAGAAAAAAGCATGGAAAGACTGGCTGTGGGATTGATTGATGTTTTTGGTATAGATCCTGGGCTGGAATAATTGAGAACTTTAGAAAATTGAAAGAAGAAAGAAGGAAAGTAAAAGTGGTTTTTTTGTAGACTTTAACAATCATAAAATATAAGAATGTATAATGATGATATCTCTTCGGGAATTAAAAAATTTTAATTAAAAATTAAAAACTTAAAAATGTGAGCGAATTACTACAGGAAAGAGGTGAATCACTTTGTTCTGTGTTAGAAAAAATGGAAATGGTGATTGAAGAACAAGAAGAAAGAGCTTCAGAGGAGGAGGAGTCGACTCAAGGAGAAGGCATCTTAAATAGACAATTAACATAAAGAACGCTACAAAGAAGTGGGGAAAGAAGGAAGGTTAAAAAATTGAGATTTAAGAAGGCAATCAAAAGGGGAAATACCTGTGAAGTCAGGAAAGGCAGAAAGACCCAGCAGAAAAGGGGAAAGGAAGATATTAAGAAAGAGAGGGATATAAACTGGAATGAGAAAAGATATGGGGAAAAGAGGGGGAGGAGAAGCAGTAAGAAACAGGTGCATGAAATAAATGCAGAAAGAGTAAAATGTTGAAAAGAAATTGTTTTTTTAGAGATAATGGTTGATGAATTAAAAAGGGGATTCTGTAGGGGTAATAACAATATTTCTGCAATTAAAAATATTTAGAAAATAAGGTAATATAGATACTGATAACTCTTATTAAAAACCAAGGGGGGAAAATATGCTGCAGAATCCAAATGAAAAGATGTAATTATTATTATTGTAACTTCTTAAAAATAATGGTTTATTGGGAATCAAGATGAGGGAATAAAGGTATATTTTAATCATTGACGTGTCACACTCAAAGCAATAAAAGGGGGGAAACCTATACTTGTTTTTTTTTAGTATTAAAATTTGTATTAATCTAGAATTTATAAAAAGAATGTGTAATGGAAAGGGAATATGACAGACTAAAGAACCAACTAAATTAATAAATTAATATAGACTATTAAAAGCAAGTTACATTGGTAACTTTTTTATTATTATTATCATTATCATCATTATTATTATTAGGCAAAGACATATTGTTTATCTTTATTTTTAAAATAAATATTAAAGGATTATATTTGAAATAATTGAAATGAAACAAAAAGATGTTTCCATTGAGATTAATGAAAGAGGCTAGAATTAATGTGTTTGTTTCTCTCCTTACTGAAAATTTGGAATGGAAAAGGTAATAATAGAATTAAGTATGCATATATGAATGTATAATTGCTGTCATATTTGTATGTAAAGGTGATGACCGGGAAACATGTTGTCAACTAAAAGGAGATTTTTGTTTTTAATGTGAAAAACTGAATAAAATTTGTAAATAAAAAAAAAGAAAGAAAGAAATGCACCTAGGGAGATATTATGTTTATTCTAAAGATATCAGGAGAAAGTCATTTAACTTTTCCATGTTGTAGGACAGGGGTGTCAAACTCGATTTCCTTGTGGGCCACATCAGGGCTGTGTTTGACCTCGGGGGAGCCAGGGGAGGCGTGGCCAGCTTGGCGTCACTCGTGTTAGGGGAAGCTGTGGTGGCTGGAGCGCTCTGCCAGAGAAAACGGATTCAGAAGCTCCATTTTCGCTGGCACAGGCACCACGGGCCGCTCTTTTGCTGTTTCCAAGTCGGCCCCACAGGCCAGATCTAAGCACCCTGCTGGCCGGATTCAGCCCACGGGCCTTGAGTTTGACACCCATGTAGTAGAAGGTGTATGCACCATCAACGAAGCAACATTATTTCTAGGAAATAATTTATGGTAGCCAAAAACAATTACATTACCATTTCCTCATCTGTAATTTTGGCCAGGGAAGCATTGTGCAAAATACAGAAGTTCTGGCTATCCTCCCAGTTCTTTTCCTCTCTTGAAAGTTTGTAGCACTGTCTCTGATGTCCAATCCAATCAGGTGGACATGTAAGAGGTGGATATTTTATTTCATCCTTTTGGTGATTTGATGGCACTGATCTTCCTAGTACAGAGAAAAATGGAAAGAATAGATATTAATTTATCCAGTTCTGTTCCTATAGGTAGGATGAGACCAACTTGCTGAATGACAACCTCCTAGTGAGTTCTAAAGTCTGGATAAGAAGCCCCATGTTCTAGCACAGTGGTGGCTAACCTTTTTGGGCTCTTGTGCCAAAAATTGTGTGTGCACTTGCACGCTCGCACTTACGTGCCAGCACTCAGAAGGCAATGCGCGCCCCCACACACCCCCTATGCACACACACGTAATCCCCCCCTACCCCCACCACCCCCTTACCTGCACTGGCCTTACAGCTGATTTTCATCCAGTTTGAGGCTTTTTTTCGGCCTCCCAAAGTCTTGAGGAAGGCTTCTGCAGGCTGAAAACTAACCCCATTTCATCATTCAGAAAAACAGGAAGTGATGAAACAGGGCTAGTTTTCGGCCTGCAAAGCCTGTAGAAGCTTTCCTCAAGCCTTTGGGAGGCGGAAAAAGGCCTCAAACTGGATGAAAATCAGCTGTGAGGTGTGCACATGCCCAGTGAGGTAAGTTTGCCTCATGTGCCAGCACAAATGGCTCTGCATGCCACCTGTGGCAAGTGTGCCATAGGTTTGCCATCACGGTTCTGGCACAACAGTCTCCAAGTGTTCTGGCTTTGCGGACTGGTGTGGGGGGTCCTTCCACACAAGTGGTGGGCAAACACGCATGCAACTCCATTTGCACAAGTGGTGGGCTGCTCGCACAAATGTAGCTGCACACGCTCGCCCACTCCTTGCATAAGTGGAGCTGTGTGCATGCACTCACCCGCTGCTTCTGCAGCCTGGTTTTGAACGGGCCACGGCCCGGTAGAGGCCACAGCCCAGGGGTTAGGAACCCCTGCTCTAGCAGTTATAATAACCTCCATCCTGTAATCCTCAGATTAATAGAGGCTGTGGACCTGAGTAGTGATTTGCATGCTGGATTTGAATCCGAGAAACCACATGTAAATCCAATTACTCAGCCATGAATCTTCTTTGTGGGATTTTCCAATAATTTGGTCCACCTACTTCACAACTGCTCCTTCTGGCAGGAAAACGCTAAATAAAGAAATGCATGTTTGTTTTATTTTTTGATATTTGCCTCTACTGCTACAGTCAGCTGGCAAAAAAAAAGACCCAAATGTTTGCTGTTTGCAATTCATTTTCCTAAAAAGTCCCTTAAACCATTATTTCTGCTCTTCTCACTCGTGCCAAATGGCTATTTCTTCCCTCTGGCTATCTCATTCTGGATAAATCTCACAAAACAAGACTCAGTGATTCTTTCAAGCAAACACAGATATATATTTTTTTCCAAACAAAGGAAATGAGGTTTCCTGACTAGAGAAAGTGCAGTGACTAAAACCCAGGACAAGGCCAACTCTTATGTTTCTGACCTAACTGCAGAGGTCATTCAGCTTCATGGAGTCACCTTAAGAAACTTTCCATGGGAGCAATAGATCTGGATTCCTTACCCTGGTAACAAAACAGACAGATGAAGAGGATCAAAATGATGAGGATGAGGATGAAATGGGAAATGACAGATACAATTTTTACATTTCTGCATTTATTACAAGTCCATTGGAATGTCTGGTCACTTCCTGCTAACAAAAAAGAGAGAGAAACAAGACATATCAACATTCATCTGCTACAGCCAGGGGTCTCCAACCTTGGCTCCTGGAAGCCTGGCAGACTTCAACTCCCAGAGTTCCACAGCCAGCAAAGCTGGCTGTGGAATTCTGGGAGTTGAAGTCCGCCAGGCTTCCAGGAGCCAAGGTTGGAGACCCCTGTAAGCTACACCAAAGGAAGATATTGGAGGGGGGGGGTGTCTGGAAACACTTGGTTTTCCTTGAATTGAAATCCCCAAATAAAATTCTGTGCACACTTCTAAATTGCTACGGTTTTCTTGCTTTTTGTTTTGTCTTTGTTTTAAATTTCCAAACCTAATAGTTCTCCTCTTGAGTCAACCAAAATGTCACTCTAAGTCTGATGAAAATAAACTGAGGTACAGTCCAATGTTCTCATAGAGAAAATAAAACTTTGGTTAAGGGGTGGATATCTCTTGCAGTACCCAATCTGGGCCAGTCACCCTAACCCTAGGTGTGATCTTCCTAAGGCTTTATAGAGTGGTATTAGTACCTCCCTTGATCTTGATTGTATCCCTCTGTTAATGCAACTTAGGATTGCATTAGCTTTTTTGGCTGCTGCTGCACACTGCTGGCTCCTATTTAGCTGGTTGTCCACTAAGACTCCAAGATCCATCCATCCTCCCTCCCTCCGTTTTCCTTCTGTTGGAAGTTTCAATTCTCTCCTCTTCTAGGAAAACAGCCCCCACCTTTTGTCAAGTAGGACTATTAAAATAGCTGGAGCCAGCTTACTTTTCACAACAAAAGGAAGGAGAAAATTACAGGCATGAGATACAGAGAAAAAAAACCCTACAAACTCGCTAAGATCCTTTCCCATAGAGATCAAATAGATGGCAAGCTAAAAAAAAAAAAAACCTCCTGAAAAGCAAATCAAAAGGCCTAACAGGAAACTCAGGATATTGCAACCTAATGCAACAAACAACTACTCTAAAACAATTACCAAGATCCTAGAAAGAGATCCCAGTATCAAAAGACAGGAACTCATCTCTCTCTCACACACACACACACAAATCAAAGACTTCAAAAGTTCACACTTACAAAATCAAAAGATCTGAAGGTATAAAAAAAAAAAGGTTTCTCTACTCACAAGATTAGATTAATCCTAGGAACTGTGCTGCTGTGAGATTTCTTACCTGCCTTCCTATTAATAAACTGATTCTGACTTGCAAGGCAGCTGACCAAAAAATCATTTTGCATTTCTCACAGCCAGGAAATCTGAATCTACAAAAGGAAAGAATTTTGCCTATTCCTTAAAGGGCCCTAGCTCCCTAGCTCCCTCCCTTCCTACCTACCCACCTACAGTACCTACCTACCTATGGTCCCTGGAACAAATCTATTTCCCCTCTTCTCCATTCTGCAGCATCCTGCACAAGGGACATGCCCAGACATATACATACTAAAATCTACTTGCTGAACTTTCAGAGCTGACTTCTCTCTCTCTCTCTCTCTCTCTCTCATTCTGAGACTGAATGTACATTTGATGAAAATGACTTGTTAAAACTTACTGGGATTCCTCCCCGCTGTGGTCTCATTTGCTCCTTTATTCCATTTATTTTATAGCCGTCCCCTGCAGCAGAGAGACTGCGAATGCCTGGTCCCTTGCCTCATTCAACTGGCAAGCTCCAGGAAGAGGGCTTTCGCTCCACCCAATGGCGAGCATCCTCCGGGTTTGCTCAAATGTTGGGATATAATAAAATACCTCGGAAACGATGCCCTTCACGTCTCGACTCTTAACCACTACATACATTCTCTCTTGTTCTTACATACAGTACATAGTCAGTTAAAAGCACATAATCACAAAGTGTTCTTACTTTTCCGTGGCGTTTCTGCACTGGAACTCCCTGCAAAGGAATCGCAGGAAGAGCCGCGGCTGCTTTCCCCGGCCAAGAGAAAAGGCATAGCGACACCTCGACCACACCGCTCGCTCAGTCCGCAAAGGAGACTCCCAATTCAAAGAAGACTTCCAGAAGCTTCCTCATTTTACTGTGAATTAAGCCTTCCTCCTCCTCTTCTTGATTGGCTGGAAAGATGGGCACACTGATTCTCCGAGCGAATCATGGTCTGGCTTTAAGAAATGGATTCATTTATTCATTCATTATTTATTTATTTTATTTATTTGATTTGTCAGTCGCTTACAAGATAATAGGTATAAGTATATACATGGTTATGAATACATGAAATGGGTACATATAAGAAAAATAAAAGAAACAATAGGACAGGGACGGTAGGCACATTGGTGGCTTATGCACGCCCCCTACAGACCTCTTAGGAAAGGGGTGAGGTCAATAGTAGACAGTCTAAGGTTAAAGTTTTTGGGGTTTGGGGAAGAAACCACAGGGTCAGGTATTGAACTGGAAGGGACTTTGGAGGTCTTCTAGTCCAGTCCCCTACTCAAGCAGGAGATCCTATACCCTTTCAAACAAGTGGCTGTGCAGTCTCTTGAAATCCTCTAGTAAAGTCTGAAGGCAAAGCTGTTCCACTGCTTAAATTGTCCTCACTGTCAGAAAGTTTCTCCTGAATTCCAAGTTGCTTCTCTCCTTGATTAGTTTCCTTCCATGGTTTCTTGTCTTGTCCTCCGGTGCTTTGGAGAATAATTTGACCCCTTCTCTTAAGCCACGTTATTTAAGTCTTCATCCCCAAGGAATTTATAGGTTACAGCAGGGGTCTCCAACCTTGGCTCCTGGAAGCCTGGCGGACTTCAACTCCCAGAATTCCACAGCCAGCTGGCTGTGGAACTCTGGGAGTTGAAGTCCGCCAGGCTTCCAGGAGCCAAGGTTGGAGACCCCTGGCTTACAGCAAAACAGGAGTGACACGGAGGTGTGGCACATAATATTCCACAATTTATCCCCCATTTAGGATTAGGTTTTGGAGCTTCCAAACAAATGCCTTTGGCTAAAGAGTTGCTGAGGAGTTCTTTGTTTTGCTCTCTCCATATGGGTTTGCTTTGCCAGACAGGATATACAGTAAGTACACTTTTGGCTCCAGTTATTTTGGACACTGTTCTCCAAAGCTTTGTTGTTGGGATAAAGAGGTCTGGTGAGATAGTAAAGAAATGATTCATTAAAATTCTAAGTTCCTGCCTGGGTCTTCGCTATAGTTTTTTTTTTTCCTGCTGAATTTATGACTAGGGAAAGGGATCTGAACCCAATTTCTAGTCAGTAATTCAGGAGTTGTGTTTCTCCTGTGATGTGTGAGGACTGGTATTTGTGGGTGTTGCTATATGGAAAGTTTTTCAATTAACCTACCCTTCAGATTCCGTGACAGGCTCTCATCCTTCTCAGCTGAAGATCAGTTTGGATTTTCAACTCAGTTCAACCCTTTTGACATAAAGTAAATAAGGGAAAGTCCTTGACTTCCAACCATTCATTTAGAAACCTTTCAAAGTTACAACCATACTGAAAAAGGCAATTGATGACCACTTTTCACACTTACAATCATTACAGTATCCTCATGGGCACATGATTAAACCATGTTCCTAATTTAATAAATCCAACTTGACAACTATGACAGGAAAAGTCATAAAATGGGGCAAACTCACTTAATAAATGTTTCACTTAGCAGCAGAAATTTTGGGCTCGATTATGCTCGTAACTCGATGACTACCTATATAGATGTGCAGCAGGAAATCCCCCACGATAATATTAGGAAGATTTCACTGTCTTATACTAAATACAGCAAATGTCATCTTATACCAAAAAGGACAAATGAAACCAACCAAATGTAAACACTGACCTTTTGAAAGAAATCACAGAGACTGACATATTGTAGACAAGAGTTTGTATAAAGTTCTGGACAAACTTACTTGGAGCATTTGATTTGGACCTCTGTCCCAAGTGTGAAGCTTTCTGTTCCTGCCAAAATAAGCAACTAAAAGCGGGGTTCAGGAGAGCCCCTGGCTAAGATTCTGTGCAGTTCAAAGAACCCCCAAATCCCACTCCTGGCTGGCCCTGCCCATCCCACCCCACTGATCCCACCCTTCCAAAAGTCCCCACATGGCCCGTTTTGATTGCAGGTAAGTGCAGGGCATGCATGGAGGCTCAGAAGGCAAAAAAACAGGCCTCCCAGAAGTTCAGGAAGGCCGGAAATGGGCTTGTTTCCGGCTTCCAGAGATCCTCTGGAGCCCGGGGAGGCCATTTTCACCCTCCTGGAGGCTCAAGAAAGCCTGGGAAGGCAAAAATGCCTCCCCCCACCCAGGAGGTGCAGGAGGCAGACTAAACCACATCCACCCAGCAACCGGGCAGAGAACCCTTTGCTAAAATTTTGGAAGCCCACCCGTCCCTTCAGAAGTAGATGGGTCCCACAGACGAAGGGGTGAAGAGCATAATCTTCCTCGTTCTAGTGTTGCCTTCTCTCGTTCTAGTGTGACTTAATGGGCCCTTCAGGAAAACAGAACCCAGCTGAGACCCCGGCTAACAGTTTTGACTCAAGGCTGCTGGGGACAGTCTGAGTGCAAACTGAGTGTAACACAAGGGACACACAATGGACTTTTGTGTCCTGTGAGCGGAGGGGCTGAGCCACAAGTCGCTCAGGTGATGGTTCAAAAGATTATACTCTTCACCCCTTCGTCTGTGGGACCCATCTACTTCCGAAGGGACGAGGGTGACCTGACTCCAGTCTTGTGTCCTTTAGGGGAGGAAAACCATTGGGGAGCAGAGTGGGAATACGAGACGCACAGCCACATCGGCTCTTCCACCTGTAACATCTCCTCCCATTGGAGAAGCAGCTATCATCAGCTCAGATGGACCAGGTCAGCTATTAGTGTGTTTATGAGCACGGGGAGGACGGGTGGTAGCCTCAGGGGCTCCTTACTTTGTGAGAAAATCAACTAAGTTTCAGATAATGGGAAAACAGCAGGAAAAGCATGCAGAACTGAAAACAGCCGGCAGTCTCCATCACAGGAGCAGTGGGACTGTTTCTTCCCTGACTCCTGAGGACAAGCTTATTTAAAGAAAAATTCCTGCAGGGTCAGGGTGCCAGCAATCTTTCAGTTCAACTTGGAACGGGTAAGAAAGAAGCTGTGGTTTGTTTAAATATAGAAACTGGCAAAGGTTTTTGGATAATTATGGTAAACAAGATTGTCTAGACTGGGGAACTTTTGTCAACTGAAACTTTTGTATTTTGGGGGAGGTGATAAGAATATAGTAAAGTAAAAGAAAGGGTGACAAATACGTTAGGCACAACTTTGGGATGAAAAGTGTCCCTGCTATACAGAAGCCAAGCATAACGTGGCCTTGTGACCTTTTCCTGGAAATCTCTCCAAAAAGCAAAATTAATCCTATTCAAAACTGAATAGGCCTCCACTAATAAAAGAAATAATTGAATTCCACCAGGGGGGCTGTGGTAGAATAAGAGGTTTTTATTTGGTTACATTGTCAATGTTAGGGCGCCCTCTGTTGGTGTTTGTGCAGATTTGAATCCATGACATAGAACTAATGGATTTGAGTCATTGCATGACTGCTTCTGCTATTAGGCCCAATTTGATTAGGGTATCTTGTATTTGCTTATAGATCTATAATCTATAAGCAAATCTATAAGCAAATACAAGCTACCCTGATGGCATCACCCATATCAGGTCTAATAGCAGAAGCAGTCATGCAACGACTCAAATCCATAGTGCACCCACAATCCAACCCAAATCCTGGACATGCTACATCGATGACACTTTTGTCATCATCAACATTCTCAAATTGAAGAAACACACCACCTACTCAGTAACATATTCTCTGGGATCAAATTCACATACCAAGCTACAGATATTTGCCTTTATTGCAAACTTCCAGTGGCTATAGTTGTTTTCAGGGCACATATAACCAATCTATTGGAACTTCATTTTTCTACTACCAGCCCCATTTAAGCATCATTTTCTTATTAACCAGATAAGTATATGAGAAAGAAAACAACTAGTTAATGAAGCTAGAATTTCACCTACTGAATGTTCCAATAGAGGTGAGCCTTATGTTACATTATAAGTTGAGAGGAAATATTGCAGGTATTTGCTCGATGTAGAAATTCTGGTTCTTGATGGGATGTGCACTGGAGAAACTGACTTTTGATTAAGTGATTAAGAAGAAGAAATGGAGGAAAATTGATTTGATGTTGAGTAAATCTATGTATTTATTAGTAAGTTATTTTTAAAATATGCCATTTGTTTACATGACAGGTTTGTAAATAGAAAGCCACCATCCACTGTACTTTGGTTGATCTAAAAAAAACCAAGGGTGTCTAAACTTTTGGCTTCTCTGGGCTTCTCTTCACATTGAGTGAAGAGGAATTGTCTTGGGCCGAATGTAAAATATATAATATACTTAGTGTACAGTATATAAATAACAAACTTTCCTTATTTTTATTAGAGCATTTACAAAAGAGGCCTGGCAAAGACTGTGGGTGGGATTCTACCAGTTCTCACCAATTTGCTTAAACCTGTTGTTAACATTCTAAGCAGTTTGAAGAACCGGTTGTTAGAAGAAATTACTGGCCTAATCCTGCAAGGAAGGCAGGAAGGAAACATTCTGGTGTTGCTTACAGAAACTGCCTCTCCGTTAACCTTTATTACATTCTTGGCAGGACTAGACTTCCTGTCTCAGGAACTTCTCTGCAGTTTTTTTCCCCTCCTTTGCTGGTATTTTGCTTGTGTAAAGTGACCATTCAAAGTTACAATGGCACTGAAAAAAGTGACTTATGACCATTTTTCACACTTAGGACTGTTGCAGCATCCCCACAGTCATGAGAGGCCAGGCAAGGAGATTCGTGCCTCGATATGAGTGATATTGAGTTGGCCACACCCAGCCAATAACATGACCACCAAGCCACGCCCACCAACTAAGCCACCCCCACAGAACTGGTTGTTAAAAAAAATTGAATCCCCCCCTGGATATAAGGTTATGGAGCATCCTATTTACTGCCTGTTCAGAAAACTAAATGGGCCTCTAGTACTAGAAAATGTGCATCTCAAAGTGAAACAGCTACATGTAGGTGAGCAATCTGGCAGCCTGAGGTGAAGAATCCTCTCAGCTTCCATCAGCAAAGCAAACAAAAACATTCATAGAGTCAGTGAAGATATTAACAGTTTTGTCTCTGGCAGTACATCAAACATGAATTAAGGCAGTGAATTCAACTGCTTGGGCTTCCAAAGAAGATGGCAAAGGTTTCACCCAGCAGATTAAAATATAAAAAGTAGCCCTTGTTAAATGGATTCCATCTCCCAGAAAGGATGACCCATCCAAAGAGTCCAAAGTCAGGATTTTGCACAGGCACATTGGTAAGATCTCAGTGAGGTTTCTCTGCCAGATATGTTGGCAACTTCTCTCACCTGGAGTCACCTGTAAACTGCTTCAAAGGTACATTTGGAGTAGCTGGACCCCTGCTTCCAAAGCAGCTCAACACTGGTATATAAAGGCTTGACATTCGAGGAGAGGAACACAACATGGTCATAAGAAACAGAGTTAATGGGAAACCCATAACCAAATCTTTTGTATTTTGAACAGGAAAGACAATGATTGCTCTGGTTAAGATCTCATCATAATTACCCTGACCAATATCTGATTATGGTCACTCTGATATAAATCTGATCAGCAACCATTTAAAGTTACAATGCCCTCAAGAAGCCACTTATGGCCATTGTAAAATGGCCTTCTGGCAGAGGTGGTATTCAGCCAATTCGCACCAGTTCTGGCGACCCGGTAGCAAGAATTTGGCGTGGATTGCGGAACCGGTAGCGACTTCTGGCTGGCCATACCCCCGAACTGGTATGGTCGCCTGACAGTTGTTTGCCCTTTCCGGCTGCGCGATGCTGAACCCTTGCTCATCTTTTCCAGATGCTTGATGCTCGCCCTGCCCACTACACCTGCTGCCGCCAGGGGCCGAGAGGGCAGCGGTGGTTCACACATGCAGCCCCTCCTCCCAGGAGAGCACCAAAGGCAGCCACAACAGGGCGAAAGGGAGGAGCGAGAACCGCCACTGCCAGGGCCGAGGGGGAGTCGGCAGTTCTCGCTCCTTTCTCTTGCCCTGTTGTGGGTCCACTGCTGCTCTTTTGGGGCAGCAAGGCTGTACAGGAGCTGACTCCACGTGGGAGGAACATCTGTCCGACACCACAATAAGAGGTGCTCCGAAAGGGAAGGTGGGGACTCCCAGGGCTGCTTCCCATAGCTCCAACGACAATATTGCCCCTGCCGCCATTGCTGCTGCTGCTGCCCATGTGCCCCAAAAGGGAGGTCAGGAACTCCTGAGGCTTCCCATAGCCGCACCGCCACCATCCCAACCTGCACCTGCCGCCGCCATCGTCCATGTGCTTTGAAAGGGTGGGTGGATGGATGTTCTGGGGCTGCTGCTTTCTTCGTTGTCCGGCCGCTCGCTGCTCTGGAGTTTGCCTGATAAGTTCTTCCCAGACCAGGTGTGTGTGTATGTGTGTGTGTCATGAGAGAGAGTTTGGTGTGTGTGTGTGAGATAGAGACAAGGAAGGAAGGAAGGAAGGAAGGAAGGAAGGAAGGAAGGAAGGAAGGAAGGAAGGAAGGAAGGAAGGAATAGCAAGAAAGAGGAAGTGAGAGAAAGAAATAAGGAGGAAAAAAGAAAGAGAAAGAAAGAAAAATAGGACAAAAGAAAGAGCAAGAAAGAAAGGAAGGGGGAGAGAGAAGGAAAGAAAGAAAAAGAGAAAGAAAAAATAGGAAGGAAGGTGGGAGACCAAACACCAAACACACCCACCTGGTCACATGGCCACCAAGCCATGCCCACCAAATAAGCCACACCCACAGAACTGGTAGTAAAAGAATTTGAATCCCACTACTGCCTTCTGCCCCCACCCACAATAGCCAGAGCAGATTGCATTTCCAACTGGTTGCCAAAGACCCTGTGATCATGTGATTGCCATTGGAATATCCTCTGCTGGCTTCCCCAAAAAGTCAGAAAGAAGCTGGCAGGGAAGGTCGCAGATGGAGGGGTGAGGAAACCCTTCATAGGGCTCTAGGAACAGAGCTCCAAAAGAGACTCCAAGTGTGGCTTTGTCTTTTTGGAGATTATTTTGGCTGCTTGGCCTCTGAGCTTTGGTGGGGACGCATCTTATTTGAATAAAGGCAAAGAAGCAGAATTTGATTTTCTGAGATGAAACACAATGAACAGGGAACCAGCTGAAGAGATATTTCCCACTGCATCAATATCCCTGCCTACTGAATCATTATTTATTCATTGAACAAATTTATACAGTTGCCAAGCTCACACATAGGTGACTCTGGGGGCTTACAACATAAAACATAACAGACAGACACACACAGACGCAGACACACACACACACACACAGAGGCAGCAGCATTACCATCAAATGAGCCACTTGATCTACTCCATTTCCATTTGGTCTCATCAGTCCCACTGACCAAGCCACGTTTTTGGGGTCTTTTGGAAAAGCAGCCGGGGGGGGGGAAGGATTGTCAACCGTACCTCAGAGGGAATGAAGTTCCATGAAGAAGGAGCTGCTACCAAGAAGGCCCTCTTAGGTGCCCTCCCCACATGATAATCCCTAATCCGTGGGACCCTTAACATGCATTGCCTTCCTGCCATGGGTTAACATAACAGGGGAGAGACGGTCCTTCAAATAACCTGGCCCCAAGCCATGTAGGGCTTTAAAGATGATAAATTCAACTGTGAACAACTTATACTATTTATTTCCGCAGTAACTTCCCAAAATCAAAACCTGAAAGCTGGGAAGAAGAAAATTTACTTATCTTTATTGTTTGACCTGCTTCCACAGCCAAAAACTATTTTAAGATTTCTCAGATAGACCATGCCCGTCCATGGAGGCTGTGTCACATATTATCTTACATATGTTTTCTTTCCCCTTTTAGTCATCATCTGCCATAGTGAGACAAATGAAACCCAATAAACTTTTATAATCCACGTAGAGTTTAACAACTAGAACACAAGAAGCTACCACTCCTCCCTTCTTTCTGACTTACTTATATTTATAACCAACACTGAGAATGTTCCTCTCTCTTCCTTTCAAAACACAATCAGCTTTCTTGCTCATCATTTGGGACTTTTTTTTTTCATCCCCCGAGTAATCTTACTTTTCCTGATTCCCTCTTATTGCCGGCATAAGCAGAAGAGCCTCCAACTTCAATTTTCTTTCTTCTGGGCTCAGCCTCCCCTCCCTTCTCTGTTCTTTCCCCACTGCCTCTTTCTCTCTTTCTCCCTTCCAATGGACCTACTACACATGGTGGACTCTTGTTGCAAAACACGGGGGTGAGATTGCTGGTCAAAACTGAAATGCAAAGCAACAGCAGAAAGCAAACTATTTCTTCTCTGCTAAGAGAAGCAATCAAACTTTTCCTAAGAGAGTAGCAGCTATCAAATCGGAGGTCCTGTGTGAAAGCTCCCCTCAAGCAACCCAACTCCAACATTTCCACCAAAACCTAGCACTATGACATCATGGCTCCTCTATGGTCAGCAGACGTCAAGACCTGACCTTGATTGCCTGGCCCATGACTCATGGATGCGAATAGGAAGTCTGAAACTTTCTTCACTTTGAAACTATATGAAGATCCCTGCTTTTCCTCCTTCAGAAAGCAAGTGTGAAAAACCAGCAGGCCAGTTCAGATTGAGCTCTAAACTCCTAGACTTTTCTTTTGATAAGAAAGAAAAATCAAACTATGTCCCTAATTCCTCAAAATAATACCAGGACTTCTTCCGCATTGTCACTACACCCACTCTTAATCCCCTAAGGCAATCCCAGGGGTTACTTAGAAGGACCCCAAATATAATACAATCAATGTTCAGTGGCTATTGAATGCTGGTTGGGGTGGTGAGATGAGGAACGTAGGATTTTCTTACGGGATTCTTTGGATCAAATCTTTTTGCAGAGGAAGCGATGTTCAGTGGTACATCTCCCTGAGTTGGCTGAGTTGCCATCATCCAAATACGCACAGTCTCCTCCATTTCCCGTGACTACCAACCTGCAAGAGGCAGAAATGAGGAAGTGGGGAGTATTTCCCACCTAGCAGCACCAAAGGGGTCCTGAGTTTACAGTTCATCTAGCTGAGCCTTGCCTTGCCTCTCCTCAAGGATGATTCTGCAGATTGTTCCGTAACTCACCCATTTGGAAATGTACAAGCAATCCTTGATTTCCAGCCACAATTTGGACTGGAGTTTCCATTGCTAAGCAAAGGAGTTCTTAAGTGAGTTGTGCTCCATTTTATAATCTTTTTTTTTTTTTTGCCATGGTTGTTAAGTGAATTACTGAAGCTTTTACATGAGTCAAATGATTTTAAGAGTATCTAGCTTTCCTTGTTGGCTCCTTCTGACTCAAGGATGCTGCAAATTGTAACTACTTTTAGCCAGCAGATGTGGGGTCCCCAGGGTAGTATAGAAGCCATCAACTGGTTGGTTTGATTTTTGAGGGAGAGGTTTATTGGGTTTAGTATTGTTTTATTTCTGTAAACTGCCTAGACTCACCATGAGGAGTAGCCATATAATTTTTCCAAGTAATTAAATACATGCGGATTGCCAAGCATCCAAATCTTGATCAGGTGGATCATGGGGATGTGGTGATGGTTTTAACTGCAAGGATCAATCATAAGTTTTTTTTTTTACTTCCACTGTAACTCTGAGCAGTCAGAAGTAGAAGGGTTAGGGTTAGGGTTTTTGCATTTTGAGTTACATTAGAATGGCCAAATCTTTTTAAAGGGCAAATCCTGAATACTGGCAGCCAGGAGGCTCTTTCTAAGATCGATTTGCACAGTCAGTGGAAATATTTTACTTTCAGCTCTTGCTAACTGAGAGGAAAAGAGAAAGACTCACATTGCATTTTCTCCATCTAGCCACTTCCAGGGCTGATCTGGTTCTCTCTTTAGGCCAATCCAAAACACATGGTCTCTTGTGAACATCTTCACGATAGCCTTAAAAAAATTGTGCATGTTAGAATGTTGCATTGTTAGATTCCCAGCTAAATTTCTGATCTGACACACAGGCTGAAAGAACTAAAAATATATTTAAAACAGTAATCTAATCCTAATTAACATAGTTAGCAATTCCTTTAGCAAGGGGCAAAATGGCAGATCCATAGTTTTACAAAGTAAATATTAAACCTTTAGTAGAATGTAAAACTTCTTGAATGATTATCCTTGAATGATTGTTGGCATTATCTACATTTTTTAACTTTTGGGTTCCTGATTCTATCTCTGCCTCTGAAATTCACATCTTCAAAGCATTTGGGGATAGTTATCAGATGATTCCAAGTTTCTAAGGAGAAGAAAATGAAAGAAATAGATGGCAGTGACATTTGGACCAATGTTTTTTTGGATTTTAAATTTTCTGTATCAAAAGATTTTGCTTTGTGAAACTGACAGATTTTGGAACCTGGAGAAGATTCAAAGGATCTTGAAGCTTTTGTTCAGAAAGGCATCTAAGGAGATTTGTTTTAGTAATATCAAGAAAAAAATCATTTATCTTTTTCATCTTGTAGATGTAGAAGAACATGCACCATTAATAAAGCAACATTATTTCTAGGAACTGATTTATGATGGCCAAAACAGTTACGTTGCTCACCAATTCCTCCTGTGTGATTTTGGCTAGGGAAGCAGTACGTGAAATACAGACATTTTGGCTTTTCTCCCAGTTTTTTTCCTCTTCTGAAAGTTTTCAGCAGTGTCTTTGATGTGCAATCCAGTCAGGTGGACATTTAATGGCATCCTGTTGGTGGTTTAATGGCACTAATGTTCCTAGAACAGAGAAAGATGGAAAGAATAGACACTAACTTATCCAGTCCTCTTCTTATGGCTAGGATGGGACCCTCCTGCTGAATTAGAACCTGACAGTTCTAAGAAAACCCAATCTGGTTATAAAAGCCCCATGTTCTAACAGCTTCTGTCCTGCAATTCTCAGATTAATAGAGACTATGGATCTGAGTAGTGATTTGCATGGTGGATTTCAATCCAAGAAACCAGATGCAAATCCATTTATTCAGCCATGCATCCTTTTTGTGGGATTTTCTGTTAATCTGGTCAATCTGTCTCACATTTGATCCACCTACTTCACTTTTAGTGTTTCTGGTAGAAAATCACTCAATAAAGAAATGCGTGTTTATTCATTTTACTTCCCAAACACCAAGATTTCTTCCAAACATAGGAACTGAAATTTCCTGTACTGGATGAAGTAGAGTTGGCCAAGGTCAGCTCTATGTTTCTGATCTAAGTGACAGAGGTCCTTCAGCTTCATGAAGTCATGTTAGAAAAAAGTTTGCAAGGGAAAAGTATTAGGGCCCACATTCCTTACCCAGGAAAAAGAGGACAAGGCCGAAGATCAGGAAAGAAATGATCATTCCAATTATTGCCTTTGAAGGTTTACAGTGAGCTGGCCAAAATCTCTTTCTGATTAATTTGACAGGAGCTGCACAGAAAAAAAGAAGAAGCGAAACAAAATTCATCAGCATTCATCTGCTATACCAAAGGAACATATAGAAAAATCTGGATGATTGTTTTTCTTTAGTTGAAATCCCTAAATAAAATATATACATTTCTAAGCTAAGGTTTTCTTGATTTTTGTTTTTTCAATTTCAAAATCGAGTATTTTTCCTCTTGAGTCAACTAAAATGTCAGTCTTAATCTGATGAAAAGAAACTGAGCTACAATGTTTTCATTCAGCAAATAAAACTGCTAAAGAGTTTTTGCCTCTAATCCTTCCTTCCTTCCTTCCTCCCTCCTTCTTCCTCAGTGACTATGGTGGATCTGGAGGCCTTCTTGTAAATAAAGATGATGCCGCAGACTATATTTGCATTTCATCTGCTTCAGTTAAAAGACTGTAACATAAAATAAAGTCGGCTCTGGTGAAGCAGGATTGGGCCTGCTGCAGATCCTGTCAGCCAAAGAGTGTCGACTGGCAGGAACTAGAAGATAGGCCTTCTCTGCTGTAGCCCCTGTTTTGTGGACTATTCTCCCTCGGAGGTTAGAATGGCCCCAACCCTGTTGGCCTTTCCCAAGGCATTAAAAACCGGGCTAGGTACTTGGCCCTGGAGCTCAGAATGGGTGAAGGGCCCCTTTCCTTGCCTTTCCTGTTAGTTGATTAGCTTGACTGCTATTTGTATTTATTTTTTGGATGTTTTATTCTTTTTATTTTAATAGTTCTGTAACTTTAGAATTATAAGCCACTCAAAATCATTTGAGTAGGGCAGCTATTGAAATTAAATAAATCAATAAAATGAACAGTGCAGCAGAAAAACTACATGGATGTCTGCACAAAGGGTGGGATAAAGCCGGCCTGACATTCACACAGTCACAAAACTGCACACAGTCAGCTTGGAAATGTCCAGTGTTATACTACAAAAATTAGAAATGGTGACGCTGACTAAAGAAGAAGAGAACCAGAAGGGGAGGAGTTAAATAAAGAGGAAACCAGCTTTAAAGAACAAGTGGAACAACAAACATTAAACAAGGGGAAAAAGGAATTAAAGCTAAAACTTTGAGGTTTGATGTGATAATTAAAGGGGGAATTGTTTGGAAAGTTAAACAAGTAAAAAGGAAACAGCAGTGAGTGGGAAGGGAGAGTGAAAAAAATAAGAGCCAAATTTGAAAATAAGGAGAAGATTGCCTCGAATTGTAAAGAGTTTAAAAACTTCCAAAAATATATTTGAAAAGGATTTCTGACTACTTTAACCCCAGAAAGAGAAAGTGAAGAAGAAGAAGGTATCTAAAAGAAACAGTCTGTTTGGATTGTTTGGTGATTTTGGAACCTTTGGAAATTACTTCTGATTAAATCATCTGGGTGGTTGTTTGGGAAAACTTTTTCTCTACACAATGGCATCATCTATGGATGAATTGAAACTTATATATCAAAAATATGAAAGAGAAAAACAAAGAGGGGAAGATGGTCTTGGCACTATTTTTCAATACTTAGAAATGGCGGTTTATACTTATGTGAAGCAGAATGAGGATGATGGGGACAAAGAAGAAGAAGGAGCCATCTTTGATGAACAAATGACTTTGACTGGAGAATGGAAAAAGCAAGAGAAAAAGGAAAAAAGGTCTTTGAGATCTGGAAAAACAGCCCAAAAAGAGAAGAATAAGGTGAAAAGGGGACATTGTGTTAAGGAACAACAGAAAGGGGGAAAGCAGAACAAAAGGGAAGTGGAGAGACAAGGGGTTAAAGAGGACAAGGAGTAGAAGAAGCAAGGGAGAAAGGAAGGGATGAGAAGTCCTAATGGTGGGGAGCAAGATGTTAAGAAGCAAAAGTTTTTTAGAGATAATGGATAAATTTTATTGTTAAAGGGATTCTAGAAAGGTACATAAGACTGCATTCTTATACTTGTATTTAGAAGTAATCATAGAAAATTAGAAATAATATGCAACTTAAAATGTGATAAAATATTTAACATAAATTAGTGAAATTTTTGGTTAAGAAAAGGGAGTACTGTCATGAAACATGATTTAAGATTGTGATGTTGGGGGGGGGGTAATAATTTTTGGAAAGCATAAGTGTTCCCACAAAGGCATGATATCTTATTGAAATGGATAAAATGTTCAAGATATAAATGATTGTTAATATTAATGATTAGCAAAATCTTCGTGAAATGAGATTTGAAGTAGAAGGAGGAACATTTTAATAAGTGATGTGGGGGGGGGGAATAATTATGGAAAATAGGGTTCCCATAAGAGTATGTGATTTAATTGAAAAGCAATGAGTTAAATGTTTAAGATATGAATGGATATCAATACTAATGAATAGATTTGTATCATTTTTGATAATATAGTATTATTTTAAGATGTACCAGACGGAATCCCAATGTATGTTATGTGTTTTATATTAAGTATTATAAAAATAGGGGAAAGAGATAAAGGCATCATACTCCTTATAGTGTATAGGAGAAATACTTCTTTTTTTTAAAGAAAAATAAATGGTTGGCTGGAATAGAACAGACAAAGAATAATAAATATTATGATATGAATTGAGAGGAGATAAATAAAATAAAATAAAATTGAGAAAATTTAAAGGAGAGGAGAAGTTATATAGAAAATTGAAAATGTTAATAAGATATGAAATGGTATGTAAAATGAATATGAATTTGTGTCTGTACCAAGAGTTTTAACCTGGGACTAAGCAACTTTCAGAACAGAGATTTTTTTATGCTTTTATGTTTTGTGTTTATGTCTATATATGTATTGTTTTGAAAATAAAACTTGTTAAAAAAAAAAAAGGAAACAGCAGAAAAGGGAATTACAGAAGAAAGATCAAGAGAGGGAGGGAGACAAAAAATGGAGTATAAAAGGAAGCAAATAGTAAAAGAAAAAAGGGGGATTAAGAGAAAGGACCAAAAAATGATGGGAAGCAGAAAACAAACAAAAATGAAAAGAAATTATATGGTCAGGAAGATGAGAGACAATGAGTAGAAGAACAGGAAGGGGGATTCTGCAAGCTAATGTATTGTGATATATAAGAATATAGATTTAAAAATAGGAAAGATGGGAATTGATACCCCTTTTTTTTCTTTTAAGGATTATTGTTAAATCAGATATAAATATAATTGGAGTAGATGTGGAAATGGGAATTTATTATAAGGATATTAATTGATATTTAATAAAGTGATGACTACAGTTAAAACAAATTATGAGAATTGTAATGGAAATTAATTCTATAATTAATTGAACAGATTAATATTTTTGATATATGATTAGAATGTGATTGAGAAAAAGAATACCATGCGGAATCTGACTTAAAATATATATATACATATGTGATATGTAGTAGTTAGAAGATTATTGTTATTAATCTAGATTGTGACAATTAAAAATGACTATATTATGGTAAATTTTCATAACAAATTAAAGGGGAATTAATAGAGGGAATATATAAGGGGTGGCAAACTCAAACTCATTGACAATTAAAGGGGACAACTTTTGAATTATTAGAATTAGAATCAAATTTAATGAGTAATGAATGGAATAACAGTATGTGACAAAATTACAAATGTGATAAAATTAAATATGTGTAATGAGATAATATTGTAAAATAAGACATGAGAATATTTAAAGAAAAATGAAATAACTGGAATTGGATAAAATAAGTGTCATGAATATAAGATTATTTGAGAATTTAAAGGAAATGGAATAAGTAGTAATAGGATATGAATTTGAATATGAAATATGAATATGTAAGTAAGGTCATGTTTGAAATGTAAAAACATGGAATCACATTGTTCACCAAAAGAGATGTTTTTTAAAATATAAAAATAAAAAAATATTTTTTAAAAAAAGATAAACTGCACACAGTCCAGGAAACAAATTTTCCTCTTCTCCTTTTTGGAGCACCCTGGACAAGGAACATGCCCAGAGCGTTCAAAATAAAATCTGTATTTTTTGCATGTTCGGAGCAGACTTCCTGCTCTCTCCTGTATCCCATTCACTACTGTTGAGTGTACTGGCCGCACTGCACCCCTTGCTTTTGCGGCATAATCCGGCAGAGACCTGTAGTCTGGGAGGTGCCTGTGGGCTACAAAGGTTGCCCCAAGGGAGGGGATCCTCTTAAGGGTGGAAGCAGCCAGATCACCACTGGATCACCACCAGTAATTTTGAAATGTCACTAAGTAAACTGTTGTTAACTACAGGCCTACCTACATATATTACTATGCCAATTTCTGTAACTATTATCAGGTAGACTTTTAAAAAGGAAACTGTAAGGAATATAGTTTTCATTAAAACAACTAATATCCACTGCTATTGCAGAAGCCTTTGCCATTGGCACTAATGAAGTACCGTATATACTCGAGTATAAGTCGACCCGAATATAAGTCGAGGCACCCAATTTTACCACAAAAACCTGGGAAAACTTATTGACTCGAGTATAAGTCAAAGGTGGGAAATGCAGCAGCTACTGGTAAATTTCAAAAATAAAAATAGATACCAATAAAATTACATTAATTGAGGCATCAGTAGGTTAAATGTTTTTGAATATTTATTTCAAAGAAAAACAGTAAACTAGCTCTGTAAGTGGAAAAGAGAGCCAACAAAACCAATATGGTATCAACAATAACTTTAAAAGTACAAAAATCTTAGCTCAATCAGCAACCAAGCTAAAACACAAGAGTTAAAATCCTTCAAAACTGGATTCCTCATCATCATCTGTATGTCCAAACAGAGTCACTCTCTCCCTTGCAAGAAAAAAGCATGTGTATGTGCTGCATGTACATCCTGTTTTGGAGAGCCACCATCTCTTTCACAGCTCTCCCTCATGCCTCCATTGCATGTGCACACATGCCATGGCTCAGTAGTAGGTCAACATACAGATGTCACACTAGGTTCCCTCCTCAAAAGGAACATCCAACCTTTCTTGAGAAGTACAAACTTCATCTGTTCAGGATTGTGGTGACAAAGGTGAAGGAGGATGGGGCTGAGAGAAGGGAAGGGAAGAAAAGATCATTGACAGGGAGAAAGACAGGGAGAAACACCTGGAAGTGTGAGCCCTCGAGTTTCCTTAGGGAAGACCAGACAACAAGGGGAGAGGAGAGAAGGAGGAGGAAGAGGAGAGTTAAAAAAAAAAGAGTGGGAAGCCAACTCACGCGTGCCATCAAAGCCAGGGGGAAGTGGGGCTTTCTCTGCCTGCTGCCGCCAGAGGAGTGCGGGGGGGGGAGTGCGGGGAAAGAGGGTTCGTACCGAGGCTCCGCAAGCGATTACCAGATTTGCAGCTCCGTTTGTTAGTGAAGCTGGAAGCGTGCAACGCAGGAGCTCGTGGGGGCCCCGGGCGCCCGTTAATGGGGAAGAAGAGGCCGCTTGGGGTCGCCAGGCTCAGGCAGCCACCCCCTCCCCTAGCAGCGAAGAGCTGCTCCGGGGGCTCCCGCCACGGCGCAGCCAGGCACTTTGTCTCGCTGCCCCCGGAGCAGCTCTTCGCTGCTAGGCTAGGGGGTGGGGGAGCCTGGCAGTTTCTTTGCGAAGCTGGAAGCGCGCAACACAGGAGCTCGCGGGGGCCCCGGGCGCCCGTTAATGGGGAAGAAGAGGCCGCTTGGGGTCGCCAGGCTCAGGCAGCCTCCCCCCCCCAGCAGCGAAGAGCTGCTCCGGTGGCTCCCGCCATGGCGCAGCCAGGCACTTTGTCTCGCTGCCCCCGGAGCAGCTCTTCGCTGCTAGGCTAGGGGGTGGGGGAGCCTGGCGGTTTCTTTGCGAAGCTGGAAGCGCGCAACACAGGAGCTCGCGGGGGCCCCGGGCGCCCGTTAATGGGGAAGAAGAGGCTGCTTGGGGTCGTCTCCTCCAGACGAGCGCCCTGACGGGAGGCGATCGCAGCCGCGATCAGAGACAGATCAAAGACAGAGACGAGGGGCGCCCCCGAAGAGCTCCGACTGCAGCGAAGGCGAGCGGCCACCACTTCCCCGGTGCGTGGTGGTGGGGCAACTCCTGGCGCAGACTGGCCCGAAGTCCGAGTGACTCTCTGAGTCCTGCAAACGGCCGGCCGAAAGACGAGAGGACGACGCCTGAGCGGCTGCCGCCCCTGGATCCTAACTGGAAAGACCCCACCGCCGCCGCCTCCCGCTCAGGCAGGGTCCCCATTCCCCTGGCCGGCCAGGGGCACAGCCGCTTCCCACTCCCGAACAGCCCGGGCGCCGCTAGTCAGCCTCGCTCAGCGCCCGGGGCAGCATTGCAGGCGCAGCCTTTTGCAGAGCTGCGCCGGGCCGCGCCTCACCTCACGTCCTCACCTCCTTCTCTCGCTCTTCTCGACTTGGCGGCGAGCGGCTCCTTTACCCACCTGTTGTATGGGAGCTACCGCGCTCGCCTCCAGAGCAGCCGTCCACAGTTTCAGCCGGGGAGGGAGGGGGGCACAAAGCAGCCCAAACGCGTAGCAGTGGAAGGAAGGCGCGCTGGTGTGAGGAAGATAAAGACACACACACACACACACAGACAGACAGACAGACACACTCACTTCGCCACTTTGCACCTTGCAAATGCAAAATCCTGGGGTTTTTGCATTTGCAAGGTGCAAAGCGGCGGGGGCGGATCCCGCGTGCTGGAAAGGGCTTGACTGTATTACGGGGAGAGAGAGAGGGAAGCTGAGTGGAGCCGAAGCAACCTCGGCTCGCATTGTTTTCTCAGCCTCGCTTTTGCCTTCTCCCTACATCTTCCCTCTGTTAAAATCCCCACACACACACACACAGAGGGGAATCTGACCGAGGGCGGTTTTTTCAGCACAAAAAATGGGCTGAAAAACTCGGCTTATACTTGAGTATATACGGTATATCAATGCATCTGGATGGACACATTGCAAGGCCGCACAGCCTCTTTCAACAATGTTCTCCACTCAACTCAGATACAAAGAAATCCTTAGCCTGAATTGCTTACTAGAAAGTAGGTGCAGTTTTTTCCCCCAAAATAATAATTCCAATTTCTCCAAAGTTGCAAAGGCTCAGCACAAAGCAGCCATTCCTCACTCCCCACTTCTCCGATCACCAGGGAAACCTCCATAACAAGATGCAAAGCAACACCTGGGAGACCACAAGGGAGGGAAGAATCCCCCCCTGCTTTCTCCCCAGCCCCCAATGCCTGCTGGAGAGCTCTAGGCCAGCCCCACCCCACTGCTCTTCACAACTATTGTCACAGTTTTCTTCTGCTCAGCTAGTCGACCATATGTCTCGTAAGGTGAAAAAGTAACATAAAATGAAAGTGCACGTTGCCTAGCCCTGTCTAAGCCCAGCTGGAGTCTTCAAAGAGGCTTAGAGGGATCCCGTCTCTAAAAAGTTATTTTCATGGGTTGCAACCATCAAGCATAGGTTCCTAAAGAAGACCTGCTTTAATTGAAGTGACCTATGGCTTTAAGTGCAGCAATTGCTTTCAGGAGAGAGACAGACTGGAGAGAGGGGTAGACAGAGACCACCTGGGCTTTTATTCTTTATGTACATTTGCAGGGATTTGGATGGAAAGACCATCACTACTTCTACCAGTGTCCAAGCTTTCTAGCAAAGAGTTTCTTTCTCCTCCTGTCTCTTCAAAGTCTGTCAGAAATGGTATAGGACAGCCACATCAGGATTATGGTTGACTTCTGTGTGTGTATGTGTGTGTGGCCAGCTCCCACTGCTGCTATGCTCGCTCTCCTTGGCCAGATTGCTCACGGTGCAGCAGGACAACAAAGTGTGTAGGTCAGGGGGAGGCCCACTCCATCTCCTTACAAGGAGATCCGGCTTTGTAACCAAAGCATCCTCAGTGGCATCCTTCAGCCATGGGAGGTCAGGAGGATGGGACAAGGAGATGGCAAAAGGCAATAGGACTGCTGGTGGCCAAGTGCTAAGGCAGGATTTACCTCAGGCCCTCACTCACTCACATTATAATCTTCCTTCCTTCCTTCCCTCTTCCTTCTCCTTTTTTTCCTTCTTCCTTCCCCTTCCTTCTTTTTCCTTCCTTGATCTCTTACCCTCTTTTCTTGTTTTTGTCTTTCCTGTCCCTTCTTGGATGCTGAAATGCAAAAGGGGAAACATTCCATGCCTTGTGATCCAATGCCACTTTTGCTAGTAATCTGTGGCCACTTTTAAGACTGAGAACAAACCAGGATTAATTTAATCCCATGCTTGCATTTCGTGGGTGCTTTCATACACTGTAGGGTAGTACAGTAAAACTGTCAAAATGATGGCTGTGATACAGAGCTCCTGTGTTTTTTATGTGCAACAGCTTTAGTGTTTAAGAACAGAGTAAGTTAGCTGCTTTTCTATTAATATAATCCTTAAAGGGGCTCTCCTGTAGGGACCCTGCCATGGCCTAATTCAGACTGGAAATATAGCAAAGGAAAATATTTTTCCCCACTTGTTTCGTCCAGTTTGCCTCACTGGAAATAGCTGCTTGCAATACACAAGGGATAATTTCCTAAGAACTCACAATTCAAGAACACCAATGTACACATGAGGTATCTCAGGGTGGGGGGAAGGGGTAGTGACAGAATAGGCCCTCAAGGCCCCCCTGACCCACTAAGATACCTCATGCTTTTCCCTCCCTTCCTGCCACAAGGACTCAACTTGCAAACATGTTTCCTCTCTTCATTTCTCTGTTTCTTTGGCTCTGAGGGAGGGAGAGATTTGGCTTGGAAATGCTTTTTGTGCAGACATTCCTGGGTACTATAATATCACAGATTCAGGCACCCATCCTCTTTTGCAGAGTCAGGGACCCAGAAACTTTCATTCTCAGTGTGAAAAGTGTTTGCCAGTCTCCTGCTCCTCCCACCCTCAACTATTTTCCACTTAACTTAATGAGAACTTAATGAGACATGGAACACGTTTGCATGCAAATGGGGCAAGACACAGAGAGAAAACATTCCAATGAGTGTATGGGGGAGAGAGTGATCTTCAGTCAAGCTGCTGGCAGTGGCTCATCAGATCCCACAGGCCTTACTATTTGAAGAAAGCAGTTTGGAGAGGCCCCACTCTCTCTCTACAGTGGCAGTTGTGGTGCTTCAGTGCCTGTATGGCAGGGCGCTCAGGTCAGCAGGTGTGGGGCAGCTCCACATCACCCCACCTTGCTTCGTCCTCCCTTCTCCTCCCTCAGCTTTTCAATGAGAGGAGGGGGGAAGGGAATAGGCTGAAGTGAAATATGGGAGTGCTTCAGGAGTGGGGGAGATCCTAGAAGTGCTCCAGCCTCCCCCCACTCACTGAGATACTCCATGCTTCTCTTCCTGCCCTTTGGGCCATCTGAGCCCACCCCTTGCATCCACCTATTGCTCCCATTACTGATTGCTCACTTACCTTTCCAAGATCACCAAAGCTCAGATATTTGAAAGGAGGCCTCTTCACTGCGTGTCTTTTGCTTGATAAATGGCAAAGCTGTGTGTTTTTCTTTCTGTGCTAGCCTTCTTCCTACAGCAAAAGCAAGAAAGAGAAGTCCTCCTGTCCCTTCCGACTTTGTGGGAGGGAAGCTGCAGGGAAGATTTCTTCCCTCCCTCCCTTTCTCTCACTTGCTTTCCAGCCACTCCTCTTTTGCCTCTTAAAATGTACTGGGGTGGTTTCTCTTGCTCCTGGGCGGGGCTGGACATCTGGATCCGAGAAGAGGCTTCGGTTGCCTTCAGCCATTTTCCCATCTCCTTCTGGATACCTTTGTCACAGCCACTCCTTGGTAGAGTGTACCTGTACATTGGGGGGGGGGAGGAGAGACCTATTTTTCTGTGATGCTAAGTTTTTTTTCCCTTTCCTCGTTAGACCCGGCCTCCCCCCTCTTTCCTATGTACAAGTACATTTAAGGAGATTTAGATAGGAAAAAACCACCAGTTTATTCCAGGGCGCCCCAGGAGAAAACTTCTTTCTTCCCTCCTCCCTGGAAAGTCTCCATTTTTCTCTACTTCACCAGCAACTCCCCCCCCCCCAAACCTCCAGTCTGTTCTCCACCAACTCCTGCCCTTCTTCCCTCCCCTCCTCCCTCTCCAGCCTTTCCCCTAGAGCAGGGGTGTCCAACCTTGGCAACTTTAAGACTTGTGGACTTCAACTCCTCAGCCAGCTTTGCTCTAGAGAGAGGGAAGAAGAGAAGAGGCCGAAGAGGAATATGGGGAGGGGCCGGGGGAGTCCCTCGTGCAGGAATAAGTGCCCTTGCCTCTGGCCTCCCCTGCCCCACTGGGGCACCCCATGTCTCGCTTCCTGGCCCCTTGGGGTCCCCGCAACCGCTTGGCCGCCCCCTGCACCCACCCGCTCCCGTCACCGACTCCCCGCTTACCTTTTCCCAAGACCTCCGGAGCTCAGGAGGTCGGGTACGGGAGGAGGAGAGGCCGCTCCGTTGTTGGGGGAAAACGCATGGTGGGATTCCAGGTTTGGTCATTTTCCCTGCCGACAAAATGGCGAAGTGCAAGAGAAGTCACACTAAGGCGCTTGGCGATCCGCCGACCTCCTTCTATGGAGTCAGCAGCAAGAGAAATCCTGCTCATCAGCCGCTGCCTCTTATAACGCTCGTGGGCGGTGCTGCTAAAGAAAAACAAAGAGCTGATGTATTCTCAACGTTGTTTCTTGGCCAGGCTCGGCTATCTGTAGGCTCGATACAGGTAGTTTAAAAAACAAACAAACCCAAAAACTTTGGTTTGAGTTTTGTGGGTTAAAACCAATAATCACAAAATGCTGAAGGAGATTTGCTTTCAGCGGCAGAGTTTATGTGTTTAAGCAGAGAAATTGCTTCCCAGAAAAGTGCACCAAGGTTTTTTCTTTCTTTCTTTCTTTCTTTCTTTCTTTCTTTCTTTCTTTCTAAAGGGATATAGAATAGATACAATTGAATATAATTCTTTATTGGCCAAGTGCGATTGGACACACAAGGAATTTGTCTTGGTGCAAATGCTCTCAGTGTACCTAAAAAGAAATGATACATTCGTCAAGAGTCATGAGGTTTCTAATAATAGAATAGAATTAGTGGCAGATAATAGAGTCAGCAGAATTGGCTTGCTGTTTTGCTTCTGTAAGAATTGCTTTGCTAAGTGGAATTGCTTCTGTCATAATTTCTGTTACCTTATTTTTCTGTATGACCCTGTGCGTGGTGCATATCTCAAACAAGAAGCAGGGTGTGTCATCAGGCAAATACAGATGTTGCTAAGGTCCCCTCCTGTTCCTGACCCACATTGTGGATTTTTCTTCCCCCAATGAGACAAAACTTCCCAGTAGAACATGTCTGTCTTCCTTCTCTCTTAATGTCTGCAACTATCTCTTCTCCCAGAGTTATTATTTTCCAGCATCCCTCCAGTCTGTTGTTGTCTTTTTCTTCTTCCTCTCTACTTTTGACTAAGAGAGAGAGAGGTAAAAAGGGAATAGGCTGAACGAATATTTCACCTTGATTGCACATTTTTAAACCTGGACACTCTCTCCTTTAAGTTGACATTGAGGGAAGTATGTCCCTCTTGGTTTAGGGCTCAGCGCTTCCCAGGTTGGGGCTTTTGGGAAGAATCCAAGTCTATCTGCAGGCCGCTATCTCTGTTCTCATCTGGCTTGGCTTTTGCATGAAGCACATGCTTCAGTCTGAGTCTTTGCTTCTAGCATGAATACATTCCAATGGCGTGACAAAACCTGAACCACAGCATCATCCCACTCACGTCTTTCTGTACACATCTGGAGAGATTTTTCTCCAATCACCACCTTTCTGCACATTGACCCCAACAGAGAAGTAGGTCCTCCGAGTTTGCAGACATTACATTACCCAGTAGAAGTTAAGAAACCTTTGCAAACATTTTTAAGAGATGGGCAATTTAGAAATGTGAAAAAGAAACAAAAACAAAGCAGCTCAGTCAGCCTCAAGGACCCCACGGTTCAACTTGAAGCTACAAATATTATATTCTATTGGGAGAGGGGGAGGTTCTTTAGAGGCAGGTCCACCCTATACTATACTAATGTGAGGAGAGAAAATGAATAAATCCATTGTATATTGTATAGCTGTGACTCAAATCTCAAAACTTTCAGTTGATACATTTCTACTGCAAAGGGAGAATTTGAAACGTTGAACAATCACACGTTGTGCTCTGGGAAAATCTGGGAAAATACTACGTGTTAGGAAGCATCTAACTTCCTGATGTCCCATATTTGGTGATGAATTCAATAGGTAGATTGTAAACCAAGCCATCCTAGGATGGGGCGGTAGGTCAGGGTATAAAATAGAATGCAAACTTTGCTCTGGGTTCCTCCCACCTGCCAGGGCAGGAACCCGTTTCTGCAGAAATGCTACAATAAAGCTGTTTTCCTTGGATTAATATCGAATCTTTGGTGGTTTTTCAAGCCCCCACCTCACAATTTGGCGAGCCAAGCCAGGAGCCTCAACGGTGGTCTTCCGGAAGCCGGGGACTAGGTGAGTAGTGACCACGACCTCCCATTGAGAGGTGCCTCCTCCCTGAATTCTGGTCGGCTCCAGAGGCGACTGGAAATCCAGATGATCCTTGGAAACAGTGTTTTGCCGGCTGATAGTCTGGGACTATCGAAAAGAGAAAGCCTGAGTTGGGGACGCCCACACATCCACTACCTCGGAGGTCTGGAGTGATCGGGTAAAACTTTGTTCCTTTCATTTGCAGTCAGAAAAAGAAAAGGGGGGGAAGAGGTCCTTAAACTCCCTGGGGGAATCCAGCGTCTGCTGGAGGACTAGGCTGAAAGGGAGGGGTCCTTAAACTCTCTGGGAGAATCCAGCATCTGCTGGAGGACTGGACTGGTGAGTCAAGACTCTGGGAGTCTGAAAGAGTAAAAGATGGAAAGGGGCAGAGTGAGGCTCTGGGAGCCTGAAAGAAGCCTGTCTAGGACAGGGAAAAATCTGACAATGGCAGAAATCAATTCCGGTAGATTCGCCTTTGGGACAGCTACTCCAGCAGTGGTTCTCCCCAAATTTAAAGGAATTCACCAGACATCTCGAAAAGAAAAACATGATTTATCTTTGTCGAGACCGATGGCCAAAATATCCTCTGATTGATCCTAAATTTCCATTTCACTGGAGTCCTGAGGGGGAACCAGTACCTATTGGATAACCAAATTGAGAGACTATATTCTCCAACACAAAATGACCACTCAAATTGCATACATAGATGTATGGTTTCATGTGAAATTTGAAGGTCCGTCTCAACAAAAAGACAATGAGAGTGAGACGGACAATTGGCTGCAGAGTTCGCCGCCCGCAATTCCTAATTTGAATAACGCGCCCGCCAACGTTCCTATGGCACCACCGCCATTGCCAGTGGTACAACCCCCTCCTCAGCCGCCTCCCTATCTGCGACTGAGAAAAGAAGTGGAACAGTTGAGAAGAGAAGTGTTCAAAATTTTCCCTTCAGAGAAAAACCTGAAGTGGATGCATTTCCTCTTAGGGAAGTTCCTAATGGGATCAATGCTGCAGCAACCCGGTGACAGTCTTTGGGCTGCCCCCATAAAACCAGCCGAATTGTGAGAATTGAAAAAGACGCTTCCAAAACTTCATGAGAATGTTCATGAGGTGGTCGAACAGTTAGAACTACAGAGACACTGTAAAAACCAGACAGAAGTCACAGATGATGGTTGCAGCTGTGGAGGCTGCAGCTAAAAATGAGGTGAAGAAAAATGTGGATTGTGTAAGGGGGGCAATGGGAGGCCAGGGTGAGAGAAGGCGAGGTGGAATGCAAGGAAGTTTCAGGGGAAGAGGAAGAGGTTTCAGAGGGATGGGAATGAGACAGCCTGGAATGGACAGAAGCTGCTTTAGGTGTGGGAAGGAAGGACACTTTGCGCGTGAGTGTCCTACCAACCAGGAGGAGAGGAGTTATGCATTGTATGATTAGAGTTGTTCCGGCTCCTTTATGAGGACCTGCGGGGAGCCATTGGTAAACATTTCAGTGGGTCCTGACCATCAGGAGTGGTTGTTCCTGATAGACACCGGCGCAAGCTGGACTTCTGTGTGTGACTCGATAAAAGGGCGCACATAGATCAAGGAAAATGTTAAAAGTAGTGGGGGTGAGTGGAAAATCACAGGAGGGTGTTTGAACAAATCAGACTGGAAATGAATGAAGTGGTGACTGAGGCTAGAGTGAATTTGCTAGGGAGAGTGAATTTGCTAGGGAGTGAATGGAGTGAATTTGCTAGGGAGAGATCTGTTGCCTGTGTTTGGTATCCAGCTGTGGGATACCAGGAAGGGAGTAAGGATGTGGAAGATGACTGTGGAAGATGAGAGGGCAATTTCGGATGAGGTCTGGGCAGGAGGAGAGAAGGCAGGGCGAATGAACATTCAGCCGATTAAATTCAAGTGCAGCCTGGGGTGACAAAGCTTTGGACCCCAAAATATTCAATGAGTAGAAGGGGGAGAGAGGGGTTGATCTGAAGGATGCCTTCTGGGCATGCCCCCTTGAGGAGGGAAGTAGAGACCTGTTTGCATTTGAATGGAATGATCCTGAGAGTGGAAGATTTGGACAGGCTTTGGAAAGTTAGTGTCTTTTATGTTGATTCAATATGTGGATGATTTGTTGCTGACTGGAAAGAAAGAGGGAGAAGTCAGAGCAACATCTGTAGCTTTGCTAAATTGGCTGAAGGAGCAGGGATTGACAGTTTCAAGGGAAAAGATCCAGTTTGTGGAAAAGAAGGTGAAATAAAGCTCTTGGATTGCAGAATTTGGGTGGACACTGTGTTAGCTCAATTCCTGCACAGGAAGTTGGTAGGGAAAGGAGAGAGTATAGAATGGCTAGAAGGAGATGATGAGAGATGGGAGGATTTAAAGGAGGCATTGTCATCCGCACTGGTTTTGGCTTTGCCCAATTTGAAGCTCCCATTTCATCTGTATGTATCAGCAGCTCAGGGAACGGGACTAGGAGTGTTGGCACAGAAGAAAGGGGGGGCAATACCAGCCCATCGCTTTTCTGAGCAAAACTCTGGAGCCGGTGGTGAGAGGATAGCCGGTATGTGTGCAGGCTGTGGCTGCTACAGCTATGTTGGTGGTAGAGAGCAGGAAGTTAACCTTTTGGGGGGGGCATTCACCCACCAGGTTACTTCTGTGCTAAGTCAGTTGGCAACAACTTGGATGACAGGAGGGCGGATTCTCAAATATGAGACCATTTTGAGAACCAGCTCTGATGTAGTGATTGGGACAGACAGGAATTTGAATCCAGCAGGGTTAAGGAAGGAAAGAGGAAGTCAGGATTTGCAGTTGCTTTGAAGAGAGCCTTGGATTTGGCTGAAGGAATTGATGTGACAATTTGAAATGATTAATGGCATTAAATCCCTTGCTAGAAATGGAAGAGGATGAAGATTGGAAACCTGAGGGAAAAAAGAAAGATGATTTGGAAAAAGAAGGGTGTACATTAACTAAGGATGGGTGGAGAACTTCAGAGGGAGTGAGGGTGGTTCCCGTGAATGTAATGAGAGGAATTCTAGAGAAGGTACATGAGGAAAGACACTGTGGAATGGAAGCATTGGTGATGGCTGTAAAACCACATTTTTAGAGCCCAAAGATGTGGACACTAGCCCAAAGTATCTGTTGGAAATACTTATTGGTGATTAAAGATCAATTGACAGGATGGGTAGAGGCCTATCCAACTAGAAGAGCCACAGCATCCACAGTAACCAAGATCCTATTAGAACAAATCATTCCATGATATGGGATGATGGAAGCTATTGATTCTGACAGGGGGACACATTTTACACAAAAAGTGTTGCAATCTGTGATGGGAGCTGTTGGGGTGAAATGGGATTTGCATACCCCTTGGCAGTGCGAAAGTGGAAAGGGCGAACGGGGAATTGAAGAGACATTTGACCAAATTACAATTAGAAAATGGGTTACCATGGACAAAGAACTTATCCTTGGCACTCCTTAGAATTAGAACATGCCCAAGGAAAGACACAGGGATCTCCCCTTTTGAAATGTTAATGGGGCAACCCTACCTGGCCAGACTGGGAAATCCTATACCTGAATCTAAAGATTTGTTTCTGAGAAAATATTTGCAGACACTGTCCAGGTCTTTGTTTTCTCTTCATAAACAGGGATTGTTGGCACAATGACCACCACTTGCGGGAAGCCAACACCCCTATGAAACTGGAGATTGGGTCCTGATAAAGACTTGGAGAAGTGAGAAGCTGCAACCTAGCTGGGAAGGCCCGTATCAGGTGCTGTTGACAACTGAATCTACAGTTCGCACTCGAGAAGGAGGGTGGGCGCATTACAGCAGAGTCAAGAAGGCACCAGATCCAAATTCTACATGGAGGGCAGTTCCAGTGGACGGTCAGCCACTGAAGCTCACCTTAAAAAGATGAAGAAGATTGGACCCTGGACTGAGCTAACCACCTTGATGATAGTACTAATGATTGCATCAGGAGGACAGATTCCATATATTGGATCAGCTGGAGACTTGGGGACAGATTTATGGGAAGACAATACATACATGAAGGATTTGAAGAAGGTATCACAAGCATTGAACATAACTAACTGCTGGATGTGCATGCACATGCCAGGGAAGACAGGGGAGGGTTTAACATTACATGCAATCCCACTAAGTCAACAGGATTTGAGACCAAAGGGAAATAAATTTGAACAGGCTCCTATGAAAAGAAACCTATCCGGGAAGGTATTTGTCCATTTGAGAGAAAAAAGCATATGTGTGTTTCAAGAGAAATGTATCCAAAGGAGTGGATTTGGGTGATTGGGAAAAATGCAACAAAACTTTTGATATGCCTTTATCCTGTAGTAACCACAGTTATTCCAACACTCATCATCAATTGAGTTATTTTAATCATGACCAATACCAGATGTGTATGTATTTTGAAGATATAATCAATTGGACTCGGATCAAACGTACACCATGAAAATTTTTAGGTGGGTGTTGTGTGGGAAACATGCGTATAGAGAAATGCCACCACGTTGGAGTGAGATTTGTACCAGTGATACCAGTAATATATAAATTGAATACCTTATCCCAGGGACGGATTCAGAACAAAAGAGAAATCAGTTCAGGACTAACGCTGGGGGGAAGGTTGAAAACACAGATAGCACGGGGAATGCTGGCACTGTTGGGAGTAAAAGTGGCTTTGCAAAATAGATATGCATTAGACATTGTATTAGCTGCAAAAGGGTGTGTGTGTGCTTTGATTCATTCCCATTGCTGTGTATATATCCATGATTTCCAACCCAATATTACAAAAACAGTGCAAACGATGGAGGAACACATTCTTTCTAATCCATTATTACAAAGAAGTGATTCCTCATTTTCAGATTTGTGGGGGGGCATTATGGTCTTGGCTTCCCAGCACTGCTTGTTTGAGATCTACAATCATGGGAATTATATTAATTATTATATGCTGTGTGATGTTGTGTTGTTATGTTCAGTGTTTCCCTGGTGTAATAGCAATGTGTGGAAGATTAGGGAAAACTTTAGGTTCAAGATCCGGGAAGCAGGAAGAAGAACCTCTGATGATGTTTCAGAAGGAGATGGCTCTGGGGATGGGGATCTGTTGCGTGAGTTTGAGTCAAGAATGTAAGCAGAAGAGGAGGGAATTGTGAGGGGAGAAAATGAATAAATCCATTGTGTATTGTATAGCTGTGACTCAAATCTCAAAACTATCAGTTGATACATTTCTACTGCAAAGGGAGAATTTGAAATGTTGAACAATCACACGTTGTGCTCTGGGAAAATCTGGGAAAATACTACGTGTTAGGAAGCATCTAACTTCCTGATGTCCCATATTTGGTGATGAATTGTATACTGAAATTCAATAGGTAGATTGTAAACCAAGCCATCCTAGGATGGGGCGGTAGGCTAGGGTATAAAATAGAATGCAAACTTTGCTCTGGGTTCCTCCCACCTGCCAGGGCAGGAACCCGTTTCTGCAGAAATGCTACAATAAAGCTGTTTTCCTTGGATTAATATCGAATCTTTGGTGGTTTTTCAAGCCCCCACCTCACACTAACAAGAAGGAAAACAAAGAATGAAGGCAGCTGAAATGTTTCTTTTCGCAAAGGAGGATTCTCTGGGCCGCCTCGGGAGGGTTGTATTCTCTTCACAAAGCCGTGGGGAAAATCGGGAGTCTTTTTTGTCGCTTTGCAAACTGGTAATCAATCCTCCAGTTCCGCTTAGAGGGGAACGGACGTTTTGTACATGCAGACACTTTCATTTTTAGTTGCGTTTTCATTTCAAGAGACATATGGCCGTCGAAGCTGAGCGGAAGAAAACGGCGGTAATTGTCGGAGCCGTTGGGGCTGGCCTAGAACTTTCCAGGTATTTGGGGCTGGGGAGAAAGTGGTTCCCTCTCTCCCTTCGGTCTCCCAGGCGTTGTTTGCGTCCAGTTACGAAGGTGATGGGTGCGGGGAGTGTCTGCTTCCTGCTGTGCCTTTGCAATTTTGGAGAAACGGAATTATTATTTGGGAAAGGATTCCAGTTTCTAATAAGCAATTCAGGCTAAGGATTTCTTTGTATCGGAGGGTTTGAGTGCAGAACACTGTTCAAAGAGGCTGTGGTGCCTTGCAACGTGTCCATCCAAGAGATATTGGCATACTTCATTGTTACCAGTGGCAAAAGCTATTACAATAGCAGTGGGTATTAGTTGCATTAGTGAAAACAGTATTTCTCAGTTTCTCTTGAAAAAAAACTACCGACATACTAGTTAAAACAATTGGTATAGTAATATATAGTAGCTAAGAGTAATAATAGAATTATATGTTCTATGTTTTCTCCAAGGGTTCAGGAGATGATTTTAGGAAATTAGGACAAACTGTGGATACAGATGGTCACTGGAATGACTAAAAATAAACGAATAAAAAGTGTGGGTCTGTACATAAAAATCACATAGAAATTATAAGATCCTGCCTGAGTCTCCACTATAGTTTTTTTTCTACTGAAATTATGATTTGAGAAAGGAATATGGACCTAATTTCTTGTCAGTAATTCAGGAGAAGTGTTTTCTCCTGTGTTACCTGTGGATTGGTGTTTGTGAATATTGCTATATGGAAAGTTTTTTCAATTAACCTAGCCTTCAGATTCTCTGATAGACTTTCATCTGTCTTAGCTTTAAAAGATCAATTTGTATTCTCAGTTGAATTGATGCCAAGTGGAAAATGGAATGTTGATTTTTACCAAAAAAATTGCCTAATTTATTGATAGCAATAAAAAAATTGCATCAGAAATTATATTCTGCCGTAAACTTTTTAAGAGGATGTATCCTACATCTAAAATGAGATTCTTTGAAATTAGTAACAATTTCCAGCTTCTGTAAGCATCTTGACCCTTCTTGTGACAGATCCATTTCTAATTTCAGATCAGACAAATCCAGGAATGTTGAATATGGATGTCAAAAATCAGCTGTTGGGCCCTCCTCCCAATGGATCTACATCTGAACAAGAAAAAGAATCAGGTATTAATAAACAATATCAAGATTGTGGAAGCTAGTCACCCAATGAAGGATTGAAATAGTCAAGCCATGGCCATAGGAGCATACAGAGACATGTATCATGTTCCCAGTTGGACTTTGAAAACCTTCTGCTAAATTTTAATGTTTCATGGGGCAGAAATAGAAAAAAAATGTCATTATAGAGCTAAGGAGCCATCCTAGTAAGCTTTAAGATGTCATTTACATCAAATGTTCAATAGAGAGTAAGAGACAGCAGGAAGTCTGCACTGAGCATGCAAAAATACAGATTTTACTATGAACCTTCTGGGCATGTTCCTTGTCCAGGATGTTCCAAAAAGGAGAAGAGGAAATGGATTTGCTTCTGGGACTGTGTGCAGTTTAGCTCAAGCAGTTGAACGTCAGGGTGGTTTTATCCTGCCTTTTTTGCAAACATTTCATGTATTTCTTCTACTGCATCATTCATTTTATTTATTTCTTCAATTCCTATAGCTGCCCTACTCAATCAAGTGGCTCCGAGTGGCTTATAACTAAAATTATAGAACCATTAATAAAGCAGAGAAAGTCTATCTTCTAGTTCCTGCCAGTCAACACTCTTTGGTTGATGGGAAATACAGCTTACCCAATCCTGGTTCGCCAGACTTGACTTTATTTTATGTTTCAATCTTCTGAACCAGATGAAATGCAAATATAGTCTGGAATATCAGCTTTAGTTCCATAAATGCCTCCAGATCCATCATGGACATTGAGGGAGGAAGGAAGAGAGGCAAGTACTCCTAAATAGTTTTATTTGCTCAATGAGAACTTTATATCTCAGTTTCTTTTCATCAGAGTCAGACTGACATTTTAGTTGACTGGAGAAAAACTATTGAGTTTGGAAATTAAAAAAGAAAAGAAAAATCTTAGCAATTTAGCAATTTGTATATTTTATTTAAGGATTTCAGCTCAAGGGGAACCATCCGTATCCAGATTTCTCTCTACCTTCCTGTAGTATAGAAGATGAATGCTGATGAATTTTGTTTTTCTTCCTTTTCTTCATGTAGCTCATGTCAAGACAATCCAACTGAAATTATGGTCAACTTGTGGTAGACACAAAAAGACAATAATTGGAGTTGTCATTTCTCACCTCATCTTAAGCAGCATCCTCTTTTTCCTGGGCTGGGTAAGAAATCTTGATCCTAATACTTCTCCCTTGAAGTGCCTGCTTCTCATGTGACTTCATGAAGCTGAATGACCTCTGCAGTTTGATCAGAAACATAGAGTTGGTCTTGCCCTGGCTTTTATATACTCTAATCCCCTTCATCCAGTACAGGAAACTTCAGTTCCCATGTTTTGGAGATATCTCAGTGTTTGAAAATTTAAAAAAAACACATGCATTTCTTCATTTACTGATTTCCTGCCAGAAGCAGTAAACATGAAGCAGGTGGATCAAATGTGAGGCAGGTTGACCACATTAATTGGAAAAATCCCACAAAAAGATTCATGGCTGAATAAGTGGATTTGAATCTGGTTTCTTGGATTGAAATCCAGCATGCAAATCACTGCTTAGATCCATAGTCTCTCTTAATCTGAAGATTATAGGTCAAAGGCTGCTAGAACATGGGTCTTCTCATTCAGACAGGTTCCAGTTCAGGAGGAGGACCCCATCATAGCCATAAGAACAGGACTGGATGAGTTAGTGTCTATTCTTTCCATCTTTCTCTGTTCTAGGAACATTAATGCCATTAAAACACCAACAGGAAGCCTTTGATTGTCCACCTGACTGGATTTCATATTGGGAACACTGCTACAAACTTTCAAGAGAAGAAAAGAACTGGAAGGAAAGCCAGAACTTCTGTATTTTGCATAATGCTTCCCTAGCCAAAATTACAGAGGAGGAAATGGTGAGCAATGTAACTGGTTTTAGCCAGCATAAATTAGTTCCCAAGAATAATGTTGCTTCATAGATGGTGCATGCTGTTCTACAACATGAAAAAGTTAAAAGGATTTTCTTCTGATATTACTAAAACAAATCTCCTTAGATGCCTTTCTGAACAAAAGCTTCAAGATCCTTTGAATCTTCTCCAGGTTGCAAAATCTTCCAGTTTCACAAAGCGATAGGATAGGATAGGATAGGATAGGATAGGATAGGATAGGATAGGATAGGATAGGATAGGATAGGATAGGATAGGATAGGATTCTTTATTGGCCAAGCGTGATTGGACACACAAAGAATTTGTCTTGGTGTAAATATTCTCAGTATACATATAGAAAAGGTACATTCGTTAAGAATCAAGAATCATAATGTACAACACTTAATGATAGTCATAGGGTACAATCAACAATCAAATCATACTAGGAAACAGTCCAAATAAATCGTAAGGATACAAACAACAAAGTTACAGTCCTACAATCACAAGTGGGAAGGGATGGGTGATAAGGAGTGATGAGAAGGTTAACAATAATAGTAGTGTACACTTTGTAAATAATTGAACAGTGTTGAGGGAATTATTTGTTTAGCAGAATGATGGCATTCGGGAAAAAACTGTTCTTGTGTCTAGTTGTTCTGGTGTGCAGTGCTCTATAGCATCGTTTTGAGGAAAGGAGTTGAAACAGTTTATGTCCGGGATGTGAGGGGTCTGTAAATATTTTCACAGCCCTCTTTTTGACTCGATGGAAGGCAGGTGGGTAGTAATTGTTTTTTCTGCAGTCCTGATTACTCTCTGGAGTCTATGTCTGTCCTGTTGGGTTGCAGAACCAAACCAGACAGTTATAGAGGTGCAGATGACAGACTCAATAATTCCTCTGTAGAACTGTATCAGCAGCTCCTTGGACAGTTTGAGCTTTCTGAGTTGGCGCAGAAAGAACATTCTTTGTTGTGCTTTTTTGATGATGTTTTTGATGTTAGCTGTCCACTTTAGGTCATGAGATATAGTAGAACCTAGAAATGTGAAGGTCTCTACTGTTGATACTGTGTTGTCTAGTATTATAAGAGGTGGTGGGAGGGTTTCTTCTAAAGTCTACCACCATTTCTACGGTTTTGAGTGTGTTCAGTTCCAGATTGTTCCAGTTACACCACGTTGTATAACCTCCTGTCTGTATGCAGATTCACCGTTGTCTTGAATGAGACCAATCACTGTTGTGTCATCAGCAAAACTGTTGTCATAGAAAATTAAAATAAAATAAAAAAAATATTGGTCCAAACATCATTGAAATAAATCAGTCATCTGCTTCTTTCATTTTTTTTATTGCTTAGAAGCTTGAACTCATAATGATCCCAATATGCTTAAACCATGTGAATTTCAGAGGCTAGAATTAGGAACCCAAAAGTAAAATTTTAGACATTGCCAAGATTCTTTTAAGGAAAATCAGGGTTTTACTTTTGTATAAAAGGTTTAAATGTTACTTCAAAAAAAGTTAGCTTTAGTCATTTTAGCCTATAATTCAGAAATTCCACTAGGAATCTAGCAATGCAAAATTTTAACATGCACGTTTTTATTTTAAAGGATTTTATGAGGATGTTAACAAGAGACCACGTCTTTTGGATCGGCCTCAAGAGAGAACCAAATCAGCCCTGGAAGTGGCTAGATGGAGAAAATTCAACGTGAGTTTCTTCCTCTTTCCCTTTCAGTTGGCAAGAGCTGAAAGCTAAATGCCTCTGCAGAGGCTCTCCCCAGCTCAGGACTGATCCTAGAAAGAGCCTCCTGGTTGCCAGTATTCAGGCATTGCCCCCTAAAAAGATTTCGCCTTGCTAATGTAACTCAAAATGCATTATGGGTAGTCCTCGACTTACAGCCATTCATTTAGCAATGATATAAAATTTTAACACACTGAGAAAATTGACTGATGATTTGTCCTTCCAGTACAACCATCACGGCATCTCCATAATTACATAATCAAAATTTGGGTACTTGGCAACTGGCATGTATTTATTTATTTGGAAAAATTATGTGGTGCTCATGGTGATTCTGGCAGTTTACAGAAATAAAACAATACTAAACCCAATAAATTCCCACCCTCCTAGTGACCATAATCAAACCAGCCATGTGATCGTCTCCATATCACCCTGGGGTCCCCAGATCTCTTGGCAAAACAGTTACAATGGTTGCAGCCTCCTGGGGTGATGTGATTGCCACTTGCGATCTTTTCAAGAAGCAAAATCAATAAGGAAAGCTGGATATTCTTAAAATCGTTTGATTCATGCAACAACTGCAGTGATTCGCTTAACAAGTGTGTTAAAAAAAAGGGTTATAAAATTGGGCACAACTTGCTTAACAGCTCCTTTGTTTAGCAACGGAAATTCCAGTCCACATTATGGTTGCAATTGGGGACTGCCTGTAGAAGTAGCATGGTCAGAGGGGTGATGGTGGGGAATGTTCTGTCCTCATTAACATACTTGAAATCCCCGCGCTTTGATTGGCCAAAGCGCGGGGCTTTCCGATTGGTCTGGCGAGCCGCGCCGATTGGCTCGTTAAGAATCTCCCGCGATTGGTTCGTTCAGAGCGTGGGAGATTCGAAGCGCTGCCATTGGCCGCGGCCGCCGCGGCGAAAGGAATAAAAGCCGCGGGCTTTTTTCCTTTCGCCGGTTCGGTTCCAGTTTCTAAAATAAAGAGCTTTGCACGAAATCACCGACTCCTGGCGTCATTTCGTGGACACGACACTGGCGACGAGGATGGGATTAAGACCCTGAACCGAACCCCGTGTCCGACGGAAGCCAGACAAAGCACCGAGATGGCGAAAATTGCACCGCCCGCCCCCTTCAACCCCGCCACCGAAGACTGGGAATCGTTCTCCGACCGATTCCGCATGTACCTCGAGTGCACCGGTATGAAGGACGCCTCGGGCCCGCTAAAACGCGCCGTCTTCCTCACCCACTGCGGGACCGAAGTCTTCCAGATGGCCAAAGCGTTGGCCAAGCCCGCCGATGCAACCGCCATGGACTGGGACGTCCTTGAACCCATCCTTCGGCGACACTACGCTCCCGAGGTCCCCATCCTGATCCGGCGCAACGAGTTCTACCGGCGGGACCAGAGATCGGGTGAGAAATTAAGCGACTTTGTCGCCGAGCTGCGGCGCCTAGGGGGGCTCTGCGAATTTGATAACCTAAACAACGCCTTGAGAGACCGAATAGTGCTCGGTCTGTGGGACCCCGCCCTCCAGAGCCGGCTGATGGCTAAGGGCGACATCAGCTTAGCAGACGCCCTCACCGCAGCCGCAGCCGCAGAAGCAACCCGAACTTCCGCCGACAGCATGCGCAGACCTGACACGAGGGACCGCGGCGGAAACAACAACCCGGCGAGGTCGACCGAACAAAAAACCGAGACGACTACACACCAGGGCGATTTCCACTCTACATCCAGCACGTCCGAAGACGAGGAAGACATCCATCGACTTCAGACTGGGCGCGACCAACGGAACCGGAGAGGTCGTAAGTCAAGGACCAACTGTGCCGGTTGCGGCGGCGACCACCCCAGGTCGGAATGCCGGTTTTTCGACTCCATCTGCCGGCATTGCGACAAAAAGGGGCACATCGCCCGGGTTTGCCGCCTGAAGAAAAACCGCAGTCCGGCTCGATGGGACCAGAACGACCGGAGGAGGGAGAGCACACCACCCCGGACCAGAGATCGCCACTCGGACAGCCTAGGGGACCGGATCGGGCGATCCTCGCGAGGCGGCGACAACCGGCGGAGAGAGGAGACCCACCAGACGGTCACCATCGGCCACGCCATCACCAACGACGCCCGGAAAATCCATGTCGAGGTACGCATCGAGGGCCAGCCGTGCAAAATGGAGATAGACTCCGGGTCCTACCTCTCCATGATTGCATGGCACGAGATAAAGCGGTTGGTGCCTACCCTCCAAAGGAGGAACGTAGACAGCCAGAGACTCATTGTAAAGGACTACCAGGGAAACCGCATCCCGGTAGTTGGCACCAAAGACTTTAACATAACGTATAAGGGGCGCACCGAACGACTCCCCCTAACGATCGTCGACCGCGACCGCCCAAGCCTACTGGGACTGCAATGGTTCGCCCCGCTCGACATCGCCCTCACGGGAGTCAACCACGTCACCGACGACGGCTGGGAACAGCGACTAGCCCAGGAGTTCCAAGAGGTCTTCGACGGAAACCTGGGCAAGTACCAAGGGCCCCTTATCTCGTTCGACCTAGACCCTAAGGTCCCCCCCAAACGCCTGAAACCTAGGCGGGTGCCATTCGCACTGAAACCCAAAATAGTCGTCAAATTGATAAGCTCGTCAAACAGGGGGTACTGCAGCCCATAGACCACGCCCGGTGGGAGACCCCCATAGTCACCCCGATCAAGCCAGACGGGTCGGTGAGAATCTGTGGGGACTATAAGGCCACCCTAAATGGCGCGCTGCAACAAAGTGCTTACCCCGTCCCAATAGTGCAACACCTACTGCACTCGCTGGGAGGGGGCAAGGTTTTCGCCAAGCTCGATCTCGCCCAGGCATACCAACAGTTGCCGGTCGACGAGCAAACGGCAGAAGCTCAGACCATCGTCACCCACCGGGGAGCATTCAAATGCAACCGACTCCAATTTGGAGTCAGCGTGGCACCGGGCATATTTCAGAGCCTGATGGAGAGGTTATTGCAAGGTATCGACGATGTCCTAGTGTCGGCGCCCAACCAAGCCGAACTAGAAAGTCGACTAAGAGCGGTCCTAACTAAATTTAAAGAGACGGGACTAAAAGTAAAAAGGGAAAAATGCCAACTGTGCACGGAACGAGTGGAATTCTTGGGCTACCTCCTAGACCGGCACGGCATTCACCCCACAAGCAAAAAAATCAAGGCCATCAAAGAGGCCCCCACCCCTAAATCAAAGACTGAACTACAAGCATTCTTGGGGTTACTGAACTTTTACAATGTTTTCCTACCCCAAAAGGCGACGGTGGCGGAGCCCTTGCATAGGCTCCTGGACAAGGCGGCGACCTGGACTTGGGGGAAACGGGAGCAAGCCGCCTTCCAAAAAACAAAGGACCTCCTCACCTCCGACGCTGTCCTCATACAATTCAACGAAACCCTGCCTCTGGCCGTCACTTGCGACGCATCACCCTTCGGCGTCGGCGCCGTCCTCAGCCATACCCTTCCCGACAGAAAAGAAGCACCCATCGTGTTCTTTTCAAGGACCCTCACCAAACCAGAGCGGAACTATAGCCAACTGGACAAAGAGGCTCTGGCTATAGTTGCCGCCATAAAGCGATTCCACGAATACCTCTACGGCCAGCCCTTCACCATTATAATGGACCACAAGCCGTTGCTGGGAATCCTTGCAGGGAACCGGGCCACCCCGAACATTCTATCTCCCCGAATGACAAGGTGGTCCGAGTTCCTGGCGGCCTACAACTACGAACTCATACACAGACCGGGTAAAACGATCTCCCATGCAGACGCATTAAGCCGCTCGCCGCTACCGGAACCCGACTCTGACCCAGCACCCACGACGACCACCCTCAGCATCGAGACTCTACCCAACCTGCCCATAACCGCGTCAGACATTGCCCGAGAAACTAATAAAGACAGGCGTCTGGCGCAGGTTTTGCATTGGGTAGAAAAAGGGTGGCCGGAAAGGGACAACGACAAGTCCGTCAAGACGTTTCGAAACCGCCAAACGGAACTCTCGTTGTTAAAAGGGTGCATCCTATGGGGAGACAGGGTGGTCATTCCGGACAAACTACAGGGGAAGGTTTTGGAAATGCTGCACGAGGGGCACCCTGGCATCGTGAGAACTAAAGCCCTGGCCAGAAATTACGCTTGGTGGCCAGGGATGGACAAACAGATAGAGGCCTGGGTAGCTAGGTGCCAACGATGCCAGGAGACAAGGCCCAGCCCACCCACAGCACCCGTCCTAGAGTGGGAAACCCCAAGGGGACCTTGGTCCAGAATCCATATAGACTTCGCCGGACCCACAAATGGACACACTTTCCTCATAACAGTTGACGCTTACTCCAACTGGCTGGAGGTAAGCAACATGAAGACAACAACCACGGAGGCCGTGACCAAAGAACTCTGCAAACTCTTTGAAACACACGGCCTCCCAGACGTCGTCGTCTCCGACAACGGGCCCCAGTTTACCTCACTGGAATTCGAGAAATTCCTGGCGGAAAGGGGCATCCGCCACGCACTAACAGCACCGGCGCACCCGGCGGCGAACGGTAGGGCGGAACGGATGGTCCAATTCACCAAAAAGACCATCCGGAAAATAGACCACGGGGAGATCCAAGAGAAAATCAACAGACTACTCTTTACCCAACACATAACCCCGAATACCACTACCAACAAAAGCCCAGCCGAACTACTAATGGGTAGAAAGCTAAGGTCCCCACTCGACAGGTTACACCCTACGTATAACCCAGAGCGGCCCCCAGACTCCAGCACAAAAAACCGAACGTTCACGTCCGGGGACCCCGTATATGCCAAGAACCTGACGGGAGACCCTCTATGGATCCCAGCCGTCATCACCCAAGCAACAGGCCCACACTCGTACCGGCTACAAACAGCAGACGGACGAGCGTGGAAACGCCACATCGACCAACTTAGGTCGAGGACCGCAGGCGAACCCAACCCCCGTAACACAAGCCAAGGGGGGAGGGAATACCCAGGAGACCGAATACAAGGAAAAATAAACCAGCAGTACTCACCGAAACGCAGCCATCATGACCCCTCGTCAAAAAAGAACAGCCAAGCCAGCTCGACCGACCCGGAAAGACCGAGCGGGAGCGGCGAAACCCGTAGCTCAACCAACCCGGAAGGCCCAGGAGGGAGCTACGGAGAAAGAACCGGCCCGATCGACCAGCCGGTTCCCACAGCAGCAAGAGCAACGAAGATCCCGACCGAAACGGCCGAGATCCAGCCTACAACTGAGTTGCGCAGGTCAAGTAGGACCAGACGGAGCCCCGCCTACCTACGTGACTACGCAACGTAAGGACTGAACCAAGAGGGGAGGGGTGTTCTGTCCTCATTAACATACTTGAAATCCCCGCGCTTTGATTGGCCAAAGCGCGGGGCTTTCTGATTGGTCTGGCGAGCCGCGCCGATTGGCTCGTTAAGAATCTCCCACGATTGGTTCGTTCAGAGCGCGGGAGATTCGAAGTGTTGCCATTGGCCGCGGCCGCCGCGGCGAAAGGAATAAAAGCCGCGGGCTTTTTTCCTTTCGCCGGTTCGGTTCCAGTTTCTCAAATAAAGAGCTTTGCACGAAATCACCGACTCCTGGCGTCATTTCGCGGACACGACAGGGAAGGCTGAGCTCCTGGGATGTAGATGTATTGCACGGTCAACACTTCCAAATAGGGGAATTGGGGAACGATCTGCAGAGTCATCTTTGAGAAGACAAGACTCAGCTAGATGAACTGTATGTTCAGGACCCCTTTGGTACAGCTAGGTGGGAAATACCCCCCACTGCCTAATTTCTGGCTCGATTGCAGGTTGGAAGCCACAGGAAATGGAGGAGACTGTGCGTATTTGGATGATGGTGCCACCTGCAGCTCAGGGAAGTGCACCACTGAACACCGCTACATTTGCAAAAAAAAAATTGAGCCAAGCACATTCTGTTAGAGAATCCATTCTGTAAATGGATTCAGGAAAAGTAAGATTATTGTGGAGATGAATAAAAGTCCCACATGATAAGCAGGAAAGCTAAATGTGATTTGAACGGAAGAGACTGGAACATTGTCATTGATGATAATAAATGTGATTCAGAAGCAAAGGGGAGACAGCTCCATTTATTTTAGTTTATAAACTCTATGTGGATTATAGAAGTTTTTTGGGTTTCATTTGTCTCAGTATGGTAGACGATGAATAAAATGGGGGGGGGGAAATAAATTTAACACAATGTTTGATAGAGCCTCCATGGACTGGCATGGTCTATCTCAGTGGTGAACCTTTTCAGCACAAGTGCCCAAACCGGAACTTGCGTGCATGTGTGTGCATGCGTGTGCCAGAGTGCATGTTGGAATGCCAGAAACCCAAAGACCAGCTGGCCAGTGCATGCAGGCCTGTGTTTTGGCCATTTTCAGGCTGTTTTGGGGCCAAAAACAGCCTGAAGAATTGCCTGAAAATGGCCCAAAAACATCCTGAAAAAGGCACAGAAACAGCCTGGAAACAGCCTGAAAATGGCCCCCAAAATGGCCTGATTTTTGGCAGTTTTTCGGCCATTTTGGGGGCTGTTTTCCAGTCCCTGAAAACAGAATTCCACCAATAATTAGAGTAATTAGTTACCTTAATGTTCCAAATCTCTCCAGGATAATTCTCTATGAGCAACCATTTTTGGTCATGAGGCACAGTGGAAGCTACTAGAAAATGGCCGCCTCTACAAAATGGCGCTCCCACCAATTTTAACCGTTGCTGGAGCCTCCTTGCGACAGGCACTACAGTTTTGCTAAGTATAGAAGCTGGTCGCCTTTACAAAATGGCACTCCTGCCAATTCTGACCGTTGCCATGTTAATTTTTTACTATTGCAGAACCACCTCATGGCAGTCCCAACAGCTCTGCTTAGACAGCTCTTCCTTAGGTAATCTTTCTGATCTTGGTCCGAATGATCTCACCTTCAGCTGTTCGTCGTGAGGAAGCTGCTCGGCGTTAGGAAACAAGGCAAAACAAATAGTCTTTTGTGCACGAACTACTGAGCTCTTCCTTACCTGGGCAGGTACTGAGTTGGCACAAGGTGTCGCTTCAACACCCCCAAAACCGTATTCTAGGTTTTTGGGGACGATCCTGTAAGCTCCGAGCTGAAGAAGACTTTGTAAATGCAGAAGCTGTGAAATGAAGGCTTGCGACACCAAAGGCACCGAGGCTTCGAGAAGCCTATTGTGCTGATAGTCCCTTAAGGACTGTTGTGTGGATAGTCCAAAATAACAAATATTAACAAAAATATAAATGTGTTCAATAAATAAGAAAGGATTCAATGGGCAGGTGCATTGTTCCAATGGGAGATCTCTCTTCAGGTTTCTTCCTTTGAAAGTAAAAGGCACAGTGTGAATCCTCTGAAAGCAGCTGGAATAGTTGAGCCTGACAAAATTGATAAACCACAAGGATGAAATAATTCCTAGCAGATTTATAGAAGAGGACAATAATCCATTAAACCTCAGACTTACATATTCCCTGTTTATTGTGTTTCATTTTAGAAAATTAAATTCTGCTTCTTAGCCTTTACTTAAACAAGATGTGCCCCAGCAAAAACCAGTTGCCAGGCAGCCAAAATAATCTCCAAAAAGATAAAAGCCACGGCTGGGGGCTGTTTTGGAGCTCTGTTCCGGCAGCCTCCCCTCCATTCTCTCCACCAGCAATCTTGCCTGACAGCTTCTCTCTTTGGGGAAGGTGGCAGAGATTACAATGGCAATCACACAATCACAGGGCATTTGGCAACCAGTTGGAAATGCAAGCTGGTGTGCTTATTGTGTGTGATTGGATAGTGCAATAGTTTATAATGTCCAGAAGTGACTTCCTGTGGCCATTGTGAGTTTAAATGGTCATTGATCAGATTATGTCAGAGTGACCATGATCAGAGTAATCACAATCAAATCTCAGCCAGAGCAATCATTGCCTTTCCTATTCAAAATAAAAGACTTCTTATGGGTTTGCCATTAACTTTCTTGCTGTTTCTCAAGAACAAATTGTGTTTGTCTCCTTGAATGTCAAGCCTTTACAAATCAAGAGCTCAGCTGCTTTTGAAGCAAAGCTTCTAACCACTCCATGTTCCTTTGAAGTGATTTACAATTTTGAATCTTGCAACTCTGCTTCCTGAGACTAGAGATGAAGGAAGTTGACAACATAATTGTTTGTAAATAAGTTACCTGGTAGAGAAACCTCACTGAAATCTTACTCATGTGTACAAAATCTTGACTTTGGAGTGGTGGGATTCAAATTTTTTTACTACCAGTTCTGTGGGCATGGCTTGGTGGGCGTGGCAGGGGAAGGATACTGTAAAATCTCCAGAGGTGGTATTTTCCGATTTTCCAAACTACTCAAAATTTCCGCTACCGGTTCTCCAGAACTCATCAGAACTTGCTGAATACCATCTCTGCTTTGGACTCTTTGGATGGGTCCTCCTTTCTGGGAGATGGAATTCATTTAATAAGGGCTACTTTTTTATATTTTAATCTGCTGGGTGAAGCCCTTGCCATCTTCTTTGGAAGCCAAAGCAGTTGAATTCACTGCCTCAATTCATGTTTGATGTATTGCCAGAGACAAAACTATTAATATCTTCACTAACTATGAATATTTTTGTTTGCTTTGCTCCAAGTGCTTGATGGAAATTGAAAAAATTACCTCAGGCTGCCAGATTGCTCACACAGACCTGGTCGTTTCACTTTGAGACCCACTTTTGGAGCATTGATTTCCTGAACAGGCTGCACAGTCAACAAAGAACCAGAATTTCTGCGTCAAATACCTGCAATATTTTCCCTCAATTTATAATGTAGCATAAGGTTCCCCTCTTAGAACATTCAGTCAACAAACTTCTAGCTTTATTAGCTAGTTCTTTTCCCTTCCCATATAAACATTCAGTTATCAAGACTAATACAGGAGAGGAGCTAGCTGTACAGAATAACAAGAGTTGGAAGGACTCCCTGCTTAAGCAGGAAATCCTGTATTATTTCAGACAAATGGTTGTCCAATGTCTTCTTTAAAAACCTTGTGTTGGAGCACCCACAATTTCTAGAGGCAACAAATGATTGTTTTAACTGCCAGGACATTTTCCCCATAGTTCTAGGTTGCTTCTCTCCTTGATTAGTTTCCACCCATTGCTTCTTGTCCTGCTTTCAGGGTCATTGGTGTATAGATTAACCCCTTCTGTGGCAGTCCCTTAGATACTGAAACACTGCTATGCTATCATGTCACCCCTATTCCTTTTTTCCTTAAACTATTGAAAACTAAACCCCAACATTTAGGGTCAGAAAACAAGCGCCGATTGCTTTGCCTTGCTTTGCCTTGCTAGGACAATACCTCTCCAATTTCTCTTTTCTACACATAGTCTCATCTTCACTTTTTAAGAAAAAAAAGAGTAAAAAGAAAAATGCTGTTTTCAAAAAAAAAAATGATCAGGTAAGAAAAAGGGAGAAACTGAAGGGAACACTTGCATATCTGGCAGAGTTCTGCCAAAGATTGACTTCTTTCAGCATGAGAGAGAACTCTACTATCAGTCATAATGAACAGAGAATTCAAAATGTACCTATGGCAAGATTGATTTGATGTTCAGTAATTTTTTCCAAACCCATAAATCTGAGGGAAAACCCCAGTGAGCTAGGTAGCTGGGCAATCAGAGTTAAAATGAAGTAAAATTAATCCAAATACTTTAGAAGTAAGAAATAAGCACCTAGCACGCACAAGCTAGTGAAAAGTTTACTAAATTGACAGCTATACACCAGTTTAACCTACTAATTAAAGAGTAGGGATGAAAATTAATGTACAGGGTAGCTGTCTACTGGGAAAGAAATCAAGAAAGAGCTTCCAAGAAAGTGATAAAAGCTGAGGAAAATTGATGCATAAGGATCCAGGAAAATTCAAAAGAGCCCATTAAATTTAGGTAAAAACGATAAAGCATAAAAAGAAGTGTAGAAAAGCAAAGTTCTTGGACAATTGTTAAAGGTGCTCCAGAAACATTCATAGCAACTGGAAATAATGTAATTCAGCAGAAACCAATTTCTTACATTTCCCCGAAAATAACACCGTCTTTTTTTTTTTGCCACCAAAAAGGCACCAGGTCTTATTTTCAGGGGATGTCATCCACTAACTTCACTTGTGCTCCCAACCTCCTTTTCACTGTCAGAGGCCTTTAGGAACTTATTCTTCTGCGGCGGGCAAGGCTTTCCTGGAGGCCTCTGCAGTCGATAACAGAACTCCGGATTGACCCAGAGCTTTGTTATCAGCTACAGAGGCCTTCAGGAAAGCCTTGCCAGCCTTACCGGCTGCAGAAGAAATGGGCCAGTGAGGCAGGTGTCAGGGTGCACAAGGCCTGGCTACAACTGTCCAAAGGTTAGTAGGGCAGCTTCACCCCCTCACCCCCACCCTAGCTTAATTTTTACTCGTGCACTCTGGAGTTGGCGGGATCTTAATTAGGGCTTATTTGGGGGGGGGGGGGGTAGGGCGTGTGAAAATCAAGGTAGGACTTACTTTCAGGGTAGGCTGTATTTTCGGGGAAACAGGGTAGTCCTGCAAATGCAAGACAAGTGAAATCTTGATACAAACTCAGAATTTAATTTAATGCATGTGAAAGTACTCAAAAAAAATCCAGAAAGGAGAGGAAGGACAAAGAGTTTTCTGTAGAAACATTACATTGTATTCCCCTATTATTGTTGTACTCCTCCTCCTTTTGATATTCAGTTAATGGGAATTTTATAAAAGAGGGGGGCTTTGAGCCCAAGAGTAGATAGGAAAAGGTAAAGAGCAAGAGCAAATAGGCAAATCTCACGCACATTTCGAACAAGTTTAGAACTTTCTCTTTACAATTCGAAACACTTTCTCAACATTACACGCACAAACAAATCTGCACGAATACCAACAGATGGTGCGCTAACATTGCCAAACATTACCATCTGTAACACACAAACCCTTTGGAGAAGCAGCTATAATCCGCTCAGGTGGACCAGGTCAGGTATTTGAGAAGGTGCTCCTCACTTTGAAGTTTTATCTTTGGGATTACCTGTCGACTGCTTTTTTTTTTTTTTTTTAAAGTGAATAGATGCTGGGTCAATTTGGTCAAATCTGGCCCTAGGTTCTGCCTTTTCCAATAAACAACCGAGTCACAAGATCATTGAAAAGCAATTTAATAGAATAATAAAGTGGGATTTTCCAATCAAAAGAGAAAACTTTGAGATCCATTTTACATTCCCTTTTATAGTAAAGACATCAAAAAGTCAGCTAAATTCTCTTCCAATGGACAATAAATTAGGTCTATTACATTTTCTTTGAATGCTTCTCTGACATTGCAATATTTTATGTCAACGTATTTGCTCGTTTTTTCCTCTCACCTGTTGCCATCTGTACACACGTTATTAACAGTAATACATACAGTAATCGCCAAAATTGTGGAAACTTTTTGAGAAAAGTGAATTTTTATGCCATCACTACCAAATAGGGAGATCTTGGTCTCATCACTCCAAATAACACTGTTCCATTGTTCCTCTGTCCAGATAACACAGGTTTTAGCCCAGTTTAGTCCTTTCACCCTCCTTCTGCTCTGCGTATTTACAAAGCCAAAACTTTGGCTCAAACTCTACGGAATTCCCATATGGCTTGAAGGATTATATTGAAAGAACCCAGGCTGTCTTTCTTAGAAAACTTTTGGGTCTTCCTCCTTGTGTTGGTTTTGCTCCGATGTACCTGGAACTGGGCACTCGATCAGTCGAATGTATGGTGTGGATTAACACCTTTAAATAGTGGTTTCAGGTGCTCTTTCTGGCAGTTCCTGGTAGTTACCTCTCCCTGGCGTTTGCTGACTCTCATATTTCTTGTTGGGAGAGGGAGCTGATGAAGAAATTACACCTGCTAGGTTTTACGGGGGATGCCCTGGGAAATTATGGCCTTAAGGACACCCAATTTAGGGTAGTTCAACAGCTTGTGGACATTGACTTACAATATCTACGAGCCAGAGCTAACAAAACTTGCTCCCCTCTGATCTTCAGCTAATTTAATAATTATGGACTGAGGGTGGCTTCCTATTTTTACACTCTAACCATTCCCAAGTTTGGAAGAGCTTTCTCCCTAGCTCGCTTTAATGTCTTGCCCTCAGAACTACTGGATGGGCGATTTAAGAGGCTCCCGATTATCGAGCGGCTATGCCTGTGACAGAGCTGAGGTTGAAACTGTGGAGCATGTCCTTTTATATTGCCCTATGTATAACGCAGGCAGATCTAAGTTACTATCTCTCCTTGAAACAGACCCTTCTAGACCCAATGTTACTAATTTGTTCTTATATTGTCTAGGGGATGGCTCCTCATACATCACTTCTCAGGTTTCCAATTTTTTTTTAAGAGCTGTAACCATCAGAGGAGAACGCTGTAATTCCCCTTAGTCAAGTTTTTGGTGACCAATTGTTTATGACTAATTTTCCCATGTTCTTTTGTTATACTTGCGTTTTGGTCTGTGACTGCAAATACATTATTATTATTATGAGTATTATTATTATTAGTATTATTATTAGTGCTTTCATATTTGTTTGAGAGATAAAAGTGGCTTTTTTCATGGAATTCTAGATTTTAGACCAAATTCCTGCAGTCTGCGCTGAACAGACCTTGCACTCAACTTCACAGTGCATTGCACCATTTCATCTTGTATACCCCCAGATGATTTTCTTCTGTCACGTAGGCAGTCTCTGAATTCTTCTATTAATTTTGGCTACTACTGTATAGCTCCTTTCACTTCAATATCCAAATACTTTAAACAACTTTATATTTCCTCTTTTGACAATAAAACCTGCGGCTTTGCTCTGCATAAGGAAGGCTTCTCACTGGGTGGTCGAATGCATCAAGAAAGATACCAGTCCGGTTCTATCTTGGGTGAGCTGCCCCGATCACGAGCTCGGGAAGCTCTTTTATTAAAAACACACAGTGATACGCCACAAGCGGCGAATTCTATCCAATCATTATGTTACATGAGTAAAAATATTAGTGCACACATAGTAACATTCAGTAACAGTGTTATATGTTCATTTTAGCACAAAGTAGCCATTCAGTTTGCAGTCCAGTTATCAGCCCATGATGACGTGTTATTGACTGATGTTCGTTGTTCCTGGTATGCTTTCAGCCTACGTGAGGCCTGGCCTGTACCGAAACTTGTTGATTCATTACTGCAAAATGAATCAACAGTTGAAAATGTTAAAAACATGAGTTTAAAGATATTTTGGGATCTCATAAAATCATTTTTTTTTTGCAAATGTAGTGGTGTGTATTGCTGCATGTCCCTGAGCTGGCAGTGCCATCATCGTTCAAATATGCACAGTTTCCTCCATTTCCTATGACTTCCAACCTGCAAAAGAGGCAGAAATTAGGCAGTGGGGAGAATTTCCCGCCTAGCAGTACCAAAGGGCTTCTGAGTTTACAGTTCACCTAGCTGAGCCTTCCCTTGCCTTCTCAAGGATGATTCTGCAGATTGTTCCCCAATTCAGCTAGAGGAAGCATTGACCTTACAGTGCCGCTGTGTCCCAGGAGCTCAGCCCTCTGGATTCAGTTCCAAGTGGAATTCTGAGCACACTATATTTGTACAGGTAGTCCTTGACTTACAACCACAATTAGGACTGAAATGTCCATTGCTTAAGCAAAGCAATTATTAACTGGGTTGTGCCCAGTTTTATAACTTTTTTTGCAGCAGTTGTTGAGTGAATCAAATGATTTTAAACGAGTCCAGCTTTCACCGTTGTATTTGCTTCCTGGGAAGATCGCAAGTGGCGACCTCATGACCCCAGGATGTTGCAACCATTGTAACTGCCTTGCCAGCAGACCTGGGGAACCCAGCGTGATATGGAGACCATCAATTGGTTGATTTGATTGTTATCACTGTGGGGGTGAGAGGAGTTTATTTAGTTTAGTATTGTTGTTTTATTTCTGTAAGCTACCCAGAGTCACTATGAGTGAGTTGGGTGGCCATATAAATTATCCTAACAAATAATTATGGGCTACTTGCCAAATTTTGACCATGGGGATACTAATGATAATTGTAACTGTGTGGATCAATCACAAGTCATTCCATTATAACTTCCAATGCTTGCTTTTTTTTTTTTTCAATTGATGAAAATTTGATTAGGAAAATATTATAATGTGCAGAAATGAATAGATTAACACTTGCAATTAAAGACAAGGAGCAATCTGAATATTATAAGATATGGGAACTATTTTATCGAAGGTTAGAGAAAAAACATAAAAGCTAGAAATATCTAATAGAGTAGCGAAATAAAGAAAATATCTTAATAGCATTAAACATGGTAAGAAGAGGATTGTTATGATATATTATATATACCAGGGGCCACCAACCTTTTGGACCTGAGGGACCACAAAACTCATAATTTTAAATCCCACGGACCACTAATATGAATTTTGATTGACTGATGGTGGCTTGCCGACATTGGTGGGAGAGAGAGAGAGAGAGATCTGATCTAACCGCGGAGGGCTGCTGGTGATGTTTCCTCACAAATACACAAACACAGAGGTCTGTCTCACACACACACATACCCTCCAAGGCAGCCACATTCCTAACCTGCTTTTCAGCTCTGTTTTCATGGGGAGTGGGAGAGAGGCGGTGTTCTGTGATCGGTAGGAAAATGGGGTGGGGAGGCTTTTCCTGCAGACTTTTTGGGGGAAATTTTCCCAGGGTCTCTGTCTGCAGAGGAAAATCCCCCAAAAAGTCTGCAGGAAAATTCCCCACCCCGTTTTCCTATTGATCAATCGTTCTTTATTTGGGATCGCAGGATACCATTTCCAGCTCCGTTTTCAGGAGGAGAGAGAGAGACTTTTGGCTTCATGCAAGGAAAGCAGCAGAAGTCTTTCTTTCTCCCCCCCCAAACTCCGCCAGAAACGAGTCTTTGACGGCACAGCCCCTTGGAGCAGGATGCCTTGCAGGGTCCCAAAGACTCATTTCTGGCGGTGTTTGGGGGAGAGAAAGAAAGACTGTGGTGCTTTCCTTGCATGCAGCCAAAAGCAGAAGAAAGAAGTGCAAAGAAGCAGTCCAGTGGCCAGACAAGGTGTGTAGGGTGTGGTGCGTTCCCCCCCTCCGCCCTTTCCCCCCTCCCCTCACCACCTCATGCTGTTCACAATGCAAGCGACACAAGCCTTGTGTTCCCACGCAGCCTGCATTAATTGCTTTGGGGGGGTACTCTGGGGGTGACATTTCTCTGTGGACCACCAAAATTTTCTTGCAAACCACCAGTGGGCTATAGGTCGCCAACTGGTGACCACTGTTATCTACGAATAATAAGTGAAGACCTAAAGGTGTTATCGTTATAGTGTGAGAGATATTATGTATATTAATAACAAGATAACAAAGGAGAACTAATATCAATGTAACGAATATGATAATTTTGATTATTGACGCACAAGGTATCTGTACCTAGATGACACACCGTTAAATGGAAGATGAATTGTTTGTACTTATTAAAAAAAACTTTTATAAAAAAATAACTTTCAATGCTTGCTAAATGAATGGCTGTAAGTCAAGGACTACCCATAATGCATTTTGAGTTACATTAGCAGGGCCAAATCTTTTTAGGGGGCAATGCCTGATACTGGCAGCCAGGAGGCTCTTTCTAGGATCAGTCCTGAGCTGGGGAGAGCCTCTGCGGAGGCATTTTACCTTCTGCTCTTGTGACTGAAAGGAAAAGGAGAAGACTCACGTTGCATTTTCTCCATCTTGCCACTTCCAAGGCTGATTTGCTTCTTTGATGAGGCCAATCCAAAAGATATGGTCTCTTGTGAATTTCGTCACAAAATCCTTTTAAAAAAAGAAATAAAAACTGTGCATGGTGGAACCTTGCACTGCTAGATTACCAGCTGAATTTCTGAACTTTAATTAGTTATCTTTTGAACAGTAATTAACCCTAATAAAACATGCCTAGTAGTTCTGTGGTGAGCAGCAAAATGATAGAAGCTGATTAACTTTTTAAAAGTAAATTTAAAACCTTTTTTAGAAGGCAAAACTCTTGATTTTCCTAGAATCGATCTTGGCAATGTCTAGTTTTACTGTTCGCTTCCTGATTCTATCTCTGTACTGAAATTCACATCTATTAATCATTTGAGGATAGTTATCAGATATTTCTAGGCAGGAAAAAATGAAAGAAGCATATGAAGCAGATGATATTCTTGGATTTTTAATTTTCTGCTTTGTAAAACTGGCAGATTTTGGAACCTGGAGAAGATTAAAAGGCTTTGGAAGCTTTTATTCAGAAACGCATCTAAGGAAGTGTTTTTTTAGCAATATTAGGAGGAAAATATTTTAACTTTTTCATGTTGTACAACAGCATGCACCATCAATGAAACAACAATACTTCCATGGCGTCCAGTTACATTACTCACCATTTCCTCCTTTGTAATGTTAGCCAGGAAAGCATTATGCAACCTACAGATGTTCTGACTCTCATTCTGGGTCTTTTCTTCTTTTGAAAATTTATAGCAATGTCCCTCATATCCAATCCAATCAGGTGGACATGTAACCAGTATACATTGTACTGCATTCTGTTTGTGGTATAATATCCCTAGAACAGAGAAAGATGGAAAGAATAAACACTAATTTATCCAGTCCTGTTGTTATGGGTAAGGTGGGACCATCCTGCTGAATCAGAACCTGTGAGTGAGTTCTGATACAACCCAATCTAGATGAGAAGCCCCATGGTCTAACAGTTGTAATGACCTCCGTCCTGCAATCCTCAGATTAATAGAGACTATGGACCTGAACAGTGATTTGCATGCTGGATTTGGATCAAAGATACCAGATGCAAATCCATTTATTCAGCCATGAAACTATTGGTGGGATTTTCCACTAATTTGACCAACCTATCACACATTTGTCCACCTATTTCGCATTTATTGCTTCTGCCAGGAAATCACTAGATAAATATATGTCCCACCCCCACTTTTCAAGCATCAAGACTTGTTCCAAACATTGGACCTGAATTTTCCTGTATTGGATGAAGTAGATTACATTTGCTAAAAACTGGGTCAAAGCTAACTCTTAGGTTTTTGATCGAGCTGCATTCAGATTCATGAAGTTATGTGTGAAGTAGCATTTAAAGGCAAAAGTACTGTACCAGGATCAGGATTCCTTACCCATCCCAAAGAAGAAACCGCTGAGGATGAAGTAAGAAATGACAATTCCAATCAATCGGTAAGAGGGAAAAGGTAGGCAAGAGAGACATCTGGATATTGGTTCTCCTTGAGCTGAAAACCCAGGAAAAAAAAATTATGTGCAGTTGGGTCTGGTGAAGCAGGATTGGATATGCTACATTTCCCATCAGCCGAAAACATGTGACTCTGCTGTAGCCTTTGTCTTGTGGGCTGTTTCCCCAGAGATTAGAATGGCCCCAACCCTGCTGGAAGACATTACAAACTTGGCTAGGTACCTGGGCTTGGAACTCGGAATGGGGTAAGAGCCCCATTTCTTGGCTTTACTGTTAGTTGATCAACTAACTTGGCTGCTACTTCTATTTCTTTTCTGGGTGCTTTTACTGTTTTATTGGTTTTAATTATTTTAATGGTTCTATTATTTATATATACATTATATAATTTATATTTCTATATTCTAAAATTATAGAGCTATACTCTATTAAAAGATATAATTACACTATAAATTATATTATAATTATATTCTAAAAAACATATATTCGCCTTCATTCATTTAGAAGTATACACACTCAGAGTCACTTGACTGAGTAGGGGAGCTATAGGAATTGAATAAATAAAATTGATGATGAGGAAAACTATATGAAAGGCTGCACAAGGGGTGAGATAAAATCGGCCTTTCAATTGCTTGACATAAACTACACAGTCCCAGAAATAAATCCATTTTCCTCTTCTCCTTTTTGGAGCCTCTTGGACAAGGAACATATCCAGACAGACCCATAGTAAAATCTGTACTTTTGCATATTCCAAGCAGACTTCCTGCTCCCTCCTGCACATTTGATGTAAATGACATCTTAAAAGCTTACTAGGATGACAGCCTAGATCTGTAATGACATTTGCTTCTTTATTTCTGTCCCATGAAACATTAAAATTCAGAAATTTTTTGGAAGTCCAATTGGGGACACAGTACATGTTTTGAATTGCTCCATATGCTCCATATGCTTAGACATTTCAATCCCTCATTTTGGATAACTGGCTTCCAGATATTGATATTGGTATTACTACCTGCATCTTCCTCTTGTTTATCTGCAGATCCATTGGAAAGAGAGCTCTGCAGTTTTTTCTTCTCATCCATATTCATTATTCCTGGATTTGTATGATCTGGAATTGGAAATGAGGCTGTCACAAGAAGGAAGAAGGCCAAGATGCATACAGAAGCAGGCAAATTACTACTAATTTCAAAGAATCGCTTTTTATATATAGGATACAGCCTCTTGCAAAGCATGCAGTAGAAAGCAGAGTTTTTTTATTGTCATCAATAAATTGAGCAACTTTTTAGTAGAAGAACAAAAAATAATAATAATCCAATGTTCTGTTATTTACTTCATGTCAAAAGAGTTGACATGACTCCCCTTGTTAGCGGAATCCACACTGGTCTGAGAATCAGTGTCTCCACTAGATAATTGACAGTCATGCTGAAATTAAATTAATCAACTAAAATTGGTAAACTTCCTCAAACCTCCAAATAAGTTACCCAGACATAATCCATATATCAAAGGATAAGGTCTGCAAACACAGTTAATCAAATTAGGTCTCCCAGGGAAACTATGTATTCACAAGAATAAACATACATACAGGCAATTCTCACAACAGTTCAGTTAGTAATTGTTTGAAGTTACAACGGCACTGAAAAGTGCGACCATTTTTCGCACTTACGACCTTTGTAGCATCCCCATGATCATCTGATCAAAATTCAGGTGCTTGGCAACTGGTTCATATGTGTTAGGGATAACATTGGTTACCTAATTTAGTTTGGGTAAGATAATATATATAAACTATGTTAGTGAGTTTAAGTGTGTGTATCACTTTAACTGTTAAAACATGTATTTTGGGTGCGGTTGTAAAATCACCATAAGAGGGAGCAAGAGAGCTCACTGTTTGCTGGCTTTTACTGGATTGCTGACAATGATGGATTGATGGTGATAACTGCTTGTTTCCTTGCTGTTGCTGAACGAAGAAAAAAGGTTTGATTTTTCTTCATATCTCTAACTACAAAAGAGATTTATTACTGGACTGATATTTGTAAGTTTACTGACCTCTTTTTCGACACTGGACTTTGCAACTGATTAATCCCCGGATGGACTGAACTAGTGTATGATATATGGACTGTTTGACTATGCTATAACTCTTACTGGAATAAAAAACTATTTAACTGGCACAGTGTATCTGTTTTACTGAGTGTAAGCTACTACAACGTTTATCTCAAATATTTGCCTGCCTGCTAGACTGCCGTTGCACGTTCTGCTAGGGTGTGTATCCCTAACAATATGTATGACCATTGCGGTGTCCAAAGATTATGTGATCCTTTTGCGACCTTCTGACAAGCGAAGTCAATGGGGAAACCAGATTTATTTAACTGTGTCACTAACTTAACTGCAGTGATTCATTTAACAAATATGGTAAGAAATATCGTAAAATGGGGGCACAACTCAAATGTCAATCTACTCATTTCAGCACATTCCAATATTTTCTTAATAATTTCTTCCTCTAATGGTATTTTCTCACTCTTCCAATGTTTAGCAAATACAATCCTAGCTGCTGTTAATACATTTACAATCAGATACTTTAAATTTTATTATATATATCAGGTACGATTCCCAATAAAAAAATCTCTGGTTTCAAATCTATGTGTTTCTTTATCATTTTTTCCAGCCATATCCGAATTCTAGTCCAATATTTCCTGGCTTCCTCACAAGTCCACCACATATGGTAATATGAGCCAGGTATCTGATGACATTTCCAGCACTTTTCAGATTTATTCTTGAACATTCTTGCTATTCTCGTTGGGGGAAAGTGCCACCTGTAAAACATCTTATACAAATTTTCTTTATATGCTGTTGACATTATCATTTTATAATTTTGTGACCACAATTTTTGCCATTTCTCTAAATCAATCCCATATCCAAAATTCTTCCCCCAAGCAATCATTGTTTCTTTAACTTGTTCTTCCTCTAATTTAATTTCCAACAAATAACTATATAGTTTTTTAATCACTTTTTCATCAGTACCTGTCAAAATCCTATCTAAGTCAGTCAATTTATCATAAAATCCTTCTATTTTAGAATCTTTAAGATACCTTGCATGTATTTGCACATATGAAAACCAATTCATCTTTATACCTTGTTCTTCTAAATTTTGCATCATTTTAAGTTCACCCTTTTCATCCAATATTTCCCCATATCTAACTGTTTGTTCCTTCTTATAAGTTATAGGATACGAAAAAGCTTCAATAGTTGATAACCAAACTGGAATTTTCAAATAACATTGTTTCTTAGTTTTCTCCCAATTCAACCATAACGATTCCCGTATATAATGCCTTCTAAAATAACCCTGTGATTTAGTTCCCTTATACCATAAAAAAAGCATGCCAACCCAATAATAATGACCTTCTAATGTCAACAATCTAGTCTTTCTTAACGTTATCCATTCTTTAACCCACATTAAGTTTGCAGCTTGATAAAACAACTCCCAATTAGGAAGGCCAAATCCTCCTCTAATTCTAGCATCCTGTAAAAGTTTTAATTTTATTCTCGCTTTCTTGCCTTGCCATATATACTTCAACAAATTTTATTTAGTTCTTCGAAGTAATCCTTACTTAACCTAATTGGTATTGTTTGAAACAAATATAAAATTCTGGGTAAAATATTCATCTTGATTGTTGAAATTCTACCTATCAATGACAATTGTAGGTTTTCCCATTTTTTCAGATCGGATGCTATTTGCTGTTTAAGCTTAATATAATTATTCTCTTTCAATGTAGTACATCTTGACGTCAAATATATCCCCAAATATTTAACTTTGTTCGTAACTTGAATTTTCAATAAATCTGCCAGCTCTTCTCTTTGTCTTAATAACATGTTCTTTGTCAGAATCTTTGTTTTGTCTTTATTTATTTTTAAACCAGCCATCTCACCATACGTCTCTATCTTTTCCAATAGTTTTAGAGCTGTCTCTAAAGGGTCTTCCAAAATAAAGACCAAGTCATCCGCAAAGGCTTGCAATTTGAATTCCTCCTTTTTGACTTTCATTCCTTTCATGTTTATATCCTAATATTTCTATTTAAGACTTCCAAGGTCAATACAAATAACAAAGGAGATAATGGGCATCCTTGTCTTGTACCTTTTTTAATATTAATAGAGTCTGTGAATTCTCCATTTATCATTACTTTTGCCATTTGCTTATAATATACGGCTTCTATTGCTTGGATAAATTTTCTAGCAAAGCCCATCTCTTCCAATAGTAATAACATAAATCTCCAGTTCACATTATCAAATGCCTTTTGGGCATCTAAGAATATCAAAGCCATTTGTTTTTCCAGGTGCGCCTCATAATATTCCAATGTGTCCAGGATTACCCTCATATTGTCTTTAATCTGTCTCTTTGGTAAAAATCCATTCTGATCAGAGTGAATAAAGTTATTTAGGTATTTTTTAAGCCTTTCTGCCAAGATTGAAGCAAAGATTTTATAGTCTGCATTCAATAAGGAAATAGGTCTATAGTTCTTAATTTGTAATGGGTCAACCCCTTCTTTTGGAATAAGTGTAATATAAGCTTCTGACCATGTTTCAGGTATTTTCTTATTTATCATAACTTCATTCACGACTTCTAACAGTGGAATGCTCAACGATTCTTGTAATGTTTTGTAAAATTCTGCCGGGAAACCATCTGGTCCTGGTGCTTTTCCATTGTTCTGTCTGTTGAGTGCTTCGGTTAATTCCATCATTGTTATAGCACTTTCTAACATTTTCCGAGTTTCATCAGGTATCTTAGGTAGGTTAGCATTTTGTAAATACTGTTTAATTTTTTCATCAAGATCCTCCTGTTTATATAACTGTCCATAAAAATCTCGAATGATTGCCTTTTTCTCCTTATTACCATAACAAATTTGACCATGATCATCTATTAACTGTGATATTTTCCTTGACTCTTTCTCTTTTCTCAACTTATATGCTAACCATCTACCTGGCCTATTTGCATCTTCAAAATAGTTCTTTTTAGCACTTCTAATTTTTTGTGCCAGTTCTTCTTTCTCTGCTTGATCCATGTTTATGTTTAATTATGTCCATTTTAAGTTTGATATCTTTTTTCTGTGGCATCTTCTGTAATTCTTTTTCCAGTTTTTTATGGTCGTCTTCTAGAGCTTTAATCATTTGCTCTTCCTAATGTTCTTTTTCTTTATATAGTCAATTATTAATCCTCTTGCATATGCCTTCATTGTATCCCAAACATTCTGTATTGAAGTATCTTCTTTTTTGTTTTCATTGAAGAAGGCCAATTCTTTTTCCATCCATTGTATAAAATCTTTTTCCTTTAGAATGGTATTGTTTAATGTCCATCTAGATCTTTTTTGTCCTTTCCATTTAATTGTCATTGGATTATGGTCTGCCCATGTACTTGTTTCAATATTTATTTCTTGAATATTAGATAATAATTCTGTTGATGTCCAAATCATATCTATTCTGGACCACGATAAATGCCTGTTTGAATAAAAAGTGTATTGTTGAGTTTTAGCATTTCTTTCTCTCCATATATCTTTTAAATTTAGTTCATCTGTCATTTTAAAAAAGGATTTAGGGAGAGTTTTCCTATTTTGTTGTGTTGTTTTTACTGTATAGTCCAGTTTATTGTCTACAATTCCATTAAAGTCCCCCATCATAAGTATGTTAACATAGTCCAGTTCAATTATTTTCATATGTAATTTTTTATAAAATTCTTCTTGTTTATCATTTGGGGCATAACTCGCAACCAAGAGTGTTTTTATATTATTATCCACTATTTCAACTATTAATACTCTTCCATCTTCATAAGTATAAATCAATTTGGCTGGAGTGGTTTCTTTGACATACAAAACCACTCCTCTTTTCTTACAATGAGTCAGAGAAGTAAATATTTTCCCTAACTTTGGTTGTATCAATAATTGTTCATGTTGTGGAGAAGGCGGAGCGTCGTTTCGGCGATACAGCTGCAATCTCGGGGCTCTGAGATCGCAGCCGATATTTTCGCCCCTGGTCGGTCCCAACGGACCTAAACCGTCCCGTAGAGACGAAGATTGAGAAGGGTACTGTTCCAGGATCCCAGAGATATCGCAAAATCTCTGGTTTGATCCGGAAGAAGCCCTTTTGCTGGCAGCGGAGAGGCAGCCCCCATAGCTGCAGAAGTCAGGACAGCTCCGGAAAGAAAGTGGCTGGAGTGAAAGTGTGTCGGCTGGGTGAGAAAAACTCTTTTGTGTTGTAAATTCGTTGAGGTTGGAAAGATCATCCTGAACAAAGAAGAAATCTGTGAGACTTTTTTTTTTGACTGAAATTGTCTGAGCGGCGTTTTTTAAAGTGATGTCAAATTGAGGCTTGGGTTTTTTTTTGTTTTCTTTATATTTTTTGGGGGGGATTTTAGTGTGATTTTGTAGGTAACCGGATTGAATTTTCTCTTATATATATTTTTATGCTCCCTTTGATTTTTTAACTTTCTTTAGGATTGAGGCTCCCTTTGGCTATTTTTTTTTTTTTGTTTCTGTATATATTACTCCTTTTTTCTGGCTGGGGGGGAGGAAGAGCATTAAGAAACTTTGCAACACTGCCAACTAGAGGCTTGAAAGTATTTTATTTGAACTGGAGAGAATTGCAAAAAGACCTCTTCTCAAGAACATTTTAACGTGATAAGATAGAGGGAGAGCACAGCAAAATATTATTGCAGGTGCTTTCCTGGACTGTTATCAACAACACTTGAGGTTTGGCTTTGAAGCTGCTGGAGAAGAGAGTCATAACAAGAGCCTTAGATAAATAAACAAAGTGCAGTGTGTTTTCTTATATATACCCCATTCGCTAGTCTTTTTCTAAATTTCAATTCCAGTAATATTCTTATTTTTGCCTTTTATTTTAAAGGGAAAGCCTCAGAGTTTTTTCTTTATTTTTCTTTTCTTTTTTATTGGGACTTTTTTGCTTTTCCTATTTATGTTTTTGGACCACTTTGTTGTTGTTGTTGTTGTTTTTGGATTATTGAGACTTTTTAACTGGATTAAGGTGTGAAGAATCTGAAGGAATTTTTTGTTTTTTCTCTTTTTGCTTTTTTTTTTTTTTTGCTCTTAATCAATATTATTATTTTTGGATTTGTTTGTTTTTTTCCTTTCTATTTTTTCCTTTTATATGGTGGACTATTTCGTAATTGGATTAGGGTCTAGAAGAACCTGAAGATCTTTCTTCTTCCTTTTTTCCTGTTTCTTCTTTGGTTTCGTGTCTTTTACTATTGGAGTTTTCCATTTTGGATTATAATTGGCTGCTCTACCAGTTGGATTAAAAGTCAAGAAGAATTTGAAGCTTTGGAAGCATTGAAATGAGCAGGAAACCAATACCATCTGGCATTTCTGCTTCTACCTCTGCTTCCCCACTAGCTGGAGGACAACGTTTAATTCAGACAATGTTGAAGCAAGATAAGGAACAAGAAAGAGTAACTTTACAGATGATTATGCAAGGAATCCAAGATCTTAAGACAAAATCAGACATCATTGAACAAAGAACAGGAAATATTGAACAAAGAACAGAAAATATTGAACAAAGAACAGAAAATATTGAACAAAGAATAGAGAAGACTGATGAAAAAGTGGAAAACATAAAACAAATGATGGTCAAGTATGAGGAGAGATTCCAAAAAATTGAGGAAGAAGGAAAACAAAGAGAGAAGATTGGAAATATTGACAGTAGACTAACAGCAGTTGAACAAGAAAAAGGTGGGATGTTGAGGTGGGAGATGGAAAGGTCAGAATTTTACCTCAGATTTCAAAATATAGAAGAGGAAAAAGGAGAAAACTTGGCAGCGGTAATGATAGAAATTTTGGCAGATGCTTTGGAAATTACAGAGGAAAAGATGATGGATGGAATAGATGAGATATATCGAGTCTATACAAGATATGCGATGAGAAATAAATTACCCAAGGAAGTCCATATTAGATTTACCAAAAAATCCATTAAAACGCAAATATTACAAGTAGTAAGAGAGAAAACACTGAAATACAAAGGAAAAGAGGTTGTGGTTTTAAAACAAATACCCAGAAGAGTGAGAGAGATGAGAAGAGAATATCGATTTCTGACCAAAATGCTATTGGAAAACGAAGTGAATTATAGATGGCTGATTCCAGAAGGACTAATGTTTAGGTGGCAAGAGCAGAGATATAGAATTGATTCAATTGAGAAAGCAGAACTTTTCCATGCAGAATTTTTTGGAGGAAGAAGAGAGGAAGCAGAGAAAGAGGTCTCATTAATTGAGTTTCAAGATGAACAACTGGAGACTGAAAAAGAGAAAGGAGCAGTAGGGGGACAGATGGATAGCAAAGAACAGCGTGAAGTGAGATCCACGAGAGCGGTTAGACCTAAATATAAAGCATAATCATGGAAGAAAAAAAACTGATTACAATGAATATAAATGGGCTTAATTCAGCTGTTAAAAGAAGGAAAACTTTTCATAAATTAGAGAAATTAAAATTTGATATAATTTGTTTACAAGAAGTTCATATTAAAAAACAACATGAACAATTGTTATTACAGCCAAAATTGGGGAAAATATTTACTTCTTTGACTCAATGTAAGAAAAGAGGAGTGGTTCTATACATTAAAGAGGCTATCCCAGCAAAGTTGATTTACACGGATGAAGATGGAAGAGTATTAATGGTAGAAATAATGGACAATAATATAAAAATACTCTTGATTGCAATTTATGCTCCGAACGATAAACAAGAAGAGTTCTATAAAAAGCTACACATGAAAATAATTGGACTGGACTATGTTAATATAATTATGATGGGAGATTTTAATGGAATTGTGGACAATAAATTGGACTATATAGCAACAACAACAAAGCAAAATAGAAAGGCTCTCCCAAGGTCTTTTTTTAAAATGACAGATGAATTAACTTTAAAAGATATTTGGAGAGAAAGAAATGTTAAAGCTAAACAATATACTTTTTATTCAAATAGACATTTATCATGGTCCAGATTAGATATGATTTGGATCTCAACAGAATTAATATCCAACATTAAAGAAACAAATATTGAAACAAGTACTTGGGCAGATCATAGCCCAATGACAATTAAATGGAAGGGACAAAAAAAAAGATCGAGATGGACATTAAATAATACTATTTTAAAGGAGAAAGATTTTATACAATGGATGGAGAAGGAATTGGCTTTTTTCTTCAGAGAAAATAAAAAAGAAGATACTTCAACGCAGAATGTGTGGGATACAATGAAGGCATACGCTAGAGGTTTGATAATAGATTATACAAGAAAAAAGAATATTAGGAAAAGGCAAGCTTCTAAGGCCTTGGAAGATGAGTATAAAATTCTTGAAAAAGAATTACAGAAAATGCCACAGAAAAAGGATATTAAATTGAAGCTGGATGTAATCAAACATAAAATGGAATTAATAGAGAAAGAAGAACTGGCACAGAAAATTAGAAACTCTAAACAGAATTATTTTGAAGATGCAAATAAACCAGGTAGATGGCTAGCATATAAATTGAGAAAAGAGAAGGAATCAAGAAAAATACTGAAGTTAATAGATGAACAAGGCCAAGTTTGTTATGGGAATAAGGAGAAAAAAGAAATTATTCGAGATTTTTATGGGCAACTCTATAAACAAGAGAATATTGATGAAGAAAAAGTCAAACAGTATTTACAGGAAGCTAATTTACCAAAGATACCTAAAGAGACTGAAGAAATGCTAGAAAGCAATATAACAATGATGGAACTAAATGAAGCATTTAAGAGACAAAATAATGGGAAAGCACCGGGTCCAGATGGGCTTCCAGCAGAATTCTATAAAACATTTCAAGAATCATTGAGCATCCAATTGTTAGAAGTTATGAATGAAGTTATGTTAAAAAAGATGATACCTAAAACATGGTCAGAGGCTCATATTACACTTATACCGAAGGAAGAGACTGACCCATTGCAAATTAAGAATTATAGACCTATTTCTTTATTGAATGCAGACTATAAAATCTTTGCTTCAATCTTAGCAGAAAGACAAAAAATATTTAAATAATTTTATTCACCCAGATCAAAATGGATTTCTGCCAAAGAGACAAATTAGAGACAATATGAGAGTAATCTTGGACACTTTGGAATACTATGAGGCTCATCCTGAAAAGCAAATGGCTTTGATATTCCTAGATGCTCAAAAAGCATTTGACAACGTGAACTGGAGATTTATGTTATTATTATTGGAGCAGATGGGTTTTGCTAAAAAATTTATTCAAGCAATAGAAGCCATATATAATAAACAGACAGCAAGGGTAATGATGGAGGGGGAACTTTCAGATTTTATTAATATAAGGAAAGGCACAAGACAAGGATGCCCCCTATCTCCTTTGCTATTTGTGTTGACCTTGGAAGTGTTGAATAGAAATATTAGGGATGATAAAAGCATAAAAGGAATGAAAATTAAGAAGGAAGAATTTAAGCTACAAGCTTTTGCTGATGATTTAGCTTTTATTTTGGAAGACCCCCTAGAAACAGCTCCAAAGTTACTGGAAAGGATAGAGGCATATGGAGAGGAGGCTGGTTTGAAAATAAATAAAGATAAAACAAAGATTTTGACAAAGAATATGCTATTGAGACAGAGAGAAGAACTGGCAGATCTTTTGAAAATTCAAGTTACAAATAAGGTTAAGTACCTGGGGATATATTTGACAACAAGATGTAGCACATTAAAGGAGAATAATTATATTAAACTTAAACAACAGATAATTACAGATTTGAAGAAGTGGGAAAACTTGCAATTGTCATTAATAGGGAGAATTTCAACAATTAAGATGAATATTTTACCTAGAATTTTATTTTTGTTTCAAACAATACCAATTAGGCTTGGAAAAGACTATTTTGAAGATTTAAATAAAATTATGTTGAAGTTTATATGGCAAGGTAAAAAAGCGAGAATAAAGCTAAACTTTTGCAAGATGCTAGAATTAGAGGAGGTTTTGGCCTGCCTAATTGGGAATTGTATTATCAAGCTGCAAGTTTGATGTGGGTCAAAGAATGGATAACATTAAGGAAACATAGGTTGTTGACATTAGAAGGGCATGACTTGCTGTTGGGCTGGCATGCTTTTTTATGGTATAAGGGAACTAAAACACAGGGTTATTTTAGAAGACATTATGTACGGAAGTCTTTGTGGTTAAATTGGGAGAAGATAAAAAGACAATGTTATTTGAAAATTCCAGTTTGGTTATCGACCATTGAAGCATTTTCCTATCCTATAATCTACAAGAAGGAACAAACAGTTAGATATGGGGAACTTTTGGATGAAAAGGGTGAACTTAAATCGATCCAAAACTTAGAGGAACAAGGTATAAGGATGAATTGGTTTTCATATGCACAAATACATTCAAGGTATGATGAAGATTCCAAAACGGAGGGATTTTATGATAAGCAGACTGATTTAGATAAGATCTTGATGGGTACTGATGAGAAGGTGATTAAAAAATTATATGGTTATTTACTGGGAATGAAATTAGAGGAAGAACAAGTCAAAGAAACTATGATTGTTTGGGGGAAGAATTTTGGATATGGGATTGATTTTGAGAAATGGCAGAAATTGTGGTCTCAAAATTATAAAATGACAATGTCAACAGCATATAAAGAAAACTTGTATAAGATGTTTTACAGGTGGCACTTTCCTCCGACAAGAATAGCAAGAATGTTTAAGAACAAATCTGAAAAATGCTGGAAATGTCATCAGATACCCGGCTCGTATTACCATATGTGGTGGACTTGTGAGGATGCTAGAAAATATTGGACTATAATTCGCATGTGGTTGGAAAAAATGACAAAGAAACATATAGACTTGAAACCAGAGATCTTCTTATTGGGAATTTTACCTGATATATATAGTAAAGATTTGAAATACCTGATTGTAAATGTATTAACAGCGGCCAGGATTGTATTTGCTAAAAATTGGAAGAATGAGAAAATACCATTACAGGAAGAAATTATTAAGAAAATATTGGAATGTGCTGAGATGAGCAGATTGACATTTGAAATTAGAGAACAAGAGGATAAACAATTTTATGAAATTTGGGATCTTTTTTATAAATGGCTAGATGATAAAATACGACAATAGAATATTTAGAATGCTAGATAGTAAGGAATATCTTTATTTTGCTATTATTTTGTTATTTGACATTATATTTATAAAGGGTTTTTTAGGATTGATTTGATATGATTGTATGATTTGTTATAGAGTAAACTGGTTTAAAGTATTGCTGGCTCATAAAGCATGAATGATTAAAAATATAGTCAAAAACTTCTTTTTTTAGTGATATTAGGATATATAAGTTTGGATTGACAATATGAGTTGTTATGTAACATAATTGTAATTGAGACTACAGAATGAATGCACAAAAATGATGAACCAACTGACACACTGGATGTACATATGAGAGTTGATGTTTTTATGTTTTGTTTGTCTTGTTTGTTTGTAGAAAATTAATAAAATCTTTTTCAAAAAAAAATAATAATTGTTCATGTTGTTTTTTAATGTGTACTTCTTGTAAGCAAATTATTTCAAATTTTAGCTTCTCTAATTTATAAAAAGTTTTCCTTCTTTTGATAGCTGAGTTCAGTCCATTTATATTCATGGAAATCAGTTTTTTTCCCCCATGGTTATGCTTTATATTTAGGTCTAACAGCTCTCGTGGATCTTATTTCACGTTGTTCTTTGATCTCCATTTGTCCACCTATTGCGCCTTCTTCTTTTTCCATCTCCATTTGGTCCTCTTCAAATTCAGTTAAAATCTTTTCTTTTTCTGTCTCCATTTCTTTTCTTTCGAAAAATTCCTTATAAAACATTTCTGCTTTCACAATTGAATCAATTCTGTGTCTCTGTTCTTGCCATGTAAACATTAATCCTTCTGGAATCAGCCATCTATAGTTCACCTCTTTTTTCAATAGCATTTTAGTCAAAAATCGATACTCTCTTCTAATCTCTCTCACTTTTCTAGGTACTTGTTTTAAGACCAGAATCTCTTTGCCTTTATATTTCAACCCCTTCTCTCTTACCACTTGTAATATTTGGTTTTTAATAGTTTTTTTAGTGAATCTAACATGGACCTCTCTTGGTAATTGGTTCCTCATCGCATATCTTGTGAAGACTCGATATATCTCATCTACTCCATCCATCATCTTTTCCTCTGTTATTTCCAAGACTCCAGCCAGAATTTCAATCATTACTGCCGCCAAGTTTTGTCCTTTTTCTTCCTCGATATTTTGGAATCCAAGATAAAATTCTGACCTGTCCATCTCCCACTTCAACATCCCACTTTTTTCTTGTTCGACCATTGTTAATCTGTTATCGATATTCCCAATTGTATCATCTCTTTGCTTGTCTTTCTCTTCTATTTTTTAGATTCTCTCATCATGTTTCACCATCATTTGTTGAAAATTTTCAAATTTCTCATCCATCTTTCCAATTCTTTGGTCAATACTCTCCATTCTTTGTTCCATACTCATTTTAAGATCTTGTATTCATTGCATAATCATCGTTAAATCCACTTGCGCTTTGTCTTGCTTCACCATTGTTGAGAGTCGTCCTCCAGATGACGGGGAGATAGGAGCAGAAGTTGAGATGCCCAAAGGTAAAATTTTCTTACTCATTTCGATAACTCAGGGTCTTCTGGGTCTTTTAATCCAATTAGTGAGGTAGCCAATTATAATCCAATTTAAAAAAGGAAAACACCACAAAAAACGAAAAACAAAACCAGTAATAAGTAAAAAGCCCAAAATTAAAAAGAAAAAAAATTCTTCAGGTTCTTCAGGACCTTAATCCAATTGTAAAATACGCAAATATAATTCAAAAGTAAAAATTAAAAAATGAAGAGAAAAAAAAGAAGCAAAATAAAGCCCAATAATATCAAAAAATAAGCAAAGAAAAAGGAAAAGAAAAAAAAAGAAAAAGAGAGTTCTTCAGATTCTTCCCTCCTTAATCCAATTGAAAAACCTCAGAAAATGAAAAAAAGCCATAAAAATAAGTCAAAAACCTCAGAAAAACCTCAGAAAATGAAAAAAAGCCATAAAAATAAGTCAAAAATAGAAATCAAAAGGCAGACATCCCCATGAAAAAAAGAAAAAAAGAAAAAAAAGAATATTCTGAGGGTTCCCCTTTAAAAAAATAAAATAAAAATGAGATATAATAAAAGATAAAAAATAAATATATCAATATTACAAAATAGTGTGGGGTTGGAGGGGAGGGGTGAAACGATTAATAAGGAGTCAAAAAAAAAAGACACACACTGCCTTTTATTTATCCAAAGCTTTTATTTGACTTCTCCACAAGTTTCAAAGCCAAACTTCAAATATTCATTTAATAATAGAAGTTCCAAAGAGCACCTGTATAAACATCCTCCAGTACTCTTCCCTCTATCTTATCATTTCCAGTAGCCTTGAGAAAAGTTTTTCAAACAAAAGTTTTTCAACTTCAAACAGAATATTTTTCAACTTCAAACAGAATATTTTCAAGCCTCCAGTTGGCAGTGTTACAAAGTTTCTTCAATCCACTCTCCCTACTCCCCCCTGAAAAAAGCCTAAAAAGAGAAAAAAAAAGTATGTATGTAAATTTGTGTATATTAAAAAAAATATATTAAAGGGGGCCTCTATTTTAAAAAATATAAACAGTCAGAAAGGCGAAGAGAAAGCAAGTAAATATAAAAACGTAAAAGAAAAAAACCAGTCTGATTAACTAGATCGCAATAGAAATTCAGTAAAAAAAAAAAAAAAAAGTAAAAATAAAAAGCCAAGCCTCACTTTGACATAACTAAAAAAAATCGCTGCTAAATCAAATTCGGTCAATAAGTTTGCAGATTTCTTCTCATATTAGAGTGTTCTTGAGTCCCAAGCAAAAAAAAAAAAAAAGATCTTCACCAGCCGATACACTTGCTTCTTCTGGATCGACCAGGGACTTGCGATGTCCCCGGAATCTACAGAACGCGCCCCTTACTGTCACCGTCACTACGAGACGGTTTAGGTCCGTTGGGACCGACCAGGGGCGAAGATATCAGCTGTGATCTCGGAGCTCCGAGATTGCAGCTGTATCGCGGCGGCGAAGCTTTGCCTTCTCCTAAATCATAATTTTTAAAGAGCAACTGTCATCTCTGTCTGGCAGGAATTCCCCCTCCTGACCTGCTGTTGACTTACCAACAGTCCCAATATTGCAGAATATATAGCCTTATGCTACATAACTAAGCTCCATTTCAATAAACTAAATGATTAATGTATCTTTAAATAGAAAAGTATTTTTAGATAGATTTTTACTCCAAAAGCATTTCATTAAAATAAATTTTTAAAAAAATCCAATTTAAATTTTAAAAATCATTTATTTTTTTAAATCATTTTTATCCACCCTGCCAATTACTCTATTGTATAGGTAAATTTTCAAAGGAAAACGGTAAGAAATATAATTTTCACCAATACAGCTAATATCCACTGCTATTGCAGAAGCTTTTGCCATTGGCACTAATGAAGAATTTTGCACAAAATTCTTGGGTGGACACATTGTAAGACTGCATATCCAGTTTCAGCAACCTTATCCACTCAAACCCTCCCATCCAAAGAAACCCTTAGATCTGAATTGCTTACTGGAAAGTGGGTGCAGTCTTTCCGCAAATATAGGTAGTCCTCAACTTACAGCCACAACTGAGCCCAAAATTTGTATTGTTGCTAAGTGATTCACGTCTTAAGTGAATTTTGTCCCATTTGACAACCTTCTCTGCTTCTCCCCCAGAACTGTTTTCTAGCACAGTCTGTTCTCTACCAACTCCTGCCCCGCTGCCCTTCCCCCTCACAGCTTTTCAAAGAGAGGGAACGAGAAGAGAGAAAGGAGGGAAGGAGGTCGAGAAAGGGGGGAGAAAGAAGAGAGAAGGAAGTTGGAAGGAGGGAAAGGGGAAGAGGGCGAGGTGGAGAGGGAGGAAAGAGGGAGGGAGAGGGAGATTGAGAGAAGGGGGAGGGAGTAGGAGAGGTTGACATGGGGAGGGAGGAAAAGAAAGGAGGGAGGGGGAGATTGAGAGGGGGAGGAAAGTTGAGGGAGGAGGAGAGGGTGGGAGGGGGGAGAAAGGGACAGAGAGGGGGAGAAAGGGACAGAGAGAGGGACAGAGAGGGAAGGAAAGAGTGCTAGAAGGGGGGGGAGGGAGACAGAAGGAAATAGGCTGAAGGGGAATATGGAGCGCTCAAGGGTGGAGGGGAGCCCGGTACAGGCACAAGTACCCCTCCCTCTACCCTCCCAATGCCTCCCCCGCACTCACTGAACTATCTCATGCTTCTCTTCCCGCCCCTTGGGGGCCCCATGGCGGCTTGGGCCATCAACCTACCAGCCCCCACCCAACCCCGTCAATGATTGCTCCTTACCTTTCCAAGACCCACAGAGTTAAGCATGTCCGAAAAGGGAAGGGAGAGAGGCCGCTCCACTGTGCAGCCATATTTTCCTGAGACGCTGGCTAATTTCCTGGCGACTTGCCAGCCTTCCCTCCACCCAGCCAGAGTCCAACAAAATGGCTGTTCAAAACGCCCCTTTTCTTCTGCTTCAACGCTTTCAGTCGCTTTTCCCCGCCTCCTGAATGTTTTCACCCCTTCCACCACCACGGCAGGGCGTTCTTAGAAACTCCATAGCTTTTGGGTTTCACTTTGGTGACTTCGAATCGCCAAGCATGCATTCCTAAAAGAGGTCTGCTTCAGTGGCAAAGCCTATGGCTTTTAGCAATTGCTTGCTTTCCAGAGGAAGAGAGAGAGAGAGAGATTACCAAGGCCTTGTTATTCCTCTTGTTACGTACAAGGATATTTACAGGAATTTGAGAAAGAAAACAACCATTTCTACCAGTGTGTGTACGAACCTTTCTTTCTCCTGTCTCTTGAAAGTCTCCAACGGCCCCTCCCCCAGTTTTTTTCCAGCACCCCTCCAGTCTGTTGTTGTCTTCCAACTCCTCCCTTCTCTTCTCTTCCTCTCCACTTTTCACTCAGAGAGCTACCATAGGTAAGAAGTGTTAGAAGAAATATCCTTTTGGGTTCAGTTCCAAGTGGGGAAAAAGACACTGGAAGCATGGTGGCTGTTTGGAAAGATGGTTTAATGGTGGACAGGATCACATGGCTTGGAGCTCTAAAGTGAAAAGAATGATCACATGCTTCAAGATGTTGGGTGAAGGAAAAGAAGGGAAAGGGGGAAGAGGCTGAGAGACCCTTAGTTATATACCCTCTGTTGGGCTGCACCTTAGTGTTTCCTGTTCCTGTATAAGAAATGTATCCCATTAGCTGTCAGACTTCCAGGGGCGGGGGTCTTAGCTAACTTTGTAGGCTTTGTCTGGATGACATGGCTTCACCTGAGTGCTGGCTGATGCAATCTTCCCAGGCCATGTGCTGAGATGGGCAGAGACCTTTGTTATGTAGAATACTCTGGCCTAGGCTTTAATGACCCACCCATTAACAAAGGTGGGGTTGAGTTTCTGCTTTTGATGTAAGTTTCTGTTTCTGAGTTTCTACTCTTTTTAGGGGAAATATTCTGCCTTTTTAATATTTCCTAGGATATTTCATTTTTCTAGGAGAGGGGTGGGTGCTAACTTCCTACAGAAGGACAACCTGTAATCTGGATAACGAAAATTCTGCATTAAAACAACCAAGCTAAAGCCACTTCCGTTGGCTCAAAATCCTTATAACAACCACAGTCACCATTTGTGTCTTTGGTGCCCTCATGTGTTGCCTCTGTCGATGCATACCACCCTGCCTAAGCTGCCTAAAGGCCTGTATTCCCTCTCAGAAGAGAAAATTAAAGGGGAGACAGATAGCCATGATAATGATCCAGACTGATCACAATACCAAGTATACCCAGACATTCAATCAGAGACCACCCTCTTAAAAAAAAATAAAATGAAGGATTGTGGAAAGGGAACTTCATGAGGACAGTGGTGACACCCAAGCAGGAAAAGCCCAAAGGGAACATCAGGCCAGCCATAAAACAAACTTGCATAGGAAAAGAGATTTAATAAAAGGTGTTAAGCCTGGTTTCCCCAACCAGGGTTAGGGAGACAAGCTAAACAGAATGTGCAGCGTTAGTCAGATAGGCACACAGATAAATGAGTGAGCTAAGCTTGTATGTTTATTAACATACAGTAAAAATAACAGATACGCTTGTGCTATCAAAAATATAGTTTATTCCATTATGAGTTCATAGCATAGTCAAAATAACAGTCCAATAGTCATGTATCATTTAGTCAGTCCATTCAGGGATATTCAGTTAGCAAAGTCCGTTTAGAATATCCTATGTCAGTTCACTTACAAGTCAGTCCTTTGTTTTCTCTCCCGTTCGAGCAATGCAGTCTTGAGTCCTTGCAGTAATCAGGGATCATCAAAGCCAGAGAGAGAGCAAGCTGCAGCCTTGCTTCTTTTAAAATGCTTTCACAACCACTCCCTTAATTACTATCCCACAGTTAAAGTTGCAGACACTTTAACATACAAACTATGATTACTTAGTTATTATTTTACCTAAACCAGTTAGGGTAAACAATGTTATCCCTAACAAAAGGTATTGAAAGAAGCCCCCTAGACAAAAGCCAAATAATTAAGAAAGCTAGGGAAACAAGAAAAAGCAATCCCTTACAAACAACAGGTCATGCCAAATCAGCAAAAACAAATAGACAAAAGACATGAAATAAATTCCATAGGAAGCAGACAGGAGATTGCCACAAAACAAATATAAACATTAGGACAAAATTGATAATCCAATCAAACCACCCCGCAGAGTTTACTCTCCGGCAGAAATGAAGACAACCCCTGACAGGATTTAAAACATTAAGAAATACAAACACAAGCGCTCACACACAAAAGGAGAAAAAAAGTATAAAAATCAGGGGTTTATTATACAAAGCCAGCTAGCCCCAGGAACGCAGGCTTCTTGCTGTCTCTTGCCTTCCTGAAAAAATAAAAAGACCCAGCTTTCAAGCAGTTGTCTATATCCTTGCACCGGAGTTCTCCCAGCAGGAAAATAGAATCCTCAGAAGAAAGGCATTTGCCAGCCTTTCAACAGTTCCAAGGGAGCAGCACAAAGCATCCATCCCCCTCCACTCCAAACACCAAGGAAGCCTTCACAGCTGGATGCAAAACAGCTGCCCTGCAAGAAACTCCCAAAACCAAGAGACCCCAAAGATGCGAAGCAGCCCCCTTCTGCCCCTTCCATGAAACACCAAATACCTGGGAAGCTCCAACTCAGCTGCTCTCACTACCCCTTGTCTCTCCACTCAGAAGCTTCCTGCACTTTGACTACAAAGAACGAGTATAAATACTTTACAAGAGGTTGAAGCCCCACCTACTGCCCTTTTAGTTCAGTGTTATATGACTCATCAACCCTCACCCTCATCCACAGCTACCAGCTACTACAGCTATTAATCAACAGTATGTTATGTGCTATTGGATTTGTAGTTCTGAGCAGCTGACAAAATGGAATTGAGAGTGGGGTTTGTTTATTTTTATACCTTCTTTGGACTGCTCTGGAAGGGTATTGGGCAATTTCTATTGTGGCTTTATGGCTTTCCTGTGTTGGATCTTGAGTGAGGGCTAATCGTGCCATTCTGCCTTCGTGCAGACTTTGCTGCAGGGAGTTTCAAAATATCCTGCCTTGAATGGATTTCTGCCTGTAGTATTGGCTTTGCCTATGAATAGAGCTATCCAGATACTTGTCTTCCTTTTTCAATAAGCTCTTTATCTCTTAAGTGCTGACATCTGCTGTGGGCTATTTAAAAAAGTGGGGGTTGCTTTCAGCCTCTAAAAAACATGTTTCTCCATGTTTCTCCATGTTTCTCCAGGCAGGTCTATGCCAACCTCCAGCCTGCTCATTCCATCAGCCCCACCTGCATGGGAAGCTTGGAGGCTTGCAATGGGCCAGCACACACAGTTGTGCTTGATTGGTATCACAGTGCTGGCTCCCGCCTGAGGGAATATATGCTGTGATTGGTTGCTGTGGGTGTGGAAGGGGAATTTCCCTCCCTCCCCTTTGTGCTGTGATTCATCAGACGCTGCTGCTGTTTGCCTGTCTGGTTTGCTGTATATATAGTTGCAAGATATATTTATTTATATAAAATTACGAGTTTGTGTCAGCATCTCTGACTCATTTGGACTCTGGCTGAGCAATTCCCTGACAGAAAGGCTTTGCCAAACAGACATATATACAGTACACCATAAACTATCCCTTTCTGACTTTTTCATAATTTCCAATATTTTTTTAAGTTGGCATAGCGGATAGATACCGTATTTGCCGGCGTATAAGATGACTTTTTTGCACTGAAAAACATGCCTCCAAGTTGGGGGGGGGGTTCGTCTTATACGCCGGCAAATACGTTGTTGTCACTCGATGCAAGAGTGACGGGAGCGGAGCTCCGCAACTTGCGAAGCCCCTTCAAGCCCAGCCGGAGTCTCTCCTCCTCCTCCTCCCCCCCCACGCTCCAACCGGCTCGGGGCGCTGGCGGAGGCCAATCTGGAGGTGGGGTGGGGGTGGAGCGGGAGGGTCTCTGGCGGGGCCGCTTCACCCAGCCAGCCCCGAGCTGCGTCATGCCCCGGGGAGTGGGGGGGAGAAGGGGTTGGGGGTGGACTGTGGTGCCCCTCCTTCTGGGCAGCGGGTCGGGGCCGGCAATTTGCTCCTCCCGCTTCTCCCTCCCTCTTTGAAAGACCGGGAGGGCTGTGCTTGGGGCGGGGGGCGGGGTGTGTGTGTCCTCGGGAAGTTCCTGATGGGACCCCGCTCGGCAGGGCCACCCGGCTCCCGAGCTGCTTTATTGGGTCCCCTTGGGTAGAAAAGGGTCCGGTGGGCGGTGGAAGGAGGGGAGGGAACCTCCTTGTTCTGTCCTTATTAGCATTCTTGAGATCCCCGCGCTTTGATTGGCCAAAGCGCGGGGCACTCTGATTGGTCAGGCGAGCCGCGCCGATTGGCTCGCTAAGAATCCCCCGCGATTGGTCCATTCGGATCGCGGGAGATTCAAAGCGGTGCCATTGGCCGCGGCCGTGGCGGCTAAAAGAATAAAAGCCGCGACCTTTTTCCTTTTGCCCCAGTTCGGTTCCAACATTCAATAAAGAGCTTGAATTGAAGTCACCGACTCTTGGCATCATTTCGCGGACACAACACTGGCGACGAGGGTGGGATCCCGACCCAGAACCGAACCACGTGTCCGACGGAAGCCAGCTGAACCACCGCGATGGCGAAAATCGCACCACGCGCACCCTTCAACCCCGCCACCGAGGACTGGGAATCGTACTCCGACCGATTCCGCATGTTCCTCGAGTGCAGCGACCTGAAGGACGCCACCGGCCCCATGAAGCGCGCCGTCTTCCTGACCCACTGCGGGACCGAGGTCTTCAAGATGGCCAAGGCGCTTGCCAAACCTGCCGATGCGACCGCGATGGACTGGGATGTCCTCGAACCCATACTTCGGCGGCACTATGCTCCAAAGGTACCCATCCTGATCCGACGCAACGAATTCTACCGTCGGGACCACAGATCAGGTGAGAGTTTCAGCGACTTCGTCGCCGAGCTGCAGCGCCTAGGAGGGCTCTGCGAATTCGACAACCTGAACGACGCCCTGCGAGACCGAATCGTGCTCGGTTTGTGGGAGCCCGTCCTCCAGAGCTGGCTGATGGCCAAGGGCAACATCAGCCTAGCAGATACCCTCACCGCAGCCACAGCCGCCGAAGTGACCCGAACTTCCGCCGACCACATGCGCAGACCGAACACTGGGGACCGCAGCGGAAACAACAACCCGGCGAGGTCGACCGAGGCCCAACCCGAGACGACCACCCACCAAGGCGACTTCCACTCGGCATCGGGCACTTCAGACAACGAGGAGGACGTCCATCGCCTCCAGACAGGCCGCGACCCACGGAACCGGCAGGGTCGTAAGTCGAGGACCAACTGTGCCGGTTGCGGCGGCGACCACCCCAGGTTGGAATGCCGGCATTGCGACAAGAAGGGACACATCGCCCGTGTCTGCCGCCTAAAGAAGAATCGCAGCCCGGCACGATGGGAACAGAGCGACCGGAGGAGAGAGAGCACACCACCCCGCACCAGAGATCGCCCCTCAGAAAACAGATGGGACCGGAACGGACGATCCCTGCGAGGCGGCGATAACCGGCGAAGAGAGGAAACCCATCAGACGGTCACCATCGGCCACGCCATCACCAATGACGCCCGGAAGGTCCACGTGGAGGTAGGCATCGAGGGCCAGCCATGCAAAATGGAGGTGGACTCCGGGTCCTACCTCTCCATGATTGCATGGCATGAAATAAAGCTCTTGGTGCCTACCCTCCAAAGGAGGAACAAAGACAGCCAGAGACTCATTGTAAAGGACTACCAGGGAAACCGCATCCCGGTAGTCGGAACCAAACACTTCAACATCACCTATAAAGGGCACACCGAAAGACTGCCCCTGACAATCGTTGACCGCGACCGCCCAAGCCTACTGGGACTGCAATGGTTCGCCTCGCTCGACATCGCACTCACGGGAGTCGACCACGTCACCGACGACAGCTGGGAGCAGCAACTCACCCGGGAATTCCAAGAGGTCTTCGACGGAAACCTAGGCAAGTACCGAGGGCCCCTTATATCTTTCAACCTAGACCCAAACGTTCCCCCAAAATGCCTGAAACCAAGGCGGGTGCCATTCGCACTTAAACCCAAGATAGATGAGCAAATTGACAAGCTCGTCAAGCAAGGGGTCCTACAGCCCATAGACCACACCCGGTGGGAGACCCCCATAGTCACCCCGATCAAGCCCGATGGGTCGGTGAGGATCTGTGGGGACTCTAAGGCCACCCTAAATGGCGCGCTACAACAAAGTGCTACCCCGTCCCAGTAGTGCAACACCTACTGCACTCACTGGGAGGGGGCAAGGTTTTCGCCAAGCTCGACCTCGCCCAGGCATACCAACAGTTGCCGGTCGATGAGCAAACAGCAGAAGCGCAAACCATAGTCACCCACCGGGGGGCATTCAAATGCAACCGACTCCAATTCGGAGTCAGCGTGGCACTGGGCATATTCCAAAGCCTAATGGAAAGACTACTGCAGGGCATCAAGGGGGTGGTACCTTACTTCGACGACGTCCTAGTGTCGGCAGCCAACCAAGCCGAACTAGAGGGTCGCCTAAGGGAGGTCCTAACCAAATTTAAAGAGACCGGGCTAAAGATCAAGAGGGAGAAATGCCAGCTATGCACGAAACGGGTCGAATTCCTAGGATACCTCCTAGACCGTCACGGCATTCACCCCACAACCAAAAAAATCAAGGCCATCAAAGAAGCCCCCACACCCAAGTCCAAGACAGAACTACAGGCATTCCTGGGGCTACTGAACTTTTACAATGTTTTCCTGCCCCAAAAGGCGACGGCGGCGGAGCCCTTGCATAGGCTCCTGGACAAGGCGGCGACCTGGACTTGGGGGAAACGCGAGCAAGCCACCTTCCAAAGAACAAAGGACCTCCTCACTTTGGACGCCGTCCTCATACAATATAACGAGACCCTACCTCTGGCCGTCACATGAGACGCATCACCCTTCGGCGTCGGCGCTGTTCTCAGCCATACCCTCCCCGACGGAAAAGAAGCATCCATTGCGTTCCTTTCAAGGACCCTCACCAAACCGGAGCGGAACTATAGCCAGCTGGACAAAGAGGCTCTGGCTATCGTTGCCGCCGTAAAAAGATTCCACGAGTATCTCTACGGCCGGACGTTCACCATCATAACCGACCACAAGCCGCTGCTGGGAATCCTCGCAGGAAACTGGGCCACCCCGAACATTCTGTCTCTCCGAATGACAAGGTGGTCCGAGTTCCTGGCAGCCTACAACTACGGACTCATACACAGACCGGGTAAGACGATCTCCCATGCAGACGCCTTAAGCCGCTCGCCGCTACCGGAACCTGACACCGACCCAGCACCCACGACAACCACCCTCAGCATAGAGACTCTACCCAACCTGCCCATAACCGCGTCAGACATTGCCCGAGAGACTAATAAAGACAAACGTCTGGCGCGGGTGTTGCATTGGGCAGAGAAAGGGTGGCCGGAAAGGGACAACGACGAGTCCGTCAAAACGTTCCGAAACCGCCAAACGGAACTCTCGTTATTAAAAGGGTGCATACTATGGGGGGATAGGGTGGTCATTCCAGAAAAGCTACAAGGGAAGGTTCTGGAACTGCTACACGAGGGGCACCCTGGCATCGTTAGGACTAAAGCCCTGGCCAGAAGTTACGCTTGGTGGCCAGGGATGGACAAACAAATTGAGACCTGGGTAGCAAGGTGCCAACAATGCCAGGAAACTAGGCCAAGCCCACCCACAGCACCCATCCTAGAGTGGGAAACCCCAAGGGGACCTTGGTCTAGGATTCACATAGACTTCGCCGGGCCCACAAAAGGACACACCTTCCTCATAACAGTTGACGCTTACTCCAACTGGCTGGAGGTAAGCAACATGAAAACGACAACCACGGAGGCCGTGATCAAGGAACTCTGCAAACTCTTTGCAACACACGGCCTCCCAGACGTCGTCGTTTCCGACAACGGGCCCCAATTCACCTCGCTGGAATTCGAAAAATTCCTAGCGGAAAGGGGCATCCGCCATGCACTGACAGCACCGGCGCACCCGGCGGCAAACGGTAGGGCGGAACGGATGGTCCAATTCACTAAGAAGACCATCCGGAAAATAGACCACGGGGAGATCCAGGAAAAAATTAACAAACTACTCTTTACCCAACACATAACCCCAAATACCACAACCAATAAGAGCCCAGCCGAACTATTAATGGGCAGGAAACTAAGGTCCCCACTCGACAGGTTACACCCCACGTATAACCCGGAGAAGCCCCCAGATTCAAACAGCAAACACCGAACCTTCGCACCCGGCGACCCCGTATACGCGAGAAACCTGACGGGAGACCCACTATGGATACCAGCCGTCATCACACAAACAACAGGCCCACACTCGTACCGGCTACAAACAGCAGACGGACGAGCGTGGAAACGCCACATCGACCAACTAAGGTCGAGGACTACCAACCAGGAGACCGCCGACGCACAGACAGCCGAAACCAACCCCCACAACACAAACCAAGGGGGGAGGGAATACCCAGGGGACCAAAACCAAAGAAAAATAAACCAGCCGTACTTACCGGAAAGCAGCCATCACGACCCCTCACCAGGAAGAGACAGCCAGGCCAGCTCGACCGACCCGGGGAGACCGAGCGGGAGCGGCGAAACCCGCAGCTCAACCAACCCGGGAGACCCAGGAGGGAGCTATGGAGAGCGACCTGGCCCGATCGACCAGCCGGTTCCCACGACGGCAGCAGGAGCAGCAGAGATCCCGACCGAACCGGCCGGGATCCAGCCTACAACTGAGTTGCGCAGGTCCAGTAGGCTCAGATGGAGCCCCGCCTACCTATGTGACTACGCGACGTAAGGACTGAACCAAGAGGGGAGGGGTGTTCTGTCCTTATTAGCATTCTTGAGATCCCCGCGCTTTGATTGGCCAAAGCGCGGGGCACTCTGATTGGTCAGGCGAGCTGCGCCGATTGGCTCGCTAAGAATCTCCCGCGATTGGTCCATTCGGATCGCGGGAGATTCATAGTGGTGCCATTGGCCACGGCTGCCACGGCTAAAAGAATAAAAGCCGCGACCTTTTTCCTTTTGCCCCAGTTCGGTTCCAACATTCAATAAAGAGCTTGAATTGAAGTCACCGACTCCTGGCATCATTTCGCGGACACAACACTCCTCCCGCCCCCTGTCCAGTCCTGTCCCCTCCTCCCCTCCCCGCTTAAGAGAGAAAGATCCGCCTCCCTGGCACCGAGCTGCCACCCAGCATCCTGGCCAGCGCGCCCTTGCGACTTGGGAACCGGCCAAGCGCGCACACAGACACGCACACAGACAGAGAGAGAGAGAGAGAGTTGGCAGCTGTCCACCCCCCACCCTTGGAGTCCCATGGCGCGCACGCGGGGGCTGCTTAAGGGAGGAGGCCATTCACTTTCCCCCGGAGGGGGGAGGGGGCAGGCGCGTCACTTTCACTTGCAGGCAGCAGCGCAGCCTCTCCTTTCTCTTCCCACCCACCCACCCACTCCGGCAGGCTCCAGGCTTTGCCCCCATCCCTCACCTCCTTCCACACACACACACCCCCAGTGGCAGAAACTTCGCCGCACGTGGGGACGAGTGGACGGGATGGGAGAGCAGCGATGCCGCGCTCAAAGCTGAGAAAGCGCCATCCTTGCTTTTGCGCTTCGGGAAGAGTTCGTGTTTTTTTGTTTTTCTCCCAGGAATGGGAGGCTGCTCGTGCGATTTTCTTTGGGAAGTTTTCTCTTCCCGGTTTCAGCCTTTGCTCCAAGTGGGGCGGAGGGGGGGGTCGTCTTATACGGCGAGTATATAATAAACTCTATATTTTGAGTGGAAATGTTGGGGGGTCGTCTTATACAATACGGGTAGTATTGGTGAAGGTTGGTAAGTCAAAAGTTCGTAAGTAGAGCAATGTGCTCTACTTCTGTGCTGCCAAGCCATGACCACCTTGGTTAATAGCTAATCATGGTCACTCTTATCTAAATCTGATCAAACCACACAGAATTATAAAATTATAAAAGGAATACATAAAAAATAAATAAATAAATGGGAGCCACGTGGCAAACCAGTAGATAATAATTAGGATTGGGCTCAAATTTACAATGATCTCAAGAGTCTTGTCTGGCCATTATAAACAGTGCATCAAACAAACTCACACACACACTCAAGTTACAACAGCTTGCATTCCCATCTAGTTGCCAAAAGCCCAGTGATCCTGTGATTGCCATGCTAACCTTCTCTGCAGGCTTTCCCGCAGCTCCACCAAATATTTCCCCTCTGAACTAAGGAGGGAAACTCTTCTGAAGGCTGTAGGAAGGAGCTGAACAGGTTTGAAACATTGTGTGTCTGTGTCTGGGCTTCACAGGGGCTGCAGAAATGGAACAGAAACCCTCCTTTTGATCTTCAATTAATGCAGTGCTTCTCAATTATTTTCTGTCATGCCCCCCCTAGTAAGAATAAAACATCTCGCGCCCCCACGTGACTATAAATAGTATCATTTGTCTATAAAATTGTTATAAGTACACCTCTGCATAACACTGTATCCTTATTAACATATAAGAGAATAAAAAAAGAAATATGGACCAACTCACAACAAAAAAAACAGCTTTATTAACTGTAACAAAAAAGATTTAAAGTGCATCTGAAATTAAAAAATAAAATTAAATCCTTAATTAAACTATAAACATTTTTTGACTGACCATGTTAAACCATATGATACTGAAAAATAAAATATAATAAAATCAAATATATAATATAATATATATATATATAATATATTGATATAATAATGCATTCAAACTGATCACCAACATTAACTTAGGAGCACAATATTAAAAAATCTTTGACCTGCAAAACAAAAATATATTTGTGCTGATTTTTTTAAATCAAAGATGATGTCTGGATTAATGGCTACAATGAGCATGTTTTGCAATGCATAGCTTTTCGAAGCGGGGTTTGAAGCAGGACACAGCAACTCTCAGCTCCTGCTCAATTTGTAGCTGGGATCTGTATTTGCTTTTCAGAGCAGCAACAGCAGAGAAGCCAGTCTCACACAAGTAAGAAGTTGCAAATGGAAGAAGAATGTGCACAGCTCTTTGTCCTAAGAGTGGGTATTGCTTCTTCACATTCAGCCAGAATTCACTCAGTGTCTGGGATGTGAAACTTAGTCTCAATGTGGAGTCAGATGTGATGTCTATGAACTGCTCCTCCTCTACAGAGCTGAAACCAGTTGGAGCTGGTGCATTAAAAGGATCTCTCACCCAGTCATACTGTGAACTGTTTTCAGGGAAGTACATTGTAAAGAATCCCATCAGTGATGAAATATGCTGCTTAAAATATGGAATCACTGAGGTGGCATCATAGTCAGTAGTGTTAACAAATTCCTGCAGGTTCTCAAATGACTCAGTATTTCCTTCATCAAGTCGCCTGCCCCACATTGCAAGCTTTTGAGTGAAAGAGCTGATCTTGTCTGTGACCCGAGGGAGATGTTAATCTTTCCCTTGAAGCTGTAGATTTAGTTCATTGAGCTTTCCAAATATGTCACTCAGGTAGGCCAGTTTCATCAGAAAGTTCTCATCACTAAACTTGCTTGCAACATCATACTTGTGCTCCTGCTCCAAAAACATTCTTATCTCCTCTCTGAGCTCAAAAACTCGGGATAACACTTTTCCTTGTGACAGCCACCTTGCCTCACTGTGAAACAGCACAGCTTGATGTTCAGCTCCCATCTCCTCACAGATAGCAGAGAAGACTCTTGTTTTTAGTGGTCTGGTCTTTATTAAATTGACTACACCTACAATGTCAGTCATAACCTCACAATTCAGAGGAAAGGTGCCTTGCTGCCAGTGCTTCTCTGTGTATAACACAGTGTGTCCACTCAGCATTAGGTGAGGCCTTCTTGATGAGAGTCCGAAGTCCTTTTCTCATCCCTGCCACGGTCTGTGCACCATCACTGCAAACACCAATGCACTTCTCCCACTTTAGCCCATTCTCAGTCAGGAAGCAGTCTTTCATTTTGAAGAGCTCTTCAGCTGTGGCTCTGTCTCTGACATATTTACAAAAAAGTAGATCCTCACACAGGGAATTTGTCATGTCAAAACGTACATAAGCAATAAACAAACAGTCTTTGTTGCTGTCAGTTGCTTCATCAAATTGTAAGGCAAAACGTTTGTCTTTGAGTTTATCTACCAGCTGTTCTTTAAGATCGTCAGCAATGTCATTTATACGTCTAGCAACAGTGTCATTGGACAGAGGGATAGTTTTTATTTTTGCAGCACTTGCATCATCCAGCATGACAGAGATCATGTCTAATGCTGCAGGCAGTATCAGCTCTTCTGCTATGGTGTGGGGTTTTTTGCACTGTGCAATTTGGTACGCCACCTTATATAATGCCAACAACGCTCGCTGGTTTACTGAAGTAGCAGTCACAAAGCGGGATGATTGTCGGCAATATTTGGCACGTTTTCGCTGAAAAAACTCAAGCGGTTTATCAGAGTGATTGGGGTGTAATGTATTTAAGTGACGCCTTAATTTATTGGGCTTCGTGCTGTCCGCTGCCAACATTTTTAGACATAGTAAGCACACCGGTCTTTCCTCGTCTCCCACCGTAGTCACAGTGAAGCCAAGCGCTACATACGCTTCGTCATATTTCCTTGTCTTAGCTTTCGGGAGATTTTTGTTTGTCTCTTTATCTCCGTCTCTCTCCGCCTGTCTTCTCATCCCTGTTAAATATTTTTTCATGGTGTCACTTGAGGGTAAGCTACACTTCGTGTCTACACTTCATACTCAAACTCTGTGCTGTGTGCAAAGCCTGTATGCTCAGTGCAAACAAAACTCCTACACTACCGATCGAATGCTCCCTGCGCACACTCTGCCAATGAGAGCGCCACTGCCCCCTAATGTAGTGGAAGTGCAATTGCACTTTATTCTAGGACAGTAAAAAAATCAAAATAAAAAAGCATGTTCTCCGAGGTCAAACGCGCCCCCCTTGACGGAGCCTCGCGTCCCCCCAGGGGAGCGCGCCCCACTATTTGAGAAGCACTGAATTAATGGAAAGGAAATTTTGTAGGGTCTGTAGGAGGGGGACTTTGAACCTAAGTCAGAGTAGACAGGAAAAGAGTAAAGAGCAAGAGCTCTTTAGGCAAAACACACACACTTCAAACAATAAAGAATAAATGGCAGACAATAAAAACTCCTTAACTTTTTTTTTTTAATAGGCACAAATCACAAAACTTATAAAACAACACATGCCAGAATGTAGACATGGCTAGATCCTGAATTCATCACAGATTCAGCTTTTAATATATATAAGTTTAGAACTTAATAATTCAAAATGCAGTAGTTTCTCAATTTCAAATGCACACACAAATCTGCACAAAGGGCATGCTGTAATTCACTAGCAAAATATTCCTGCCTCTTTCTACAATCTCTCACAAATAGATCCCAGCCAATGAGGAAAGAGAAGGAAGGGCGGGCAAATGGGCTTTCTGCGCTGTGGTCTTGCAGTTTGTCTCGCAATTGGGTATTCCGTCTTTCCCCCTTTTTTTAACTTAGCTTCTCCACAGCAAGAAGAGCGTCTTTTGTGCTCTCAAAGGATTGAGCGAGCGGTAGATAGAACAGAAACTTTGCTTTCTCCTTTTACACGTTCCGGCCGGCCCGGGAAAGGCAGGCACGGCTTTCCCTGCCTTTCCATTCCAGTGCAACGGAGATACTACGGGGTCTAACCACCACAGAAAAGTAAAAATGCTGTGTACAAAACCTTCGCGCAGTGTGTGTGTGAGAGAGAATGAATACTTTTGAATTGAATTGAGATTCTGAATTGATCTTGGATCTTTAAAAGCTTCGAAACGAGTAGAGCCTATTAGTCTATCTGAAGGCCCGACTAAGTAACTGAAAAGCATTCAGCAAGACTCACAAACAGCAAACCATGCACAACACACAGATACATGCACAAAATGTATCTTCTGAATGACTTTCAAGAAATTAGGTCCAGATTCCTTTCCCAAGTCATTTCAGCAGAAAAAAAACTACAGCAGAGACTCAAGACCATGATTTTTTGTGTGATTTTTCTCTATACACCAAAACCTTTTATTTATTATTCATTCCGTTTCAATAGATATCTCCTATCCAGTTGATCCTAATCTCCTAAAGCCCTCTTGAATCTCAGGGAAATGTAAGCAGAACATATAATTATATTATTACTGTTAATTAACTGTGTATGTCACCTGCAGATTTAAAAAAACTAGGGGGAATATAGTTTCCACTAATACAGTTAATATCAAGTGCTGTTGCTGAAGCTTTGGCATTGGTGTTAATGAAGTATGCCAGCACATCTTGGACGGACACTTGAAAAGTGTTGCAAGGCTATTTTTAATTAGTAATAGATAGTCCATTTCAGCAATGCTATTCATTCAAATCCTGTTATAAACATACACACAAACATAGCCTCAATTACTTACTAGAAGTTAGATGCAAAGGCCAGTTAAAAGTTTCACTCGCTACAAAAAGAAAAGTTGGAAGTGCAAGAAGAAGAAAGGTACCTTTGATCATACATAGTGGTCTTGCTCAGAGACCCAAAAATATTGGCTAAAAATCAAAAAATGGTTGCAAGAGATTACCAAAGTACAAATAGAAGTAGAACTGGAATTATTTATATTGGCGATATCTAAGAAAAAATACCAGAGAAATATAAAATATATAATATTACCGTGTTTCTCACAAAATAAGGCCGGGCCTTATTTTTTTTTTTGACCAATGAAAAAATGGCTAGGCCATCTTTTCGAGGGTGACTTAATTTCCTCCTCCACCTAGAGCGGTCCACACGCATGTACCTCGCCGCAAGGCCGCTTCTATGGGCTGACAAAAGTTCCCTTGAAGGCAGAGTCCCCAACTGCTTCAGAGTGTGGCATGGCTACCCATGTCCCCTCGCCTTTAGGCATTTTCTTTTGGGCGATGGAAGCTCCCCAAGTGCAGTCACCAGCCACTTTGATTGGCCGGTAGAAAGCGGCCTCGAGGCGAGCTTGCACACAGACTCCCCTCGTCGCGAGGCCGCTTCTATCAGCAGACGAAAGCTCCCTTGAAGGCAGAGTCCCCAGCTGCTTCAGGGCGAGGCGTGGCTGCCCATGTCCCCTCGCCTTTAGGCAGTCTCTTTCAGGCGATGGAAGCTCCCCAAGTGCAGTTGCCAGCCACTTCAATCGGCCGGCTGAAGCGGCCTTGCAGCAAGGGGAGTATGTGTGTGCGCTCATCCCGAGGCCGCTTCTACTGGCCGATTGAAGTGGCTGGCAACTGCACTTGGGGAGCTTCCATCGCCCGAAAGAGACTGCCTAAAAGCCAAGGGGACATGGGCAGCTACGCCATGCCCTGAAGCGACTGGGGACTCTGCCTTCAGGGAACTTCTATCAACTATCGGGGTATTCTAGCCTAGGCTACCTGCAGAGCACTCCTAAAGGCAAATTTTCTCCCCATCCCCCTGTCCTTTCCCCCCATTTCTCTTCACCTCGTGTAGTTCTAACGAACGATGTGAGAAATGGCAGGGAAACGCATGGTTTAAATAGGCCTAAGTTTTGGAGGCAGGGCTTAATTTCTCCTCATGCCTAGAAATCATGCTGGGCCTTCCTATTGGTGGAGGCCGTATTGTTGGAGAAACACAGTACATATTCTGACGCCAACCAGAATTGCTTTTGCCCAATGCTGGAAACACCCATCTATGCCTTCAGATGAACTGGTTATTCAAAAACTAATGACGTGCCAAGAAGGATAAATTAACCTCGATGTGAAAAGAGAGAGGAGACCCAATACTATAAAATTTGGGGGAAATGGTATGGCTGGATCGAACAAAGATAGTTAAAAGGTTGATGAATTAAGGATAAGCAATATATTAGTTAAATGTTTATAGTCACATAAATTGTATCTTTAAATAATGCACAAATAGTAGTATAAGAAAATTGTCACAATTTGCCAAATTTAAGAGATTTTTTACTTTTTACTTATTTTACTTATTTTTAGTTTTTAAAGTTCTAAAAGATCGATAAAGTTTATTTAAAAAAAAAATAGTTTTACTCTCTAAAGTTCCAAGGGAGCAGCACAAAGCATCCACCCCCCTCCATCCAAACACCAGGGAAGCCTTCACAACTGGATGCAAAACAGCTGCCCTGCAAGAAACTTCCAACACCGAGACCCCAAAGATGCGAAGCAGCCCCCTTCTGCCCCTTCCATGAAACACCAAATACCTGGGAAGCTGCAACTCAGCTGCTCTCACTACCCCTTGTCTCTCCACTCAGAAGCTTTCTGCACTTTTACTACAAAGGACAAGAGTATTTCTTAAGTTTTAAGCCCCACCCATTCCTTGTCATCTTAGTTTTGTGCTATAACTCATCAACTTGCGCCCTGACCACAACTACCAGCTACCCTATTTGTCACTGATATGCTATGATTTCTGAGCCCACCTAGAAGTGGTTCCAATTAGCCTGTAGAAATATATGGGATGTGATTGACAGCTGTTAACTTTGACATTTGTCCTGTCCCTCCCAGAAATGATTCCAACTGATGTGCAAACAAAATGATTGGCAGCTGGAGCACATGGCTGCCTAATACCATATCCAGAAATGATTCTGATTGGTCAGTGTCCAGTATGATCACTATGTGACCCAAAGCAACTTAATTGTTTACAGATAGCCCCTCAGATAAAGAAGCTAATTGAAAAACAGCAGAACAATTCTAAAGGATTTGATTCCCCATCCTCAGTTAGCCCTGCTAGCAAGCAGGGGATGGGATCAGATGGGCTGGATTAAAACTAGGTTATTGGTATGGCAAAAGGAAAAGAATTCTTAAGGGTCACAAAAGAGAAGCTGGTAGGAAGACAAAATAAAGCTGCTTTTTGCAGGAGAAAAAAAAAGAAAAAAAGGAGATAGCCAAGCTCAGTCAGTGAGAAAGCAATATAAAGACATAATTTCATCATTTATTCACTAGAAACCACTAAAAAGTTTATTTAAGCTGATACATTGTATGGCCACAATCAAGAAAAGCACTAACAATTCACAACTATGTTAAGAGAAAGGGCAGCAATTATACTGTAGATAATTTGATAATAACATTCCTTCCTCACCAAATGATTTAAACTGTTCATATGGAAGAAATATCCTTCTGGGTTCAGTTCCAAGTGAGGAAAAAGACATTGGAAGCATGGAGGCTGTTTGGAAAGATGGTTTAATGGTGGACAGGAGCACATGGCTTGAAGCTCCAAAGTGAAAAGGATGATCACATGCTTCTAGATGTTGGGTGAAGAAAAAGAAGGGGCAAGATGCTGAGATACCCTCTGTTGGGCCGCACCTTAGTGTTTCCTGTTCCTGTATAAGAAATGTATTCCATTGGCTGTCAGACTCCCAGGGGCGGGGGTCTTAGCTAACTTTGCAAACTTTGTCTGAACCACATGACTTCAACTGAGTGCTAGCTGAAACAATCTTCCCAGGCCAGGTGGCGAGATGGACAGAGGCCTTTATTATGTAGAATATTCTGGTCCAGGCCTTAATTGCCCACTCATTAACAAAGGCGGCGGGGGGGGGGTGATCTTCTGCTTCTGAGGTGAGCTTCTGCTTCCAAGTTTCTACTTCTCTTTTTAGGAGAAATATTCTGCCTTTTTAATATTTCATTTTTCTAGGAATAGAATAGAATAGAATAGAATAGAATAGAATAGAATAGAATAGAATAGAATAGTTTATTGGCCAAGTGTGATTGGACACACAAGGAATTTGTCTTGGTGTAAATACTCTCAGTATACATAAAAGAAAATACACATTCGTTAAGAATCAAGAATCATAACATTCAACACTTAATGATAGTCATAGGGTACAATCAACAATCAAATCATACCAGGAAACAGTCAATGTAAATCGTAAGGATACAAGTGACAAAGTTACAGTCCTACATTCACAAGTGGGAGGGGATGGGTGATAAGGAGTGATAAGATTAACAGTAATAGGAGTGCAGACTTGTAATAGTTGAACAGTGTTGAGGGAATTATTTATTTAGCATGTGATGGCTTTTTGGAAAAAAACTGTCCTTGTGTCTAGTTGTTCTGGTGTGCAGTGCTCTATAGCATCATTTTGAGGGAAGGAGATGAAAGTTTATGTCCTTCCTCGCCAAATGATTTAAAACAAGGGTCGCCAACCTTTTGGACCTCAGGGACCACCAAACTCATAATTTTAGATCCCAGGGACCACTAACCGGTTCTGTGGGCGTGGCCTAATATGTGAGTGTGGCTTAGTGGTCATGTGACTGGCTGGGTATGGCTTGTATGTAAGTATTATAAATATTTATATAAATATTGAATTTTTTATTTAAAAAAACTTTTACCCAAAATCAGGCAAAGCAGGTAGATTGAGTTGCTCACAGAATAACAGATTCATTCAGAGATCTATCTATCTGTCATTGGCTAGTTCAGTCTGTCACATAAAATTTGCTAGCAAGCAAACTCACAAAATTAATTTAGAACACACCATGCATGTAAATATTGATTTTTTTTTATAAAAAAAAAACAACTTTTACCCAAAATCAGGCAAAGCAGGCAGATTGAGTTGCTTACAGAATCATTTAGTGATCTATCTATCTGCCATCGGCTAGCTCAGTCTCTCCAATTTGCTTGCGGTGAGTCTGCACTGAATTTGCTTGCAAGCAAACCTTCAGTCCTAAGGGAGGTTTGGCTGTGCTGAGCCGAAGATCTAAAAACTAGCTAGAAAGCAAGAAATCCAACCATTTCCTGCTTCTTTGCTAATCTAAATCTCCTGGCACAGCAGAACAGCTAATGGTTGGAAAAATAGCAATTTAGCAAGCAAGTTTACCTGGTAAGGAGTGAATGGGCGAGGAGGGTTCCCGCAGGCCATGTGGGCTGCGCAGCCTTGTGTTTCTGCACAGCCTGGATTAATTGCTTTGTGAGGGTGCTCTGGGGGTGAGATTTCTCTGCAGCCCACCAAAGTTTTCTCACGGCCCACCAGTGGACCACAGCCCTCTGGTTGGCGACTGGTTTAAACTGTTTATATTGTTGGAAGAAATATCCTTCTGGGTTCAGTTCCAAGTGGGGAAGAAGACACTGGAACCATGGAGGCTGTTTGGAAGGTTTAATGGTGGACAGGAGGAACACATGGCTTGAAGCTCCAAAGTGAAAAGGAAGGATGATCACATGCTTCAAGGTGAAGGAAGAGATCAAGGAAAAAGGACTGATATGCTGAGAGTGCCTGGGTTTTATAACCTTTGTTGGAATTTGAATTGGAGCTTGTATTCTAATTGGTTGTCAGACTCCCATGAGGCCATGCAGGGGCAACTCTGTAGGCTGTCCTGAGTTCCAGGCTTGGTTGAGCCTTGCTGGATGATGATGCACTGAAAAGGGCTTTTGGCAACTGCTATAGGTTTATCTGGAGATCTTTGTTATGTAAAGTGTTCTGGCCCAGGCCGTAATGGCCCACCCATTAACAAAGGTGGGGGTGAGCTTCTACTTTTGAGATGAGTTTCTGCTTCTGTGTTTCTACTTTTTTTAGAGGAAATATTCTGCCTTTTTAATATTTCCCAGGATATTTCAATTTTCTAGAAGAGGGGTGAGTGCTAACTTCATACAGTATGTTTTCCCTGAGAATGTAATTCTGCTTTAAGAACCATTTCCTTACTACCTTACCCCTCCCCAGACCAAAACAGCATTTTAGCTCAAGCCAAAGGAGTGTTTATATCCAAAGCTTCTGCCTGGCAAATCCACATGGAGAGAGTCGAACAGGTTTCGGTAACAATCTTTGGCCCAATCAGCATCCCACAGCTGTCTCCTAAAAGGGGCCCCAATTCTTGCGGCCTGAAGAATAAAAGAAAGAATGATGGTTTTTGGAAAGAGCTGTCCATCTCCCTTTATATTTGGCAGGACTTTTTCTGTTCCCCATAATCAGCCTTCCAATATTGATATGTTGATCAGATACAATATGCAGTATATCTTTTATTTTAACCTTCGTCCAGAAACACAGATAAAGAATTGTTTGAAAGACTAGAAACTTTATATGAACTTTTTGTTGAAAGAAAACTAAATGGATTTATGAATTTAGGGGCTAAAAAGAGTTGAAAGAGAAGGGGAATGGAATTACCAAAATAAAAAGAGGGAAGGAAAAGAGTAAAAAGGTAACTGCACAATAGAAAGAATAGTGGAAGTGAAAATGCTGTATTTTTTATTATTCTTTAATTCATTATACTTTTATTTTATAGGTAGTCCTTGAATTATGACTAGTTCCCAGGTGCTATTCAGGTTCTGACCAGTTCTGGAGAACCAGTAGCAGAAATTTTGAGTAGTTAGAACAGCTGGCAAATGCCATCTCTGACTGCAGATTTTACAATCTTTCCCCTGCCATGCTCACCAAGCCACACCCACAGAACAGGTAGTAAAAAAATTTGAATCCCACCACTGGACTAGTTGCTTAGCACCTGGGGGCTATGTATAACCAGGATTGGAAATTAAGACAGTAGGGCCTTGCTTGTTTGAACTTTGGACACAATGCATTTGGGACACATTTATGGCTTTTTGCAGTGTTAGAAGAAATATCCGCCTGGTTCTGTTCCAAATAGGAAGAAAGACACTGGAAACATGGAGGCTGATTGGAAAGATGATTTAATGGAGCAGAACTATCAAGCACATGATCCTGGTGCAGCTAACCAGATGGATTTGAGAGGGGGGGGGGCGTATTTATATCCTCTCTTGGGCTTTGCACTTGAACTTCCTGTTCCTGTGCAAGAACATGTATTCTATTGGCTACTGCCAGACTCCCATGGGGCCATGCAGGGGTCATAGCTGAGGTTGTCTGAGCTCCCAGGTTTGGTTGAAGCTTACTGGATGATGCAATATCCCCAGGTGATTTTGCAATGCAGTGAGCCCTGCTGCTAGATGGGTTAATCATAAACTGAAAGTCTTCTGTTTTGTAGATAGGCTGGCCCAATCCTTTTCAATGGGCATCAAATATCTGCTGGGGGCAGGGAGCTGAAGCTCTGAGTTTCTATCTTTAGAAACATGTTTCTCCTGTAAGAAGTTAGCACCCACCCCTCTCCTAGAAAATGAAATATCCTAGGAAATATTAAAAAGGCAGAATATTTCCCCTAAAAAGAGTAGAAACTCTGAAGCAGAAACTCATCTCAGAACAAAAGCTCACCCCCATCTTTGTTAATGGGTGGGCCATTAAGGCCTGGGCCAGAATACTTTACATAACAAAGATCTCCAGGTCAAGCTATAGCAATTGCCGAAAGCCCTTTTCAGTGCATCATCATCCAGCAAGGCTCAACCAAGCCTGGAACTCAGGACAGCCTACAGAGAGGCCCCTGCATGGCCCCATGGGAGTCTGACAACCAAGCTTCAATTCAAATCCCAACAAAGGTTATAAAACCCAGGCACGCTCAGCGTATCAGTCCTTTTTTCTTGATCTCTTCCTTGAAGCATGTGATCATCCTTCCTTTTCACTCTGGAGCTCCAGGCCATGTGTTCCTCCTGTTCACCATTAAACCTTCCAAACAGCCTCCATGGTTCCTGTGTCTTTTTCCCCACTTGGAACTGAACCTAGAAGGATATTACACAACGGGTGGGTGCTAACTTCCTAGAAAGACAAGGGAAACCACTAGAATATAAACTGAAAGCAAACACCACTCTTTACAAGCACTGATGAAGTTACTTACTGTATAGGTAGTCCTTGCGTTATGACCATAATTGAACCCAACATTTATGTTGCTAAGTGAAACATGTTAAGTGAGTTTTGCCCCATTTTCTTGCCACAGTTGTAAAGTGAAACAGGATTCCCCATTGATTTTGCTCATCAGAAAGTTGCAAAAGCTGGTCACATGATCCTGGGAACACTGCCATTGTCAGTTGCCAAGTGTCTGAATTTTGACCATGTGACCATGAGGATGCTGCAATAGTTGTAAGCGTGAAAAATGGTCCTAAGTCACTTTTTTCAGTGCCGTTGTAACTTTGAACAGCCACTAAATGAACTGTTGGAAGAAACATCCTTCTGGGTTCAGTTCCAAGTAGGGAAAAAGACACTGGAAACAGGGAGGCTGTTTGGAAAGATGGTTTAATGGTGGACAGGATCACATGGCTTGGAGCTCCAAAGTGAAAAGTACGACCACATGCTTCAAGATGTTGGGTGAAGGAAAAGAAGGAAAAGGGGGAAGAGGTTGAAGAGACCCTTAGTTATATATACCCTCTGTTGGGCTGCATCTTAGTGTTTCCTGTTCCTGTATAAGAAATGTATCCCATTAGCTGTCAGACTCCCAGGGGCGGGGGTCTTAGCTAACTTTGTAGGCTTTGTCTGGATGACATAGCTTCATCTGAGTGCTGGCTGATGCAATCTTCCCAGGCCATGTGCTGAGATGGGCAGAGACCTTTGTTATGTAGAATACTCTGGCCTAGGCTTTAATGGCCCACCCATTAACAAAGGTGGGGGTGGAGTTTCTGCTTTTGATGTAAGTTTCTGTTTCTGAGTTTCTACTCTTTTTAGGGGAAATATTCTGCCTTTTTAATATTTCCTAGGATATTTCATTTTTCTAGGCGAGGGGTGGGTGCTAACTTCCTACAGAAGGACAACCTGTAATCTGGATAATGAAAATTCTGCATTAAAACAACCAAGCTAAAGCAACATCAAAGACTCCTCAGGTCATACTTATGACTCTTTTAGCTGCACAGATTCTAAGCTAAGCCCTGGTTTGACCTTTCCTTCCAGCCTAGCTGGCAGTTTCCCAACACTTCCACTTGTCTCTGCTTAGCTTGACCTGAGGGGTCCTTGATGTTGCCTTAGCTTGGTTGTTTTTATGCAGAGGTTTCATTACTCAAATTGTTATTTAACTCATTAGTGCTTGTAAACAGTGAGGTTTGGTTTCAGTTTACCCTGTCACTTGACCTTCCCCAAGTTCCACCATGCTGGGGAGATTCTGTAACTTCAGTAGAAAACAATAAAGTCACTTCCTTTAGCTATTTACAAGTGTCATTTGCATGTATTGTTACCCCAGCTGAATTGATTATTTCTGATTTTATTCACTTTTATTCAGAAATAGGCTGCATGTTATTTAGTGAATGGAATTGTCCACTGCAGGATTTCAATAAGTCTAGAAAGAAATACTCACAAATTTTCATTCAATGGGGAATCATCCACCCACATCCACCGTCTTGCCGGAAACATTCCTATCAACCCAATCCATAGTGACTGTGTTTCATCAGAAATACTCTGGATAAAAGTCTGTTAAAAAAGCAGTTGATTAGAGTTTGCTGAATGCTTTGATTTTGCTGTCTGTCATTCAGCAGACGTTGAATTCAATAATATTATATTTCAAGCCACTACATCTGAAGCAATCTATAAATGTACATTGTTTGTATAAGTATATCAATAACATATATATGGATGTAATGACACCTTTTCCCTCCAACTTTTTCCTAGCGTATTCCCACAGCTTGCATATCTTTGTTGATAGTGCCTTGCCATCTCTGTTTTGGATGCCTGCGAGGACCCTTTCCCTCCAACCGCTGTTTAAAATTCAAGGTTGGGTGTGTACTGAAGTAATTTATTTAGGATGGTTACAGTGAAGGCATTTAACAATATTTGTCAATTAGGACTGCCAGAATTACTAAGCTAGGTGGTCACATGACATTATGCTTTATGACTGAATCGCTTAGAGATAGAAATTCATAGATAGAAAGAATAGCAGTATAACAGAGCTAGAAGGAAACTTGGAGGTCTTCTAGTCTAACCCCATACTCAAGCAGGAGACACTATCATTCCAGACAAGTGTCTGTCCAGTCTCTTCTTAAAAACCTCCAGTGATGAAGTACCCACAACTTTTGGGAGACAAGCCATGCCACTGATTTATTGTTCTCACTGACAGGGAATTTCTTCTTAGTTCTTGGTTTTATCCCTGTCCTATTGCTGTTGCAACACTAGGACTTGTTTCTTAGAAGTAGTTCAGGGAAATGTACTGCAATATAATAGTCTGCTGGGTGTAGTGATTTACGTCCTGAACAAGAAACAAGGAGACTATGAATTCTATCCTTTAGGTGTGAAAGCTGGCTGGGTGACTTTAGGCCAGTCCCCCTGCCTCTCTTTCCAACCTACTGCACAGGTTGTCACTGTGGAGAAAATAGGCAGAAGCATTAAATACACCATTTATACAAGTAACAACAGTGGAATATGCATCTCCCGGTAATAATAAAGCATTTGCTGAAAAATGAAACCATCTTTTTTAATACCACCCTTGTGTTTAGGGTGCTCTTCAATTGTTCTTTATCAGACTGGAAGGGGCTACTGAATTGGATGCACATGGTTCACTGCTGGTTGTCTACTCTTCAACATCTTTAAGAGGAATATGTAGCTCATAACACATATAAAAAAGGTGGCGTTTCTAACACACAAGTCACAGTTGCTATCTTGGTTTATTTTTTAACATACTTTCTCCTCTTCCTCCCTCCCATAGGCATCTGCTGTAGGATAGCATCTGCTTAATCAACATACATAATAGCTATTCCATCCATCTTCATTACTCCCTTAACCTCTCCAACCCAAATCTTGACCTACCATTTCTTCCTGTTCCTTTAGCACCAACATTTGAGCACCTCTGGCTCTGCAGTCTTCCTGGCTTTTGTCCCAAGTCCCTGGTTCTTTGGAAATCCAGTAACATTTGCCATCATGATAAGACCAGTTTCCAGGACACAGGTGGCATCTGAAACTCTCTGAAGGTCAAACAAAAAAGATTCATTTTTTTACAAGAATCATATATGAACTTTTTAAAAGGGATGTGGAAGCTTTAAAGCTGCACTACAGTCATTCATGCATTTGCCATCACAGTGAGACACGGATAGGCCTCAATTTATTACCATACTGGAGTCTCCCCATTACTGTCCCAAGTCGTGATGGTCATTAAGCAAAGCTTCCATATGATCATCTTGCCTAACTAAGGTGACCAACTTTTTACAATGACAAGGAGGACACAAATAAATTGAAGAAAAAAAAAAAAACAAAGCCACTTGTGTGTGGCGCACTCTCTCAAAACAATTCTCCTGTGTGGAGCGCATGCGTCTCATAATCGTGTCTTGCTGCACTATACCGAGCCTTGATGAATCATCATGTCAAATACAAATACATCACACACAACGGATCGGATCAGCATCGATCAAATACGGAGATTTACAGATTAGTCTTCAAATATCAAAAAGGAGGACATGTAGGAGGATACTTTTTGAGACAGGACAGAACTTACAAAAGGAAGGCTGTCCTCCCTAAAGGAGGATAGCTGGTCACCTTACTAATAACCCCACCCATGATCTCCCCAATTTCTTTAAATGACCATGCAGGTTAAGTGGATCATTGGGTGCCTCAAGGACAGGAATGCCACAGGAGACATACTGTAGGTCCAGGTCTATCTGCCCCCCCATGCCTTCCAAGGCCTCCCCCATTCCCAGAGGCAGGTTGTGCTCTGCTTCCTGCTCTTTGGAGCCCACGCAGTCCTTGGGGCCTGCTTCCCACCCCACTGAGTCCCCCACACTCCTCCTCACTCCCTGTCGTGTCCGCAAAAGAAGCCAGGAGTCGGTGACTAAGTTTCAAGCTCTTTATTTAATAGTTGTGAACCGAACCGGCGAAAAGGAAAAAGCCCGCGGCTTTTATCCTTTTCGCTGCGGCGGCCGCGGCCAATGGCAGCGATTCAAGTCTCCCGCTCTTGGAGCGAGCCAATCGCGGGAGACCTCAATCGGACCAATGAGCGCGGCTCGCCTGGCCAATCAGAAATCCCCGCGCTTTAGCCAATCAAAGCGCGGGGATTTCAAGTATTCAAATTAAGGACAGAACACCCCTCCCCTCTTGGTATAGTCCATCACGTTGCGTAGTCACGTAGGTAGGCGGGGCTCCGTCTAGTCCTACTTGACCTGCGCAACTCAGTTGCAAGCTGGATTTCGGTCGGAGCGGTCATGTTCTTGGCTGCTCCCTCTTCTGTGCGAACCGGCTGGATGATCGGGCCGGTTCCTTCTCCGTGGCTCCCACCTGGGCCTTCCGGGTTGGTTGAGCTATGGGTATCGCCGCTCCTACTTGGCTTCTCCGAGTCGGTAGAGCTGGCTGGGTGGTTCTTCTCCGGTGGGGACTCGCGATGGCTGCGTTCCGGTAAGTACTGCTGGTTTATTTTTTCTTGCGTTTGTTTATTCGGGTATTCCCTCCCCCCTTGGTTCGTGTTTTGGGGGTTGAGGTCTGTTGCAGTTCGTGACCTGAGCTGGTCTATGTGTTGTTTCCAGGCTCGCCCATCGGTGGTTTGGAGCCGGTACGACCGTGGACCTGTGATTTGAGTGATGACGGCTGGGATCCATAGGGGGTCCCCCGTCAGATTTTTTGCGTACACTAAGTCACCGGGGGCAAAGGTCCGGTATTTTGTACTGGAGTCTGGGGGTCGCTCCGGGTTATATGTTGGGTGTAACCTGTCGAGCGGGGACCTCAGCTTCCTACCCATCAACAACTCGGCTGGGCTTTTGTTGGTAGTGGTGTTCGGGGTGATGTGTTGTATAAAGAAGAGTTTATTGATTTTGTCGTTGATCTCCCCGTGGTCCATTTTCCGGATGGTTTTTTTGGTAAATTGAACCATCCGTTCCGCCCTACCGTTCGCCGCCGGATGTGCCGGTGCTGTTAATGCGTGGCGGATGCCCCTCTCCGCCAGGAACCTCTCGAAGTCGAGGGAAGTAAACTGGGGCCCGTTGTCTGAGACGACGACGTCTGGGAGGCCGTGCGTGGAAAAGAGTTTGCAAAGTTCTTTAATAACGGCCTCCGTGGTAGTGGATTTCATGTCGCTTACCTCTAACCTTTCTGTGATCAGAAAGGTATGTCCATTCGTGGGACCGGCAAAGTCTAAATGGATTCTGGACCAGGGTCCCCTTGGTGTTTCCCAGTCCAGGATGGGTGCTGCGGGTGGGCTGGGTCTGGTCTCCTGGCATCGTTGGCATTTGGCTACCCATGCCTCTATCTGCTTGTCCATCCCTGGCCACCAACCGTAACTCCTGGCCAGGGCTTTAGTTCTGACGATGCCAGGATGCCCTTTGTGCAGCATCTCTAAGACCCTCCCTTGCAACCTGTCCGGGATGACCACCCTGTCACCCCACAAAATACATCCCTTGAGTAGTGAAAGTTCAGTCTGGCGGTTTCTGAATATCTTAACGGATTCGTCATTGTCCCTTTCAGGCCAGCCTTTTTCCACCCAATGTAAAATTCGCGCCAGACGCCTGTCCTTGATAGTTTCCCTGGCAATGTCTGACGCGGTAATGGGTAGGTTGGGCAAGTTTTCGATGCTAAGGTTGTTTGTTGTTGGTGCTGGGTCAGGATCAGAGTCTGGTAAAGGCGAGCGGCTTAAAGCGTCCGCGTGCGAAATTTTCTTACCTGGCTTGTGTAATAGTTCGTAGCTGTAGGCTGCCAGGAATTCGGACCACCTTGTCATCCGGGGTGATAAAATGTTCGGGGTGGCTCGGTTTCCAGCGAGGATGCCCAGCAACGGCTTGTGATCTGTCACAATGGTAAACGGGCGGCCATAAAGGTATTCGTGGAATCGCTTAACGGCGGCAACTATAGCCAAAGCTTCTTTGTCCAGCTGGCTATAGTTCCGCTCCGGTTTAGTTAGAGTCCTGGAAAAGAAAGCGATGGGTGCTTCTCTTTTGTCGGGGAGAGTATGGCTGAGGACAGCGCCGACGCCGAAAGGTGATGCGTCGCAAGTGACAACCAAGGGCAAGGTTTCGCTGAATTGAATCAGGACGGCATCGGAGGTGAGGAGGTCTTTGGTTTTTTGAAAGGCGGCTTGCTCTCGTCTCCCCCAAGTCCAAGTTGCCGCCTTATCCAGGAGCCTATGCAGAGGCTCCGCCGCCGTAGCTTTTTGGGGTAGGAAAACATTATAAAAATTCAGCAAGCCTAAGAAAGCCTGTAGTTCCGTTTTAGACTTTGGGGCGGGGGCTTCTTTGATGGCTTTCACTTTTTTAATTGTAGGGTGAATGCCCTGCCGGTCTAGAAGGTAGCCCAAGAATTCCACTCGCTCTGTGCATAGTTGGCATTTTTCTCGTTTTACTTTGAGTCCCGTTACTTTAAATTTTGTTAAGACCTCCCTGAGTCGGTTTTCTAATTCGGCTTCGTTTGGCGCCGCCACTAATACGTCATCAAAATAGGGCACCACCCCCTTGATGCCCTGTAGTAAACGTTCCATCAGGCTCTGAAAGATGCCTGGTGCCACGCTGACTCCGAACTGGAGCCGGTTACATTTGAATGCCCCCCGATGGGTAACGATGGTCTGGGCTTCCGCTGTTTTTTCGTCGACCGGTAACTGCTGATATGCCTGGGCAAAATCGAGCTTGGCAAAGACCTTGCCCCCTCCCAGTGAGTGCAGTAGGTGTTGCACGATTGGGACGGGGTAGGCGCTTTGTTGCAACGCGCCATTTAGGGTGGCCTTATAGTCCCCACAAATTCTCACGGACCCGTCTGGCTTGACTGGGGTCACTATAGGGGTCTCCCATCGGGCATGGTTTATCGGCTGCAATACCCCCTGTTTGACGAGCTTGTCGAGCTGCTCGTCAATTTTAGGTTTTAGGGCGAATGGTACCCTCCTAGGTTTTAGCCGCTTGGGGGGAACCCTAGGGTCTAGGTCGAATGAGATAAGGGGCCCCTGGTACTTGCCCAGGCTTCCGTCGAAGACCTCCCGGAACTCCTGGGTTAGCCGCTGTTCCCAGCCATCGTCGACGACGTGGTTGACTCCTGTCAGCGCGATGTCAAGCGGGGCGAACCATTGTAGGCCCAGCAGGCTTGGGCGGTCGCGATCGACGATTGTGAGTGGGAGTTGTTCGGTGCGGCCTTTGTAAGTTACATTAAAGTTCTTGGTGCCCACTACCGGGACGCGGTTTCCCTGATAGTCTTTTATAATGATTTTTTGGGCATTAATGTTCCTCTTATGGAGGGTGGGCACTAGCCGTTTAATCTCGTGCCATGCAATCATGGAGAGGTAGGACCCGGAGTCCACCTCCATCTTGCATGGTTGGCCTTCTATATGGACTTCTACGTGTACCTTTCTGGCGCCGTCGGAGATGGCGTGGCCAATGGTCACCGTCTGGTGGGTATCTTCCTTTCGCCGACTGTCGCCGCCTCTTGAAGATCGTTGGATTCGGTCCCATCGACCGTCCGATTGGCGATCTCTGGTCCTGGGCGGGGGACTTTCCTTCTTTCGGTCGTGATGTTCCCATCTGGGCGGGCTGCGGGTCTTTTTTTGGCGGCAAACTCGAGCGATGTGTCCCCGTCTTTCACAATGCCTACAGATAGAGTCAAAAAATCGGCATTCTGATCTGGGGTGGTCGCCGCCGCACCCGGCACAGTTGGTCCTCGACCTGCGACTTCTTCGGTTCCGCTGGTCGCCGCGGCCCGTCTGCACGCGATGTATGTCCTCCTCGTCTTCTGACGTGCTGGACGTAGACTGGAATTCTCCGTAGTATGCGGTTGATTCGTTTTTTGGGTCAGCCAACCTTTCCGGGTTGTTGTTTCCGCCCTTCGCGTCTGATTTTCGCATGCTGTCAGCGGAAGTGCGGGTTGCTTCTGCGGCTGCGGCTGCGGTGAGGGCGTCTGCTAGGCTGATGTCGCCTTTGGCCATAAGCCGGCTCTGGAGGGTAGAGTCCCATAGGCCGAGTACGAATCGGTCTCTTAGAAGGCTGTTCAGACCTTCAAACTCACAGAGTCCTCCTAGGCGCCGCAACTCGGCGACGAAATCGCTCAGTTTTTCGCCTGGTTTCTGATCTCGGCGGTAAAATTCATTGCGCCGGATTAGGATGGGGACCTCGGGGGCGTAATGGCGCTGCAGGATAGGTTCGAGGACGTCCCAGTCCATGGCGGTTGCGTCTGCCGGTTTGGCCAATGCCTTGGCCATCTGGAAGACCTCGGTTCCGCAGTGTGTGAGGAAGACGGCGCGTTTTAGCGGGCCCGGGGCGTCCTTCATTCCGGTGCACTCGAGGTACATGCGGAAATGGTCTGAAAACGATTCCCAGTCCTCGGTGGCGGGGTTGAAGGGGGCGGGCGGTGCGATTTTCGCCATCTCCGTGCTGAAACTGGCTCTTGTTGGACACGGGGTTCGGTTCAGGGTCGGGATCCCATCCTCGTCGCCAGTGTTGTGTCCGCAAAAGAAGCCAGGAGTCGGTGACTAAGTTTCAAGCTCTTTATTTAATAGTTGTGAACCGAACCGGCGAAAAGGAAAAAGCCCGCGGCTTTTATCCTTTTCGCTGCGGCGGCCGCGGCCAATGGCAGCGATTCAAGTCTCCCGCTCTTGGAGCGAGCCAATCGCGGGAGACCTCAATCGGACCAATGAGCGCGGCTCGCCTGGCCAATCAGAAATCCCCGCGCTTTAGCCAATCAAAGCGCGGGGATTTCAAGTATTCAAATTAAGGACAGAACACTCCCCATCACCAATCCCTCATTTATCTACTGTACTGTAGGTCTCCAGAGCTCACACTGGGGTAAGGACAGGGGTGAGATTCTACCAGTTTGCACCTATTCGCTAGAACCGGTTGTTAACATTCTAAGCAGTTCGAAGAACTGGTTGTTAGAAAAAATTACTGGCCTAATCCTGTAAGGAAGGCAGGAAGGAAACATTCTGGAGTTGCTTACAGAAACTGCCTCTCCATTAACTCTTATTACATTCTTGGCAGGACTAGACTTCCTGTCTCTGGAACTTCTCTGGAGTTTTTCCCCCCTCCTTTGCTGGCACTTTGCTTGTGTGAATTGACCATTCAAAGTTACAATAGCATTGAAAAAAGTGACTTATGACCATTTTTCACACTTCCAACTGTTGCAGCATCCCCACAGTCATGAGACGCCAGGCAAGGAGATGCATGCCTCGATGTGAGTGATATTGAATTGGCCACATGCAGCCAATAACATGACCACCAAGCCACGTTTACCCAGTCACATGACCACCAAGCCATGCCCACCAACTAAGCCACACCCACAGAACCGGTTGTTAAAATTTTTGAATCCCACCCCTGGGTAAGGATAGCTCCTCTGAAAATGGTTCCTGCTTCTGGGACAGAGCCATACAGCCTAGGGATGCCAAGGGGCAGTGCGGCCTGCTCTCCTTCCTCAATGAGGAAAAGATAAATGAGTGCTCAGTGATAGGGTATTGGGGAGAAAGATGTAGGATCTGGTGGGGTAGAAATGGAGATAAGGGCTAGGTAGGATAGATTTTTTCAATATTTGCAATATGGGTTTTGTAGTACTGCTGCACTGGCTAACACGGGTTTTCTTACATTTTAATTTTTCTTATTTCTCTTTCTCTTTAAAATGTATTGTTAATAATTGGCTATCATGGAGGAGATAGGCGGGGAGCCACTGCACTATCCCTGCAATTGGTTGTAAGGGTGAATCCGCCTGAATTTTATTCACGTGACCACAGAAGTGGTGCAGGAATTACTGTACAACTCTGAACTGTTATATGTAGCTTTGTGGATTCCGTCATAACTTTGAACTGTTGCTAAGCGACTGATAGTAAGTAGACGACTACCTGTATTTGCAGCAATTATATACTGAAACTATTCTAGAGGTATACTTCAAGTACTGAATCTGGAAAAAAAAATCTAAAATCAGGGACAACTGGGGAAGGGTGCAAAAATATCAAAAGGCGGCTGTATCAAACCACATGTAAAAACTGGGGGCATCAATTATATAGTCATGGCTACCATCTCAATTTTTTGGATCCCTCTTGCAGATGCTAAGACCAAATTAAATATAATGAGACCTTTTGGGTGGCTGTCTCTAAAAGCCTCCACCAGGGTGGCTTAATGCAGGTTGATTTTTCTTTTGGTTGAGAATTCAGAGGGGAAATGAAACTTGATTTATTGTCAGTTACATGATGAATATTTATTATTATTGCTAATTCATATAGAACACATGGTATGTGACAATACCGAAAGTTAATGAACCCCGATCAGCCAAGCTGTCATTTGTATTTTGTGTCTACTACCACTTTAATGTTTTTTTTATAACAGTCTGTGCTGTATTATCACAGTATTGTATTTCTTTCTGCAGCCTCCTACTAGTGGTGCCATTAATACTTTAGCATTCATATTATGCATAGTTATTGATCTACAACGTGCATGTTTGGTGGGGTCATTTTTAGGTATTAATATTACTGTAACATAGGATGTATAAAAAGATGGAGGGAATATAGAAAGGGAATATTCTGTAGAAAGATGCATTGATTATAAACCTCTAAAAATATAGACATCAATATATTTATAAAAGTTCTGTACCTTTCATCTGGAAATCCATCATGGCCAGGGTCTTCCCCTAGTTTTACACAGAGATTGTATTGTCTTTATAGTAGTAATAGGGCTATAAAAAGATTCCTTAAATATCCTCCTAGAGGATTAACTCATTGATAAAGAGTATTTATTTATTTTTAAAACAAATATCCCTCTTGATGCATTCCACAAAATAGCATTGCTTATTAGGAAAGCTGATATCATATAAGTTATAATATTTAAGTTTTAGAGCAACTGGAATGTGGTCCAAGTAATAATGAAACAGAAGTTCATAAGTGAATTTAGCAAAATAAGAAAAACGATAGTCTAATTTCAAACAATTTTCAAGTACATGAGAAAAAAAGGATATTGCCTGCATTTTGGGTTTTAAAAATGCCAATTGGTTAACTTACATTCTAATATGTTCTGTATATGTTTGTAATACTTATCCATTGTGAGAAAAGACAAAGGGTTTTATTTATTTATTTTAAATATCTAGCTGAGAATGTTGGATTAAGTTAACATCACTAGCACAGTTTACATAATGATAGTTTGCAGAATATAGTTATGGAAAACATCTATAAAGTATTTCAGAAGTGTTCTTAAGGAGGCCATAAAAGGACCATAATCTGAGCAATAGAGACTTCACTTGTCTTTAATATATATCTATACATATGCATATGCATATACATCTGCCATCATCAGGCTTCTGTATTGTGTTCATATGTGAATCAAACTTCTACAGTTGTGATTGCCCGAAATTTAAATCTGAAACCACTGTAAAAGTCTGACTCATACCACTTCTTGGAAATGATCAAAGATCTATATATGGAACACACTTCCTCACTAGTCCAACACATGGAAGCCACAGGTCATAGCATCAACTTCAATGGCACCAAAACCCTAGCCACTATAGAAAACCCCAACCACAGAATCATCAGAGAAGCCATAGAGATTGAAAAAAGACCAGAAAGCATGAATAGAAGAGATGATTCTACCAGACTGTCAATCATTTGGAAGCCTGCACTCACAAACAAAAAAATCTCCACACCACTAGCCAGATAAGCACCTGGGCACAAACAGATCCCCCCGATACCTCCCCCCTCAAACACACCCCAACCAGGCTCCCTAGCTTCCTAACAAATGATTGCCGTCCATTGACCCGGAGCCAAGCTGCACTAAATGCCTCTAATAAAGGGACACAATGTTGCCAGCCAACCAAGATACAAAAAGAGCCACAAAACAGACAAAAGATATTAGAAACACCAATCAAACAGAACACAGTAAACTCCAAGACCAATAAACACAGACCAAGACTCCCAACCAATCAGGATGAAGAAAAAACCATTCTGGCACAGCAATAGGCTGCCCCAAATTTAAATCTGAAACCATTATAAAAGTCTGATTCACAGACGAACACAATACAGAAGCCTGATGATGGCAGATGAGATTCTGCTGAAACGTTGCTACAATTTTAAAAGAACAACTACAATGACGTGGGAAAATACCCGAACAAAGCTGAATGCCATACATACATACATACACACACACACAATATATATATGTGTGTGTGTGGGTGGGTGGGTGTGTATATATATATATTTATATATATATATATATATATATATATATATATATATATATATATATATATATATATATATATATAATGTTTTCTGAGGTTCTCGCGGGTATTTGTATGTGGATCTTTGGTTATTCGGGTTTTCTCCCGCGTAAGATTGGAAGCATCTAGGCAACGTTTCGATGAAGTCTCATTCATCATCTTCAGGCTTGGTCTTCAGCGCTGTGCTTCTCAGAGTGATGTAAGCTTGCAGCTGCTTCTTCCTTTTAACTGCTAGTGGGGGTGTGACTTGATTGGGTGGGGGCTTGGCTGTGTTCTGATTGGGTGGGGGTGGGGGGGTGTTCTCATTGGTTGGGGCTTTGGCTGTTTGGTTATTCGGGTTTTCTCCCGCGTAAGATTGGAAACCCCCAACCAATGGAATATATATATTCCAAGAGAAAAATCTTCCAGATGCCCCAAACTATACGGCCTCCCAAAAATACACAAAGAAGGCATACCTCTCAGACCCATAGCAGCTCCAGAGGAGCACCACTACAAAACCTAGCTAAACACTTAGCAAAACAGCTACAGCCCCATGCTGAAACAGCAGCTTCACATGTACAAAACTCATACCACTTCTTGGAAAAGATCAAAGATCTACATGTGGAGCAAGAAGATCTGCTTGTAAGTTTCGACGTGGTTTCACTATTCACTCAAGTCCCGATAAAAGAGACCCTTGAAATCATCAAAAATAAATACCAACCAGCTAAACACCTCATGGAACTAACAGAACACTGCTTAATCAACACATATTTCATATACAAAGGACAAAGGTACAAACAAATTGAAGGAGCCCCTATGGGATCACCACTGTCACCCATCGTTGCAAACCTGTTCATGGAAGAATTCGAATCCAGAGCCCTGGCCAATGCCATCCACAAACCCAAACTATGGTTAAGATACATTGATGACACATTTGTGATTTGGCCCCATGGAAAAGAAAACCTAAACAATTTCCTAACACACCTAAACAGCACACACCCCAAAATCAAGTTCACCATGGAAATGGAAACAAACAAACAACTACCATTCCTAGATGTACTAATCTACAAAAAAACAGATGGCACACTAGGACACACCGTATACCAGAAGAAAACACACACTAACCACTACCTCAATGCCCAATCCCACCACCACCCAGGACAGATAAACTCCGTGGCTAAAACACTAATTACAACTTTAAAAGCACAACTACTATGACGTGGGAAAATACCTGAACAAAACTGAATGCTATATATATAAATACCTGCAAAAACATAACACACACACACACACACATTTACTATAATATATATCCCTCAATATATATATATCCCTCAATATCCCAAAGCTGGTATTCCCACCATTTGTGGAAAGACAAGTGATACTTAACATCTCAGATCTTTCTGACATCCGCATAAAATGGAATTTTCTCAAAATTCAGGAGATTGGATATAACATATTCCCCATCCTTATCTCACAGGGAGAGAATAGTGGCATTACCTGTTGAGTTAACTGGGACTTGTTTACACAAAAATGTCTGCAAGCGAGAGACAACATTCTCTAATCTGTGCTTAATTTCTGTGCCATTGCTGGTCTCCCGAGAGTCAACAGATTTGTCAAAAGCCTCTTTGTATTGTCTTCTCTGAAAAGCTTGAAATTCAAACAGAGAATAAATAAATTGAGGAAAGGAAGATATTATTATCCTTTTTTCCTAACCCATTCTCCACTCTTTCTTATTAATAATCTGATTATGATTTAACTCAGAACATTTTGTTCCTCTGAAAGAGTAGGAGGAAACACTTAAAATATATAAATAATAAGATAAAGAAGAAGTAATACTATTATATCCAGGCCAGAGGTGGCATTTAGCAGGTTCTGACCAGTTCTGGAGAACCGGTAGCGGAAATTTTGAGTAGTTTGGAGAACCGGCAAACACCACCTCCGACTGGAGATTTTACAGTATCTTTCCCCTGCCATGCCCACCAAGCCACGCCCACTGAACCGATAGTAAAAAAATGAATCCCACCACTGATCCAGGCTTAGGTGAGGAAGAAGAAGCAAGCACAAGCATGATTTAGATTTGATAATACAATTAGAAAGCCCAGATGATTTCAAGTTCCTGTTAACACCCACAATCCCTTCCTTTCTCTGTGTGAATCAATCACATGGTTTCAGCCACCATCATGGCTTTAATGACACACACACACACAGAATCCTACCTCACAGAATTGTTGTTGTGGGGAAAATAGGAGGAAGGAGTATTAGACATGTTCACTGCCTTGAGTTATGTTAGAAATAATAAAGGCAGGATGCAAACTAACTAACCAACTAGCAAACTAACTCTGGCTTCTAGCTGATATCTATGATTCCTGGCATGATTTCCTAAAAGTTTCTCTGAATGAGTGAAGACATTGTAAAGTATAATAGCTATAATACCTTATTAGTGAATAAAATTCCAAACAGGAGAACTTTAATGTGGTTCAGAAGAGTTATCTTCTATGCCATTAAATCCTGGTATTTTGTAAGTCCCATCGGATGAATGAGACCATGGGAAACCTAAAATTATTTTGATTTGAGATTGGCTATAATAACAGAATCTTGTAAATCTGATTTGGTTGAACTTCTCCACCACCACCTCCTTCTCCTCGTAGTTCAGTGAAGTAATGAACTGTCTGACTTGCTTCCAAATATTATCTTACTGTTCTTACATTATCTTCCTGTTCTTACATTATCTGCATGTTGCTGACTTTAAAACTATTTCAGTCTTTTTTTTTTTGCCTAGACAATAGCTCCTGCATATCCTCATCAAAGTAATTTTCCTTACTTTATATAAATTTCAAAATATTCAGAGGTTCAGGGCAGAAGGTATTGAATTTATAGCAACTCACCACAGATACGTAATGCTATCACAGCTCCTACTAATAGGCTGACCACAATACATCCAGCCCCAGTAATGATCCAACGATAACAACGGTATCTCAGCAGACGATCTACAAAACAACCCAAGGATAATGTTGAAAGAAACATCCATCTGGTTCAGTTCTAAGCCAGGAGGAAAAAACTGGAAACATGGGGGCTGATTGAAAAGATGGTTTAATGGTGAAGCAGAAGCACATATTTGTGTCTCTGGTGCAGCTGACCACATGGAGTTGAGAAAGAGGGGTATTTATATCCTCTCTTGGGCTTTGCACTTGAGCTTCCTGTTCCTGTGCAAGAACATGTATTCTATTGGCTGTTGACAGCCTCCCATGGGGCCATGCGGAGTCATGCTTGTCTAAGATAAGTTTGGTTGAAGCTTGCTGGGGGTGATGCAATGTCCTTAGGAGATTATGCCACATGGTGAGCTCTGTTGCTAGATGGGTTAATCCTATTATGTCCTGGAGGGTCATGTCTTAATCCCATTACCCTGGAGCTGAAGGTCTTTTCTGCTGTAGATAGGCTGGCCCAGTGTGCTGTCCAGACAGTTTATAGTTAATTGGGATATTGGGGTAGTTAGTTAGGAATTGGGAGCTGTCCCCTTAAGGGAATGCATCATGGTAAATGTAGTTAAGGCATCCTGAGAAATGTAGTCCATGTCATGTGGTCACATCTGTAATCCTGATTGGTCACTGAATTGACCCTTGGTGGGTTGGGGGAGGTTTCTTCACTCTTGCCTGGACTCCAGCAGCATGCTGGTGCCTCACCCCCTTGATTCTTCATTATGGGGATGAAAAGAGCACTATCCTTTTACACTATGAATTCAGCTATGCAAATATTGGACATTGAGATGAATCTCAACGTAACCGTGAGTTACATATGAGGGTACCTGATGAACCAATAAAGAAACTTTGTATGGAAGCCTTTGTAGAGTTTAATCTGTCTGCCTTTATATTCAGCTAGTAATTAAAGGACAGAACGCCCAGTCTTTCTTAATGGGCATCACATAACTGCTGGGGGCAGGGAGCTGCTTTCTGTCTTTAAAACATGTTTCTTCTTTTATCATCCAGGAAAATATTCGTGTGTGTGTGTGTGTAGTGTATTTTACATACATACATAAATACACCCACACCCACCCACATATAAATTGTATATGCTGATAGATAGATAGATAGATAGATAGATAGATAGATAGATAGATAGATAGATACCGTGTTTCTCCAACAATACGGCCTCCACCAATAGGAAGCCCCACCATGTTTCCTTGGCATAAAATCAAATTAAGCACCTCCCCCCAAATTTAGGCCTATTTTAAAACATGCAAAATAAGGGGGAAGGGCAGGGGACTTGCCGTTAGGAGCGCCCCACGGGCAGCAATTCCTCGCCACCAGCCGCTCCTAACAGGTGATCATGGCGAAACGCGGAGAGCTCCCTACTCCCACCTTTGCTGCAAACACCTTTGGCAACCGCCGCTGTTGCTTTCCCTTCTGCCCATTCCGCCAAGTTTGGAGCTGCCGCTTCTGTATTTGGAGTGCTGCCACCATTTGGGGCTCCAAACAGCGGCAGTGCTCCAAACGCGGAAGCGGCAGCTCCAAACATGACGGCGGGCGATCTTTTTATTTTGGTCCGCGTGAAGCTCAGAGCGAGCAAGAGAGGGAGACTGTGATGCCTCCATCCGAGATGGCAACCTCACTAGTGGATCACAATGTGGCTGGAAGCCCGAATCGGTGGGAAACCATGGCGATCTTTTTGGACCGAGAGGAAAGGGAGAGAAGAGTTGCGAGGCGTAATTTGCAGGAGGAAGTGGGTGTACCCCACAGCAGGGAGCCCAAGGAAGAAGGGCCGGTAGGTAACGGAGAGTGTCCCGTAGCTCCGGAAGCAGCCTAGAGACGCGCCTGGGAAGAGGTGCCTTGTAGTCCCCAAGCCAACTGCGTGTGCCGCCTTTAGTTATGTGCACTCCACGCTTTGGGCATCTCCGTGTGATCGCGACCCTGTCCTTTCCACCTGGCACCCTTGCTGCTTTCTGGCTCTTTAGCAACCGGCTTCGCCTTTGGAGCACTGCCGCTGTTTGGAGCTCCAAATGGTGGCGGAAGCTCCAAACATGATGGTGGGCGATCTTTTTATTTTGGTCCACGCGAAGTTCAGAGTGAGCATGAGAGGGAGACCGTGATGCCTTGCTAAAGAGCCAGAAAGCAGCAAGGGCGCCAGGGGGAAAGGACAGGGTCATGATCACATGGAGATGCCCAAAGCACGGAGCGCACCTAACTAAAGGCGGTGCATGCAGTTGGCTTGGGGACTACAAGGCAGCATCTGCACCTCTTCCCGGGCGCGCCTCTAGGCTGCTTCCGGAGCTACGGGACGCTCTCCGTTGCCTACCGGCCCTTCTTCCATATTTGTGAGTCTGCCAATAGGCCAGAATTTCCCAGTTCTTCCTTTATGCTCCCTTTAATCTTTCTCTGTTGTGCTTTTATAGCATCACCAAAATAGTCAAGATGTTTCTCAATTCCAGAAACTTTAAGGTGTGAAGACTTCAACTCCTGGAATTTCCCACGCTGGCTTAAAGTTGATAAACACTCTTCTAGCAGCTTCACATTTATTTCCTGCCATCAAAACATTATCGAGAACAATAATTTATTTGTTGATGTCTTGGTACTAGCTGTTTATATGGTTTGGCAGTCTTGGGTGGGATTGGGTGGGCTGCTTGAGAAGAGCAAAGCCAGAGACATTGCAGGCTGGTAGAGTTAAAAAAAAATCCAGGGTGGTGTCTGCAACTATTTCAACACACACAAAAGTGACAAGACTTTGATCACTTATTTGTGGCCATTATCTTGCTTATTGGCACTCTCTCTGTGGATATTCCTAAACCAAAATAATTCAGGGCAGTAATTAGTATACAAAAATGCAAAATGAAAATGTTCCTTTATGGATTCCAAATTTAATGTTTGGAAATTTACCCTGACTTGGACCTAGATATCTTATTCAGTGATAAAATATTTTCTGTCTCCTCAATCATATCCAATGACATTTTGAATTGTGAAATTGGGACCTAACTGCTTCACTGGCTTTCAAATTAAAAGCTGAGATAGGCAAACAATCAGATTTGTAGCTCCTCCAATCATCTAAATATATCTAAATATATTATATATATTTATATATATCCGATCTAAATATAGTATATAAAATCATATATTGCAATGTCCTACTTGCAAATGAATACTTCAGCTTTAATCATAACAATACAAGAGCACACAATAGATACAAACTCAGGGTAAACCGCACCAAACTTGACTGCAGAAAATACGACTTCAGCAACAGAGTGGTCACTGTTTGGAATACCCTACCTGACTGTGGTTTCTTCCCCAAACCCCAAAAACTTTAACCTTAGACTGTCTACTATTGACCTCACCCCCTTCCTAAGAGGCCTGTAGGAGGCGTGCATAAGCACACCAATCATGCCTAACGTCCCTGTCCTATTGTTTTGTTTTTTTCTTATAAGTATCTATCTCATGTATTCAAAACTACTGTATATTTATTCTTATACCTGTATCTTGTAAGCGATTGACAAATCAAATAAATACTAAAATATAACCATGGTTGCTATCAAATTAAAGCTACTCTTATCAGAGGAAGACTGCCAGTCTGTTTCCTTTGTGAAGCATCAGATACTCTATAAAGTATCAGAACAAAGGATGAACGAATGTGCTGAATTAGAAAAGCATTTTCATATATATGTTTTGGATGTCTTCTCAAAAATCCTTCCAGGAGGGCAAATATTGACTGGTCTAAAATCAGCCATTCAGCCTCATAGCTGGGAGGATTGGAATCCAGCATCTCTCAGTCCATTTAATCTAACATTCCTTGCAATGCTTTCCCCATTGAAGCAGTCAAAAATATTTAGCACATGTGGCAATCAAACTAACAGACAAACAAACTAACAGCGGAAGGAAGAATGTAGAGAGAAAACGTGCTATTTTCTACAGACCCAGCCTTCCACATGTGTTTACAGATCTCATAAAATGTTATTTTACCTGGTTCTCGAGACACAGACATCGGACTTTGCTGTTTTCTGGCTTGTATGTTAAGCGCCAAGTAGCCTTCCTCATCCTCCATTTGACAAAACGTTTTTCAGAGTGCTCTTTGAAGAATGTGGTGTTTGTGTGTATGTGTGTGTTTGTGTGTGTGTGTGTGTTCTTTTCTGAGCCTGCAGTTCTGTGGAAGAAGCAACAGAACTGGCCACTTGTGGTAGAGAAGCAACAGAGGGAATGAGGCCTCTAGCTTGACCATCTCTCAGCACCTCTGTTCTGCTCTTGATGGCTCAATGGTGCCAATGAATTTGTTTCCAAAAAAGGCTGTAGAGAAAGGTCACAGGCCAGCTCTGGTTCACTTAGAGCCTTTCACTTCATTTTTCCCCCTGTGAGAAAACAGCCAATATGTACTGTATCAACTGACTACAAAAATGTGCAGGCCTTCCCATTAATGCCCAAGCCTATCTGTCTGAAGAATGCAAGGTGAAAGGTTGAACTGTTAAATGCTTTTTGTACTTCAACCAAGATTAAATTATCTCAGGATGTAAATACCCATAAAGGATCTGAAGGCTCAGATCCTTACCATGCTGGATCTAAAGAAAAAGAAGTATTTGTCAAGCCAATAGATGCTTCTAGCGATGCAGCCGCAACATTTATTTAATATGCTCATATTTTATGTATTTTTAAATGTATTTACGACCCATTTCACTCTGAAAAAGCAACTCCGGATTTCAGATTTTATTACCTTTTTTCATTGTTCTTTTTCCCATCCACTTGTGATCAATTATAATTACAAGATCCTTAGAGTTTTGCCAAGCCAAATACAGGTAGTCCTAGACTTATAATAGTTCATTTCGTGATTATTCAAAGTTATAACGGCACTGAAAAGTGACCTATGTTTGTTTTTCACACTTATGACCTTAGCACCAGCTCCATGGCCACATGATCAAAAGAGAAATGAGAAATCTAAATTTAACACTGTAAACACTACAGGTGGTCCTCAACCCAAAAACTGAGCCCAAAATTTCTGTTGCTAAGTGAAACTTTTGTTAAGTGAATTTTGTGACCTTTCATGCCACAGTTGCTTAAGTGAATCATTGTGGTTCTTAAGTTAGGAACACGGTTGTTAAGTGAGTCTGGTTTCTCATTGACTTTACTTGTCAGAAAATCGCAAAAGGTGATCATGTGACCCTCGGAACGCTGCCATTGTCATAAATATGAGTCAGTTGCCAAGCATCCAAACTTTTACTACATGGCCATTGGGATGCTGCAACAGTCACAAGGGTGAAACACGGTCATAAATCACTTTTTTCAGTGCTGTTGTGATGATCCGGGGCATGGCCTATAAAAGTAAACACTTTTTTAGGGTCCTCTATCATTTTTAAAACTGGGATGAGATCCCGAGGGGAAAAAAAGATTAAGAACCACAATTTTAGAGGACAGACTACTATGTGTGCAATATTTCTCTGTTAACTTTTTCTTATTCCTTGGGATCCAGACAAAAATAAACAATTCCTTTGTGCTTTTCTTCAATTCTATGAAAAAACTAGTTCCACTGTGATTTAAAAAATACTAGCACTAAGGAGAAAGTTTATCTTTGAGAAATATTTTGTTCTCGTTTAGGTTACTTTGGAAAAATCATCACCTAATTTTTATGTTTGCAAATCTAGTGGAAGATTTGAAAAAATGTTTCTACTCAGTTCTGAGTAATATATACAGATTTACAGCCAAGTTTGAAGTCTGTCCCTGAGCTATGTGTCCATTAGAATTTCCCTTAGAGGATCAGATTCAACCGCATTGAAGGAAATTACTCAAGACCTATTTACCTCAATCAACAATAAGATGTGGTTAAAAGATTTACTTTATCCTTTGGCCTTATCCAAAGGCAAGAGAATTGCATTGTAAATTTAAAAATGACCAAAAACACATTATAATTGAAGCTATTTCAAATGCTAGCTGTAATAAGCCTAATAAGTCTGTAGCTTTCTTAAGCCTTCTAGGCATTAAGTGTTCTGAACTAAGCAAACTCGTTAGCTTGCAATTCTAATAGTTTTCCTTCCACAACAGGCTCGTAAACCTGCACTTCTGATTGGCCTGCTGATAGCGGATCGTGATTGGTCGTTGTTGGCTGATCTGATTGGCTGATAGCGGGTCGCCGCTGATTGGACACTCCCAGCGCGGCAAACTCAAATCATTGGGTGTTGTGACAGCAGCCAGTTCTATAAAAGGAGCTGCTGCTGCCCTAGTATTTTGCTCTGTTCTGAAGTCACTAATAAAGAGTTGGAGTCACTATTGGATGCCTCGTCTCCGTTCTTTGCGCCCACTCTCCCAGATCTAACATTAAGAATTAGGACTTTTACATAGAAAAAATACATTATACCACAAAGCAAAACTTCGCTTCTCCCTCACCACCATTCTTCTTTTTTTTAAACAACCCTGTAGAGAAAGAGAACAGTTCTCTACCATGAAATTGCATATACATAAAGTCCAGAGATGTAGTTCTGCATTTCCCACATAATTTGCAGTTTAACTTTCATGATTTTTTTTAGACAGGACATGACACCATAAAGCTCAGTTTACAAATCTCAATGGATGAAGCAAAACCAAATAAACCACATCGTGACTTACAGTCTTGTGTTAATTGTGCTGTCATGTTAAACCATCATGTTAATGTTTTGGCTTCGCATGTGTTATCTTTTTATTAGAACCCATTTTATAGTTTATCTTGCTATAAAATGCTATATTATATTAAAAGGATCCTGTTTGCTGTTTTCAGGGGCTTTTAGGTTGCTTTGATAAAGCTATCAGTAGCTTTATGCAGGTAGTCCTTGACTTATGACCATAACAAAGCCCCAAATTTCCGTTGCTAAGCAACACAATGGTTAAGTGAGTTGTGCCCCATTTTATAAGCTTTTTTTGCTACATTTGTTTAGTGAATCATGCGATTGTTAAGTGAATCTGGCTTCCTCCCATTGACTTTGCTTGTCGGAAACCAGCTGGGAAGGTTACGAATGGTGATCATGTGACCCTGGGAAAAGGCAGCCATCTTAAATACATGCCTATTGCCAAGCACTCAAATTCCGATCATATGACCATGGGGATGCTGCAATGATGGTAAGTGTAAAAAACAATGGTAAGTCACTTTTTTCAGCACCGTTACATCTTTGAACAGTCACTAAACAAATGGTTGCTAAGTCAAGGATTATCCCTACCTTTTTAATTCCAGATGTCCATTCATATGCAAAAACTCTGTAGGCATATTCAAGGAAAGGAGAGATATAGGTGAAATACAATAAATCTTCAACACATTTAATATAATAAAATGCAATTTCAAGAGGTTTTTTTCAACTGGATTAACCAAATTTTTGTTTATGTGATGGCTGCAAAAAATATGATGGTGATAGTGATAATGATGATTTTTTATTTAAGTAAACAGAATACTGTGTTGGAAGAAACATCCATCTGGTTCAGTTCCAAGGCACTGGAGACAAAATGGAGGCTGGAGGCTGATTGGAAAGAAGATCCATTTATTGATGAAGCAGAACCAAGCAGCACATGGCTTCTGGGCAGCTGACAACATGGAGTTGAGAATGGGAGATATTTATACCTTCTCTTGGGCTTTGCACTTAAACTTCCTGTTCCTGTGCAAGAATGTTGGCTGTTGTCACACTCCCATGGGCCATGTACAAATTCTTAGAGTTTGTCTGAGCTAAGCTTGGTTGAACTTTGGCTGAGGCAATGAAGGGGCTTGTTGGGTAATTCCTATTGTGGTTGAGGGATAATCCTATCTTTGTTTAGACCTTGCTGCAGGGAATTTGCTTATGAATAGAGCTATCTATTTATCTCGTAAGTGCTGACATCTGCTATTAAGAAAGGTGGGGGCTGCTTTCCAAGAGCATGTTTCTCCATTTTTTATTAAGTACTTGGACATGGGTCAGAGTAAATGGAGACAGCCTCTGAATATGAACTTTCAGCTCTTTATTGCATAGTGACTTCTCAAAATAACAACAGTGAACTCTGCCTTATATAGGCAACCCTTGTGAGAATTGTCCAATAGCGAGCTATGAACGCTAGCTCTTTTAACCAATAATAATCCTCTGTTAAGGACCAATCGGATTCCTAAGAACTAACCAATCCGATCTGGCCACCTAACAGCCAATCAGAAGTGCAGGGCCAGAACCCTGCACTTTACCTCAAGCTCATACTTTATTAACTATGGTACATACACAACATTTTTCATCCAGGGAAATATAATATTCTGCCTTTTTAATATTTCCTAAAATATTTCATTCTTCTAGGAGAGGAGTGGGTGCCAACTTTCTGCAACTGTAAACTGGAAAAGACAAAACTGGTTTAACATGTTAACTTTGATTGAATTGGCATAAAACAATTTGCGCTCTTACTCAGACTTTCCGACTGCCAATGGCTTTTGTCTCATCTCTCCTTTCCCACTTTGATTCTATGAACACCCACTTTTTCACAAGTACTTCAAACAGTGCAGCTATTTCCTCAAAGAAATTAAACAGTATATAGCTTTGTGGGTTGGCATTAGTAGTAAGGGCCCGAGTGCCTCACTCTGTTAATTTGCAGGCTTTGGGAATAATAGAACGATGGTTTCAACCTTCTCCAGTTGCTGGAAATGTCTTTAGAGTTTTCCACCATTTATCTGATAGTCATAGAGAGGCAGAATAATGTTGAGGCATGGGAAGTCCTCCCAGGTCAGTCCTGGAAGGACAAAATTGTGACAGTTGTTGAAAACACAGACTGTGTGATGGGGCTTTTCTTCTGGCCAATCACATTGACTTTAATAATGCAAAGGCTGGAAGTAGAAGCCACCTGATGGACTTGCTAGGCATGAAAGCTTATTCTGCTATAATGTTCTCTCTCTGTGTATGTGGATCTGTGCTGACCCCTAGTGACTCCCTCAAAATTCCTGCACTTTTCACTAGAAGATGGGAACCCACTGGTGACAGTAAAAATAACAATTGTAAATAAAAACTAAATAAGGTGTCAAGAGTGTAGGAGGTGAAAACTGCAGTGTTTTTTTTTTAAAAAAAGCAGATTAACTTCATTAGAAATTAATACCAAAGTGTGAAGAAACATGGGCATAACAGGAGCTCTTAGATTTATATTCACAGTGCTTTACAGCCCTCTCTAAGTGGTTTACAGAGCCAGCTTATTGCAGTGGTGGGATTCAATATTTTTTAAACTACCGGTTCTGTGGGCGTGGCTTGGTGGGCATGGCAGGGGAAGGATACTGTAAAATCTCCACTCAGAGATGGTATTTGCTGGTTCTCTGAACTACTCAAAATTTCCATTTCTGGTTCTCTAGAAGTGATCAGAACTTGCTGAATACCACCTCTGGCCTATTGTCCCCAAACACTTGGGTCCTCATTTTACCCACCTCAGAAGGACAGAAGGCGAATCAATCTTGAGGCAGTCAGGATTGAACTGCTGAACTGTTGGCAGCCAGCAGGCAGCAGAATTAGCTTGCAGTACTGCATTCTAAACACTGTGCCACCGTGGTTCCTTACCCCAGTATAGTAGAGTCTACAGATTAATCCAGTATAGTATAGTATGGTATGGTATGGTATGGTATGGTATGGTATGGTATGGTATGGTATGGTATGGTATGGTATGGTATCGTATGGTATCGTATGGTATCGTATGGTATCGTATGGTATCGTATAATGTAGTGTGGTGTGGTGCGTGATTGTATGGTGAGATTTTTGTGTGGTGTAGTGTGGTGTGCGTAGTGTAGTGGGTATAGTGTGGTGTGGTGAGGTGTGAGTGTGGTGTGTGTAGTGAGGTTTGAGTGCGGTGTGTGTATGATGTGTGTGGAGAAACATTGGGAGTTTGGGATATGGGAAAATAACAGAGATGGTTTCAGTAGATAGTTGCTAAGGGGAAAACTTTGAAAAGTCCAACGCTTAATGCTATGAATTTCTGCTGGTTGGGCAACAGGTGAACCTATCTTTCCAAACCAAGACACATGGATTCCAGTAACTACTAGTATTTGAGATTGAAATTGTTTTTATAGCACACAAGAAAACATCTCTAATTAAATGGATCATGTCCCAATGTAAGCATCCTGCCTAAACTGGTTTCTCCATATCAGGACATATTAAAATAATTTTGATACCCAGAATACCAAACCTGCCGATTTATTAGATTTAAGGAGCTCAGCCCTATGAAAAAGACATGAGTCATTAGGTTATAGTAAAATTTGGCAGAATTCCTGTTTCCTTTATTTGTTTTTCCATCTTGTGTCAAGTCTGACATTGTGAAAATAAAGGGATTTTCTATCCAAAGAATTCAGACAGTATTAAGAAGTTCTTTTTGAGGCAGGAGGATTAATTAGAAGTTTGTCTCAAATCAAGATGTAACAAATTACTCTTAGCAGTTTATTATTTTTACAGCAAAAGTTACGTGAGTTTAAGTTGTCTCCTTATTTGTCCCACCAGTCAGTCCCTGAAGGAGAATAGATGATTCTGGAAAGTTCTCTGGTGCAGCTTGTCATCATTTCCTCAAGCTTTAAGGAAAAGTCTTGGTTCCTGAGAGAAATGAACACAGAAGCACAATACTGAACCCAAAAAAACTGTCGGTAGATTTTCAAATGGTGCCTTTAAGATGTGGGCACCATTTTCAAAGAGGTCCAACCTATGTAGCAGGCAGCCCTTCACACTAGGCCAGTTCAAGACACAGGCAAAGCAGAGATTCCAGGACGCTCTTCTCTGTAGTAAGGTAGAATAAGAGAATTTTATTTATTTTTGTTTATTATATGTGTCTTACCATTATTATTTTTACAAATAACCCAAGATGGAGAACATACTCTACATTCCTTCCTCCTCTTATTTTCTCGAAAACAACAACCCTGTGAGATGAGTTGGGCTGAGAGAGAGTGACTAGTCTAAAATTATCCTATTTAGTATAAGGGGAATACAGAGCATGTTAGATTGATTTTTGAGATTAAAGTACCAGGCTAAATGTTATCAGACTGTGTAGTTCTAATCCTACCTTTCTGGCTTTCATGGCTAAAACAGAACTCACAGCCTCCTGATGTCTGGTGCCTTAATCTTAACCTTAAAAGTCCATCTAAGGTGCTCTGTGTTCTCCTTATATTAAACATGGTGGAGTTTATGGAATCCAAATGCAGGACCCAGAGTACGTAATTAAGGCTTGCTGCAGTGTTTACTGTTATCAGTGTGCATTGGAGAAATTCCCTTCAGAAAATAGTGGGAGAAAAGCAGGGGCGGGATTCAAATTTTTTAACAACTGGTTCTGAGGGCATGGCTTAGGTGGTGGGTGTGGCTTGGTGGCCATGTGACTGGGTGGACATGGCTTGATGGTCATGTTATTGGCTGGGTGTGGCCAACTCAATATCATTCACACTGAGGCACGCATCTCCTCGCCTGGCCTCTTTTGACTGTGGGGATGCTGCAACAATCGTAAGTGTGAAAAATGGTCATAAGTCACTTTTTTCAGTGCCATTGTAACTTTGATTGGTCACTTCACACAAGCAAAGTACCAGCAAAGGAAGGAAAAAAAACTCCAGAGACGTTCCTGAGACAGGAGGTCTTGTCCTGCCAAGAATGCAATAAGGGTTAATGGAGAGGCAGTTTCCATAAGCAACTCCAGAATGTTTCCTTCCTGCCTTCCTTACAGGATTAGGCCAGTAATTTCTTCTAACAACCGGTTCTTCAAACTGCTTAGAATGTTAACAACCGGTTTTAGCAAATAGGTGTGAACTGGTAGAATCCCACCCCTGGAGAAAAGGATGCTGTCAAGCTTCTCCCAGCTTGGATGTTTAGGAAAGACCCTCAAATCCATTTGTAGCAAAAGGTATACTTTTGCTAAAGTCAAGTGGTTACAGCGCAAGAAAAGCTAAATCTGAGTATTCCCACTCAAAGCCTTCCTTTCCCCCTTCTCCCAGGTCCTCTCATCTTGACCAATTTTAAGAGCCCAATAATATTAGGAGTTTTGGTAACAGCTTTAAGATTTGGTGCTACTTTGGTGGAGTTTTGCATTTCATTCTCATGCTCATGTTGTTAGTTCAGCCTGTCTATTCTAGATTGACACCTCTGGTTTCTGTCATCCTGTCATCCCCCTTCCCTACGTCCCCATTCTCCCCCTCCCTGCATTTTATGGCAGGATGCCAACAAAGCAAAGTAGACTGAAGCTATTATGGTGATAGACTTGACAGATTCACTCATATTTATACATTTCAAAATGGAAGGGGATTTATATGCATACATACACATTGGTAATTAATAACATAACTTGTTAGATCTGGGGTAGTTCAGCTCTTTATTTAGAATTAGAATAGTCTGAAGAATACAAGCTGCGGCAGCCCCTCATATAGGGCTGGCTCGCGGCTCGGCGGCCAATGGCAGCGCTTTGAATCTCCCACGATCGGCGGAGCCAATTGCGGTAGATTCCTAGCGCTTGAATCATGGCCGGGGTTTTGACCAATCAGGTCGCTGTCTGTCCAGACCAATCAGTTGCGAGGATTTGGAGTATGCTAATATAGCACACCCCTCCCCTCGTGGTTTCGTCTGTCAGTGCGTCGTGACGTAGTCGCGTAGGTAGGCGGGGCTTTGTACCTGCCTAATTGACCTGCGTGGTTCAGTTCTAGCGTGGTCGTCGACTGGTTTGGAGGGATTCTCTGTTGTTCCGATTCCCTGGGATGGAACCACCTGGAAGGGTGAGCCGGGCCTTTCTTGATAGCTCCCTCCTGGTCTACTCGGGCTGGTTGAGCTGCCGCTCCTGTTGTTCCCACCGGATCTTTCCGGGCTGGTTGAACTGGCTTGGCTGCTCCTTCCAAGTGAAGATTCCAGGGATTCGTGTCCTGTTGGTCCTGCATTTACAGGTGAGTAGGACCGGTTTATTTGTGGTTTATTTGTTCTGAGTGGGGGTGTTCTGCTTGCGCTGGGAGGTTCCCTTCGACTCTTTCTTTAATGCTTGCCGTTCCCCCCCCCCTTTTAGTTTCTTGCTTGGGTGTATGGTTGTTGGTGACGTCTATTCTTGACCTTAGTTAGTCGATGTGCCATTTCCAGTTTTTTCTGTTGCTTGTCTCTAATCGGTATGATAAGGGGCTGGTTATTTGAGTGATCGTTGCTGGTACCCAGAGTGGTTCCCCTGAAAGATTTTTTGCGTATACTGTGTCCCCTATGTTAAATTTTCTGGGTTTGCTGGAGGAACCCAGGGTTTTTTCAGGGTTGTATGTTGGATGCATTCTATCTTGCATCGACCGTAGTTTCCTGCCCATCATTAGTTCTGCCGGGCTTCTATTTGTGGTCGCGCAAGGTGTGATGTGTTGAATGAGGAGCATTTTATTGATTTTGTCCTGTATGTTGGCTGCTTCTATTTTCTGGATGGCTTTCTTCGTGTATTGGACCATGCGTTCCACCCGCCTGTTTGCTGCTGGATGAACGGGCGCGGTTAATGCATGGCATATGCCTTGGCCTGCCAGAAATTGTTCGAATGCTAGTGCGGTGAACTGGGGTCCGTTGTCCGACACTAGCACATCTGGCAGGCCGGGAGTGGCAAAGAGTTTACTCAGTTTTTTTATTACTGCCTCCGTTGTGGTAGACTTCATGGTGCTTACCTCCAGCCAGTTGGAGTAAGCGTCTACTATAATAAGGTACATGTGCCCCTTGGTTGGCCCCGCGAAGTCTATGTGAATCCTAGACCACGGGCCTCTTGGCGTTTCCCACTCCTGGGTTGGGGCGGCGGGAGGATTTGGTCTGGATTCTTGGCATTGTTTGCATTTGGTTACCCAGGTTTCAAACTGTTTATCCATTCCCGGCCACCATGTGTAGCTTCTGGCCAGGCTTTTCATTCTGACCATCCCTGGGTGTCCCTCGTGCAGCATCCCCAACACCCTTTCCTGTAATGTTTCCAGGATTACCACTCTGTCCCCCCAAAGTATGCAGCCCTTCTCGGTAAAAAGTTCAGTCTGTCTGTTTTGGAAGGGTCTGAATAGTTTGTCCCTGTCCCCTTCTGGCCACCCTTTTCCAACCCAGCTCAAGGCTCGCGCTAGCTACTTCTCTTTATTTGTTTCTCTGGCAATGTCTGGCGCGGTCACGAGTGGGTTGGATATTGTTTCTATTTGAAGTACCTTTGTCATGGGTGCCGGATTGTCTTCCAGGTCGGGCAGGGGTGAGTGGCTCAGGGCGTCTGCATGGGCGATGTCCTTGCCGGGTCGGTGTACCAGCTGGTAGTTGTATGCTGCTAGGAATTTGGACCACCTTGTCATTCTTGGTGATAGAATGTTCGGTGTGGCCTTATTTCCTGCCAGGATCCCTAGCAGCGGCTTGTGATCTGTGATGATTGTAAAAGTCCTACTGTAAAGGTATTCGTGAAATTTCTTGACGCCGACGACAACTGCTAGGGCCTCTTTGTCGAGCTGGCTGTAATTTCTTTCTGGTTTTGAAAGTGTCCTTGATGAGAAAGCGATGGGTGCTTCCTTCCAGTCCGGTAGCTGGTGGCTGAGGATGGCACCGATCCCGAAAGGCAATGCGTCGCATGTTACCATTAATGGCAGGGTCTTGCTGTACTGGATTAGTACCACATCAGATGTTAGCAGGTTCTTTGTATTGGTGAAGGCACTCTCTTCCCGCGCTCCCCAGGTCCAGGTGGCTGTTTTGTCTAACAGCCTATGCAGTGATTATGCCACAGTCGCCTTTTGAGGTAGGAAGACATTGTAAAAATTTAACAGTCCCAAGAAAGCCTGTAGCTCCGTTTTGTTTTTGGGCCGTGGTGCTTCCCTTATGGCTCTCAGTTTCTTTTCCGTGGGGTGGATCCCTTGCTTGTCTAGGAGGTACCCTAGAAATTCAACCCTCTCTGCCCATAGTTGGCATTTCCCTTTTTTAACTTTGAGTCCCAAGTCTCTGAATTTCTTCAGTACCTCCCCCAACCGGGCTTCCAGTTGCTTTTCGTTTTTCGCGGCCACCAGCATGTTGTCAAAGTAGGGCACCACCCCCTTTATGCCTTGGAGGAGTCTTTCCATGAGGCTTTGGAAAACCCCGGGTGCCACGCTGACTCCAAATTGGAGCTGGTTGCAACGGAAAGCCCCCCGGTGTGTTACGATGGTCTGGGCTTCGGCGGTTGTGGCGTTGACCATCAGTTGCTGGTAGGCTTGTGCCAGGTTGAGTTTTGTGAAAATCCGGCCTCCCCCCAGTGAGTGCAGAAGTTGCTGTACTACTGGGATGGGGTATGCGCTTTGTTGGAGCGCGTGGTTCAGGGTGGCCTTGTAGTCACTACAGATTCTCACGGACCCATCTGGCTTGATGGGGGTGACTATGGGGGTCTCCCACCGGGCGTGATCGATTGGTTCCAGCACCCCTTGCACGATGAGCTTGTCTAGCTGCTCATCAATTTTGGGCTTGAGTGCAAATGGCACTCGCCTTGGCTTAAGGCGGATTGGCGTGATGCTTGGGTCTATATTGAATGAGATAGGGGACCCCTGGTACTTGCCTAGGCTGTCATCGAAGACTTCCCGGAAGTCCCTCAGGAGTGCCGTTTCCCAATCCGTCTCTCCTATGGGGTGGCTGCCGGTTACTTCGATGCCCAGGGGTGAGAACTACTGCAGTCCCAATAGGCTCGGTCGATCTCGGTTGATGATCGTCAGGGGTAGCACTTTGGTGTGGCCCTTGAAGGTGATTTTGAAATGGCCTCTGCTGACTACAGGGATGCGGTTTCCCTGGTAGTCTTTGAGAGTCAGTTTTTGGTCTTCTAGTTTGTGGCGGCAGATGGTGGGTGCCAGGCGCTTGATGGTGCGCCATGAGACCATGGAGAGGAAGGACCCGGAGTCCACCTCCATGTCGCATGGCTGGTCTTCTATCCCCACCGTCATGTATACTTTCCAGGTGTCGCTTGTGGAGAAATGGCCGATGACGACGGTTTGGTGTGTTTCCTCCCTTTGTCTTGCCTCATGGAGCCGCCTGTTCCGACCCTCTCGGCTCCAACAGCTCTCCGTCTGGCGACCTCGGTGTCTGGTGGGGGTGCTCCCTCACTAATTGGGGGCTGCCATCTCATCGCCTGGGGCTGCCCTCTCGTCGTCGTGGGCTGTAGTGCCTTTTATTTCGGCACACCTTGGTGATGTGCTGGCAAGTGGCATCGAGAAAACGGCAGTCCGAACAGGGGTGATCGCCTCCACAGCCGGTGCACTGGAACCTCGACTTACGACCTCATGGTTCCTGTCGCTCCCGCGCTGCTTGAAGGTGGTGAATCTCCTCCTCCTCGGTCTCTGAGAAGGAGTTGATGTCACCGTGGTGTGTGGTTGTGTCCCGGCAGTCGGCTTCAGGTCGCCTCTCAGGGGTCGAGGTCGTCTCGTTGGCCGCCAGTCGTGTCGTGATGCTCGATTGTCGCATCCGAGCTGCTGATTTCTTGGCCGCTGCGGTGGCCTCGGTGAGGGCATTGGCAAGGGAAATGTCGCCCTTTGCCATGATGCGGCTTTGGAGGACGGGGTCTCGGAGTCCCAGGACGACACAGTCTCGCAATGCCTTGTCCAGATCAGCAAAATCGCATAGGCCGCTCAAGTCTCATAGCACCACCGTGAAATCGCCAAGCCCCTCGCCCTCGTGTTGGTCCCGCCTGTAGAAATCGTGCCGCCGGATGAGGATGGGCACGACGGGGGCGTAGTGGCTTCGTAGTAGGGGCTCAAGGTCGCCCCACTCCATGGTCTTGACGTCCTCTGGTTTGGCCAAGGCTTTGGCCATCTTGAACACTGCGGGCCCGCAGTGTGTGAGAAACACGGCTCGTTTCTTGTGGCCGTTGGCATCTTTAAGGTTGCTACTCTCGAGGAACATCTGGAACCTATCGATATAGGATTCCCAGTCCTCTGTAGCAGGGTTGAAGGGTGCGGGTGGCGAGTTGCTGCTGGCCATGCTGCCTGCCACTGTGTGCCGCTTCGCCACGTGCTGGGTGGTCTCCTTGTCTCATGATCCCACCTTCATTGCCAGTGTTAGATCTGGGGTGGATCGGCTTGAAGGAGACACGAGACCATCTTAGTAAGTTCAGCTCTTTATTTAGAATTAGAATAGTCTGAAGAATACAAGCCATGGCAGCCCCTCATATAGGGCTGGCTTGCGGCTCGGCGGCCAATGGCAGCGGTTTGAATCTCCCGCGATTGGCACAGCCGATCGCGGTAGATTCCTAGTGCTCCAATCACGGCCGGGGTTTCGACCAATCAGGTCGCTGTCTGTCCGGACCAATCAGTTGCGAGAATTTGGAGTCTAATATAGCACATAACTGATCTCAATCTTCCTGCTCTTGTATTATCTAAAGAGGACAATGGTCTTTGTTAGAAGAAACATTTGTATCTTGAGATTCAGGGGTACCTATGGGAATGTTTTGATAACATTTATCACTGGGCTACAAGGAGACATTCCCAATCTCTCCATTTGTCTATTAAATTGTCCTATTTATCTGAAAACTGATTTCTCCCACCGGCTGAGTTTTATTCTCATGCTTTCTCTTTCTCAGCACTGCATAATCTTCTCTGTAAGTTACTCTTCGTGGCTCACTCATTCCTACCCTATGCCCAAGATCTGTATTTGTTTATGCTGAGATCTAGAGGTTCCTCCAGCTTCCTCTTCCACAAAGGCCATTGGCATCAGCTTGGAGAGCTTCCACTCCACAAAGCAATGCTGAGCCACAAAAGTGCTACTTAAAAATACAGTAGTTTGGAATGCCGATGTGAAATTGCTCTTTAGAAACAAGTTTAGCCCCCTTCTGGAATCATCCAACTTGTTTCTAAAGAGCAATTTCACATTGGCATTCCAAACTACTGTATTTTTTTAGTCCCCTTCTGGAATCATCCAACTTGATCCCAATTGACAGCCATTACTACAGCCATTACTACAACCAAGCACTGGATTCTTACCTCCTGTCTTCTTCCTAGTCTGATGAAACAGAATCACTTTCGGACTTGTCTGCAAAACAAAGAAAAATGAAATATCAAAATAAGGTGTACATGTTATCACTGAACAATCTGAATCTAGAAGTAGGATTCTGAGGATTCCATGATTCATGGCATAATATATATTTATGAAATATATATCAAAACATTATTGTTCATCACAGTCAGCCAGATGTTTAGACTGGATTTGACTTTTTTTGTCCACCTACCCATTCTTTCACAAAAAGCTGGATGGACAGATATGTTTTGAGGGTGTTAGAGGTATAACTGCAGGATGTAAGCTATTCCAAGTAAATCTGCCTTTTGCAATTGACTGAGAGGGATTTTGTCAATGCGGTCAATGTGGTCAAGGGGTGATCCCGGTGTTTTGGGATTCATTATTGTTGTTGTTATCTTTATGTGAGCAACTAAGACTTACTACAGACCCAACTCTTGGGATGTCATGAAATATGCTTGCTCTACAAAATGTATCACTAGCATTACAAAATTGCCCAGTACAAAATCAAATGCATATTATTTCAGCAAAGACTGCAATAAAAGCAATTTTTAGAAATTGCTCTATGAATGAGATGGGCGATCTCTATATTTGATATATAAATGATTTTTAAAAACAGCTTTTTCACCAACCATTACTCCCTTCCAAAGGCAGAACTAATAGCTGAACTTACGTGTCTCTTCAGCCTTCAAAAGATGGCTCTTTAAAAAACCACAGTGCTCTTTCACCCTTTCCTGGAATGGCTCAGTATTAAGAAGGAAGGAATTCTGCTCTGTGGCATTATAGAGTAGCCACTCATCCTTGGTGGCTGCTAACCCAGTGGGATTCCTAAGGAGGAAGAAAAGGACATGGATGGAAACGAATCAAGGAGAGAGCCAACCTAGAAATAAAGATAAATTTCCTGACAGTGAGAACAATTGATCAATGGAACAGCTTGCCTTCAGAAGTTATGCGTGTCATTGCTGGAGGTTTTTAAGAAGAGATTGGACAACCACTTGTCCAGAATGGAATAGGGTCTCCTGCTTGCGCAGAGGATTAGATTAAAAGACCTCCAAAGTCCCTTCAATTCTGTTATTCTGATGGAGCTCTTTTCCAAAGAGACTGGTTTTGACTTGAGAAACTGCCAAAGGGGACTTTGAAGGAGGGGTGGAGTTTGGCTTGGTGAAATCTCTTACGTCTCCTCCTTGCTGATCCAAACCCAGGTCAGCTCCCTGTAGACTCTTGGATCTGCCAGTCCCAATCCATTCCCCCATTCCACACATCCTGGCACCCTCCATCTTGTGAGTTTCCCCTTTGCTACTCATTCCCTTGCAAGCCTTTGCTTGTTCTCTTAATGGTACAGTAACACCCTGTTTCCTTTCTTCCTTTTGCCTTCTTTATTCCACTTGGAGAAATAATGTACCCTGGAATATGCGTGATACCACTGAACTCACAAAAGAACAATTATCTGTAAGTGATATTGTTAAGAATCCTTAAAAATTCCTAGGGCTGTTTCTAGTACACATCATCCTTGACTTACAACTATTCATTTAACATCAATTCAAGGTTACAATGGCACTGAAAAAAGTGACTTACAACTGGTCCTTGCACTTACAACTATTCTAGCATCCTCACGGTCACGTGATCAAAATTTGGCTGGTTGGCAACTGGCATGTATTTACAATGGCTGCAATATCCCGGGATCATATGATCACCATTTGTAACCTTTCCAGCTGATTTTTAACAAGCCAAAGTTAGGGAGGAAGCTGGATTCACATAGTCATATATTGTATTTAAAAATTGCAGTGATGCTTAATAACTGCAGTAAGAAAGATTTTAAAATTGGGCATCATTCGCTTAACAACTGTCGTGCTTAGCAACAGAAATTCTAGTCCCAACTGTGGTCGTAAATCATGAACTACATCAGTGGTGGGATTCAAATTTTTTTACTACTGGTTCTGTGGGAGTGGCTTGGTGGGCGTGGCAGAGGAAGGATACTGTAAAATCTCCAGTCAGAGCTGGTATTTGCCGATTCTCCAAACTACCCAAAATTTCCGCTACTGGTTCTCCAGAACTGGTCAGAACCTGCTGAATATCATCTCTAAACTACATGTATTAACACAACATGTAAATATAGGCAAAGGAATAGAGTGCATTACTTTATGGCTGCATTATTTTAGGTTTAAAATGCATTTGTTGAATGTGTGTGGGGGGGCTTTCTTTGGATTTAAAATACAAATTGATAGAAATAAAGTGAACCACTTACCCAGTTCTGGCAAACTCTGCCCAGTAGTGCATCACCTTACGGCTCAGTCTGGCTTCAGCCTCTGTGTATGTTTGATTGACAGGCATCACTGATTCAAGGGTCCCAAAAACATAAGGAACCTCAGCACCGTGGGATGCCCCAATCCATTCAGGCCAAATTGACCATGAAGGGCGATGTGCGAATAAATAGGCATATACAGGACTCCCCGTTTTCTTGATATTTCCTACAGCTTCAATGAATGGACATGCAATGATCCAATCTGTATAGAAGTGGGACAGAGTGGAGCAGTATTTTGCTGGACCGTGATTTCCTTCACTGTACCTCAGTGCTATACTCTGAACCACATCTTCAGTTGCATTTGGCACCAACAGCTGTATCCCTTTCAGAAGTTGCTCCTGATTGATGAGATTGTGGGTGATGTTAGAGAAAACATAGTGGACAAATGAGGCGGCTTCATCAGAGGTTTCACCCATGAGGACAGGTTTGACTTGAATTTGCCCCTCCTCCATGAGCTTTTCTGGTTCCCCAAGTAAAAAGTCCCCATCTGTGGTTGGCCTAAAGGGAGAATTCAGAAGGATGCCACCTTTCAAGAACATAGCTATTTCATGCTGAATCAATTCAGAAACATTTTTTGTTTGGAGACAGTGCCCTATGCTGATCTTATTGTCCTCGGAGCAACCTAGCAAATGAACGAATTCCAGAGATATCCGTTTGGCTTCCTCAGGAGACCTCCAAGCCCAGAAGGCATTGGCTGTTCCACTCTGTATCACCGCTTGGACAAAAAGGTCCTGGCTTTTTGGTGCAAGGAGATGGAAATTCACAGAAGCTCCTCCAGCACTGTGGCCAAAAATGGTCACCCGAGAAGGATCTCCCCCAAAGGCAGCTGCATTCTCTTTTACCCACTTCAGGGCCAGCTGTTGGTCCAATAAGCCTAGGTTCCCTGGGGCAGCTGGTGGAAAGTAAAGGAAGCCTAAGGCTCCCAAGCGATAATTGATGGTGACCACAATGACATTCTCAGTGGCAGCTAAGGATGTCCCATTGAACAACTCCAGAGAAGACGTGCCCATGAAATATCCTCCTCCATGTATCCAGACTAAAACAGGCACTGAGGCAGAAGGTTGTGGGTGTGGCACCCAGATGTTGAGCGAAAGACAGTCTTCTGACAGCGGTGTTTTAGGAGACCATATATCTGTTTCAGGGACATCCCAGAAAATAAATTGAGGACAGGAATTGCCAAAACTGGTGGCTTCCAATGGTTGCTTCCATGGCTGATGTGGAAGAGGTTTCTGGAAACGCAACTTCCCCAGGGGAGGCTCAGCATAAGGAATGCCTAGATAGGCTGTCACAGGTCCAAGGCCAGACAGGAACTGCTTGCCCTTAATAGGGCCACTGCTGGTTATGACCACTGTGTCCCCATTAGAAGCAGAACTGGAGGCTAGTGGAAAGGGGAGGAGGAGGAGGCAGCACAAGAGAGATGGGCATAGCAGACAACGCATTGCAACAGAAGGACGAGTCGGTGGACCTGGAAAAAATGACAACCAATATAAGATTATTCCAATACTGTATAAGCCCACCTTATGTCGATTCATGATAATTGTGATGTTGGTGCTCCTTTTTTTCCTGAGGACACCAATGATGAGCAGGTAATGACTTAGTCAACTTTGCACTTCTCCATGATGTATCTCCAACCTTCTAGAAGTCTTGATTAAAGTTCTCCTTGTTCAGCGAATGGAGAGTTTTACACAGAATTGCTAGTAGATCTTCTCCAGGGTTCCCAATACAGTGTTGGTATATATTATTCATGTTCTAACTTTCTAACTTATTCCAGAATTCTATTCTGGAACTTGGTGTATTAATGCCTATCTTGTAAACTATGGTTTAAGATATAACTGAAATAAATAACAATGTAAAATGACCCAAAATCAACATTTTACTGCTCTGATCTTGTTTTAAATCCACCGACTGTATCAAGCCAGAAGAGTCACTGAAAACCTCAAGAAAGTAAGCGTGCCCTCTTTTGGGTATGTTGTGCAATAAAATTCCTTCGAAAAATCAGTTATGCTAAGAATAGTTGGAGGCACTTATAAGAGACCAGCAAAGAATACCAACAATAATGATGTTGTTTTTAACCTAGAAACATTAACCAAAATTGTAAAGCATCAGGAAAAAAAATGGAGAGATCTATAAAATGTAAATCAGTGTTTCTCAGTTTTTGCAACTTAGATGTGTGGACTTCAAGTCCCAGAATTTTGGGAGTTGAAGTCCGCACATCTTAAAGTCACTGAGATTGAGAAACAATGTTATAAAAACAACTGAAAACACAAAACAGCAGATTTTCAACTTCTGCCTCTGAACGATTTGCCACTGTTTCATGGAAACACACAGAGCAGAGGTGGTATTCAGCAGGTTCTGACAGGTTCTGGAGAACTGGTAACGGAAATTTTGAGTAGCTCGGAGAACCAGCAAATACCACCTCTGACTGGCCCCGCCCCCATCTATTCTCTGCCTCCTGAATCCCATCTGAATGGCTGGATCTTCTTTTGTTGCCCTGCCCAGGAGAATGGAGCTGGAAAGCAGGTTAGGGGGGTGGGGAGAGAATGGGGATTTTGCAGTAACCTTCCCCCAGGAGTGGGGAGGGAATGAAGAGTTTACAGTATCCTTCCCCTGCCAGGGCCGCCAAGCCACACCCACCAAGCCATGCCACGCCCACCAAGCCACGCCCACAGAACCCCACCACTGCTCTGAACCCAGTAACTCAGGTTTTCTAATCCACATGGGATTTCCTATTTTCTTTCACACAAAGGCTAGCCTCAGAAACATTTTCTAGAATATCATTAACCAAAACTGAAAAAGCATCAGGAAAAAAAAAAATGGAGAGATTTTTATAGATTATAAAAGCTATAAATCAGTGTTTCTCAATTTTAGCAACTTAGATGTGTGGACTTGAAGTCCCAGAATTTTGGGAGTTGAAGTCCACACATCTTAAAGTCACTAAGGTTGAGAAACAATGTTATAAAAAGTCAGGTACGACTGAAAAGGTAAGACAGCAGGCTTTCAGCTTCTGCCTCTGAACCCAGTAACTCAGGTTTTCTATCACCATGGAATTTCCTATTTTCTTTCACCCAAAAGCTAGCCTCAGAAATATTTTTTTTAGAACAGCTACATTCCCTTTAACCCAGGGGTGCCCAACCCCTGCGCCCTGGCCTACTACCAGGCCTTGAACCTTTCGCAACCAGGCCGTGGAAGTGGCAGGTGAGTGCGTGTGCATGCATCCATCCCCATTTACACAAGCAGCATGTGTTCCCCTCTAACTGCCCCCCCTGGCGGTCCACAGCCAAAAAGGTTGGGGAACTCTGCCCTAATGTTAATATTTTCCCATCCACACATGCTTTCCTCAGCAAGCACTCTAGGCTGCCTAACAGAAGCATTTCTGTAGGCTTCCTGAAGAAGGCCTAACATTATTTGTCCTCCAGGAGCAAGACAGATTCCAAAACTGTCAGCCGTACAGTCAGCAATATTAAAGCAAATCAAAGTAGAAAGAATACCTCCCATGATGTATCCAGCACAATTGCACAGTTGCTTTAGGAAATGCAATTCTATCAGCATCTACCTAGAAGAATTTCCCACTGATTTTTAAGAGGTCTTATTGCTAGATAAAGATGGTAGAAATTTGCAAGCACATATCTGAATCTAAAAGAAATGGCAGCCCAGTATGAGCTTTCTCCTCACTGCTTTTCTTTTCCACTCTTGTTCTCTGTGTCTCAAATTCTAGCAGGCATTTCCTATTCTGGTTGAATAAATTGTTGTTTCTTTACCTATGTTTAGCCTGGAATAGAATTAACTAGAATTAAATAGAATTAACCAGCCAGAAAAAAAAATGCTATCCCCTTTCCTAAAAATCACCTTTTAATTCTCTGAAAAAAATTGTTTTTTAAATTTTTTTTTGCAGATTTACTCACTTGTCAGATTTAACTGGACTATCTGTTATTTGAAAGAAGAAAGCAGCTTCAGAGATGACCAGGCTGTACGTTACCCTGCTCACAAAAAAATGATCACGAAAAGAGCAACTTTATATATTGCAGGAAGGTACGTTTACCAACTGGATTCTGTCCACGAAGGGGGAGGAAGCTGCAAATATTGGCAAAAGGCTCCAAGATCAAAGACACGGAAAAAAAACAGAGAACTTCCTTCAGTTGGGGTGAGAGAACTGTAGACTAGAGCAAAGGACAGTCACTATCTCTGACATGCAATCTACGGCCTTGAAAAGAGCCATTACAACATCTGCCCAGATTTTAAAGCAAGTAAAGTAAATAACAGATAGCTGAGGTGACCCTTCACTGGGGGATTCTAAAATTTTGGATAGATAGTGTTGTGTCCGCGAAATGATGCCAGGAGTCGGTGACTTCAATCATGCTCTTTTATTTAAAGTTGGAACCGAACTGGGGCAAAGGGAAAAAGCTCGCGGCTTTTATTCCTTTAGCCGCGGCGGCCGCGGCCAATGGCACCGCTTTGAATCTCCCGCGATCCGAATGGACCAATCGCGGGAGATTCTTAGCGAGCCAATCGGCGCGGCTCGCCTGACCAATCAGAGTGCCCCACGCTTTGGCCAATCAAAGCGTGGGATCTCAAGAATGCTAATTAAGGACAGAACACCCCTCCCCTCTTGGTTCAGTCCTTAGGTCGCGTAGTCACGTAGGAAGGCGGGGCTTCGTCTGAGCCTACTGGGCCTGCGCAGCTCAGTCGTAGGTTGGATCCCGGCCGGTTCGGTCAGGATCTCTGCTGCTCCTGCTGCCGTCGTGGGAACTGGCTGGTTGGTCGGGCCGGGCCGCTCTCCGTAGCTCCCTCCTAGGCCTCCTGGGTTGGTTGAGCTGCAGGTTTCGCCGCTCCCGCTTGGTCTTTCCGGGTCGGTCGAGCTGGCCTGGCTGTCTCTTCCTGGCGAGGGGTCGTGATGGCTGCTTTCCGGTAAGTATGGCTGGTTTATTCTTCTTTGGTTTTGGTCCCCTGGGTATTCCCTCCCCCCTTGGTTTGTTTTGTGGGGGTTGGTTTCGCCTGTTTGTGCGTCGGTGGTCTCTTGGTTGTTAGTCCTCGACCTTAGTTGGTCGATGTGGCGTTTCCACGCTCGTCCGTCTGCTGTTTGTAGCCGGTACGAGTGTGGGCCTGTTATTTGTGTGATGACGGCCGGTATCCATAGTGGGTCTCCCGTCAGGTTTCTTGCGTATACGGGGTCGCCGGGTGCGAAGGTTCGGTGTTTGCTGTTTGAGTCTGGGGGCTTCTCCGGGTTATACGTGGGGTGTAACCTGTCGAGTGGAGACGTTAATTTCCTCCCCATTAATAGTTCGGCTGGGCTTTTATTCGTTGTGGTATTTGGGGTTATGTGTTGGGTGAAGAGTAGTTTGTTTATTTTCTCCTGGATCTCCCCGTGGTCTATTTTCTGGATGGTCTTCTGAGTGAATTGGACCATCTGTTCCGCCCTACCGTTTGCCGCCGGGTGCGCCGGTGCTGTCAGCGCGTGGCGGATGCCCCTTTCCGCTAGGAATTTTTCAAATTCCAGCGAGGTGAATTGGGGCCCGTTGTCGGAAACGACGACGTCTGGGAGGCCGTGTGTTGCAAAGAGTTTGCAGAGTTCCTTGATCACGGCCTCCGTGGTTGTCGTCTTCATGTTGCTTACCTCCAGCCAGTTGGAGTAAGCGTCAACTGTTATGAGGAAGGTGTGTCCTTTTGTGGGCCCGGCGAAGTCTATGTGAATCCTAGACCAAGGTCCCCTTGGGGTTTTCCACTCTAGGACGGGTGCTGTGGGTGGGCTTGGCCTAGTTTCCTGGCATCGTTGGCACCTTGCTACCCAGGTCTCAATTTGTTTGTCCATCCCTGGCCACCAAGCGTAACTTCTGGCCAGGGCTTTAGTCCTAACGATGCCAGGGTGCCCCTCGTGTAGCAGTTCCAGGACCTTCACTTGTAGCTTTTCTGGAATGACCACCCTATCCCCCCATAGTATGCACCCTTTTAATAACGAGAGTTCCGTTTGGCGGTTTCGGAATGTTTTGACGGACTCGTCGTTGTCCCTTTCCGGCCACCCTTTCTCTGCCCAATGCAACACCCACACCAGACGTTTGTCTTTATTAGTCTCTCGGGCAATGTCTGACGCGGTTATGGGCAGGTTGGGTAGAGTCTCTATGCTGAGGGTGGTCGTCGTGGGTGCTGGGTCGGTGTCAGGTTCCGGTAGCGGCGAGCGGCTTAAGGCGTCTGCATGGGAGATCGTCTTACCCGGTCTGTGTATGAGTCCGTAGTTGTAGGCTGCCAGGAACTCGGACCACCTTGTCATTCGGGGAGACAGAATGTTCGGGGTGGCCCGGTTTCCTGCAAGGATTCCCAGCAGCGGCTTGTGGTCGGTTATGATGGTGAAAGTCCGGCCGTAGAGATACTCATGGAATCGTTTTACGGCGGCAACAATAGCCAGAGCCTCTTTGTCCAGCTGGCTATAGTTCCGCTCCGGTTTGGTGAGGGTCCTTGAAAAGAATGCGATGGGCGCTTCTTTTCCGTCGGGGAGGGTATGGTTGAGGACAGCGCCGACGCCGAAGGGTGATGCGTCGCATGTGACGGCCAGAGGTAGGGTCTCGTTATATTGTATAAGGACGGCGTCCGAAGTGAGGAGGTCCTTTGTTCTTTGGAAGGCGGCTTGCTCGCGTTTCCCCCAAGTCCAGGTCGCCGCCTTGTCCAGGAGCCTATGCAAGGCCTCCGCCACCGTCGCCTTTTGGGGCAGGAAGACATTGTAAAAGTTAAGTAGCCCCAGGAATGCCTGTAGTTCCGTCTTCGACTTGGGTGTGGGGGCTTCTTTGATCGCCTTGATTTTTTGGTTTGTGGGGTGAATGCCATGACGGTCTAGGAGGTATCCTAGGAATTCTACTCATTCCGTGCATAGCTGGCATTTCTCCCTCTTGAATTTTAGCCCGGTCTCTTTAAATTTGGTTAGGACCTCCCTTAGGTGACCCTCTAGTTCGGCTTGGTTGGTTGCCGACACTAGGACGTCGTCGAAGTAAGGTACCACCCCCTTGATGCCTTGCAGTAATCTTTCCATTAGGCTTTGGAATATTCCCGGTGCCACGCTGACTCCGAATTGGAGTCGGTTGCATTTGAATGCCCCCCGGTGGGTGACTATGGTTTGCGCTTCTGCCGTTTGCTCGTCGACTGGCAACTGTTGGTATGCCTGGGCGAGGTCGAGCTTGGCGAAAACCTTGCCCCCTCCCAGTGAGTGCAGTAGGTGTTGCACTACTGGGACGGGGTAGGCGCTTTGTTGTAGCGCGCCATTTAGGGTGGCCTTATAGTCCCCACAGATCCTCACCGACCCATCGGGCTTGATCGGGGTGACTATGGGGGTCTCCCACTGGGCATGGTCTATGGGCTGTAGGATCCCTTGCTTGACGAGCTTGTCAATTTGCTCGTCTATCTTGGATTTAAGTGCGAATGGCACCCGCCTTGGTTTCAGGCATTTTGGGGGGACGTTTGGGTCTAGGTTGAAAGATATAAGGGGCCCTCGGTAGTTGCCTAGGTTTCCGTCGAAGACCTCTTGGAATTCCCGGGCCAGTTGCTGCTCCCAGCTGTCGTCGGTGACGTGGTCGACTCCCGTGACTGCGATGCCGAGCGGGGCGAACCAATGCAGTCCCAGTAGGCTTGGGCGGTCGCGGTCGACGATTGTCAGGGGAAGTCTTTCAGTGTGCCCTTTATATGTGATGTTGAAGTGTTTGGTTCCGACTACCGGGATGCGGTTTCCCTGGTAGTCCTTTACAATGAGTCTCTGGCTGTCTAGGTTCCTCCTTTGGAGGGTAGGCACCAAGCGCTTTATTTCATGCCATGCTATCATGGAGAGGTAGGACCCGGAGTCCACCTCCATTTTGCATGGCTGGCCCTTGATGACTACCTCCACGTGGACCTTCCGGGCGTCATTGGTTATGGCGTGGCCGATGGTGACCGTCTGATGGGTCTCCTCTCTTCGCCGGTTATCGCCGCCTCGCAGGGATCGTCCGTTCCGGTCCCATCTGTTGTCCGAGGGGCGATCTCTGGTCCGGGGTGGTGTGCTCTCTCTCCTCCGGTCGCTCTGGTCCCATCGTGCCGGGCTGCGATTCTTCTTTAGGTGGCAGACACGGGCGATATGTCCCTTCTTGTCGCAATGCCGGCAGATCGATTCGAAAAACCAGCATTCCGACCTGGGGTGGTCGCCGCCGCAACCGGCACAGTTGGTCCTCAACTTACGACCCCGCCGGTTCCATGGGTCGCGGCCTGTCTGGAGGCGATGGATGTCCTCCTCGTCATCTGAAGTGCCCGATGCCGAGTGGAAATCACCCTGGTGGGTGGTCGTCTCGGGTTGGGCCTCGGTCGACCTCGCCGGGTTGTTGTTTCCGCTGCGGTCCCCAGTGTTCGGTCTGCGCATGCGGTCGGCGGAAGTTCGGGTTGCTTCGGTGGCTGCGGCTGCGGTGAGGGTGTCTGCTAGGCTGATGTTGCCCTTGGCCATCAGCCGGCTCTGGAGGACGGGGTCCCACAAACCGAGCACGATTCGGTCTCGCAGGGCGTCGTTCAGGTTGACGAATTCGCAGAGCCCTCCTAGGCGCCGTAGCTCGGCGACGAAGTCGCTGAAGCTCTCACCCGACCGTTGGTCCCAACGGTAGAATTCGTTGCGTCGGATCAGGATGGGTACCTCTGGAGCGTAGTGCCGCCGAAGTATTGGCTCGAGGACATCCCAGTCCATCGTGGTCGCATCGGCGGGTTTGGCAAGCGCCTTGGCCATCTTGAATACCTCGGTCCCGCAGTGGGTCAGGAAGACGGCGCGCTTCATGGGGCCGGTGGCGTCCTTCAGGTCGCTGCACTTGAGGAACATGCGGAATCGGTCGGAGTACGATTCCCAGTCCTCGGTGGCGGGGTTGAAGGGTGCGGGGTGTGTGATTTTCGCCATCGTGGTGGTTCGTCTGGCTTCTGTCGGACACGTGGTTCGGTTCAGGGTCTAGATCCCATCCTCGTCGCCAGTGTTGTGTCCGCGAAATGATGCCAGGAGTTGGTGACTTCAATCATGCTCTTTTATTTAAAGTTGGAACCGAACTGGGGCAAAGGGAAAAAGCTCGCGGCTTTTATTCCTTTAGCCGCGGCGGCCACGGCCAATGGCACCGCTTTGAATCTCCCGCGATCCGAATGGACCAATCGCGGGAGATTCTTAGCGAGCCAATCGGCGCGCTCACCTGACCAATCAGAGTGCCCCGCGCTTTGGCCAATCAAAGCGCGGGGATCTCAAGAATGCTAATTAAGGACAGAACAGATAGCATCACCACGCTGTAGGTTCACAATTGGCCAACCAACTGCACTCAGCAGGTATCACAAACATTTGCAGGAGTTAGTAGGTAAGTCTAGTAACTAGCTTATTAAAGAGAAGGATTAGAGGGGACATGATAGCTGCCTTCCAATACTTTAGAGGTTGTCACAAAAAAAAAGGGGACTGACTCATTTTCTAAGGCACCAGAGAAGAAGTAATGGATGGAAGCTTTTTAAAGAAAGATCCAAGCTAGAAGGATAAATGTTCTGATAGTGAGAATGATTACTCAATGGAATAACTTGCCTCCTGGAGTTTTGTGTGCTCCATCAGTGAAGGTCTTCAAAAATAGATCGGAGTTCTTGGTATAAGGTCTCCTGCCTTGAGAGCTTGGACTAGAACAAAGGTTGCCAACCTTTTGGACCTCAGAGACCACCAAACTCATCATTTTAAATCCAGCGATTCAGAGACCCTGGGAAAATCCCAAAAAAAGTCTGCAGGAAAGTTCTCCACCCTGTTTTCCTACCGATTGATTGTTCTTTAGTTGGGATTGCAGGATACCGTCTCCAGCTCCGTTCTCAGTGGGAGAGAGAGAGAGACTTTTGGCTTCATGCAAGGAAAGCAGCAGAAGTCTTCTTTCTCTCCTCCAAACTCCGCCAGAAATGAATCTTTGGGACCCTGCAAGGCATCCTGCTCTTGCATGCAGCCAAAAGCAGAAGCAGAAAGCAGCAGCCCGGTGGCCAGGCAAGGTGCGTGGGGCAAATTTTCCCCCTCTGCTCTTTCCTCCCTCCTCTCACTACCTCGTGTTGTTCACAATTCAAGCGACGCAAGCCTTCTGTTTCCGAGGGCCATGTGGCCTTGTGTTCCTGCGCAGCCTGGATTAATAGCTTTGGGGGGGGGGTGCTTTGGGGGTGACATTTTTCTGCGGATCACCAAAATTTTCTTGCAGACCAGTGGTCCCTGGCAATCACTGGACCAGAAGACCTCTAAGGTCCTTTCCGGTCCTGATTCTATGTTCTATGCTAATTAATTTGTTTTAAAAACTCAGTCCTATGTAAATAGAGTGCATCCTCTCTAACCTGACACAGAACTATTAATGCTGATGCTCTGCATATGGCTTTCCATCCAGTTGTGGACTCACTTTACTTCACTGCCATTCAAATCACATTTCAACAGCTGGTTCATGAGATCGTCCTGTGCAGCCTGATTAAAAGCTTTTACTGAAATTGAGGTACATAATTCCAAGTCTTTTCTTTATCGATCAGAGTAGTTTACCTTGTCAAAGAAGGAGCCAAGATCGGTTCACACAACTGTTCTGGGCTATGTTTTATGAGACAGGCCAGACAAGAGTTTTTAGGGTTTGATGCTTTTCCAGAAGGTTAAAAGGTGGGAGCAGATCTCAATTCAGGTGGGAAGATAGTCCATAGAGTGGGGCTCCCCTTTTAGGCCTCATGGCCTTGCCATCCTCAGGCCTCCCTCAGCCCAAGGATGTCTGGGGCTCCAGTTTGTAATATGCCTTCAGCAAAGTAATGTTGGCATACTGGTGAGAGAAGGTGGTACCTTACAAATGCAACTCTGGCATGTGTACAGCCAATATTAGCTCAGTTGGATCTCCTCCCATGATAGCAATGCTTGCCATCGACGGGCCCATGGCAGTACATTGATCCTTATAAACCCTTTACATAAGCAATCTCTGTGTGTTTGGTTGATTAGTATTAGATTATGGTATTGCCTGTGACACTCCATGGAAGCAAAAGTTGGAATTTAAAGAAGCAGGATAGGAAGTATTGACACCTTTGAACTTTTAATGTTGGAGAAAACTCCTGAGGCTACTGTGGTCAGCCAGGAAAAGAAACTGATGGATTGAGCAAATCAACCCAGTATTCCCACTTGAGTGACCTGGGTCAAATTATTCTACTTTAAAGGAGAATAGTTGTAGCTCAGAACTGAAATGAGGAGTCCTTGGTGCTCTCTGAGTGCCAGTCAGAGGACATGATGAAAACTCTTTAATTTCACAACTTATGGACCTAACCATAGTTTCAGTTGAGAAACTGTGACCATCCTAGACCAAGCAAAGTCCAAAATACTAGAGAATTCCTGGACGCCTGGCACTGTGTCAAATTGGCCATCAATAGACATATAACTTCTTCTACCCACTGCACAAAAGACAGTCCTGTTGAAGGAGAGGTCTTCAATTTTGATATTGCCTCTTTGTCACCTCTTTCAAACCAGTGGTCCTCTCTGTCCAGATTATGGACTTTGCTATCTTCAAAAGAGTGGCCTTTGTCTTTCAAATGCAGATGGCCTGCTGAATCTTGTAAGGCAAACGGGCTGCAAGATCAGTCAGAACTGAAGCAGCTTCTGGGATGACTAGCTCAAGGTCACCCAGTTTTCATGGCTAAGGTAGAACTCACAGTCTCCCGGTTTCTAGCCTGGCGCTTTAACCACTAGACCGAGCTGCCTTTCACGTCACCACCTTCCTTGCTTAATTTCCACAGGGTGGTCTATCTGTTTGGGAAGATGGTGGCTTTAGGCTCAAGGCATATCATTTCAGAAGGACTGGTGGACAGCAGAATACAATTCCCACATTCTGGCCAGTCAAGGAAATGAGGGAGGCTGGCCTAGCTGGGAATTTCTCCCAAAGCAGACGGATACGGGAGTTTACATAAAGCCATTGTAAGTTTGTATCACAATAGGAAAAATTCACTAAAGCAATTTGGCAAACCTCAGACTAGGGAATTCCCTTTTGGTGATACAAAATATGTATGAGAACTAAGAATTTTACTAGCTGCCAGGAATGAGAATTTCTAGATTACTCATCTCTAGTAATTACTACATTTGCTAGCCTTATTCTTTACTTTAGAATGACAGGCTCTCTGATATAGCCAAGGTATTTTATTTTGTTTTTTAAAAAAATCGTATTTATTTGTTTGATATACATAAAAGTTTCCCACTTCCTCTTTACAATCACCCATAAGCCACCTAGCGCAGCTTCCCACATATAAAATAATACCATATCCTCTGCAATGTTTGGAGATGGCAAATTTAGAAACCTAAAGATATTAAATTTAAAAACCTAAAGATATTCCCACAATTTCTCAGCTAGTTTTAATTCAGCATCTGAATTTCAGATAAAAGAAGTGGAATGAGGAACCCATTGACTTGACCTGTCCATCTCAACAGAGGATTTCAATGGTGTGTGTGTACAGGATTCAACAAGTTCACCAATACAGGACAGATTGGTGAACAGGTTTATCTCCCTTATAGGTAGAAGAGGAACAAGTAAAATCACAGCAGACCCCAATGATGGAATATTAAATTGATATCAAATTAGACAAATCACTGGATCAGGATAGGGAGATTTGGTATGCTGAACACATTATGTTAGGGCCAAACTAATCACAATATGGGTTAGTAGTGCAATGTGGAAACCCAGCTTCTGCATAGAGATCTGTCTTCATTCACACATGGATAGAAAAATACCTTGAATCACCCCTATAAAAACATGTCTTATTAGGACAAGGCAACCTGAACGTAAGCTGTGCTTTGTTACTAATTAGCAGTTTCTATAAATCTAAAATGAAAGACTCTCTCTTCTCTCTGCACCCGTTGAGAGGGTCAATCCATTTAAAGAATAAAAATGCTAATTGCTTAACACTTTTTTTTTTTTTGGACATCCTTCTTCAACGTGTTGCATTCCAAATGTAGTGGACTCCAATTTCTATCATTCCCCAGACAGGTTTCAGGAAGAAGGTAGCGAGCATCTAAATAGTTGGATGGCGCCAGGTTGTAGACAGTCTGATACTAGAACTCCCTGGCACCTTGAAGATTTAGTATTCAACCATGCAGGGAACATCCTCTCAACTTTAGTAACTTTCCACCAACAAACTTTCTGGACTTTTAGTTTTGTTGAGATGGCTTTGCTCCTGCGATTTCTATTTTCTCAAAGCATTTTATTGGACTTCTATTTCAGTTCCAGTATTGTTATCTCAGTCAGGGTGTCATTCCTACCAGAGCTGATGGAAAGGTGACACTTACACTGAACCAATTACCATTTTTGTTCTTTAAAAAAAACAAACAAGTTTCGAATCTCTTTTTGGCTGAAAAGGGATGACCAGTCAGCCATCCTTGTTTTTCTTCTCTCCGCCTGCCTTGCATCCACTCAAAGTAATGGGAGGAAAGATATATCTGCCTTTCTGTTTGGTCCACTTTCTGACAAGCATGATCGGAAGAACATGGAGGTACAATCCAATGTCTTCAGGAACTGTGTTTCTGACGCTTCCAGAAGCGTTTGACATCTGAATGGCCGGCGGGAGTGACCACCATGAGACGCTTGATTGGGTTCTCAAAAACGAGGACCCCGAGTTCCTTAGCATGGTCACGGAGCAGCTCAAAGTCCACCTGGGATAAGAACTGGTTGTACAGGACACCTATGGGAAAGAGTTGGAGAAAAAGATGAACAGGAAGGCATGCAAGGAGAAGATGCTGGGGAAGTAGAAAGAGACTGGCGTGCAAAAATAGGCGGGGGCAGCAATATGTGGCAAAAGAGGAATAAGGATGGAAGAAAAGGGGCACAGATTAGAGCCTCTTTATATCTCCATCCTCTTTGTGGACATTAGAGCCAACTCCTCCTTTTAAAATAATAATCATGACAGCCCCTGTAACTGGTGTGACCCAACCACAAAGAATATGGTTGCTTGGCTGTATGCAGAGCCCTAGACATGGTCCGGGAAGTAGACACTCTCCTGGAGAACTTAAAATTCACATTTTAATTTCAATTTAATTTTAATAAATCCAGCCTAGAATTAAGTAGGAATTTCCTGACAATGAGAACCATCCATCTGTGGAATGCCTTCAGAAGTAGTAAGCGCTCCATCACTGGAGGTTTTCTAAGAAGAGTAACAGAATAACAAGGGTTGGAAGGGATCTTGACTGAGATTCCAACGCTGAGTAGGAAGTCTAGGAGGCTAAGGCAGGGGTGTCAAACTCAAGGTTTGGGGGCCAGATCCAGCCTGCGGGGTGCTTAGATCTGGCCTGTGGGGCTGCCATGGAAACAGTGAAGGACCAGCCCACAGTGCCTCTGCTAGTAAAAATGGAGCTCAGGAGGGCTGCCTGCGGTTCTCCTGAACTCCATTTTTGCTGACAGAGGGTTGCAGGAGGTCGGGAGTCTGTTTTTGCTGGCAGAACAGTCGGGCCACTACAGGCGCCCCTGACACGAGTGACATGGAGCTGGCCATGCCCACCCTAGCTCCCAAGGTCAAACACAACCCTGATGAAGCCCTCAATGAAATTGACTTTGACAAACCCAATTGAATTTGGGTTAAGGCAATATATTTGGACCATGGCAACTTTAAGATGAATGGACTTCAACTCCCAGAATTCTAAGCCAGCAAGGCTGGCTGTGGCATTCTGGGATTAGAAATCCATACCTCTTAAAGATACTAAGGCTGAGAAATACCCATCTCAGTAAAACTAAAGAAAGCAGAAATGAAGATGAACAAGAACTGCAGCCAATGACCAAACCTGGTGCCCCTCTGATGTATAGGACGTCCTTGATTTATAACCATTGTTTTAATGGCCATTTGAAGTTACAGCAGCACTGAAAAAAGTGACTTAGGACTGGTCCTTAGAGTTATTGCTATCACAGCATCCCTGTTGCCACATGATCAAAATTCAGGCACCTGGCAACCACCATGTATTTGTGACAATGCAGCATTTCAGACTCATGGGTTCTCCATTTGCAAGCTTTCCAGCAGGCTTTGGACAAGCAGAGTCAATATGGGGGAAACTAGATTCGCTTAATGAGCATATCATTCACTTTACAACTGCAGTGATTTGCTTTAAACACCGGGTCATAAAATTGGCTGCAACTCACTTAATAGTCGCTTTGTTTAGCAATGGAAATTATGATCTCAACTGTGGTCATAAGCTGAAGACTACATCTATATTGGACTAAACATTAATGCCCAGACCGTTTGGCTAATGGTCCCACTGGACCATTGGACCAATGCTCATTGGGAGAGGAAACCAGGTTGGGGAAGCTGCCAAACTATAATTGTCCAAGTTGGACATCCTATTAGTATTCTTCTCACAGTTACCGCTTCCTCTCCTGACCGCCTGTCCCATCTCTTAGAGATGCTCACCCTCAGAAAAGCGCAGTCTGTCCCGTTCCAGCTCCCACAGCCGGATCTGATCTGTGATTGTGGGGGGAAGCACAGGGGTCTGTGGAGAGGAGAGTGGAAAAGTTAGAGACCCCAAAATATTTATGTCAATCTTCCCACTGCATTTTCCTCTAGAATTGACCAACCCCTATTTCCCCTAAGCCTTTTAATCCAGGGATGCACAATAGAGTTGTAGCCTATTTGTAACTAGGCCGCAAAAAGCCTCAGGCGACTGCATGTGTGTACACAGTTTCCCTTGCACGAGCTTGCACTCATGTGTGTAGTTCCCCTCACGTCTGGTGGATGTGCGTACCCACCACTCACACAAATGGAGCTGTGCACGCATTCACCACTCACACAGAAAACCCCCCACCCTGTCCCAGGATGTCCAGTCAGAAAAGTTCAAGACTGTTGTTTTAATCTATATTTCATATTTGGGGTTAAGCCCCATATTGGGCTTTCTCCACAGAAGGCTTAGCAATCGTTTTATACACAGTTTCTTAGGATCTTGACAGTGTTTTATTTATGTCTTTTAGGTTTTGTATAGTGTTTTATCTTTTTAAGATTGTAAACTTCCCAGATTTATCCTGTGGAAACATGGGTGGCCAATAAATTTTACAAATTAAATAAAAAATGGTTCAACTTTTTAACTAGCATAAGACCAATATATTTTTTAAAAACTTAATTTTGGGGTTCTGGGGATACCTTTCGGAATGTCTTGGGTGCTGCATTACTTAAGCTAGCCTAAGTATTGCACCAGCTTTATTAAACAGCAGATAAACCGTTACAAAGGGCAACGTTTTTCTTGGATGCCCTAATCCCCCAGGTGCCTTCTGCCTTCATCTCCTGTAGCTATTTTCTCACCTGTTTCAGCATCACGGCGTGAGCTCTTGTTCGTAGGAAGTGAATGATCTGTAGGAAAAGAGGATAATGAAACTTGGCGAATTTGGGTCATTCAAGTTTTAATTGCCACCCAACCAACCAAGAGAAGCAGAGCACGACTCCAAAGTCCCCTTGAAACCTATCCTCACCTGATCGGCTGTGATACCATTGGCAATGGCCTGCTGTGTGCTCTCCCGGGTGACTTGTGCCACCACCAAGTTAGGGAAGCGATACAGCATCTCAGAGAAGAGGGCAATTAGTGCAATCTGTAGCTCTGAATCTGGAAGGAAGCACAGAGAGGGGGAAATGCAACATTTTAATAGATAACAGATAATCAGAGTTGGAAGGGACCTTGTAGGTCATCTAGTCCAACCCCCCGCCCAAGCGGGAGACCCTACACCATTTCTGACAAATGGCAGTCCAATCTCTTCTTGAAAGTCTCAAGTGATGGCACTCCCACAACATCCGAGAGCAAAGTTGTTCCATTGGTTGATTGTTCTCACTGTCAGAAAGTTTCTTCTTATTCCCAGGTTAAATCTCTCCTTGTTCAGTTTCCATCCATTATTCCTTGTCTGGCCTACAGGCGCTTTAGAAAATAGCTTGACCCCTTCCTCCCTGTGGCAGACCCTTAAATATTGGAAGACCGCTATCATGTCTCCCCTGGTCCTTCTCTTCACTAGACTAGCCATGCCTAGTTCCTGTAACCGTTCTTCATGTTTTAGTCTTCAGTCCCCTAATCATCCTGGTTGCTCTTCTCTGCACTTTTTCTAGAGTCTCAACATTCTTTTTATAATGTGGTGACCAAAACTGGATGGAGTACTCTAGGTGTGGTCTTACTAAGGCTTTATAGAGTGGTATTAGTACTTCCCTTGATCTTGATTGTATCCCTCTGTTAATGCAACTTAGGATTGCATTAGCTTTTTTGGCTGTTGCTGCTGCTGCTGCACACTACTAGCTCATATTTAGCTGGTTGTCCACTAAGACTCCAAGATCCCTCTCACAGTTACTGCTATTGAGCCTGGTTTCACCCAGTCTAAGACAAGGTTTCTCAAGCTCAGCCACTTGAAAGGTGTGTGGACTTCAACTCCCAAAATTTCTCAGCCCTGTTCCACAAACTCGCAATTGTGACTTGGCTGAAGAATTCTGGGAGTTGAAGTCCACACATCCTAATGTGGCTGAACTTCAGGAATACTGCTTTAAAACACATGAGCAGCCTTCCCCAGCCTGGTGTCTTTTAAATAGATTGGTGTTTCTCAACCTTGGCCATTTTAAGATGTGTGAATTACAACTCCCAGAATTCCTCAGCCAGCATTGCCTCACCAACCCACCCTCCCGCCCATCCAAGGGGACAAATTAATATTTAATTTTGAATTACCGTACATCTTTTGGTACAAAGTTTAATCTAAAAGATGCCTTTTAAAACAAGGGATGGAAGGTAAGGTTGTTTTTTCAAAGAATGGAAACTCCCCGGCTCTTAAAGACAAAAACCTAGCAAGGGTGTATATTTAATGGGGTGGTCATCATCCTCACATTTTTTTCAGAAGTTGAATTATATTAGAAGACAATTTGATAAATATTGTCCTATGTCACATAAGAGAAAGCAATCTTGGCTAAATAAGCTTTTCCCCCAACCAGTAAAGCAAAATCTCAGCTATTTTGTGTTATACAACCAAGATAATTTAAAAAAAAAAAAGATTCCCAATTCTGGATTAGAAGAGGGGTGGGCCTTTGAAGAATGGAAATCGATGTTGTTTCAGACCTGTGTATGCATAGATCCTGTAGTTGGTCTCCACCACGATGAAACCTTGGTTATGGGTATCCATGGTGGTACCTGAGATGCCGGAGGAAAGATTAATAGCTAAGCGGGTGGGATAGTAACGTCTGGATTTTCTCTGCAAAGAAAGAAAGAAAGATATTAGCAACAAGTTAGTGGCAAATTCAGAGCTGTCTGACCGTTTATATTTCAGAAGACAAACCTACCATTTTAACTCACAAGATCCTTGAAGAAGTCCTTAATACCTCTAACATCTGACAATTTGTATTTTTTAAAACTCTGGTTCAGCTCCTCATATAATCCCCCCACTGTGTTGTACCTTTCTTTGAAACACCAGGCCAAATTCCCGGAGATGCTGAAGGAAATTCAGAAGAGAATCACTCATTCCTTCCACAGAATAATCCTGAGAATAAAGAAATTGGAAAATAATTTATTCATAGGCAAATATGTTGCACAAACGTCTTGATTGGTCAATGCTTAAGGACCATTGGATAAATTGCTATGAATATCCAATCAAATCATATTGAGAGGCCATGAAAGAATTCTTCTGCTCATTTACCTGTAAGAATCATCAATGGAAGATGCACTTATTAAGGGATAAATGCTCTGGGCACATATCATTCATGCTGTTTCTTGAACAATTAAGCTATGCTTGTGATTTAAATCATAATTTAAATTGAGCATTTAGCAAATGCACCATTTCTGCACTGAACCAATGTTAGTTCAAAGTTACTCCTAATCAAAGCCAGTATGCATAATTTCATGAATCAAGCTGGTGTACAACAATCCTTGTGTTCATTGGAAGAAAGCCAGGTTTTCTGTTATATTTATAACATCTGCTTTCTTCATTTCTAAATTCTCACTTTTTCTCTGAAAGCTTTTGCTTTCTTCTAATGTTACCCACACAACAAAAACCCTGTAATGTAGAGTTCAGGCTAAGTTTAAGTGATTGGTTCAGAGTGATCCAGTAGTTTTGGTGATCAAGCAGGGACTTGAAACAAAATCTCCTTTAAGTCTAATCTACTTAAGAACCATGGTGGCACAGTGTTTACAATGCAGCATTGCAGGCTACTTCTGCTGACTGTCAGCTGCCAGCAGTTCAAACCTCACCAGCTCAAGGTTGACTCAGCCTTCCATCATTCTGAGGTTGATAAAATGAGAACCCAGATTCTTCGGGGGCAATATGCTGACTTTGTAAACCACTTATAGAAGGCTGTAAAGCACTGCGAAATCTAAGTGCTATTGTTATTAAGCTACTACAAATGGAGACTGCCAATCCTCATATTCAAGATTAACCCTATTGTTCTGTTACATAGAGGACCTTGTCCATCACTGGTGAATAGATCATAAACACAAAGTGGTTTTGTTGACATGATAAGTTGTCAAAAGTGGTCTCTTGAAGCTCAGTGGAAAAAACATTATAAAAGGAACTCCTCTGCCCACAAAATATTATGAAAGCATTGCAAAGGGCTACGAAGCCTTCAGAGATATCGATGAAACAGTTGCAATTGGAATATTTCATATTTTCCTAGGTCCTAGAGTATTGCAAGGGTGAATGTTAAAAAAATTACAATAAAGGGATGGCATTGTAAACAATATGAGAGGGGATGGAGAGATTTTCCCCAAGCAGCTACTGTTCTTCAGATGCTCCAATTATGGGACTTTTCCATACTTTTCCTTTTACGGAGTGTTCTAAACTTCTGCAGAGCATCACAATGGCAACAACTACTTTGCTCAGTTATTGTTGTTTGTAGTTATCTGATATGTAGCCCAACTTCTCATCACCGAATGCTGCTCAAAGATAAAAGAGAAGTTCCTTCTTCTAATCCTTCTCACCTTGCCAAGTGTGGAGAAGCTCAGTTGAAAGAGGAAGGAAAGAATCTCCACCAAGTCCATGCCCCTGGTCTGTAGAGTGATGCAAAAAGGGGGAAAAGGGGGGGGGGAATTAGAAGCAGAAACAAGAAATGGACAGAATAACCAGAACTGAGGTGGCAAGCGGTCAGGTCATTGTTTCTCCTCACCTCTGCTGATTGGAGGTACTGGAGCATGAAGTACCACAGCTGTGATGAAGTATCCAGCAACAGGAACTGGAAGCCAGAGGATGTGATGCAAGGAGGTTCTCCAGGCTCACTACTAGGAAGAAGAGTAACTCAAGAAAAAATCCTACCCTTTGGGAAGGTATCTGCATGTCTGCCTCTCCCTGAAACACTTACCTCTTCATCAGGCCAGCTTCAATCAGCAGCTGAGCCAGATCCTGACTTACTGCTGCACTGGGAGAGCCTACCATAAAATGGAGGATGACCTAGATGGAACAATGCGAAGAAAGAGAAGAAAACTGTGATCTCTGTGGAAGTATGTCCACAATGGTGTTTGATTAAGTCCATTCATTGTGTGCTACACACCATATGCAAAGTCACTGCAGACTCTACAAATGGTTGCAATTCCCCTCATGATTCATCATGTCTATTGCTTTAATGGGCAGAATTCTAGGATAGACCCAATTGGAGGGATCCTGGCTTGTAATGGCAACTACTCCCAGCTGAAACTATAAAGTAATAGATAACTGCAAATGCTACTAAAAGACCGTAGGATCACATTAGATAAAGGGAGAGTTAGTATGGAATTGAGAAACATGGAAGTCCATCCTAGGCCTGGTGAAAAGGAAACACAATACTATTCCATCATGAATGAATTCAAACAGGAAGTTTCAGGAGTTTAATCCTCTATAGAAGGAAACATACCATTTTAAACACTCTTGACTCCAAGAAAATTTAAAATGCTAAGTACAATATTAACCAAGCCATATCAGAAGATCTTCTTTTTGCATGATTAACCCGGTGTTTTCCCAAAAGGAAGGCTGTTGACTTAAATCCAAAGAAGGAAGGAGAGGAAGAAGCAGTCTTGGTGACTTGACTGGCAAGAGGTAGGAGAACACTGCAACAAAGTCAGTCATTTGAAGATTAATACAGGTAGTTCTCAACTTATCGTCACAATTGGGACCAGAATCCCTGTTGCTAAGCAAGGCGGTTGTTTGTTTTTGAAAAAATTTTTTTTATTAATTTTTAAAGACATACAAGACATAAAACATAAGAACATAAAACCTCTTTTCTAAAACTTATTTGTAAATTTTAACAAAACAAATAAAACATTTTATACATCACTGACACATCTCCTTATAGATACATACATGTCCTTTCAAGTTTCTCATTATTTCTCCCTTTACTTTTATTCAATTATATTTCTTTTCTTATATTTATCTATTTTATATGTTTTTATTCAGTATACTTATTTTTCCTTCTGACTTACTTTATTCTCTTCTATCTTTTATTCTCAATTGTCCTCTTCTAACATTCCTCCAAGGTTTTATTAACTCAATCAAACATAAAACACACAAAAACACAAAACATAGAAACATAAAAAACATCTTTTCTGAAAGTTGCTTAGTCCCGGGTTGCAACTCTTGGTACAGACACAAATTCAAATTCAGATTCATTTTGTATACAATTCCATATCTTATTACCATTTTCAATTTTCTATACAGCTTGTCATCTCTTTTAAATTTTCTTAGCTTTATTTTATTTATCTCATCTCAATTCAAATCTTAATATTTATTATTCTTTGTCTGTTCTATTTCCAGCTATCCATTTATCTTTCTTCTTTAAACAAAACTTCTCCTGTACACGAATTGGAGTATGACGCCTTTATCTCTTTCCCCTACATTTATAATACTTAATATAAAATACATAGCTTATGTTGGGATTCTGTTTGGTACATTCTAAAATTATACAATATTACCAATGCCAATACAATCTATTCATTAATATTAATATTCATTTATGTCTTAAACACTTAACACATTACTTTTCAGTTAAATATCAAACTTTAATGGGGACACCTATTTTCTATAGTTATTTCCCCCCCACATCACATATTTTAAATCATTATTTCATTAGAATGTTCCCCAAATCTCTCATTTATTTCATTGCCTTCGTTTTCTTCACAAAAAATTTCACTGGGATAACACAATCTAATCATTAATATTAATAAACATTTTACCCATTTCAATTAAATATCATGCCTTTACGGGAACACTTATTCTTTCCATAGTTATTTCCCCCCCCACATCACATATTTTGAATCATTATTTCGTTAAAATGTTCCCCCTTCTCCTACTCCAATTCTCCCATTTATTTCATTGCTTTCTTTTTCTTGACAAAAATTTCACTAAATTACACTAAATATTTTATCACATTTTAAATTACATATTATTTCCAATTTTCTAAGATTATTTCTAAGTACAAATATAAAAATACAATCTTGTGTACCTTTCCAGAATCCCTTTTTCAATAAAGTTTTCCTATTATCTCTAAAAGACTTTTGTTTCTTTGCATCTTTCTCCCCACCATTGAGGCTTCTCATCCCTTCCTTTCTCCCTTGCTTATTCTTCTCCTTGTCCTCTTTACCCCCTTGTCTCTCCACCTCCCTTTTATTCTGCTTTCCTCCTTTCTGTTGTTTTCTAACATAATATCCACTTTTCACCTTATTCTTCTCTTTTTTGGTTGTTTTTCCAAGTCTTAAAGTCCCCTTTTCCTTTTTCTCTTTCTCCTTTCCTTCCCCAACTAAAGTCACTTGTTCATCAAAAATGGCTTCTTCTTTATCCCAGTCATCCTGTTGCGCAGTCAGCTTTTCATAAGTACAAACCGCCATTTCTAAAAATTGAAAAAGAGTGCCAAGAGAATCCTTCCCTTCCTGTTCTTCTTTTTTATATTTTTGGTATTCAAGTTTCAATCCAGCCACAAGTGATGCCATTATGAGAGAAAAAGTTTTTTCCAAACAACCACCCAAGTGCTTTTAATCAAAGATAGTTCTCAGCAGTTCCAAAATCACCAAGCAATCCAAATAAGCTGTTTCTTTTAAGTAATTTCTCCTTCTTCATTTTCTCTTTCTGGGGTTAGTATTTAGTCACCACGTTCCATTTAAAATATATCTTTTAGAAGTCTTATTAATGTTTAATAACTCTTTAAAATTCTAGGCAATCTTCTCCTTGTTTTCAAGTTCTGTTCCAATTTTTTTTCCTCTCCCTTCCCACTCACAGCAAAAAAGGTTTTTTTTTTTTTTTAAAAAGTTCAGAAATCCTTATCCCTTCAGCATTTAGTTACCTCCAATGCAGGTTTTCCAATTTCTTTTACAGTTCCATCCGCTGTCACATTAGGAAGAAGAGTGAAAAGAAAAAAAAAACTTTCCCTTTTAGGATTCCATTCGCCGCTTGTAACTCTCTCTGGAAACAATTTATCTTGGCAACTTTCAAATTCCAGGGTACTTTCCCTTACTTTATCCCGGTCAAAAACCACTTTCACAACTCTTCTTCTGACTTTCTTCCTCCTGCACAATCTTGTCCAGCTGCAGGTTTCTTTGTGGCGGCCATTACTGACCGCTGCTCCTCCGCCTTGGGAAAAGGGGGTTTTGCCGGCTGGGGAGGGGGTCTGTGACACCCCCAAACCCCTATCCGGATCACCCCTGTCTTCAGCTGCCTCTACAGGGCAGCTATATCCCCCAAATCCAAGCGGATCGGGGGCACCTTGGCAGGGATCGCAGCAGGGATCGCGCGGTATTGCAAATCCCTGCCGCTGCCGAAGCCTTGCAAACCGGAAGCAGCAAGGCGGTTGTTAATTGAGCCACACCCAATTTTTTGACTGTTTTTTTTTTTTTGCTATACTTAAACAAATTACTGCAGTTAAGTAAATCATGCAGTCATAAAGTTAATCTGGCTTTCCGCCATTGAGTTTGCATGCTGGAAGACAGCTGGGGAGATTGCAAATGGCAATCCTATGATCGTGGGATGCTGCACCAGTTATAAGTGTGAGAGCTGGTCATAAGTCACTTTTTTCAATGCCACTCTAACTTCAATCAGTCACCAAACAAAAGGTTGTATGTCAAGGACTACCTATAAACACATCCATAACAAATCAGGCTACTTAGACAAGACAAAATGCTCACCTCCCACCTTTCTTCTGCATACTTGTCCAAAGATGGGACATCACGGGCATGCTTATCTGGGCCCAGTTGGCTAGTATCATCAGACCAGGCCTTACCTCTGTGGACACAGAATTGAAAAGTAAGAAACCCCATTATTATTTATAGGCTGTAATAGTGGTGGTATTCGACCGGTTTTGCCCGGGTCTGGAGAACTGGTAGTGTCGATGAGCAGTGGAGACCGAACCGGTTCTCTTCGCTGCTCTCTGGTTGACCCACCCACCCGCCCGGGCTCCCATACTCACTTTTATGGCCAGAATTCAAAGTGCAGCTGCTTTGCATGGCACAAAATAGCGCCGTGCGGCAGCTGCTGCAGCGACCACCATGGTGCAGGCTTGCAGGAGGCAAGTTAGAATGCCTCTGCGCCTGTGCAAAGTGTGTGTTTGCCGCACGCGTGCATGCAAAGTGGCTACCAAGCCACGTCCACTGAACCGGTGGCAACTTTATTTGAATACCACCCCTGGGCTGTAACTTAAGGATAGCACTACTAATGTCTTATTCAGGAATAAGGATTCAAACTGCCAAATTGCAGTCAGCTGGCAGTCAGCAGAAGTAGCTTGCAGCACTGCATTCTAACCACTGCCCTAATGTGGCTCAACATTAGTATATTGCTAATAGCTGGTTTGCTCCCTTTCTGTGAAATGGCAGGATCCCAAAAACGCCCCTTTCAGAGAACTGAAATTACCCTCATCTTCAGCCAGTGCAGTAATTTCTATGAGCTTCTGCCTTCACTCTCCAACCTTAAGAAACTGGATGGCCTTTACTCACCCTCCCAAGAGAGCAATGCGCAGGTTTTCTTTGAAGATGGGGTTCAAGACGATCCCTTCGAGGCCTCCTGGGAGCAACTGTGTGTGCCAAAGGCGCAGTCCTAGCAGGATATCCGAGCTCTCCTCTTGTTCCCTGAAATACCAGAGCCCATCAGGAAGTGTACCTCCTTGATTAAGGTAGTTACTGTAGTTAGTTAAGTTTAAGACAACTAAGAGTGATTTTGGTGGTTCTTTAATCAAGGTAGTTCCTTAATCAAGGAGAAAGCAACACTCCCACCAACACTGACAGGGCAAGCCACTGTATATAAACAGAGCAGGGGTCTCCAACCTTGGCCCCTGGAAGCCTGGCGGACTTCAACTCCCAGAATTCCACAGCCAGCTTTGCTGGCTGTGGAACTCTGGGAGTTGAAGTCCGCCAGGCTTCCAGGAGCCAAGGTTGGAGACCCCTGAAACAGAGAGTAAATCCCACTCCTTTTTAGCACTGATGTTATTACCTCGTTGGGTAAGGAAATGTCTGCAAAAAAACAAACAAGCTCAGAGAGCGCCAAGGACTCCACAGGTCACCCTCACCTACAAATATTATCTTCCATTATTATGTTGCTACTGTTGTGGCTTTTGAGGGTTTTTTTTCTTATTTTAATCCCAATATGTAAAATCTCAAGCTGTCATTGTAATTGAGGCTGTGAACAAGTTTATTAAATAAATGAAAATAAACACGAGTTTTATTTATACCAGCCAGCCACGTCTCTGCTTACGGAATACCTCAATGCAACGCAGACTTTCATTTCAATGTTCATTTGAGCAGTGACCGTATTTTTTTTAATTTTTATTTAAAAATTTTTTTGCTAGGCAATCAGGGCTAGAGCTATAAACTTACTTGACATATTCCTTCTTCACCCACAGGGCCACAGCTGCCTGACGAAGAGGCTGTTCCAAGAAAAGCATCCGCATGACATAATTTTTGGCTAACCCAGGAAGTTCCCTGAGAAGGGAAGAATGTAAGATCAGGGTCACACACACAAGATATGGGTTGTTGTTGTTGTTGTTTTTCCCTAGCCAGGCATGGTCTGCCAAAGTCTGCGTCAGCTGCCACTTTAATGCTTGCTCCCACTTGAGCTACGGTGACATACAAAAATATCCTTTCTAAAGCTGACTGCTGATATATATGTGTGTGTTTGTGTGTGTGTGTGTGTAGAGGTAATGGGAATTAGCTAAGGGAGGGAGTAGTTGAACTTAGGGATTTTGGCAAGCGATGCTCAGTTCTGGCTATGCACTATTGCAATGCACCTTTTTTCTAAGAAAACCATACTTTCCTCAACAAATGGAGCCAACAAGGGTCATTTCTATTTAGAGCAGGGTGGGTGGGTTCAAACTCGATTTCATTGAGGGCCGTATCAGGGTTGTGTTTCATCTTGGGGGGGCAGGGAGTGGTGGCTGGGGGGACATGGCCAACATTATCACTTGTCCAGGCTCCGTTTTCAATCGTGACCGCATCCTGCAGCCCTCTACCAGCAAAAATGGAGCATTCAGCCTCCCCGGGTCTCCATTTTCACTGGCAGAGGGCTGCAGGAGGCCACTGTGGCTGAAAACGGAGCCTGGGCAGGCCTTGTGCTGCCTCCCTGAGCTTCATTTTTGCTGGCAGAGGCACCACAGGCTGGTCCTTCATTGTTTTCAGGGTGGCCCTGTGGGCCGGATCCAGACCCTGGGCCTTGAGTTTGATACCCCTGATTTAGAGGTTTCAATGGTGGCAGGTCTGACAGTCTATTCTGTAGAAAACCCTGGGTCCTGCAGTCTGGAACCAGGAGCAACTAATGATCTATAAAATGTGGTTTCAAATACATGAAGTTAACAGTGGTGGGATTCAATTTTTTTTACTACCGGTTCTGTAGGCATGGCTTGGTGGGTGTGGCAGGGGAAGGAGACTGCAAAATCTCCAGTCAGAGGTGGCATTTGCCAGTTCTCTGAACTACTCAAAATTTCCACTACCGGTTCTCCAGAACTAATCAGAACCTGCTGAATATTACCTCTGGAGGTTAAAATCTACTTACATTTTTACCCCAACCTGACCCTCAGCTGATACAAGACCTATATTCTAATATTTCAGGACAGGCGAGATTCTCACTGACCGAAGGACAGCAAGGCAAGTGGCAGGATGATTATACAGCCGATCCAAAATCCCGGGGCTGAGGCCCCGCAGGTATTCATGAAGGTTCTTGCATTTCAGCTGAACTCTCTGGAGTTTCATCACTGACTCCGTCATGACCGCTACCCTTCATTACCGGGACATTTTTCTGCAAAGGCTGTGATAGTTCAGAGACAAAACATCTGGTGAATTCAGTAAAAATAGTATGCTCGCTGTGAACGGAATAAGCACAAAACCACATTTTTAAAAGGAAAGTCTATGAATTAAAACACACACCCAGAAATCTGTGATATAATGTTTAGGATCACCTGATAATCCTCCTCTTATAACCACTTGTTTAGTGACTGTTCAGAGTTAAAATGGTATGGAAAAAAGTGACTTGTGACTGGTCCTCACAGTGATGACCACTGCAGCATCCCCATGGTCCCATGATCAAAATTTAGGTGCTTTGAAACCAGCATGTACCGTATTTTTCAGACTATAAGACTCACTTTCCCTCCCTCACCTTCCCACCCCCACAAAACTTGGTGGACATCTCTGTGTATCTTATAGAGTGAATACAGGTCTGCTTTTGGCTTCCCAAACCTTCTGCACATCCCATTTTTGCCCTCCCCGGCATCCAGAAAGCACTCTGCAGGCCAAAAACAGGCCCAATTTTGGCCTACCAAACTCTCAGCATGTCCCGTTTTCGGCCTCCCTGATGCCGGGGGCCTCCGGAGACCAAAAATTGGCCCATTTTCGGCCTGCAGAGTGCTTCTGGACACCGGGGAGGGCATAAACAGGACGTGTGGAGCTAAAAAACATTTTTTTTCTTGCTTTCCTCCTCTAAACCTAGGTGCTTCTTATAGTCCGAAAAGTATGGTATTTATTTGCAATATCCTGGTGTCATGCGATCATCATTTGCAAACCATTGTCAGCCAGCTTCTGACAAGCAAAGCCAACGAAGGAAACCTGATTTGCTTAATGCATGATTCACTTAACAACTGCAGTGATTCACTTAACAGCTGGGGCAAAAAGGCCATAAAATTGGACAAAGCTCACTTAACAATCATCTTTCATAGCAATGGAAATTCTGGTTCCAATTTTGGTCGTAAATTGAAGACTACCTGTACAGCAAATTTGACAGAGTGGTAATATGGGGGAATCCATTTGCAACGTCTTGACAGACTTGACTTTTTCTAGGCAAATTTCCCATAAAGAAAATGCCTCAATAAACAGCAAATGTTTTGTTGCCTGAGCGTTCTCCTTCTGGTCTTGCTTCCGGACGCAATATGGCAGGTGAAACTTTCCACCATTGAGGAAAAAGTTTTAATTTTAAAACAGGCAGTGTAGAAAACACAAGCTACAATTTGTAGGCAAAAGATCCCTGCCAATATCTGATTGCTGTTGTTTTTCTTCTCAGGAAGAGAACAAGAACTAAGGATCTGTTTGCAGATTTTCCTATTCTAAATACCGTGACTTTAGATGCCATCAAATCACCCATGACTTACCAGTTCAATAATTTGGAGATTGTTTAATTCAGAATTTTTCAAACTAAGCAATATGGACATCAACAGTTTTGGGGAATTCTGGGAATAGAAACCGCCACCACATCTTAAAGTTGCCGAGTTTGAAAAAACATTGATCTAATGGGATTTAAAAATTTAATGCCAGAATAGCCCCATGCTTTGAAAAGCTATTAAGTTGGCGTCTCTTCAAGATTTGACAGGTTTATTTTATTATTTCTTGTAACAAAAACAATATTTTGTTTTTTAAAAGAAAATAAAAAAAACTAAAAAAACAAACTAAGAAGGGAAAGAAAAGAAACAAAAACCTCTAATATCTGATCAACTTATAGTTATCAATAGCTATTGGAATATTAATAAATTTGTTATTATAGTCTGAACAATATATTACTGTCAGATCACAGATTCTCTGCCACAGAAACACATATTGTTGCATTCTTCAATTAGTGCAAAATACTGCCTTTTCCAAAACTGATACATCACAATCCATTCTTTATCTCTTGAATAATGCCAGTTTTCTAATTTCATAATACAATTCTTTTTGCGTCATGCACTGCCTATGCATGTAGTCCTCAACTTACAGTGAAGTTACAACGGCACTGAAAAAGGAGACTTGTGACCAGCGGTGGTATTCAAATTCTTTTACTACCGGTTCTGTGGGTGTGGCTTGGTGGGCATGGCAGGGGAAGGATACTGCAAAATCCCCATTCCCTCCCCACCCCACTGACCTGCTTTCCAGCTCTGTTCTCCTGTGCAGGGCAACAAAAGAAAACCCAGCCAATCAGCTGGGACTTGGGAGGCAGAGAATAGATGGGGGTGGGGCCAGTCAGAGGTAGCATTTGCCGGTTCTCCGAACTACTCAAAATTTCTGCTACCGCTTCTCCAGAGCCTGTCAGAACTGGCTGAATACTACCTCTGCACATGACCTTTTTTCACACTTACAACCTTTGTAGCATCCCGACGGTTACCTGATCAATTCAAGATGCTTGGCAACTGATTCATATTTATGACGGTGGCAGTGTCCCGGGGTCAGGTCATCCCCAATCTTCTGACAAGCAAAGTCAATGGAGACACCAGATTCACTGAACAACAGTGTCACTCACTTAACAACTGCGGTGATTCACTTAACAACTGTAGCAAGTCAGGTTGTAAAATGGAGCAAAATTCACTTCATAACTGTCATGCTTAGCAATAAAATGTTTGGGCTCAATTGAGGTCATAAGTGGAGGTCTAATTGTACAGCCACAATGGGAGAATGGATAGGTTAATTTCTTCCTAATTAAGTGTTGTGGTCACAGTATGGGAATGTTTTAAGATAGATAAATGGATTTATGCATGAATGGATGACAGATAAGATAGATGATTAGATAAAGACTAGACAAAGAGCCAAACGTTAGACAATAGGCAAAAAAGGAGAGAGACTTCCTGCGCGATGTTGGTGGAAATCTGTATATGAATTGTTGCTAATTTTGCCTACTTGGTGCATTTTGGGATCATATACTTTTATATGTATAGTTTTCTCTTTTTCAATCGGATTGCTGCGTTTTTGGGACTGGAGCGGCTTATCAAACATAAATACATTCGGCTTATGATCTTCCTACACTTTCCCAAGCTGGCACAACAAAACGCGGCGCTTCCTTCGCCAGGGTCTCCTTCTCCAAAGACCCCAGGATTATGCCCAGGGCTGGGTGAAGCTCCTCCGGGGCTTTATTCTTTGACAGGGCGGCGCTGCCAGCCCGCCAACCCGCCCCTCCCCGGACCGCAAGGCTCCTCCGGTTTGTCCAACCCGGCTACTGCCGGGACGCTTGCATGTTTCGACCTAAAGGACTCACCTTCACCAGGATCGCATCGGGACAACAGGGGTCAAGGATCCGCGGCACTGCCCTCAGACCAGCCGGCCCTCCCGGCGAGCAGGAAGCGATCGGCGCAATCCACCTCTCGGCGTCGGCTCCTTTTCCTGTGTGAGTTGCATGTCGGGAGCGCGGAAAAGAGGCCCGGGTTGCAAGAAGTAAGTCTGGTTTTGAATGGGTCTCGGATTGTGGTTTTGGGGAGGTCTAAATTAGGGGGAGGAGGTTGGGGTGGGAGAAGGATCGAAGGAGTGTAGTGCATTCACAGTTGCAGAGAGGAACGGGACGCGCAAAACCAGTGCAAAACTGGATTCTGGAAATCATAAGAACGTAGCGTTGGGGAACCTCTTAATAACTGGGCTTCCAAGATGTTGTTGTGATCGGACGCTACCATCATTGGCTATGTTGGCTAAGGCACATGGGATTTGGAGTACTGCCCAATTTTCTATTCCTAATCCAATCCCTAATCATTCCTTCGGCGTACCATTTTTACTCTTGTTCTGCTCCCTGCGTTGCTTATTCAAAAGGGAATAGCAGTGTCTGGGTGTGCGCGCGTATTGATAAATATATATATGCACATAAAATGAATGCCTTAGGATAGTGTGGTCCGAGAACCCCTGGGGGGGGGGTGTCCCCTGACACTCTCAGCGATCTGGAAAATCAAAATGATTCGGCAGCCTAGGTTGAAAAATAATACGATATTAAAGCCTCATCAAATAATCCAGAGAAGTGGTAGTGGCAGCAAATGTGTCAGTTTTAAATTTCAATCCGGTCAATATCAATTAACAAATTGATATTGATACAAATAAAAGTCCTCCATAATTTTTAAAAGGGGAAAGGGATCCTGACAGAATAAAATTTAAGAAACACTGTTGTAGTGTAAGAAAGTAATGCATAATAATTCTATATAATTATAGTTACAGCCCTCAGATCATGCAGCTACTGTATTTACTGTGGCTACCTGATATAGAACAATAGATTTTGAAGAAAAATAGATCTCTCTCTCTCTCTCCCTCCCTCCCTCCCTCTCTTTTTTTTCTCTCCCTTTTTCCCTCTGACACAACTATTGCAAAAGTGCTTTTCCAAGAGGAAACTGGACTTTCTGGTTTTTCTTCGAAGACATTTCACTTCTCATCCAAGAAGCTTCCGCAGCTCTGACTGGATGGAGGGGAATGGAAGGATTTATACTCCTTGCAGACAGCTGGGCATTTGCATTCTTTTTAGAGTTGTTGAGGCCACCCAGATGACCAGTGGAACATTTAGTAGAAAGAGGTGATACACAGGGTGTGAGTATTTTCCATTGATGTGGAGAGCCATGGAGATGGTCTTGAGGGAGCTATTCAAAAGTGATTGCAAAATCAAAAAAGGCAGAAGTTTGCCTTAAGCCCTGAGAAAGGAAAAAAAAAAAGATTAGGCTGGTTCCACCCCTAACTCTCTAGGAGTATAAGAGGACAGGAAGAGAAAATATCAGTAAACTTGCAAGATTCTGTTCCTAAGTCTTAACTCAATAAAGCTTAGTTTTTTAAAAAATCTTGTAGGGCAGAGGTCTACAAACTTGGCAACTTTAAGACTTGTGGACTTCAACTCCCAGAATTCTCCAGCCAGCATAGCTTAAAATTGCCAAGTTTGGGGACCCTGTTGTACCCAACCTTTTGGGTATCTTATTTATATGATTTTTTTGGTATTTATTTCTGTAGGCTCCATCAGCAATGTAAGGGATGGAAAAGTGACTATTGGAAGCATGTGCCTTTGGAACCAAAGGGAGAAAAGCGGTGTGATTTTTTTCTACACGTGTGCAAGAGGACTGAACACACCTACATTCAAACATGCCTTCAGCCCATCTTAATTCTGCTTCCCATTGGAATATGTCCGTTCTTTGCCGCCTGTTTCTCTGGGCAGAGAAGAGGCGCTGGGATGGATTTGGTGGATGGAGGAGGAGTTATTCCCAAGGAAATAAGCCCAATCTTAATAAGCAAGTGGGGGAAATGGACCATCTAAAAAATAAAGAACAAAGACAAAAGCGGTTGTGGAAGAAGATGGAGGCTATTGAAGCTAAGATGGCTGCTGGGGTCAAGGTAAGACTGCTTCACGGGAACTGATGTTTGGTTATTAATTTGGTCAAAACTAATGGCTTGATTTAAAAAAAAAATCAACATCTCCCTGTCAAGGCTAGGGAGAATTCTGCTTTATTGTTTGTCGAACTTGCCACGATTTTATCACGCTGATGGTACAGTTGTGGCATTCTGGTGACTGGCTGCTACAAATATTGTTTGTCAGCTGTTATTCAGATCCATCTGTACTAGACCTACACAGAATCCTTGGTAAATACAAAGATGTAGTGAGAGAACAATAAGAAGCAATACATTCCCCCCAGTAACTTTACAATGTGGGGAATGGCAGGATTCCACCATCCAGTCTGAGCTGAAGAAGCTTCTTGGATGAAAAGTGAAATGTCTTCAAAGAAAAACCAGAAAATTCAGTTGCCTCTTGAAAAAGCACCTTCGGGACAACCCTGACCAGGATGACTGAGAATCTCCATAGACATTTACCTCATCTTTGCTGTCTCTTGGTCCTCTGGGATGTAGCCCCTCCCTCCTGGGGACCTACCATCTTCTGCTGCTGATCTCCAATAGCTCCTATGATCCAGCTTATCCTATGGTCCATGATTGATGCCATTGTGATCCGAATACATGATGGCCGTGGTGGCAAATCTATGGCATGTGTGCCACAGGTGGCATGCAAAGCCCTCTCTGTGGGCATGCACGATGTCGCCCCAGCTTAGCTAACAGATAATCAGAGTTGGAAGGGACCTTGTAGGTCATCTAGTCCAACCCCCCGCCCAAGCAGGAGACCCTACACCTTTTCTGACAAATGGCAGTCCAATCTCTTCTTGAAAGTCTCAAGTGATGACGCTCCCACAACTTCCGAGGGCAACTTCTGTTCCATTAGTTGATTGTTCTCAGCTCTACCATGCGCATGTGCCTTCCGCTAGCCAGATGGTCTTTGGGCTCTGCCATGCGTGAGGGTGGGTGGGCACAAGCAGAGGTGGGGGCATGTGTGGGGGGCGGGGGGCATGTGAGGGGATGCATATGCACAGGGGCATTTTGGGTATGCGCATGCAAATTAGTCCCTCAGTGCCAAAAAAGTTTGCCCTCACGACATTATGGGGTGATAAATTTGTGTTGGATTGATGGTTACATTTTTTTCAGGATTTTACAATTATCACAAAGACTTAAAAGTGATATTTTATTTTATTTTATTTTATTATTATTTTATTGGTATTTTAGTGTTTCATTATTTACCATGGGTGATTAAAGACATCAAGGTTAACTGCCATGTGTCCTACAGGATTTGGCATTATACAAGCCAAATAAATATAAATACAGAGTCCTTGACTTACAATGGTTCATTTAGTGACCTGTTGTAATGATGAGGCAGTCGAGTTGTTTGATCATGAACAACTGAATCATGATGATCTTTATTGGAGTCTAGTCTTGCATTTATACACATTTTTAATTATCCTTCATCATTGGTTAACTTTGGTCACTGCTTAACTTTTGTTACTGTTTAGCATAGTAATTAATACAATTAATTATCTCTAGTTAAAGTCTAACATATGTTTACTTCCTCTCTCTAATCCTCCTTTAGATTAGTGACTTTGTTTACCTGAGTTGTATTTGCTTGGAAACATTCTTTTTCTGAGGTTTGCCATCCGAGATTGGAACATTCCTGCAATTACAACTCTGCAGTGACCATTTGAAGTTACAGCAGAATGGAAAAAGTGACATGACCATTTTTCATACTTACGACTGCAGCATTCTTGTGGTCATGTGATCAAAATTCAGACCCTTGGCAAGTGACTCATGCTTGTGACATTGTGTCAGTGTGTGTGTGTGTGATGTGATCACTTTTTACAACCTTCTGACAAGCAAGGTCAGCGGGGAAGCCAGATTCTACTTTACAACTATGTTACTAACTAAACTGCAGTAATTCACTTAACTAGCGTGGCAAGAAAAGTCGTAAAATGGCGCAAGACTCACTTAACAACTGTCTCAGCTACAGAAATTTTGGGCTCAATTATGGTTCTAAGTCAAAGACTACCTGTAAATAAATAAGAAAAGACTGCTTCCTCTTTTAAAAACTTTTTTACACTCCCCCCTTCCTTTTCACCCTCCTCTTTGAAGGAACCTTCAAATCAAGACAAGACCCTTTCCTCAAAAAACATAGTGGAATATGACATACCAACTGTAGCTGGACAGAAAAAAGGTAGGATGGGAAGAGCTTGGTTCAAATGGGCTTCCAGGATTTTCCTTTTTTAAAAATAATAATAATAAGTTGTTCAAAAAAAATTTTCTTTGTGGAAAAGGTAAATGGTGGCTTATGTGAAATTCTGGCTTTCTCATGGGCTAGTAAAAGAAAAGGAATAAACAAGAAAGAAATAGAGCTGTGATATAGCCAGGATTGGATCTAATGATGAGATCCGTTCCACTGTTACTGTTTCCATACATTTGTATTAAATTCCTCTTCGTATGTTTGGCTGTCAGAAAGATTATTAGGCAAAGTTGATCAGAAAAATATCAGTTTTCCTGCTATTTTATCTAGTCTAATTTGGGAAAGCAGTTGATTTGATACCCGCATTCTAAACTCACAGTGGTATAAAAAAAAAGGAAGGAAGGAAGAAAAGAAAAAAGAAAAAAGAGAGACTAATGTGTCCTTTTTAATGTGCCTTTGTCCCATAGAAAAAATAGGCTGGGTGTACCAAGCAAGAGACTCATAGGCCAATCATGGGATATTTTATTAAAAAAATTTTCAGAGAAAAGTTTATTTCAAAGATTGTGCATCAAATAAGTAAAGGAACATTTAGAAGAAAATGGCAACCACCTTTAAAACCTGGTGCTCTTCCAACATCTGGAATTAATTTTTTCATTGATATATCTGTGGGGGCCTGGTCATATCTATATGGTTTATCATTTTGGTTGTTATAGATCAGGCTGCTTATTTCTCTGTGTTTAATTGTATTTCTAGACTTTGTATTTTATCTAGAGTCTAATAGAGTGGGCAACCGCAACACATTTAATAAATGGATTAACTTAAATTTGAGCATTTAATGAAGCTCGTGGCATTAAATTGTCTATGGGGCCTGTTTTTTTTTTATACACCTATATTTTTAGCATATTTATATGCTCCTCTAGCATATTTTTTGCATGGAGTTATATTGTTAGGGATCTAAGGTTCTGTATACATGTTCTCCAGATCTTTTTATCTTGATCATCATTAATAAGAAATGTCTTTTTTATAACATCTGGAAATTGGGAATTTTAGAATGTTTGTTTCTATATTCTGTGCTCAGTTTTTCTGCGCTCATGTAATAAAATTTGGACATGCAGATTGCACAAATGCTTGTTTTATTATGTTTTTATCTTAATAATGACTTTTTCCCACAGATACATCAGCACCTTTGCCCACTTCCTATAGTCCACGTTATGTTGAAGCTGCTTGGTATCCTTGGTGGGTAAAAGAAGGTTTTTTTAAACCAGAATGCCAGGTAAAAATGTTTCTATAAAATTATTAATATTAGACGTTGATATGTCAAGGTCAGTCGAGGACTAGCTGTACAAATTTGACTTAAATGAGTTAAGAACGGAGTTTGTTCTTAACCCAGGAATTGTTTGTGTTTCTCTGTGAATAGTATTCTCTGTGGAAAATGCTAAGTCAAACTGTTTTCATACTCAGTTTGTAAACAAACAGAGAAGAAGAGTCCTTCCCTCACATTTTTAAGATTTTCAGATTTTGTAATACCTCTATAGCAGTGGCGGCCTTTCGGCACCGAGTGCTAAAATGGGAGTGCACATGTGCAGGAAACCGGCAGAGCAGCTCCTTGACACGCGCGTGGGAGTTCTGGAAACCTGAAGTTTAGCTTCCCAGCGCAGGCATGCATGTCAGCCACTTAGTCTTCACATTTCTAACGCGCATGCATACATGAAGACCAGCTGGACAATGCATGCATTGGGGAGCTGGACAATGCATGCACTGGGGAGCTGCTCTTCTGGTTTCAGGCCCTCCCGCGTGCACAAAGACCAGCTGGCTGGTACGCATGCACACGCTGGAACCTGGAAAAGCAACGGGCGATGTCTGGCGTGCCTGGAGAGATGGCTCGTTGTGCCACTTCTGGCACATGTGGCATAGGTTTGCCATTACAGCTCTATCGGATGGTATGGTGGTGAACTCAGGCTGATACTAAATCCAGTTCCTCTTTGTGACAGCAACACCTGCCCCACAGGAAGCCAGAAATGTTTTCTATCTCTCTCCCGCCACCTAATGTCACAGGATCCCTTCATCTGGGGCATGCCTTGACTGTGGCTATTGAAGATGCTTTGGTACGATGGTAAGTGTGTTTCTGGAGACTTGGGAAATGGTTATGTAGATCCTGTAGCAGAGGGGTGTCAAACTTGATTTCATTGAGGGCTGTATCAGGGTGGTGTTTGACCTCAGGGTTGTGGGGGGCATGGTCAGCTTCATGTTACTCATGTTTGGGGCACTTGTGGGGGCCAGGTGCTAAGGCAGGACTTCCTTCAGACTCTCCCTCCCTCTCATAACCTTCCTTCCTTCCTTCCTTTTTTTCTTTTTCTTTTTTTTCCTTCCTTACTCTCTTCCCATCTTCCTTTCTTTTTCTTCCTCTTCCTCTTTCTCCTGTCCTCTCCGTTCTTGGATGCTTAGATGCAAAAGGGGAAAAATTTCTCCTTTTGTTTGTTTTTAGTTCGTTTTGCTAGGCCTCTGCCAGTGAAAATGGGGCCCGGGGGGGCTATACGCACTCCCCCTGAGTTCCATTTTTGCTGGCAGAGGGCTGCAAGAGGCCATCGCGGCCAAAAACAGAGCCCTCCCAGGCTCCGTTTTCGGCCATGATGCAGTCCTCCAACCACCCTGCAGGCCAGATGCATACCCCTGCTCTAGCATTAAGCATTAATAGTGATGGATCCCCACAGCCTTTAAGTTCATTACTGATGCATTTGGTCATGTCATATCCCTGAGAAATAGAGATATCTATAGAAAGGCTGACAAAGACAAAAAATGGCACTACTGAGAAATTAAGAGTCATGTGGTTGAATTGCTTCTATTGGCAATGATTTGTCTTCAGTTTCAATTTCAATCCATTCCTTAATTTAGTGTTTCTCAACTTTGCCAAGTTTAAGGTGGGTGAACTCCAACTCCCAGAATTCCCCAGCCAGGAAATTGAAGTTCACCCGTCTTAAACCTAAGTTTGAGAAATATTGCCTTAGCAGTACTTTTCCCTTCCCGTTCCTCTGCATTTTGGGAATTTCTGTTTGAATCTGAAAACTTTGAAAGAAGAAAGTTGAATTCTAGATTTTTCTTCTTCTTCTTGATGTGATCCAGGAGACGAATGCAAGGCTATCGAGTTCTGTGGCTTCCAGGTTCTGATCATGCTGGAATTGCAACTCAGGTGAGAATTGGGAGTTCAAAGCTGACACTTTTAATCCTTAACAAACCATGGATCAGTCTTCTGCTTCCTGTAAGGATTCTAATCCTTTTAGAATTAACTGGAAGGATCCTTGGGATGGAAAAACTGTATGGATGTGAATTAATTTGCATATTTTAACCTGGCATTTTGCCCCAAGAGAAAGACTCCTCATTCTGCCAAAGCGGCTCTGAATCAAATCAGAAAACATAAAAAGAAATCTCAGCACATTTAAATATACAGGTAATCCTTGATTTACAACCATTTCTTTAGTGACTGAAGTTATAACACCACTACAAAAAGTACCATATGACTGTGTTTTTCACACTTATGTGGCATCCCTATAGCCACATGATCAAAATTCGGATGCTTGGCAATTGGCATGTTTTTATGAAGGTGCGGGATTATGTGATCACTTTTTTGCGAGGTTCTGACAAGCAAAGTCAATGGGGAAGCCACTTAATAAATATGTTACTACTACCTTAACAAATGCAGTGATTCACTTGATAACTAACAAGAAATGTCATAAAATGGAGCAAAATTCACTTGCCTTGCTTAGCTATGGGAATTTTTGGGCTCAACTGTAGTTGTAAGTTGAGGACTACCCGTATACTATTTGGATAGATTCTTTGTCTTACTTGTCAGTCTCATGAGTTTTTATGTTCTTTCTTGATCTGACAAGGCTGTGGTAGAAAAAAAGATCTGGAAAGAACGGGGAGTTTTGCGGCAAGATCTCTCACGCAACGAATTTCTCCAAGAAGTTTGGAAGTGGATTGAGGAGTGAGTATTAAAGGTGAAGAGGCTGCAATGTTTGGATCGAAAAGTGGGGATGACAAATTTTCTGAACTAACAACAGGCTGAGTCTCTTGAAGGTTTAAGAGAGCCCGTTTGGTGTTGTGGTGAAGGTGCTGGCCTAAGAACCAGGAGATTGTGAGTTCTTGTCCCGCCTTAGTCATGAAAGCCAACTCTGTGACTTTGGGCCAGTCACGTTCTCTCAGCCCAACCGACCTCAGGGTTGTTGTTGTGAGGAAAATAGAGTATTATATATGTTCATCACCTGGATAAATAAATAGATCTATTTGCTCCTTATTTCAGGAAAAAGTAATGTTTAAAAAAAAAAAATTAACACAAAATTTTAACTCTGGCATTTTTATTTTTTATATACTGCTTTATATTTTTAAGTTTTATATTTTTAAGTTTTATTCTACCTTCTCAGAGTCCCTCTTTGAGGGGAGGTGGGCAGTTTAGAAATGTGAAATATAAATAAATAATGCTGTGGAAACTCCTTTATGTGCTGTTGGGGGCTGCCTTGGCTACAGAAGGTAGTCTATATCTGGCAAGTGGGTAATTCTGGTTTAAGGATAGATTAGATAGGAATGATTTAATGTTCAAGTTAAATAGATGAATAAATTAGTGTTTTTTACCTTGAGTAATTTTAAGGTGTGTGGACTTCATACTGGCTGGGGAATTCTGGGAGGTGAAGTCCAGAACTCTTAAAGTTGCTAAGGTTGAAAAATACCAAAATGCTTTGTATTTTTCTTCATATTTCTGGCCAAAAAAGATTTATCTTGTCTTTCTGCAATATCAGGAAAGGGAATGAAATATTCAAGCAGCTGAAAGAGATGGGAGCATCTTTGGACTGGGACAGAGCGTGCTTCACTATGGACTCAGTGAGTAGTTGAGATCTTCACAGGCAATTTTTTTTCCTGCGGGTCAGGATTTCTATATTCTTTCCTCACTTTCAGAGAGCAAACACATCAAACCCTCGATTTAATAGAGTCCAACTTAGCAGATTTAGTATGCAGCAGGCAAAATTCTATCTGTCCATGGTAAGCTTTGCAGTATATGTAAAATACACCTGCATACAAGTAGCTCGACTTACAACCGTAATGGAGTCTGCCATAAGTTATGATGGTCATAAAGTGAGTCACCTACATGACTGATCCATTGAAGCAGTCATTAAGCATATATGTTGGTCGTAAAGTGAGTAGCTCCCTCATGAAGTGAATGCTGCAGTTAAGAGAACATGTTCACTATGCATAAATATTTCAAATATGCAGAAAAATGTTCATGAAACTGAAGCCACAGAGGCTCTGTTAACATCAGTTCTTCTGAAGGGAAGAAGTTAACTTTCCATTTGTAGCTTGGAATGAGACTTTTCCATTTCAGAATTAGTCCTAAGTGTTTTTAATAAGAGTCTTTCTGGCTACAACATTGATTAGGAATCAGTAAGAGGGAATTCAGTTTTTGATTTATGAGGCAAATTAGCCTTTATGATAATGTTTTTCAACCTTAGCAACTTTAACATGTGGACTTCAACTCCAGAAATGGCATATTTAGCAAAAGAAACTCCTGGGACATTTTTTTTTACCAAGAGTATATAACTTTACTAATAGATCCATACAGGCACAGAAGAAGCAAAGTCTGAGGTTTTCACACACAAAAATACTATAGTTACCGTAAAATGTCTGTGGAGATTCTCAATCATCCAGGTCATGGTTGTCCCAAAGGTGCATTTTTCAAGAGCCAACTGAACCTTCTTGTTTTCTTGGAAGACATTTTGTTTCTCATCCAAGAAGCTTCTTCAGCAATCTCATTCCCCACCATCTAGTCAGAGCTGAAGAAGCTTCTTGGATGAGAAGTGAAACGTCTTCAAAGAAAAACAAGAAAGTCCAGTTGCCCCTTGAAAAAAAGCTCCTTCAGGACAATATAGTTAATTTCTCCTTTTCCCCACTTGAGCCACCCATTGTCCACCATTTTATTTTGGGGAAACAGTCTGCGCCTTTGGAAGGTTCCCATCAGAATGGCCTTGAAGTACCAGGATCTTCTCAGGCTGCAAATAGCTCACATAAATTCCTCATTTTCCTCCCAGCTCCTGATACATTCCAACCCTTCCCCTCCCTTCTTCGTTTTTGTTGTCACCTCTTGTGAGTAGAGGTGCGTTACGAATCAGCCTTGACATGAATTCAAGTTGAACTCTACCTGTCTTAAAGTTGCTGAGTTTGAAAAAGATGGGTTTAATTGTAAATTCTCCTCTTCTTGTCCAGTGTTTTTCTCAAGCTGTGACAGAGGCCTTTGTGCAACTTCACGAACAAGGCCTGATATATCGAGACAGGCGCCTGGTAAACTGGTCCTGTGCCCTGCAGTCAGCCATTTCTGACATTGAGGTATGTGGTTGGAGTAGAACCCCAAATAAGCACTTTTGGTCATATTTAGAGACTAGAAACTGATAGATCGTGTCCTGGCAGGTGGAGAATAGACAGATAGAACGACGGACAAAGCTCTCTGTGCCGGGACTTGAGGACAAAGTGCTGTTTGGAGTCTTGGAGACATTTGCTTACAAAGTAGAAGGAGAGGAAAGTGAGTTGGCCTCCCTGAGGCATGATGATAACCTTAAGCATTGCTGAAGGCCACAAGCAAATGCTCAAAATAATGTTTGTGTATTCAGGTTTTTTTGTAGTCAGCCATTTCAAAGAAGTAACAAACAATCAGAAAGCAAAAGACTCTTTTAATTTACTTATTTTTCATTCCAATGAACACTTCTCTTTCTCTGATGAAAACAGGCATGGAACTTCTTGTGTCTACCACCCGCCCTGAGACAATGTTTGGTGACGTGGCCGTTGCCATTCACCCAGATGACTTGCGCTATTTGGTAAGGCTGCCCAGTAAAAAGAAACTTTGGTCCATCCTGAGACCAGATTTAATGTTACTGTATCTTTTAACTGTAAAGGCTTGGATCTTTTTCTTTCTTTCTTAAGGAAAGACAGAAAAACAGAGGAAGCCATGTTGAATTATAGGGTTAAGAGGTTTTCTCTGATTGAGATCCTTGACCAGGAAGGACATAAGTAGGAGGATTTCTATCCCTTACTCCCAACTTCTAAGACTACAAGAGATTTGGGGAGATACATGTGTCTCTAGAGGGAGAAAAGCTGGATTGTTGGTGTGGGAGTGTCAGAAAGGAAGTATTAAAGTATTAAACTTTTGGGAACATAACATACTATTTTAATACTTTTTTTAAAAAAACCCTGCATGGTGTAATTTAGTGATTTGCCATGAAATTTTGCCCTGTTATTTTGGAACATATAAAAACATACCAAAAGAGGTTGGGGGAGCCATATATAAACTCTGGATTTCAATCGATCCATCCTTACTCTAAACCGGGGGCCTTCAAACTTGACAGCTTTAAGATTTGTGGACTTCAACTCCTAGAATTCCTCCTCCAGACATGTTAGCTCAGGAATTCTGGGAGTTAAACTTCACAAGTCTTAAAAGCTGTCAAGTTTGAAGACCCTTGCTCTAAAGCAATGTTTTTTAACCTTGGCAATTTTGTGATGCATGGACTTCTACTCCCAGAATTCTTCAGCCAGGAAGATGCTGAGGAATTATGGGAGTTGAAGTCCATGTGTCTTAAAAGTTGCCCAAGTTGAGAAACACCACTTTAGGGAGATCCTGAAAAATCAGTGCCCATAATACTGCCCCTTATCAGTTTATAGCCTAAAAAGGGATAAGCCATCTACCCTATTGAGTCCATGGGAAGCCATATTGTCACAAAAGTTTTGCCCATCTATTTATTTCAGGCAGAACCCCTTCACCCTACACATATATGACCTGAACTGTCTTTCTGGCATGTTTTTGGCAGCACTTGCATGGCAAGAGAGTGTGCCACCCATTCACCGGACGTCTCCTTCCTATCATTATGGATCCAGCAGTGGAGCCGCAGATGGGCACAGGTGAGGAAACACACCTCGCTCCCAGCTGGCAGAAGCCAGATGTTGGTGTGGCAAATGCTTGCCTTGAAGGATGCCTTTCAGCTTGTGCTTCACACCATCTTTCAGGGGCTGTGAAGGTCACTCCAGCACACAACCACATGGACTACATACTGGCCCAGAGGCACAATTTGCCGCTCATTTCAGTTATTGCAGAAAATGGCACGATGACTGCAGAATGTGGAGAATGGGTGCAAGTAAGCCCATTGTTGGAATGCATAATGTTTCTATCATGACTTAAGACAGCTGAATATGTGTTTTGTGCCCCTTTTGAAGAGGCAGCCCAACCAGTTGCCATAGTAAAATAGATGCCACTGAGTTGGTTTGGACATGGGTGGTTCTTTTTTCAGGGATTGCATCGATTCCTGGCTCGAGAGAAAGTACTAGCTGCTTTGAAGGAGAAAGGGCTCTATCGGGGTGCGAAAGACCATCGCTTAGTCCTTCCTGTTTGCAGGTAATGGGGCCCTGAAATGTTTACGTTGGGTTTCCTCCCGTCCCCCTTTGCCTCCCTCCTTTCAGGGTCCATGGGTCAGATTTTGTGGGAGGCTGCCACAGAGTCACAGGCGGTCAGACAGGGCAAACATTTGACAAAAATACATATTATATAACATGTCATGTGCCAGCACTGAGTGGTGTGGTGGCCCAGAGGTGGATCTCTTGCCTCACAATCAGGAGAGTGTGAGTTCGATCCTAGGTAGTGGCAGATATTTCTCTCTCTGGGCCCTGTCGAGAATATATCTGCTGAATATAACTCCGCATTGGCAACAGGAAGGGCATCCGGACAGTAAACACTCAGCTCCATTCAATTGCTCAGATTCCACCCCACAAGGGATTACGGGGTCATTAAAAGAAGAAGATGATGATGATCATATGCTAGCACTGATGATATTATCTAGTTTGGTAATGACACGTCTGCAAAAAAACCACCAAGCTCACAACCCCAAGGGCCCCATAGTAACCTTAAATGCACTTTGCAAAGGTGTTCCAATGCCATACTTAGCTTTAATTGTACCATTCAAGCATCCTTATGTTTATTAATCTTTTAGAAGTTGTATTGATAATGTACAGGCTTTTTCCGCCTTAACTTTAAAGCAGGGGCCTCCAACCTTGGCCGCTTTAAGCCTGGTGGACTTCAACTCCCAGAATTCCCCAGCCAGGTGGCTGGGGAATTCTGGGAGTTGAAGTCCACCAGGCTTAAAGCGGCCAAGGTTGGAGACCCCTGCTTTAAAGGTTTAACTCCTTTAGTTCCTAGCTTTTATCATTAAGTGTATTCTGATTTCATTTCTAAATTCTTCTAGCTGCCTCACATGCTTATCCAAATGGAAAAATGGGGCCTAGATAAAACTGAAAGAAACAAACAAGATTGTAAGGGAGCCTTTGGTTTATTTTTGTTTCCTACAGCCGCTCTGGAGATGTGATTGAAATCCTCTTGAAGAACCAGTGGTTTGTCCGAAGTGAAGCCATTGCCCAAAGCGCCTTACAGGTAACACTTCAATTCAGGGGAGGTGTCACTATGGCAACTTTATGACCTGTGGACACCATCTCCCACAATTCCTGAGCCAGTTGTGGCAGGAAATCCAGGAGTTGGGAGTCCACAGGTCATAAAGTTGCCATAGTTACCAGTCCCTGTTCCATTTTGTTTTTGTCTGTTTGAAGAATTGGTGGGCACGTCAGTATCTTTTTTTGAGAATGAATCTGCAGGCAGTCCTCAAATTATAGAGCCTGCCCATTACCATTGTAAGTCATAATGGTCAGAAAATAGGCTGGCTGCATGACTGACCTGAATTCATGACCATTTTTTTTTTTTTTGCAGCAAACAGGGTGGTAGTTAAATGAACCCATTGTTTGCTATGGCACTTTTTTGCGGAAAATTGCAGTAAGTGTTGGTTTTTGGCAAAGCTGTTGTAACATGGAGTCACGTGACTGTGGGATGCTGCAAACAGCTATAAATGGGGCTGTGTTGCTGAACCCAAAGTGTGATGACGTGAGCGCAGGGAGGGCTGACTGTCAGAACTTTGGATCTGGATAAACCCCCTTTTTCAGGTTGGTTGTGACTTTGAACTTGGTTATAAATTGAGGACTCCCTATGATAAATATTTATACACAGCCGCCATATTTGTTTTATCTATGGTCTGTTGGAAAATGCCTGTGGCATTTGATTCTAAAGGTTATTTACTATCATAGCAATGAAGTCCACACATATTTCTAAGCTAAAATAATACAAATACCGTTATGACTTCTTGTGACCTTTGATTAAAGGTTTGCTATAGAGGTATATGACGGTGTTAAATTGTATGGGTTTGTCATTTATGACGAAAGTAAACAATAGATAGATTCTGTAAAAATTCACCTCTCCTGCTTTTCTCCTAAGGTTGTGGAATCTGGATCTTTGAAGCTCATGCCCCAATTTTATGAGAAAAACTGGAGGACTTGGCTCTTGAACATCAAGTAAGATGAGGGAGATCTCCCATGAATGGTTTGCAATTTCTTTTTATTGTCCCCTGCTTGGCTGCGTAGGATTCATGTGTTTGAAGATTGGCTCAGCATTGTAACTTCCGTGTCCATTGTAGGTGAAAAATGTTCTTTATTAAATAGTTCATAGGCTTAATTTATTCTGTGTTTGGGTCAGCACTGTTCAGTCTTGTTGGTGGTATCATTGCACGGTCTCCTGAGCTGAGCTTTTGCAGATGTTTAGAGATTGCAACTCCAAAGAAGTTATACAAAAGAATTATCTTAAGTTTAGGGAAGATCAAGCTAGATGGTCTAACACAGTGGTCGCCAACCAGTGGGTCGGGGACCATTGATGGTCTGTGAGAAAATTTTGGTGCTCCGCAGAGAATTGTTACCCCCGGAACAACCCCCCAAAGCAATTTATCCAGGCTGCACGGGAACACAAGGCTTGCGTTGCTTGTATTGCAAACAACGTGAGGTAGTAAGGGGAGGGGGAAAGGGTGGAGTGGGGGTAATTTGCCTCACTTGCCCCATGCACCTTGTCTGGCAACTGAGCTGCTTCTTTCCACTTCTTTCTTTTACTTTTGGCTGCACGCAAGGAAACCAGCAAAAGTTTTTCTTTCTCTCCCCCAAACTCTGCCAGAAATGAGTCTTTGGGACCCTGCAAGGCATCCTGCTCCAAGAAGCTGTGCCAGCAAAGACTCATTTATGGTGGAGTTTGGGGGAGAGAAAGACTTCTGCTGCTTTCCTTGCATGAAGCCAAAAGTCTTTCCCTCCCCCCCCCCCTCTCCAAGAATGGAGCTGGAGACGGTATTCTGCGATCCCAAATGAAGAATGATTGATCGGTAGGAAAACGGGATGGGGAATTTTCCTGCAGGCTTTTTTGGGGTTTTTTTCCCAAGGTCTCTAGTCCGCGAGATTTAAAATTATGAGTTTGGTGATCCCTGACTGGTCCAAAAGGTTGGCGACCCCTGGTCTAACATGATGAAGCAGAGTTTCTTACATTGTTAAACTCCACATGCTGTCTTTCTGGTGTCCTTGCTAAGTGACTGGTGTATTTCTCGACAACTGTGGTGGGGTCATCAGATTCCAGCCTACCGGGTCATGATTCCTGGGTCACCTGAGCTAGAAGAGGTAAGCATCAACCTTTCTAACTGTAGGAACTATAAATGAATGCTTGGGTAGGAGATGTCTGCTTCTCTGAGCCACCATGCAACTTATATTCCTTTGTGTATGCATTTCAGCAGAAGGAGAGCGATGGGTTATGGGTAGTGGGCAGGACGGAAGCAGAAGCTCGGACGAAAGCAGCTGCCCTGCTGGGAAAATCTGAACAGCAGCTGGAGCTGGTGAGAGGTAAAGCAACAATATAGGAGCTTATAGGTAGTCCTTGACTTACAACAGTTTGTTTAGTGATCGTGCAAAGTTACAACAGCACTGAAAAAAGTGACTTATGACCATTTTTCACACTTATGACCGTTGCAGCATCCCTGTGCTCACATGATCAAAATTTTGGATGCTTGGCAACTGGTTCATATTTATTAAAGTTTCAGCAATACCCAGGGTCATGTGATCATCTTCTGTCAAGCAAAGGCAACGGGGATGCTAGATTCACTCAACAACTGTGTTACTAGCTTAACTGCAGTGATTCCAGAAAAAGGCCTGGAGACTAAAACACATGCAGAACAGTTCAACAACACAAGAAGAGTGAAGAGAAAAACACAAGAGCAACCAGGATGATTAGGGGACTGGAGGCTAAAACATACAATGAACGGTTGCAGGATTTGGGTTTGACTAGTCTAGAGAAAAGAACGACTAGTGGGGATATGATAGCGGTCTTCCAATATTTGAGAGACTGCCACAAAGAAGAGGGGGTCAACTTATTTCCCAAAGCACCAGAAGGCAAGACAAGAAACAAGGGGTGGAAATTAATCAAGGAGGGAAGCAACCTGGAATTGAGCAGAAACTTTCTAACAGTGAGGACAATTAAGCAATGGAACAGTTTTGTCTTCAGAAGTTGTGGGTGCTTCATCACTGGAGGTTTTTAAGAAGAGACTGAACAGTTAGTTGTCTGAAATGGTATAGGATCTGGTTGAGCAGGGAGCTATTCTATTCTATTCTATTCTATTCTAATTCTATTCTATTCTATTCTATTCTATTCTATTCTATTCTATTCTATTCTAATTCTTTCCCTATTCTGTTCTGTTCTATTCTATTCTAACCCTTTCCCTATTCTATTCTATTCTATTCTATTCTAATTTTTTCCCTATTCTATTCTATTCCATTCCATTCCATTCCATTCTAATTCTTTCCCTATTCTATTCCATTCCATTCTATTCTATTCTATTCCATTCTATTCTATTCTCTTTCCCTATTCTATTCTATTCTATTCTATTCTAATTCTTTCCCTATTCTATTCTATTCTATTCCTAATTCTAATTCTATTCTATTCTATTCTATTCTATTCTATTCTATTCTATTCTAATTCTTTCCCTATTCTATTCTATTCCATTCCATTCCATTCTATTCTATTCCATTCTATTCTATTCTCTTTCCCTATTCTATTCTATTCTATTCTATTCTATTCTATTCTAATTCTTTCCCTATTCTATTCTATTCTATTCTATTCTATTCTATTCTATTCTATTCTAATTCTTTCCCTATTCTATTCTATTCTATTTTATTCTAATTCTTTCCCTATTCTATTCTATTCTAATTCTTTCCCCATTCTATTCTATTCTATTCTATTCTATTCTAATTCTTTCCCTATTCTATTCTATTCTATTCTATTCTATTCTATTCTACCTATATTGATAGAATTCTTTATTGGCCAAGTGTGATTAGACACACAAAGAATTTGTCTTGGTGCAAATGCTCTTAGTGTACATAAAAAAAAAGCTACATTCGTCAAGAGTCAAAAATCATAAGGTATAAAACACTTAATAATAGTCATAGGGTACAATAAGCAATCAAATCATACTAGGAAACCATCAATATAAATCGTAAGGATACAAGCGACAAAGTTACAGTCATGCAATCACAAGTGGGAGGGGATGGGTGATAAAGCATGATGAGAAGATTAATAGTAATAGTAGTGCAGACTTTGTAAATAGTAGATAACTCTGGCAAGAAAGGTCGTAAAATGGGGCAAAACTTACTTAACAGCTGCCTTACTTAGCAACAGAAATTTGGGGGTCAATTATGATCGTAAGTCGGGGACTACCATACCTGTACATTTCTGTGAGGAAAAGAGCCACAGGAAGACGTTTTAATGAATATTCACAAGAGTGGAATTAAAAGTGCTAGTTTTGACCTTAATGCCCTTTATGGTTGAGCTCCAAAGTACCTCAGGAGCTATATTCTCCAACTAGAAATGATTTATCCAGTATGTTCATCATGGGAAAATTGTTTTTTTTTTTTTTGCAAGATTAAAGGAGCTGAAGCAGTTTTTTCTCAGTGGCTCCAATTATATGGATGTCAGGCTTGGCCCCAATATGATGGCCTGTAGAGAACAAGGAAGATGGTCTTGATGAAGACCCACAGGATCTGTTTAGGCAAAAAAAAAAAAAAAAAGTGGGGGAAGGGGGGGGCTGAAGCATAGTTTAAATCCAGGACAGCCAGATAACATTCAGAAGTGACTTGGACAGATACCTCCCTAATTCACCAAATTATAAGAAGTAGGAAGAAGTGCAGCCCAATCTGACTTTTAAGATTCTGCCATTATTGTCAGTCTGAATACTTTTAATCTTCTTGTTGACTTGATTTCCTAGTCTTGGTCTAGCTGGTGACATGGCCTTCTGAAAAACATTCTACATATAATTGCTTTGGTGTTTTATTTATTTAATCAGTTTATATGATACTGTCTTTATTGGCATTGGCTAGTATCTCATTGTGTGATTTTTCTTTTATGCTATACTATGCGACGGGTATAGAGATATTGATTGTAATTTATTTACAATATGAGTCTGTTCCTACTGTTGATGGTTTAATCTAGCGGTGCGGATGTGGTTTAGACTTTTAATGCCTCCATTATTTATATATTCTCCCATAGCTGCTTTCATTAAAACATTTAATTGAATCCTGCCGAGACTTTCTCCCAAAACTTTTGAAGACAGGGGGAGGCAGTTAGTAATAGAACTTAGGAGAACTGGAAGACTTTTCAGAACTGGTCCCTGTTGCCTTCCTGCAGCTGGATATATTTCTAGGAAACTTTTCCCACAAACATCTGGCTTCACCGAGTCTTTTGGAATCTGAGGGGCCGTGTGATGTTTTTGAAGGAAAAATTTCCATTTGCTTTCCTCTTCTCTAGATGCTGATGTCTTGGATACTTGGTTCTCCTCCAGCCTTTTCCCTTTTGCTGCTTTGGGCTGGCCCCACAAGGTGAGTAACCTTTGGAGACATAGAGCAGTTGGCTTGCATTGACCATATTTGTGGTAGTCTGGACAGGAAACCGAAGCCATGAGTAGTAACGATATCTTTATTTTCAGGTTCAGTAACAATCTTGCGAAGGGACGCGGCGGCTCATTGGCTAAGATGCTGAGCCTGTCAGTTAGGAAGGTCGACAGTTCGGCGGTTCGAATCCCTAGCTGCGTAATGTAGAGAGCTCTCATTCCTTGTCCCAGCTTCTGCCAACCTAGTAGTTTGAAAGCATGTCAAAAATGCAAGTAGAAAAATAGGGACCATCTTTGGTGGGAAGGTAACAGTGTTCCGTGCGCCTTTGGCGTTTAGTCATGCCGGCCACATGACCACGGAGACATCTTTGGACATTGCTGGCCCTTCGGCTTTAAAATGGAGATGAGCAGCGCCCCCTAGAACCAGAAACGACTAGCACATATGTGCGAGGGGAATCTTTACCTTTAACAATCTTGCAAGCCTTCTGTGATGACCCAGGGCGTGCCACAAAAATAACAAAGTCACAAAAGTAGATAAATTCTTTTTAATACCTCCAATGTCAAGTTATCCTTGGGTGGAGATCAAACTCTTCCAAAAACAGTCTACAAAGGGAAGAAATGCAGTCCGAACTCAAAGTACAGATAAATTAGAAATAAAAAAAACCAACACAAACCACGCTGAAGAAAATTAACACAACAGGCCAGGATAATAAATTGTAGACTTCCAAAAGATAACAAAGCACGCATAGATGGGAGAACGCCAAAACCGAGATAAACCTCGACAAAAATAATGCACGCTTTGCTTTCAGCAAGGTGCTGTGTGCAAATGCCCTTCTTATATCCTGTTCAACCAGCTTCAACTAATGAAGGGGATCAATGCCCTTTTCTCTCCCGTAAGCCATGTTGCTCCCTTCTCCATTCCTCCCTGCGTGCCCTAGGATGAGGAGGGGGTGGCCCTCTGAATGCCCAGCCGGACTGTGCCCTTCCCCCATTTCTTCCACAGCTACCAGAGCCACACTCCCACTCCCTGTCAGCTGTTCAATCTCCCCCTCAGAATCAGACTCCAACAAGGGCATGACACCTCCCCCACTTTGTCTTTGCTTTCCAGAGAACTAAAGAGGGTCCCTTCTGAGACGCTTTGTCCATCCCCATTCATTCTGTGGGCTGAGATGTCTCTTATGTGACCAAGTTATTGCTTTTGCTCCTGTCTCCCAAAGTTACTCTCGTTAGACTACATCCAGCTTTCCTTCATCTAGGTATATTTGTTGTGGCCTTTTGGCCGCCAGCCCCTCCAGCAGTCAAATCAGAGGAGGAGGAGGCGTGGGAGTTAGGACAGGGGTGAGATGCTGCCGGTTTAACAACCAGTTCGGTAATCACACGTTCGCACCTAATGCATGCTGTGCAGGCATCAACGCAAGACAAAAGTCCTTAAATACTATGTTACTTTGGGGGAGTAACAGCTGAGGAGTGGCAATCCACTCTTCCGCACTCATCAGCTGGGACGATAAAGGTCAGTACAGCGCAGGGCGAGTAGATGGGCCCACATGATCCTCACAGAGAACTGGTTGGGAGACGGCTGATCTTTGGAGCAAGGGGTTCGCCCGAACCAGCCCAAACTGGCAGAATCCCACCCCCGGAGTCAGGATTAGCATCAGGGCAACCTGAGAGCTCTGAGGGGTAAGAGGGAATGGAGCTGGGAGAGAGAGAAAGAGGCGGAGCCTGGGCCTTCCGTCAGCCCTCAGGTGGAGAGTCAACAGCCCCCAGGTCTGGAGGTGGCTGATGAGGAAGAGGAGAAACAGCTGGGTCCAGTGCCTGATGCCTGACTGGGCAGAAGGTAGAGGAGAGGAGAGGAGTGGAAATCCATGGGCCGGTCCTTGGGAAGGAAGAGCCACCACTGCCAATGAAGCCCCACCTTAGCTATGGGGATAAAAGGCAGGGGGTGGAGATGAATAGATGTGGCAGACAACTATTCATCTTCCGGCCAGACCGACTAGTTAGCCTGCATCCAGAGAGAAACTTTTTGCACACCTGATAAAGGAATCTTTGAGTTAACTTCAGAGGGTTTGTCGTGTTTGGGAAGCTGGGTCGGAACAATAGTGCCACTCAACTCTCATCCCTGACTCTTATTCAGACTCATTGGAAACCATACATGCAAATCAAATCTTCTTATCAGAAAGACTGTCGGCCTTTCTGGATGGAATGTGTGAATTGCAATCCATAATCCAGGATAAGCCTGTTTTGGCAGCAACGTGTTCTGCTACTTGACCATTTCTGATATGTGCTGTCCCGAAATGATAAGAGAGTGAGAACATTTGAAGCGGGTGGCATTTTGGAACTTGATTGCTTTCCCCGTGAAAATTGTCACAGTAGAAAACAGAGCATGTTTTAAAAACTTTAGTAGACAAGGATTTTGCAGCTTTCGACCCAACCTGGCCCCCTCCAGATCTGATGGGACTGGAGCAGCCAAGAGACATTGCCCACCTAAACTCCACCCCCAAGTCTGTCTTCAGAATCAAGCCAAGAGCTGGGTTGCTGGTCTTTCCATTTCACACTTTGGGCATGGAGATATAGGCTTGATTCACCTATCACGGAAAACCATGCATTTGTTTAGCTATGGTGTAATGACGGAGCCAGAGATGGCTGGGATGATCAAAAATGTGAAGGCATCATCTGCGACTTGCAAACCCCAGTGCCTCTTTCCAGTGGCGGGATTCACAAGTTCCCACCACCGGTTCTGTGGGCGTGGCTTGGTGGGCGTGGCTGCAAGAGTGGGATCGTGCGACTCATGCGGCTTGTGCAATTGCACACGCATGCAGCAAACACGTGCACATGTTAAAGCAGTAAAAACTAAGCTATTGCACCTCAGCTGCTTAGCACAGCAATCTGCTCTGCCGCGCCCAACAGCTGAGAGGTTTAAAAAGGACCCAGGGGCAGGGGCAGGTGGGTAGGCCCAACTGCAGAGCATTAGAGAGGCTCGGAGCGAACTGGTTCTCTGCCAGCTGATCTTCGGCGCTACTGGTACGCCAGAACTGGGCTGAACCGGTAGAATACCATCACTGGGTCTTTCCACGCAAAATGTTAAAATGATACAAAAACTATATTCTGGTTTAGAATATTCTTTTTTTTATTAAAACAAAAGTGTTTTTATTTCCATCTACATATGCACAACAATACATTAACTGTGTGGCATCAATATATCATACATTTTAGTATAAGCAAGCTCTTAATATCCACATTCATATTAAGTCAAAATCCTTCCTTGCTTATTTTCAACATTTCAACACTCTCCCCTAATGCCAACCACCATATCAGTTAGACATACCTAATAATTTCATTCATCAATTTCCTCCTCAATTTTTTTTAACTTAAAAAAAATCTCATTTGGCAAGCAATATGGTTCCAGGTTTCAATACAAGACAAACATGACCATATTTACCTATTAATTTTGTTTGTTCAATTTCATATCACATTAACCTTATTAGTATTAAGTATTAAACTTACCCAGTTCCAATTTAGAGTATAACTTATTTTATTCATTAGAGTATTCTCATATCTTAATTTACAATGTTATTTAAAATTCTCATCTCATTTCTATATGCATTTCCCAAATTATTTTTATCTGTCATATTTGCAATTTTATCAATCCTTAGTTTAATTCAAAATTGTCCCCTCTGATTATTAATTTGAGCCAGCCACCTTCAGTCTACCTTGATACCATCTCCCTAATTACTATATACCGTATATACTCGAGTATAAGCCGAGTTTTTCAGCCCATTTTTTGTGCTGAAAAAACCGCCCTCGGCTTATACTCGAGTCAGATTCCCCTCTGAAAAAAAAATGACCCACCGCCATGTGAGAATGCTCAGACACGAAATCTATCCGACCGAAAATAAGTGTGTGTGTGTGGGGGGGGATTTTAACAGAGGGAAGATGTAGGGAGAAGGCAAAAGCGATGGAAGATCCTTCAGGGGAAACTGAGGGAGAGACTCACCCTTGGTCCTGATGAGCCCCCTTCCCCTTTCTCTAGGCTGAGAAAACAATGCGAGCCGAGGTTGCTTCGGCTCCACTCAGCTTCGTTTCCTCAGCTCCAGCTGCTTTCAGTCCACTCGGGAGGAGGGGGAGGAGGAGGTGGTGGCGGCAGCTCTCTCCCTTGCAAGAAAAAAGCAAGGCTCTCTCCCTTGCAAGAAAAAAGCAAGAGCCGTTCTTATGATCTCTCCCTCTCTCTCTCTCTCCCCGTAATACAGTCAAGCCCTTTCCAGCACGCGGGATCCGCCCCCGCCGCTTTGCACCTTGCAAATGCAAAAACCCCAGGATTTTGCATTTGCAAGGTGCAAAGTGGCGAAGTGAGTGTGTGTGTGTCTGTCTGTCTGTCTGTCTGTCTATCTGTCTCTCTCTCTCTCTGTCTCTCTCTCTCTCTCTCTGTCTCTCTCTCTGTCTCTCTCTCTCTCTCTCTCCCTTCCTCGCACCAGCACGCCTTCCTTCCACTGCTACGCGTTTGGGCTGCTTTGTGCCTCCCTCCCTCCCCGCCGTCTTTTATTTTCTCCTTTCCTTTAGGAGGTGTCCTAAAGGGCTGGAAGAGCGAGGAGGCAAAGTAGCTTCCTCGAGCGTTTCTTGCCGCTCCTCCGGGCAAGATTTATTGGCTGGAAGCGAGGAGTGAGTTGCTCGCTTTCCTAACGAGGGTCTTGGAGCAACAACACCCCCTCCCCCACCGCTTGACTTCGGTCAGCGCTTCGGAAATCATCACAGTTGTTCATTTAGTAACCTGGCTGTTAAGTGAATCTGGCTTCCCCCATCAACTTCACTCGTCAGAAGGTCTGAAAAAGTGTTCACAAAATCTGGGGAGAACACCGTACCTGTCACAAATATGAACCAATGGTCAAGCATCCAAATCCTGCTGACGTGATCACAAAGATGCTGCCATGGTCACTTTTTCCAGTGACATAAACAGCCCGAGATCCCAGATCCTCTTTCCCCCCCACAACCTCGACCAAGCCACGGTCTCCTCCAATGAACGGGAACGAACAAACCAGGATTAGCTTCAAGAGCCCCGCGATGATGCCACAACCCCTTCCAGACGCGGTTTTGTGCCTCAAGGATCAGGATTAAAACCAGGCAAAATCATGGCAGGAAATGATCGGCCTCCCTCCCTCCCCACCTTCAGCCCCAAACCGCCCGCCCAGGGCTCCTGAAGGGCTTTCGGTATCCTCAGATGGCACTTCCACCGAGGGGGTGGGGGAAGCGATGATGCCGCAAACCCTTCCAGACGCGGTTTTGCCCTCAAGGATCAGGATTAAAACCAGGCAAAATCATGGCAGGAAATGATCAGCCTCCCTCCCTCCCCACCTTCAGCCCCAAACCGCCCGCCCAGGGCTCCTGAAGGGCTTTCGGTATCCTCGGATGGCACTTCCACCGAGGGGGTGGGGGAAGCAAGCCCGGACCGGGAGGGCGATCAGGTGGGGCCGGGCAGCCAAGCGTGTCGCGGGTGGGAAAGGACAGTTCCCCGGACGATAATGGAGGAGTCCCCCCCACCCCCTGCTGGCGAGAGGAGGAGACCCCGTGGGCTCCCTCCTCAGGAACGGAATGAAAGCCACGGGGGCCAATCGGAGCAAAAAAAAAAAAAAAAGAGCCGCCGATTGAAAGGGACCCACTTGGGGAGTCCAGACGCGACCACGGGGGCCCGAAGAGAGGCTGTAGCGGTGGGGGTGGGGGGTCTTCGTGCGGTCCTCCAGCTCTGGCGCTTTCCAAAGCAACTCAAAACTTGGCGCGTCCTTGCCTTCCAAAAAGGTCCCACTCCGGGGGTAGCGAGATACGAGACCCTGCTCTCTGTTTCGGAGTGGGGGAGAGCGAAGGCTGGGGGGGGGAGAGTCTTCCTATTCACCCTTCCATTATAAACTTTAAGATCATTATCTTATTTTCCAAACAACCGCTCCCCCCCCCGCCGCTTTGCACCTTGCAAATGCAAAAACCCCAGGATTTTGCATTTGCAAGGTGCAAAGTGGCGAAGGCAGATCGTGCGTGCTGGAAAGGGCTTGACTGTATTACGGGGAGAGAGAAAGAGAGGGAGAGATCATAAGAACGGCTCTTGCTTTTTTCTTGCAAGGGAGAGAGTGACTCCTGCCTCCCATTGTCATCATCATCATCTTTTGGGTTAGTGAATCAATTAAACCTTTCATGATAGTGAGATCGTTTCCCAAATTTCCCTTAAATCAGGGAAGAAATCAGAAACAAATCTTTGGACTGAGAATAAGCCTGTTCCTATGATGCCATTTTTGTTCACTGCAGTGTGAAAAGTGTGAAAAAACACACTTCTTTTTCTTCATCTTCTTGTTCCCTATTTACTGGTCTCTTTCAAAGAGGAAATTGTGAACATCAAACTTATTCTCAACTGTCCTAGTGAAAGTTTTTATTGGTATCTATTTTTATTTTTGAAATTTACCAGTAGCTGCTGCATTTCCCACCCTCGGCTTATACTCGAGTCAATAAGTTTTCCCAGTTTTTTGTGGTTAAATTAGGTGCCTCGGCTTATATTGGGGTCGACTTATACTCGAGTATATACGGTAATACATACACGCACACACACACACATATATACTTTTTTTGTCAGATTCCGCATTACATTTTCTCAATCACCTTATCAATCATCTATACATTACAAAAATATTAGTCTAATCAATTAATTATAGCAACTGATATTAATTCTTCCATAATAGTTCTCATTTCATCATCTTGGTTTAGAATATTCTGTGGATTAATCATTCCAACCCCTTGGAAAATAACCACTTGTTTTCTTAAAATGTGTTTTATTTTACTGATTATCTGTACCGCCTTCTCAAAGCAACTGTGGAAAAATTTGCAGTGTAAAATAATGTAAAACAAACCCCTAAATAACACCCTGCAGCTTGCCATAAAAACCAACAGCCCAGTCAGCCCCAATATAAAAACAACAGCAAGATGTAACTCTATGGCTGCCCATTTATTCCCTGCTTATGTATCCAGAGTGTGCTAAACAAGAAATGTCTTTTTTCTCCAGTCTGGATTTCTAGGAGTGGGTGGACCAATTGTATGGGTGGGCTTAACAAGTTTCACAGCAGTGGGGCAATCACCCCAAAGTCCTCCTGGGTTCACTCTTTTTATCTCTTGTGGACATGGGACTTTCTGCAGACCCTCTCTAGATGATTTCCCAAAATGGACAGTGAATAAGGTGTTCCCTCGTGGTGACGGTGATCTCAGAGGCATCTCTGTTTCCCTCAGACAGAAGACCTCCAGCAATTCTTTCCCAACAACCTTTTGGAGACTGGGAGTGATCTTCTGTTCTTTTGGGTCGCCCGGATGGTGATGCTGGGAAAACAGCTAACCGGAGAACTGCCTTTCTCTCAGGTGAGGGCTGGAGGCCAGGTATCCTTGCCTTTTGGAGCTCTCGGGCTTTAGGGATCTGAGGGCACAGTAAGAATACCCAACAGAGAGACAGGAGCCAAAGAATCCATTTAATACTGAGAAATTTTGTTTAGTCTTAGCAATAGCAATTAGACTTATATACCGCTTTATAGTGCTTTACAGCCCACTCTAAGCGGTTTATAGAGTCAGCTGATTGCCCCCAACAATTTGGGTCCCATTTTATCCACCTCAGAAGGATGGAAGGCTGAGCCAACCTTGAGCCTGGTGTGAGTCAAACTGCCAAATTGCTGGCTGTCAGCAGAAGTAACCTGCAATACTGCACTCTAACCACTGCGCCATCACAGCTCTTAGCTAGGTTCTCCTTAGTTACTACTGTGTTCTCCTTCAGTTTGCATTTTCCATGTTGAATTCCATTTCTTAATTTTTCTGTCATCCTGAAATCCCTCCTGTTTGGGTTGTTATGTCGATTGTCACACTGAATTCAGCTTAAGTTGTTATTTAGACAGTCCTTGGTTTATTACCGGTCGCATAGTAACTGTTTGAACTTTGAAGGCCCTCTTCATGATCACGTGACCGAACTTTAGACACTTGGCAACATGGCTGCATTTACATGTGCAGCATCCTGCAATTACATGACTGCAGTTTGTGATCCTTTTGCCAAAAATAGCACTCCTGGTTTTCAGCAAAACTGTGCACATCACAAACCACTTGGCTGTTTTTTTTAAAAATGACAGTAGTGTTTGCATAAAAACCATAGCATCTGCTTTACGACCACCACATTCATTTGGCTGCTCAAAAAAAAAAAATCATAAAATCAGGTTAAAATAAAAACTGTTTTGTGACCGTTGAAACAATATGAGCATAACGGGCTGACTCCATCATGGTCATATTTCGAGGATTACCTGTGTTGTACTTTGTCACTCTGGATTATAACTAAGGGACTATCATGACCTTTAATTGTCTTCCCAGTTCTATGGTGTAAATTAGAAATAAACAATTTTGTGCTCCTCAGTTTGATTGCACTCCATCAGCTACAGCCAAAGTCAGTGAAGAAGTGTAGAAACCGTAACCTAAAATAGGGAACATATTGTTTACCGCTGTTTTTGTTGAAGAACCATAATACATCTACTACAGGATAGACGGTTTAGTTGGGACTTTATCTAGAATGTAGCTAATGACAAGGAATCATAATTATACAAATTATTTGGAGAAAATCTTGTTCCTTTCTACTGAATCAAGTACTCCCACACTCCTCGAGTAGAGGATGTGACCTTAAGTTGCAGAATGACAGTTCTTCCTTGTATGTCAGAAGGATTTCTTTAAACTATTTGTTTATCAATGCAATCGATTAGGTAGAGAGCTGATGGACCTTTCTCTTAGATGTCCTTGATATACAGAAGACACATAGCCATTGATTAGAGAAGCTTGAACTTGGATTGAACAGAAGGTAGGACGTGGTCACCTAACCAAGCTTGGTTACCTCTCAGTTCTAGGATTTTACAAATTCTGTGAGGAAAAAATAATCCAAGGTGAAGATTTTGAGTAGAGTTTTGTGCTCCATCCTGTCTTATTTCTCTCTGCTTCAGGTGTTCCTTCACTCCTTAATCCATGATGCTCATGGCAGGAAAATGAGCAAATCTCTTGGGAATGTGATTGACCCGTTGGATGTTATTCATGGGGCCTCTTTGCAGGTATTTTTTTTTTTTTTTTTGCTTTTGGGGATATTTAAGAGCTTTCTTAATAGCCTTTCCTTTGAGTTTAAACAAAATCCTTCCAACTGGGCTTATTTCTACAACAACGGATGTAGGATTATAGCCTGGAAACCCACAACCTTCTTAAAGAAGGGAATAAGGAATTGGCAGATGAACAGGGGGAATTAAAAACACTGGATAAACTAAAAGAACAAGGGATAATATTAGACTGGTGGGTATATTTGCAAATTCAAACTAAATTTAAGAAAGATGTAAAGGAGCTAGGGATAGATAAAGACTTACAAAAATTGGACAAAATCTTGACAGGCAAGGATATAAAATTTATAATACGAACATATAAATTATTTACTGGAGGTAGAACTAGAGGAGGAAATTGTTAAAGGACCAATGATTGCCTGGGCAAGAAATGTGGGTCAAAATATAACTTTGGATGAATGGGAAAAGACTTGGACCAAGAACTGGAAGCTGAACTTTGTCAAAGGCATTCAAAGAAAATCAATATAAAATGTTTTGTAGATGGACTTAGCACCGGCACGACTGGTGAAAATGTATCCAACCTTGAAATCAGAATGCTGGAAGTGCAAACAAAAGAAAGGAATGTTTTCCCATATGTGGTGGCAATGTATAGAGGTCAAAAAATACTGGAAGAAAATACAGAGATGGCTTTTTGAGATTACAAAATATAAATTGAATTTGGAACCCAAAATGTTTTTATTAGGTATGATCAAAGGGAATTTGAGTAAAGATAAAAGATACCTTATTGTACACATCTTAACTGCAGCAAGAATCACATTAGCACAAAATTGGAAGAGTGATAAAATACCACCAGATGAAGTTTTGATTCAAAAATAATGGACTATGTTGAACTAGATAAATTCAGTATGGAACTGAAAGGCAAAGAGGATCGAGAATACAATGCGACATGGGAGAGGTGGTATGAATGGGTGAAAGATAAGGATAAAAATAATGTATAGTCACAAAATAAGAAACATGTATATACAATGACACAATAATTGTTAATGGAAATGAGATTTTTATATTTTTTGTTTTTAAAAAATAAAAAAAAAGGAATGCGTCATCTTAAGGTACCTTTAAAGCAGGGGTGGGATTCTACTAGTTCGTACCTATTTGCTAGAACTGGTTGTTAACATTCTAAGCAGTTCGGAGAACCGGTTGTTAGAAGAAATTACTGGCCTAATCCTGTAAGGAAGGCAGGAAGGAAACATTCTGGTGTTGCTTACAGAAACTGCCTCTCCGTTAACCCTTATTACATTCTTGGCAGGACTAGACTTCCTGTCTCAGGAACTTCTCTGGTGTTTTTTTTCCTCCTTTGCTGGTACTTTGTGTGGAGTGACCATTCAAAGTTACAATAGCACTGAAAAAAAGTGACTTATGACCATTTTTCACACTTATGACTTTTGCAGCATCCCCACAGCCATGAGAGGCCAGGCGAGGAGATGCGTGCCTCGATGTGAGTGACATTGAGTTGGCCACACCCAGCCAATAACATGACCACCAAGCCACACCCACCAACTAAGCCATGCCCACAGAATCGGTTGTTAAAAATTTTGAATCCCACCCCTGCTTTAAAGTACCCTGGGGGCTTATAAATGTACGTGGGGGCTTATATCAAGAAAAACATGAGAAAAGTGCTGCCAGAGTTTGGGTGCTATGATTTTGGGGAAAGGTTTTGAGTAGGCTGTAAAAATGGGTTTGGGTTGGATTGAGGTGGCTTCCCATCAGTCACTAGCTGCTTCTATTCCTGTCTCAGGTCCTACAGCAGAAACTAAAAGATAGCAATTTGAGTCCACAAGAGCTTGTCATTGGTTTAGAAGGCCTGGTAAGCCCTTTTCCTTTTTTCACTCCCACCCGTCTTTATTCCCATGGCCCTTGTGATCTCACTACTCCCCTCTCTGTTCCTTCTCAGCTTCAGAATTTTCCTCAAGGAATTGCTGAAAGTGGCTCTGATGCCTTAAGATTTGCTCTCTGCCGTTACGATGCCCACGGTGAGAAATTCAGTCCTTCAGTCTTTCAGCTGAACCGTTGCTGGCCCTTTAAGAACTCCTAACAAGAACAAAAAATCAACAATTTATTATTGACCATTGGTCAAGCTCTCTGTAGTTGGGCAACCAAGGAGGCTAGAATGATGCAGATTTTGGAAAAGTCTCTTTCATGTTGGTCTGGTTGAAAATATAATCTTGAAAATTGTAAGGGTCAAGTCCCATTGAGACTTATATTGAATTAATTAAGGTGACCCACCCTTCCTTCCTTCCTTCCTTCCTTCCTTCCTTCCTTCCTTCCTTCCTTCCTTCCTTCCTTCCTTCCCTCCCTCCCTCCCTCCCTCCCTCCCTCCCTCCCTGGCAGAAGTCCATATATCTTAAAATTTCCAAGGCTGTGAAGCACTGATTTAACTATTATACCAAGCTGGTTTTCCTGCAACAAAGAACATCCTGTTTATTTATTTAGATTTAAAAGAGATATGGAAAAAGTCAGAAGAATTAGGAAATCTGGGTTGTCATGAGAGATATGGGAGGAATCAGTAGGCACCATGTAGTTAGTGCTGACTTTATGACATAATACAACTACTGGTTGTATAAATTATTGACAATGTCTATTATCAGTGTGCTCGAAAATTCAGACTCTTTTTAATTTATATCCTAACAGGAACCAGTATTAATCTAGATATGGCAGCCATGGAAAAAACCTCTCATTTCTGTAACAAGGTGTGGAATGCCCTAAAGTTTACTTTTGCAGCCTTGGGAGAAGATTTTACCCCACTGGAGCCGGAGCAAGTAAGTGGGAGTGAGAACTATGATGAGATTGTGGGAAGATGTTTGAAAGTGGCACTGTCTTTTACTGTGTGAGATGGAAGCTTTGTTGAGACATTGGTGATCCCTGTATCCTATTTAGGTAATATTTCTAATCTTGGGTGCCCAGGTGGTATTGAAGTTCATTGGATGGAGTCTATCTTTGGTCAAGAAGTAAGGAGAGGCATAGATAAATAAACTTCAAGTCCCCAAATATTGTGGGTCTTCTGAACTTTGGATCCCTTGGCAGTGTGGATAACTATCTCGTATAACAATAACAGAGTTGGAATGGTCCTTGGAGGTCTTCAAGTCCAACCTTTTACTCAAGCAGGAGACCCTATACCAGTGGACCCCAACCATCGGGTCCGTGGATCATTTTGTGATGCCGGTACTGGACCGTGGTACAAAAAAGGTTGGGGGCCACTGCCCTATACAATTCCAGACAAGTGGCTGTCCAATCTCTTCTTCAAAGTGATGGGAGCGCCCACAACTTGTGAAGGCAAGCCATTGGCACAGTAGTTAAAAATGCTTTACCGCAGGCTACTTCTGCTGACTGTCGGCAGTTCAAGTCTCCCCAGGCTCAAGGTTGACTCAGCCTTCCATCCTTCCGAGGTGGGTAAAATGAGGACCCAGATGATTGGGGACAATAGGCTGAGTTTGTAAACCGCCTAGACAGAACTGTAAAGCACTTTAAAGTGGTATATAAATCTAAGTGCGTTTGCTATTGCTATTCCACTGGTTAATTGTTTTCACCGTCAGGAAATTTCTCCTTAGTTCTATATTGGTTCTCTTCTTGATTAATTTCCATTCATTGCTTGTTGTCCAGCCTTCAAATGTTTTGGGGAATAGGTTTATCCCTTGTCTTCTGTGTGGCGTTCCCTCAAATATTGGAACACGGCTATCATTTCACTGCTAGTCCTTTTTTTCACTGGACTAAACATTAATTATTGCACTAAAGTTAACTATTAACTCCTGGCAATTGTTCAGAAGCTATGTGAGTGGGGACTGTGCTTCTGCTATGATTTACCATATAATCACAACTCAGAAATATCTAGAGTTGGACAAGAAACTCCAGTCTCAGCATCTACCACCTTTAGCACAACTAGACGGATGGAGAGAAATTATGTGCAATAGGGGCTGTGCTATAGAAATCTGGAATAAATCATTTTTCCAAGTGTGCAACAGAGGTGGTATTCAGCAGGTTCTGACCAGTTCTGGAGAACCAGTTGGGGAAATTTTGAGTAGTTCGAAGAACCAGCAAATACCACCTCTGACTGGAGATTTTACAGTATCCTTCCCCTGCCAGGTCCACCAAGCCACGCCCACAGAACTGGTAGTAAAACAATTTGATTCCCACCACTGGTGTGCAAGATAGTCCTTGACTTAGGACCATAATGGAGCCTGCCCATTATGGTTATAAATTGAGATAGTCATAAGTGTATCATCATGACCCGTTTTTATGACTTCTTTATCCAGCAGTCATTAAAGGAATGATCAAGGCCATTAAATGAATCCATGGTCATTAGTGAATGCTGAACAGTTTATGTATTTTTGCCAAAAATCCAAAGTAAAAATGTAAATAGCAGTCACATGACCAGAGGGCACTGTAAAAAAATAGCACGTAGGGCGAGGGGCTGTAAAAAAGTAAAAAAATGATCATGTAGGGTGAGGGGCTGGCAATTGGAACTTCAAAATCAGGTCATAAATACCTTTGGATGGTCTGACATAACTTTGAGCTACCAGTCATAAGTCGAAGACTATATGTAATGATCCCACTTTCAAACTTGTCCTTAAACAGAGGTGTGTTTATGATGATCATACATGTATGATCCTCTCAATTAGAATAGAACAACAGAACAGAACAGAATAGAATAGAATAGAATTCTTTATTGGCCAAGTGTGATTGGACACACAAGGAATTTGTCTCTGATAATAATATTGTTGCAGGTTTGAACTGAACAGGAACCTTGTGAGTAGGTGAGCTCCTGAACATAGACCCTATAGAGCCAGCCATAACCTCTACCTGACCCCATAGAAATCAAAAATAGAATAGAATAGAGGAGAGTAGAATTCTTTATTGGCCAAGTGTGATTGGACACACAAGGAACTTGTCTGGGTGCATATGGTCTCAGTGTACATAAAAGAAAAGCTACATTCCTCAAGATATCTCTATACTTATATAAGTACATACTATACTTATGGCCTCGATGCAATCAGTTTTTATCCCACACAATCTTCCTCTGTTTTCAAGAAAGGATACCTTCATTAATACCACAAAGGCATCATGATTCTGAATTATCTTTCTTTATGCCTTCCAGGTCTTCCCAAGCTTTCCAATGGACCAGTGGATCTTGAGCCGTCTCTATCATACAGCAGAATATTGTACCCAGCACTTCGAGAACTACAAACTGCATTCTGTGGCCAATGCTATTTCTCTTTTCTGGGTGCAAGATTTTTGCAGTACCTATCTGGTAAACTTACTATTGATTCAGGATTCAACAACTCCCTTGCTGTGGGAGGAGCTTAGTTTGGCCTAGGGAAGAATGCAGGTTGATGTTAAGAAGGAAAAGGCACAGAGAGTTCAAGAATTTGGGGGATTTGATTTTTTTCATGCGAGATTCCTCATTGGAAGCCACATGGAGTAAAGGTAGTCCTCCATTTACAACCACAATTGAACCGAACATTTCTATTGCTAAGTGAGACAGTAGTTAAGTCAGTTTTGCCCCATTTTATGATCTTTATTGTGAAGTGAATCACCGCTGCTGTTAATTAGCAACACAGTTGTTGTATGAATCTGGCTTCCCCATTGACTTTGCTTGTCAGAAGGTTGCAAAAGGAGACTCCGGGACACTGCATCCTCATGACCTGGGGATGCTGCAATGATTGTAAGTGTGAAAAACGCTCATAAGCTGCTATTTTCAGTGCCATTGTAACTTCAAGCAGTCACTAAATGAAAGGTTGTAGGTTGAGGCCTACCTGTAAATAGGTTATTCTATTTTGGACCGTTTTTGAAGAGTCTGAAAGACCTGGATGTGTTGGATTCCATATGAGCCATGGTGGCGCGGTGGTTAGAGTTTAGTACTGCAGGCTACTTCTGCTGACTGCCGGTGCCTGCAATTTGGCAGTTCAAATCTCACCAGGCTCAAGGTTGACTCAGCCTTTCGTCCTTCCGAGGTGGGTAAAATGAGGACCCAGATTGTTGGGGGCAAATATGCTGGCTCTGTAAACCACTTAGAGAGGGCTGGCAAACACCATGAAGTGGTCTATAAGTCTTAAGTGCTACTGCTATTGCTAAAGTGCCCAGAAGGAGTGTCTTATGTTAAAACGGGCTTCTCTAAGGTGATGCCAGTTCCAGGAATTGTGATCTAACTCCTGCAGAGCTTATTGGGTTGCAGACATTTGTGCTAAAACCTTTCACGGGCCTGCAGATTTTAGAGCTCTGTCATTAAGGTGTTTGCTCTCTCTTTCCAGGAATCTGTCAAGCCCATCCTGAGGTCTGGGGATCCAGTCCGCCTTTTGTCTACTCAGCAGACTTTGTACAGTTGCGTAGACCTGGCACTACGCCTCCTGTCCCCCTTCATGCCTTTCCTCACTGAGGAGCTGTGGCAGAGGCTTCCCAAGACACACCTGGAGACATCTCTTAGTATCTGTGTGGCCAGGTACCCTAGCCCTGAACATCTGGTGAGTCCAACTTTCACATGGTGACCTCCATTTAGTTCTTCCTCGAATAAATTACAGTGAAATCCCTAGAATTTGACAGCATGAAAAAGATACAGATAATCAGAGTTGGAAGGGACCTTGTAGGTCATCTAGTCCAACCCCCCGCCCAAGCAGGAGACCCTACACCATTTCTGACAGATGGCAGTCCAGTCTCTTCTTGAAAGTCTCAAGTGATGGTGCTCCCACAACTTCCGAGGGCAACTTCTGTTCCATTGGTTGATTGTTCTCACTGTCAGAAAGTTTCTCCTTATTTCCAGGTCAAATCTCTCCTTGTTCAGTTTCCATCCATTATTCCTTGTCTGGCCTATAGGAGCTTTAGAAAATAGCTTGACCTCTTCCTCCCTGTGGCAGCTCCTCAAATATTGGAAGACCGCTATCATTTCTCCCCTGATAGATACCGGGTTCATTCTACCATATGCGATGGACTTGCCCAAAGGCAAATTTTAGATAGATAGATAGATAGATAGATAGATAGATAGATAGATAGATAGATAGATAGATAGATAGATGAAAATACATACATGGTTAGAGAAAATGATTAAACAACATATAGATTTAAAGCCAGAAATATTTCTATTAGATATTTTGCCAGAAAATATATAATAAAGGGAATGTATATTTAATATTACATATTTTGATAGCAGCGAGAATTGTATTTGTGCAACAATGGAAAAATGAGGAAACTCCTTCAGATGAAAAATATAATTAAAAAATATTAGATTGTGCGGAAATGGACAGGTTAACATTAAAGATACAAAACAAAAGAAGACACAATACTTTTTAACTTGGGATTTGTTTTATCAATAGTTAGCTAATAAAGGTAGAAATTAGAAGTTGGAAGAATACTATTATATACAAGTAAAGAATATTATTACTGTTATTATTATGTGTATGTAAAATGACCCAGACAATACACTGTCTATTAAATACCTACATATGTTAAAGAAAAATGTATAAATAAAAATAAAAGATATCTTTTCAAGAATGATTTTCTTCCACTTCTAGAGACATTGGTGTAATCCTGAGGAAGAGGCAAACTTTTTGTTAGTGCAGCAAATTATCCAAGTGATACGCTCCATGAAGGCAACTTACCAGCTGACCAAAGCTCGACCAACAGGTGAGTCTGAACTCTCCATTTTCCATCAAAGCTTATGGATGCATGGACTTCCCTCTAGCAGAGTATTATATGGGTAATACTTCATGGGTAGCACATAATTTTAAATAATAAGTAGGGTGTACTTATAGGCCTATAGATTGTAGCACCAGCACCAGCAGATGTGATCCATTCTGTCAGTTCTGCATTTTCAAGAGATATCTTTAAAGCCATTTCAATCCAAAAGATATTTGAATAGGTACAGGGGTATTTTGTTTTATTCACTTTTCTTGATAGTGCTTCACAGATATCACAATTTTTCACTAGCAAAAACGGTAACAATTCGCTGAAGCTCAAATGATGATTAACATTATTAGCACTAAATTCAAAAATTCATGTGACTTACTTTCTTGTGGTATTTGCTTTTTTGCAATGATCTGGAATGAAACTCACAATATCTCTTGAATTACACCCGGGTTCATTGCAAAGGTAGGCAGAAGATCAAGATTTATGTTTATTTGATGAGGAAAGTTTCTCCTTGCAGGCAGGGGTTTTAACAACCGGTTCTGTGGGCGTGGCTTAGTTGGTGGGCATGGCTTGGTCATGTGACTGGGTGGATGTGACTTGGAGGTCATGTTATTGGCTGGGCGTGGCCAATTCAATATCACTCACATCGAGACACGCATCTCCCCACCTGGCCTCTCATGACTGTGGGGATGCTGCAACAGTCGTAAGTGTGAAAAATGGTCATAAGTCACTTTTTTCAGTGCCATTGTAACTTTGGTCACTCCACACAAGCAAAGTACCAGCAAAGGAGGGGGAAAAATCTCCAGAGATGTTCCTGAGACAGGAAATCTAGTCCTGCCAAGAATGTAATAAGGGTTAGCGGAGAGGCAGTTTCTGTAAGCAACACCAGAATGTTTCCTTCCTGACTTCCTTATAGGATAAGGGCAGCCATTTCTTCCAACTGGTTCTCCGAACTGCTTAGAATGTTAACAACTGGTTCTACCAAATAGGTGCGAACTGGTAGAATCCCACCCCTGCTTGCAAGGCTTATTAGATACTTATTTATAGACTTTATAAAATATATCCATGTGCGTGTAATAACAAGATTCCCAATCAAAAGTAAGTTGATCTTAGGGTCTTGACTTCTTGAAGGTGGCACATATACATTAATTTTTTCCTACTTCTCTCCAGTCTATCTGGCTTGCTCAGAAACAGCCCCCTGGGCTGCCTATGAGAAATATCAGGAGCCATTAGAGACATTGTCTTTGGCTGGATCTGTGAACCTTCTCCCCAATTCTGAGGAAATAGATCTACCTCTGAACTGCCTGGCTGTGAAAGTCAATGGCCATACTAGCATTTACATGGATCTGCAGGTGGGTTACAATTTAATATATTACTGGATTCAAGATTCAAAGAAAAGATGATTGAAAGCATTGTAGAAAGTTTATGGCCTCTTATCAGGGAACATGTATAGGCCAGAGCGTCATAGATAGATGATGGAAGGATGGAAGGCTAGTCAACTTTGAGCCGCTGAGGATGGATGAATGGATGGATAGATAGATAGATAGATAGTTAGATAGATAGATAGATAGATAGATAGATAGATAGATAGATAGATAGATAGACAGACACCAATAGGTAGGTAGGTAGGTAGGTGGGTAGGCAGGTAGATAGATAGATAGATAGATAGATATGATAGGTATGTATGTGTGTGTGTATACATACACATACATACATACACATGGATGGATGACTGACAGACATAGATAGATAGATAGATAGATAGATAGATAGATAGATAGATAGATAGATAGATAGATATAGATGATAGGTAGGTGGATGGATGGATGGATCGATGATAGGTAGATGATAGGGATAAAGTGATAGAGTGATAGATGAATGATAGGCATGTAGTTAGACAAAATGACAGATAGATAGATAGATAGATAGATAGATAGATAGATAGACAGACAGACACCAATAGGTAGGTAGGTAGGTAGGTAGGTAGATGGGTAGGCAGGTAGATAGATAGATAGATATATAGATAGATATGATAGGTATGTATGTGTGTGTGTATACATACACATACATACATACACATGGATGGATGACTGACAGACATAGATAGATAGATAGATAGATAGATAGATAGATAGATAGATAGATAGATATAGATATAGATATAGATGATAGGTAGGTGGATGGATGGATGGATCGATGATAGGTAGATGATAGGGATAAAGTGATAGAGTGATAGATGAATGATAGGCATGTAGTTAGACAAAATGATAGATAGATAGATAGATAGATAGATAGATAGATAGATAGATAGATAGATAGATATAGATGATAGGTAGGTGGATGGATGGATGGATCGATGATAGGTAGATGATAGGGATAAAGTGATAGAGTGATAGATGAATGATAGGCATGTAGTTAGACAAAATGACAGATAGATAGATAGATAGATAGATAGATAGATAGATAGATGATAGATGGATGGATAGATAGATAGATAGATAGATAGATAGATAGATAGATAGATAGACAGACAGATAATGAGGGGGGGAGGGAGGGAGGGAAAGAGAGAGAGATACCACAGAGAGATAGAAGGACCGTAGATGGAGAATGGATGTTTAGAAGGGGGGATATCTTCCACTACAGTTTTTTTTCTGATTTTTTTCTTCTCATCCTAGGATTTGGTGGATCCTCACAAAGAACTCCTCAAACTGACATTTCGGCAACAGAAATTAAAGCAACAGCTGGCAAACCTCACAGAGAAACTTCAGAAGCAAAACTCCTTAAAAGCCAAAATGAATCATGAGCAAAAGGTATCAAGAGCTTCATGCTGAGATTCCTGATTGTTTGGTTCCACTGGCCCAGTTGACGTTTTGAGAGCGTTGTCATAGAGCTTAAAGAAAACCATGCCACAAGGCTAGCAAGGCATGGCCCACCTATTTACTTGACACTCTTTTTTCCTCCCCACAGATTTCCTTGCTTCGTTCAGAGCTGGAGCACATAGAACAAGTGTTTGCCACTTTTCAGAAAATGGCTGAATAGCAGGATGCTCAGCTGACTAAGGAGAACTAGTGGATTTACCCTGTTCCAGATAGCAGAATTAACTCCAAAGAAGAGGATGCTGAGCGTGAGGGCAGATCCTGGAAGAGTTTAGGAATCACCTTCTATGGTGGGAATTACTCAGGTGTTTGTTGGCACCAGCCAATTTTAGAAGCCTCAGTGATTATGGAGGCTGGAAAAAAAAATTAGAGCCATCATGGTGGCATCTGCCATGAAACCTTTTTTTTCCAGATGAATGCATTGCTTGGAAATTGTTGGGACAGATTATTTCAACAAGGACATGAATGTCTGAAATGTGTCATGGTTTATTGCTCTAATTCTCTAATAAAGAGGAAATGGGCATTGTATTTCCCACCTAGGGATAACTTCCTTTCCATTAGCAGGGATGATCACAAGGGGAACATTTTTTGGTCCTTTTGACTACATAGATCAGACGGCTTCACTTGGCTTGGAGTATAATATTGTTTGGTAGCCTATTAAAATATTTATGTTTTTAAAACACTTACTGTTATACTTTTTAAAAAAAAAAAAAGGTTGGTTCTTCAAGTTTGAGTCTATGGAGATCCTTTGTTGCAGTGGTCCCCAACCACCGGGCCCTGGACCGGTACCAGTCCGTGGATCATTTTGTACCAGGCTGCCTACTTTGCTTGGGCTCCGCCATCTTGTTTCAACAGTGCTTGAGAAAGTGCTTCCAGGTGAGCTTGTCGGGCGTTGGTTGGATGGAAAGCGGCGTTTGGGTGCTGAAGGAATCCTCGCGTCTTAGTTTCGTCAAAGGGGGAGGCGGCTTCGAACGAAGAGCTGTCCCGATGGCGGTGGAGTCTCGCGTTACTCAGGAGGAGATTAAGAAAGAGCCCAAAAAGCCCATCGACTGCGAGAAGGTACAAAGGAGGAGTTGAAAGTGGCGGGGAGAAGCGGGGGACAGCTGGCTGGCCGGTCGCTCGGCTCGCCTTGCCTTGGTCGTGCGTACTGATGCCGGTACCGGTCCGTGGATCATTTTGTGATGCCGGTACCGGTCCATGGTACAAAAAAGGTTGGGGGCCACTGCTTTGTTGAAGGGCAGAGGAGTTCAGGACCATAGACAGTTCACTCTTCCAGCTGCTCATAAAGCCAAGTTGTAGCTGGAGAGTTGCTCTAATACAGGTAGTCCTTGACTTAAGTGACAGTTTGAAGTTCTGATGGACCTACCTGAGGAGTGCTTACGGCCTGCATTTACGACCTTACGACCTGGATTTCTGGTTGTTACTGCCCCCTCGCAGTCACATGATCCCACTAGGTGCCCAGAAGTCATGCCACATTTTCAGCTGTTTCCAGTGTTCCATGGTCACATGACCTCATTTTATGAAAGAAAAAAAAATAGTGCAAAGTACATCATTATAACTTTATAATCTAGGTGTGTATGTATGACCCTTCAAGTCAGTTTTGATTTCTGCCTTCAAAAATTTACAGCCCTATGTAATTTTTCCTGTATGTCTTTGCTGCCATCTAGTGGACACCTGGAATGTTATATAGACCAGATCTGGTAATTTTACCAGCAGGCGGCCTGGTTGTCCCAACAAGAAGCAAAAGACAACTGTCAAAAGAACCATTTCTAAATTGCTGGCTTATTTCCATGCAGTCCAATTTGCTGCTACATTAGATTAAAGGTAAAGATTCCCTTTGCACATACGTGCTAGTCTTTTCCGGCTCTACGGGGTGATGCTCATCTCCGTTACAAAGCCGAAGAGCCAGCACTGTCCAAAGACGTCTCCGTGGTCATGTGGCCGGCATGATTAAACGCCGAAGGCACACAGAATGCTGTTACCTTCCCACCAAAGTGGTCCCTATTTTTTCTATTTGCATTTTTTACATGCTTTCAAACTATTAGGTTGGCAGAAGCTGGGTCAAGTAATGGAAGCTCACTCCGTTACGCAGTGCTAATGATTCGTACTGCCGAACTGCCAAGCTTTCTGATCGACAAGCTCGGTGTCTTAGCTACTGAGCCACTGTGTCATTAGATCTGCTATCTTGTAATCTGTCCTATCCATGGAGAGCTGCTACATTGATTGTAGAATCAAATCCGGCCATTCCTACTTTTTGTTGGCCTCAAATGCTTTGAGATATGCAAATAAATCCATCCTGGCTGATTATACAGGACCACTTGGCAATGAATGACTTCATCAAAAGCCACAGTCAAGAAAGCTGCGGTTGCTTTTAAGGATGCCCGACTCACTACATCAGTGCCTTGCAAACTTTTTTCTTCATTACCCAAAACCATTTATCAAAAGTCTTGTCAAACTTCAAAGACCGGTCGTAAGTCCTTTTCTTCAACACTGTTGTAACTTTGAATGATGGCTGAATGAATGAACATAACTCAAGGATTATCTTGAGTTTTATAAAACAATACCATTGAATGATCTTGATGTCATTTCAACAAATTTCTGTTGGTGGTTTCATCCATTTTTGTCTTAATAGGAATGCTTTGGGAGATTTTTGAATATCTTTTAATATGCGTGGTGCACTTTAGGTCAACTTAAATGCCCCTGTTTAATGAGTAATGGATTTGTGTATTGTTACCCAAAGAAAAAACACTTTAGAGTAACATACCCATGATTGGGAAGGTCTGGATTACATGACAATACAAAGAATAACAGTGCAGGAATCCATAAATCTGGTTCCTTTCTCCTTCTCTGTATCTTCCACTTTTCTGGGCATCACTCAATCGTTTTCTATGCCCTCAGTTTGCAAGAGTTATTTTTGTGATAAAATAAGCTGTGCCCCACCACCTCGGCTCCCCATTTTTGCTCCCAGGAGGCTTCCCTGAGGCCCACTAGGCCAAAAATGGGGCATGGAGGGAGGGCTGATGTGAAAGAAAACAGCAACAACTTGATCCCCCCAGTCACATGACCACATAGCCACATCCATCCAGTCACATGACTACCTGGCCATGCCCACTTAGCTATGCCCACAGAAAAAAATTTGAATCTCACCACTGGTCCATGGATCGATGCAGATTCAAGGATCGTGGTTTAGGGACCTCTGCTCTAGACTACAAACTAGGATACTGTGCAGTGAGAATCAGGTTATTGCTGAAAGCCATGAAATTCTAGAAACATGCTCACAACATTCTGGCTAGTGCAGTCTCAACATGTTTAAAGTTCTCAGATTGTGAACAGGTGGGTACCCAGCACCCTACATTATACATTATACTTTCTTAAATATTCCTTAAATATTATCCTCTTTTTCCTCAGTTTCCCTACTGCATCAAAATCAGACAACCTGCCCTGTCATGTAGTTCATCTCCTTGATTATTCCATCTAGAACAAGGGTCTTCCAAGTTGGCAAGTTTAAGACTTGTGGACTTCAACTCCCAGAATTCCTGAGCTAACATGACTGGAGGAGAAATTCTGGGAGTTGAAATCCACATGTCTTAAAGCTGTCAAGTTTGAAGACCCCTGGTCTAGAGCGATACTTCTCTGAAATTCCAGAATAAATTGTCTCTAGCGATGACTGCCTTGCTGTGTTTCATTACATTCTTTGCAGCTGTCTACAAATCTGCCAACATCTAGAAACAAATAAAGTAATAACTAGCAGTCAGCATGGGTTTGTTAAAAACAGATCGTGCCAAACCAATCTTATTTCATTCTTCAACACAGTGACTAAATTAATAGACTAGCAAAATACTGTGGACATAATATATTTAGATTTCAGCAAGGCATTCCACAAAGTAGACCACTACCTACTTCTTAGTAAGCTAGAAAAAGTGGAATAGATAGCACCACCACTAGATGGACTCACAACTGGCTGGCAAACTGTACTCAACAAGTAGTCCTTAATGGGTCCAAGTCTACATGGAGGGAAGTAAGCAGTGAGGTGCCACAAGATTCCGTCTTAGGCCAGTACTCTTCAATATCTTCATTGACGACTTAGATGAGGGAATAGAATGGGAACTTACCAAATTTGCAGATGATACTAAGCTGGCAGGAATAGCTAATACCAAAGAAGATAGGCTCAAGATCCAAATGGATCTTGACAGACCAGAACACTGGGCCATATCTAACAAAATGAAATTCAATGTAGAGAAAAGTAAAGTCCTACACCTAGGCAAGAAAAATCAAAAGTACACATATAGACTGGGTGAAGCCAGGCTCAATAGCAGTAACTGAGAGGGATCTTGGAGTCTTAGTGGACAACCAGCTAAATATGAGCCAGCAGTGTGCAGCAGCAGCCAAAAAAGCTAATGCAATCCTAAATTGTATTAGCAGAGGGATACAATCAAGATCAAGGGAAGTACTAATAACAGCTTGCCTTCAGAAGTTGTGGGAGCGCCATTACTTGAGACTTTCAAGAAGAGATTGGACTGCCATTTGTCAGAAATGGTGTCGGGTCTCCTGCTAGGGCAGAGGGGCTGGACTAGATGATCTATAAGGTCCCTTCCAACTCTGATTATCTGTTATCTGTTATTTGCTTCTACCCAAAGAGAATTGCTTGAAGGATATAAAATATAATTGTACAGATCTAAAAATTAGAATGTAATGGTTCTTTCCTCGAATCACATTGGATGGAAACAGGCAATCCAAAAAACTTCAATTGTATTCATTTCTATGGTAATTCCTCCTCCTTGGTTTTAAGTCCACGTTTTCTTTTATTTTGCACACCTTTATGTGAAATAGTTTTAAAAGCTGCCTGGAAAATTGTCTGCATTTAAACCTGTCAGTTTGTGATAAAAATTCTCAGCTAAGTGGTCATTACACTTGCTAATGATAAAGCAGCTTGTTTCCACTTACCATATAGCACTAAAAAGAAACTAATCTGAAAACTAAGGAGAGCAACATCTTAATTAGCAGTTGTATTAGTTAGGTATTGTTTGCCTGCCTCTGGCTGAACTGGTTTTCTAATTGAAGCAAAAAAGAATAAGGAATTCATACCTCCTGGACAGACCATTTTTACATTATAAAAATTTTGAGGCTAAAGCTTTTGTATCTTGTACCGCTCCCAAGTCTCTTTCTGACTAATGCTTGATCCGTGGCAAATAAGATGGATGATTTAAGGTTGCAGGTCTCTTCAAGTAAGTTCGTGAAAAGCTGTTGTGTGTTGTTAATCACTGAAACCTGGTTGAACCCCACCATTCCGGACATTGTTATTGAGATGGACGGTTTTTTATTACATCGGCTGGACAGAGACAGAAATGTGGGGAAGTGTAGAGGAGGTGGAGTGTGTATGTTTGTTAAAGAGACTTGGTGTACAAACTCAGAGGTTATAACACGTCACTGCTCTTTGGAGCTGGAATATCTGTCTGTTAGATGCAGACCTTTCTATCTTCCACGGGAATTCAGCATTGTTATTATTCTTGCTGTTTACATTCCGCCGGATGCAAATGTAGATTTGGCTTTGGGCTTCCTGGGTGATGAAATCGGCAACTTGCAAAGCAAATTTCCAGATGCTGTATACATTATTGCAGGAGATTTTAATCATATAGATCTTCGTGTGGTCCTCTCTAAATTCCATCAACATATAAGGTGTGCTACTAGGGGGTCGAACACCTTGGATAAGGTCTACACGAATATTGCAAATGGATACAGGGTATTACAATTACCACATCTGGGCCAGTCGGATCACTTGTCCCTGCTTTTAGCCCCGGAGTATATTCCTCTGAGAAAACAGGCAGGGTCGGTAGTCAAGACGGTGAAAAGCTGGCCAGAGGGAGCAATGGAGCAGCTAAAGGACTGCTTCGAACAGACAAACTAGGAAGTTTTTGATCATCCTGATCTCGACGATCACACGGCTGCGGTGTTAGGGTATATGGCACACTGTATTGATACTGTCACGGTGGATAAACGAATCTGGGTTTATCCTAATCAAAAACCTTGGATGACCGGGAAAGTTAGACACTTGTTGTATGCAAGAAACAAGGCTTTTAAGTCTGGGAATGATCTGGATTATAGTGCTGCAAGAACGAACTTGAGGAGAGGCATTAAGCAGGCTAAGGCCGAATATAAGAGGAGAATTGAAGATTGCTTTCTCAGTAATGACATGAGGCAGGTTTGGCAGGGGGTTCAACAACTAACGAACTATAACGCAAAAAAGGTCTCTGCGGATGGTAGTGCGGCGGTGGTTGAGGAGTTGAACAACTTTTTTGCTCGATTTGAAATCCATCAAACCGAAACTGTCCCTTTGCCATCATTTACTCAGCAGAGCCTCCCCTTCATTGTGAATGAGCAGGATGTGAGGCAGACAATGAAGGCGGTTAATTCCAGAAAGTCAGCTGGGCCCGACTTAATTCCTGGTCGGGTGGTAAAAGATTGTGCTGAACAGTTAGCTGAGGTATGGACCGGAATTTTTAATCGATCCTTGACACAATGTGTGGTTCCTGTTTGTCTCAAGGCTTCCACCATCGTTCCACTGCCTAAAAATTTGCCCACAAATGGTCCGAGCGACTATAGGCCGGTGGCACTAACTTCTATCTTAATGAAGTGCTTTGAGCAGCTAGTTCGAAATTATATTATCTCCTGCCTTCCCGATTTTTTTGATGGGCTTCAGTTTGCTTACAAAAAAAATAGATCAACCGAGGATGCAATTATCACTGTGCTTTACATGGCCTTATCCCATTTGGAAACACCGGGGAATTATGTAAGAATGTTGTTTGCAGATTTTAGTTCTGCTTTTAATACCATCATGCCGCACAGATTAATAGCTAAGCTTAAAGATCTAGATTTTCCAGATTCTATTTGCTTATGGATATTGGACTTTTTAACAAATTGTCCACAAAGAGTTAAATTGAATGACTATATTTCTACTGTCAAGACACTTAGCATTGGCACTCCACAAGGTTGTGTCCTTAGTCCACTTTTGTTCTCCATCTATTCATCTGATTGCACAAATAAACATCCCAACAATAGGATAATGAAATTTGCAGACGATACTACGCTTGTAGGACTTATTTCTGGGGATGATGAGTCTGCATATCGGGATGAGGTATTACAGCTATCCCGTTGGTGCAAAAATAATAATCTTCTATTTAATATCAAGAAGACCAAGGAGGTTAGAGTGGACTATAGGAAAAAAGAGCAGACATTCAGCCACTGTATATAGAGGGAGTTCGTGTGGAACAGGTGGTTGAATGTAAGTTTCTTGGGACCATCATTACAAATAACCTGAGCTGGAGTGCAAACACCGCTGCTTTAATTAAGAAGGCACAACAACGGTTGTATTTACTAAGGATTCTTAGGAAACAACAACTGGCTGAGAGTCTATTGACTACTTTCTATCGGAGTTCAATTGAGAGTATATTATCCTACTGTCTCTGTGTATGGTTCTTGAGCTGCACAGTGGCAGAGAAAAAGGCAATTCAGAGGGTGATTAAGATGGCCCAAAACATCATTGGCTGCTCACTTCCCTCTTTGGAAGAACTGTATAGGAATAGATGTAGGAGGAAGATACTTAATATATTGAATGACTCCTCTCATCCGGGACATCAGCTCTTTGAACTATTACCATCGAGAAGGAGATTTAGGGTATTAAGAACAAGGATGACCAGATTTAAGAACAGTTTTTATCCAAGTGCAGTTTTGAGTTTGAATGCAGGGTCATAAGATTTATGTGGAAGTGAATGAGAGTAATGGGGTTTTACATTTTAAAATTGCATAGAGATCATTGTATGGTCGGCTGTGTTTAGTTTTAATTTAATTTAATTTTTTTTCTTTTAGTGGTGTTTGTCCAGTTTTTACTTGTGGAAGAGCACCTCATTTCGTTGCACCCGCTTGCGAGTGTAATGACAAATAAACTCTATCTATCTATCTATCTATCTATCTATCTATCTATCTATCTATCTATTTATCTATCTATCTATCTGTTCCCCTACATTGTATATAGCTTCAATTAGCCTAATAAGCTGGTCTAATTTTCTTTCAAATAAGGGTTTGTTGTAGAGAAAAATAGGATGAAGAAGTTCTCTGCCTTGAGTTATTTGTAAAAACAATAAAGGTATGATGTAAACAAACAAACTGTTCTGACCTAGGCTTCTCCAACAACACGAAGCAGAGTCCTCGTCCCAATAAACCCCTTTTATTTAATTTACAATGAATTTCCTCTCCAACAAAGTCCCAGTCAATAATATTTCAAGATAGTTCCCAATTACAGATCTTTTTCAGGCTTGGAGAGTGGCCGATACCTTTCAGACACCGCAATACTTGGCAAGCATGCCAGGATGAACAAATTGTCTCCTGCAAAACCCCACTACCCGTTTGCTCGTCTTTTATTGTCTAGAGGAGGGGCCATTCACTGTGGCTTTACTCCCAAATCAGCCCTTGTTCCTCAGCTGTTCCCTTCATCTGGCAACTCTGTGCATGGGAATACTGGGAACAGGCTCCAGCTGGTCTTCTGCCTCACTGATGTCTGACTCCAAAGGCAGCTGATAACTATCAAGACAGCCCTGGCTCCATCTTTGCCTCTGATGTCAGAGCCTTCCCCAGACTCCAGGACTTGCCCATGTTCCTCCCCAACTTCCTCACTGTCCAAATCTGCTGCCAGCTCTGCTGGCCGCTGTCAGGCCACAACACAAGCAAACAGGTAGTCCTTGACTTAATAAGAGTTTATTTAGTGACCATTCAAAGTTACAACAGCACTGAAAAAAAAGTATCTTAAGATCCTTTTTTCACACTTACAACTGTTGTAGAATCGTCATGGTCACATAATCAAAATTTGGATGCTTGGCAACTGGTTCATGTTTGGGACGGTTGCAGTTTCCTGGGATCACGTGATCCCCTTCTGTGATCTGATGAGCAAAGGCAACTGTGTTACTAACTTAACTGCACTGATTCATTTAACAACTGTATCAAGAACGGTCATAAAATGGTTCAAAACTCACTTAACAAATGTCTCGTTTAGCAGAATAAATTTTGGGCTTCATTTTGGTCTTTAACCACAATTATCTGGGTTGTGAAATTTTGATCTCTGCTGCCCTCTAGTGATCGCATGAATCTTTATAGCTCAGGTCTGATGTTTTCTTATCTATGTGCCTGCCTGCCTTTGAGTCGGTGTTGGCTTCGGGCAGAGGCCTGGATAAGTCCCTGCAGTTTTCCTGGTGAGATTTCAGAAGCTACTGCCTCATTCTTAGGGCTGAGAGAGTGACTGGCCCAAGGGCACCCAACTGACTTCATGCCTAATCTGTATTAAAACTCATCAACTCCCAGTTTCCAGCCTGGCACCTTAACTATTACACCAAACTGGCTCTTAGATCTGCTGTAAAATACAAGCAATGTCATCCTCTCCCCTTCATCACATTTGTGCTACATTTAATCAAAACGATGTTAATTAATTATGGGGGTAGTTCATTTATTTATTTATTAAATTTTTAACCCAGCTTTTGTTACTTTTGTTACTTTATTGGGTATGTTTCAAACCCAGAGGCATCAATAACCACCGTATTACTCTTTTGCATCTTTCCAATTGGCCAATGAAGAGTTTGATGTCATAATTCCTTGTATTTGCATATGGGTGGGAAGGATGGACGCCTCATAGATACATATTATGAAGTCCTCCAAGTGCTCTGTCACAGGGCAGTTGTATTTCTCTAGCCAGCCGATCATACCTGTCCTTCACCGAATCCAATTCCCAGAGGCGGCAAGAGGACAAGACGCCTTCGTCCTTAAGCTTCAGAGCTGGCAGCGAGAAGGAAAAAGAAAATGGCTGCTGCCCAAAGGGGAAAGAAAAAGTCTCAGCCTCAGAAGAAAGCACAGCGGCTTCCAGGAGGGAAGACCCCGTGCAAGATAATACAACCCAAAGAGAAGAAACCAGAGCTCAGACAAAGGAAACAGGGCCCAAAAACATCAACTGTGAGGCCGGAGAATAAGAGAAAGGAGATGGGAGAGGCTTCCGGTTTGCCCGTGCCTAAGACTTCGCAAGTGGGCCACCAAAAGAAAGCTCGCTTGCCCGCGAAGGGCAGTGGGAAGGCAGTTTCCTCCACCAGGAGCGGTGCCACCAGACAGGCCTCCTCCAAAGCTAAAAGGACAAAAGTTGTCAGGAATCTCTGTTTCTTCAGTTCCAAAGACCTTCAATATGAAGTGAATGAGTTGATACGCAAGGAACTGACCGCGCGCATGTTTTCCAGCAACCCTCATGGCCATCACTGACCAAGCCAAACCCCTTTCTTCTTGGGGCCTGCTGAACCCCCAAGGTCAAGGGGAAGGTGGAGGAGAAGCATCAACTGGCCAGAGCAAAATCCCATCTGAGAAGATTTGACATGTCGATTTAAGGTGCCTAGAAACCATCTCTGAATCTCTAGAAATTATTTTGTCGAGCTGCAGCCATCTTTAGAACTCACAGCAACCTCCCCCTAAATACAAGAGAAGGACGTTTTCACCCAAATAACTTCAGAGAAAAATGTTCAACTTATAGAGAAGGTTTGGGTATTATAGAGAAGGTTTAAAGCTTTTGCTTTAAGGACACTTGGATTTTTCAAGCATTATATAATTTTTTTTCAAGAAAGGAAACACTGTGAGTTATTTTCATGCTAATAAAATGGGATTTTAGAATGAGTCCTTTGATGTCTTTATTTAGCTTTCCACCAAAAAAATATAAGACTTTCTGCTGCAGACGTGGCATATGGTTTATCATATTCTTTCTCTCATCTTCTAAGAAAGTATTCAGGATAATGCAATTGTGCATAGTGAGAATGTAATTAAAAATAGGCTGACGTTTATTCCTCGCTATATTAAGACTTTCTATTACTAAATAATTTTCTCCCGGACTCTAAAGTGTACATTATGAATAGGACTGCTAAGTTTATAATTAAGGCAATTGAACTAAGAACCTGTTATATCAACAGGTTTGGGTATTCAATAAAGGTGACAAATTAATTCTTTGTATTTATCATATAAATATTTTATTACTGCATTTTCTTTTATCTATTTACCCTGGAATTAGATTTACTTTTTACTTTTTATTTTATTTTTTATATAATCATTGGGACTAATCAATTAATAAACTAACAAACAGGTAAATAAAATATATTATAAAATGCTAAAAATCTTAAAGTATTTATCAGCATTCCGGCAGTTACCCCAATTAAATCATGAGTTTTGAGCCAAATGTCAACTCATAAAATATTTCTATGGTCTTTTTAGAATTGCTAGTCTCTTCAGGACAAACTTTTAGTTTAACAAAACAGAACATGTTAGGGAACAGCTTTTCTTTTACAAACAGCCATGGTATAATTTTACCAAATAGATTATTTCAGATATGTCCATTCTCTCCTATACATAGCTTAAATCAGGGGTCTCCAACCTTAGCAACTTTAAGACTTGTGGACTTCAACTTCCAGAATTTCTCCTCCAGTCATGTTAACTCAGGAATTCTGGGAGTTGAAGTCCACAAGTCTTAAAATTGCCAAGGTTGGAGACCCCTGGCTTAAATAGTACAAGATCACCAAATCTTGTAGGATTTATGTTAGCTCCACTTCCAGCTTTTATACATTCTCAAGACAATACTGCAAGTGGTCACCCATTCTCACCTCTGATCTTGCAAGATCTTTTACAGGAATTGTGACATCTCCTGAGTTGTAGTAATCTTGCCACATTTCCGCCTTCTCTTTTATTTTTAAAGATCATATACAGTAATTCTGGGAGTCCATTGGTGTCATCTGGAACATTGCGAAGTATGAGCAAATACATTCTATATGGTTGTCTCCTGATTTTTGTCACAATCATCTGCTTTTTAATGTGCGGTAGAGGTTTTTGCCACTCTTTGACCAAGATATGGACTGAGACCAGCAATAGCCAATGTCTTATTCACCCCAGGATGATATTCAGTGTTTCTCAACTTTGATTATATTAAGAGGTATGGACTTCAACTCCCAGAATTATTCAGCCAGCAAGGCTGGTAGGGGAATTTTGGGAGTTGATGTCCACATATGTTAAAGCAGCCAAATTCAATCAATCAATCAGAATAGAGCTAGAAGGGACCTTGGAGGTCGTCTAGTAGTTTCTTGCTCAAGCAATTTGAGAGGAGGTTGAGAAACACTGCTGTATATAAACACTCCAAAGAGGACAAATTAGATCGTGCTCTGAATCAAATAATCCTCATCATCCTTGCCTATGTATCAAGCAATAAATATCTACTAATAACAAATTGTGCTATTTGCTGGGGTTTTTTTTTATGACACTCAGAATCTGAAGTTTATATCAGAACTAGACCTGATTGGGGCTACCAAATAGGTGAATGGATTTAATCCTTCCCATTTGTAGCTTCAGGTGTTTATGAGTCAGAGGTGGTATTCAGCAGGTTCTGACCAGTTCTGGAGAACCGGTAGCGGAAATTTTGAGTAGTTTGGAGAACCGGCAAACACCACCTCTGAATGGAGATTTTACAGTATCCTTTCCCTGCCACACCCACCAAGCCACGCTCATAGAACCGGTAGTAAAAAAATTTGAATCCCACCACTGTTATGAGTGTTGTTAAATTGTTCTTGCAGAAAATACCAGCTTTGAAATCATGATATTCAGTGGAACTATAACATGGAGATAGAATTAAACACTCATTTTCCCACACAATGGATGTAATATGGATGGTAAGAAAGGATGTTTGTTCTTTAAAACACTTCTTAAATATAATGTGGCCTTTGGCTATCAGCACAAAATGTCACATCCATCACAAACAGCATCATCTCATATGCTCCAGTTATTCTAAACTGCAGAGGTATGGTGACACATGGACTTCCCTATCTAATAAGCAGTTACATGGCAGACAGGGCTTACCAAAAGGGAAGCAAACAAAGTAAATATGATTTTTTTAAAAAAATATGATTAGGTCTTATCTCAATCAGATTTATCTTAAAATATAAATTATAATATTAATTAGTTAAGGGAAATGCATACATTGGACAGGATTAACCATATGTTATAATTTCAAAATAGAATGAAAGAAGACAGGGCTGCCAACCTTGAGTGATAGTTCGGAGTGAGACACTGCGAGGGAGCGGAGCGACCAAGCCTGAGGGAGCGAAGCATCGACGATTATCTTTAAGCCTTGTGTTTGGTCTGGGACTATAAATGAAATTTTGATTTGATTTTTAGCCTTTTGACTTTGGTTTATTGGTATGGTGTTATCCCTGGGAGTAACTGATTCAAAGAAGACCAAAAATGGAACAAGCATGTTATACAGATTAACAGAATTGGAAGGGACCTTGTAGGTCATCTAGTCCACACACACCTCAAGCAGGAGACCCTACTACACCATTTCTGACAAATGATAGTCCAATCTAAAAGAGTAACTTGATATTTCCTCAACTCAGCTATAAAAGGTATAGCAGAAATGTCAACATCCAAGAGAGCTGAGGAAATATCGAATTACCAGAAGCTCTTGACAATAATAACTTTAAAGAAAGGAACAGCCTTTGCTTTTCAGAGTTTAGGGTGCTTGAAGATGAAGTGAAAGCTCTTCTGCACAGATCTGCAGATAGGCACTAAGAAAAGAGTTTCTTCATTAGCAATCTCTCTCAAACTGAGATTCTGAGGTGATTGTTTCTGACCATCTATCCTTCTCCAAATACCTCCCATTATTTCATTTGGCACTAGAGAGACTGAGGCAGAAAATTCTGCACTTCAGCTATTTTCAATAAGATAGCCCTTTTGCCAACTCAGACGGCCCTGTTCTGTAAGTTCTGGAATAGAAATTTACCTTTCATCAAATACTTTCTCTCATCCATTTTGCCAAGCTAATACAATTTCAGTTGTCATCCATTCAGGCAGGGAAAGATTCAGGCAACATGGAAGAGAGATGCTCAACTTACTATGAACCTTTCATTTTCTGTTGGAAATCCTCAACCTCCCACCCTTTCACAGCTGTATCTTCTTCCAAATTCTGAATCCCTGTGAAGAAGCATTGGATCTTACCAACAATGAAGGGACACTATTTTGCCTAACTATATTGAAACTTTGAAATGTTCCTCAACTGTTGGCAAAGTCTGATCTCCAGATGGCTTGATCCAAATAACATGGGGCAAAGATACTCACCTGCTACACAGAGGAACAAGATAGTAAATACACAGAGAATCCAGGGAGAGTCCTTGAAGCTTTTCCATTTCTTCTCCATTATAGCTCAGTAGTGCAGAGTGCAGAGGTCTTGGGTGTACTGGTCAATTTCTGGCAAGTCTTCTGTAATATTTACAACCCTTTTATATAAGTGATTGCAACAGCCAATTATTTCCTAATTTAGTAATTCTTCTTCAACAAAATAGGTGTCTAATGCATGAAACATTTGTCATATTTTATCAAAATATGCATATATGTTCATTAAAGCAGGAAAGGACCTGAAATACACTTGTAAATCTGGATATTTTTTGTCATCTTCCTTCAGTTAATGGAAAAGATAGATTTGAAAAGAGAGAGAGAGAAAGAGAGACAGACAGACAGAAAGATATATTGTCCAGATGCATTAAATTGTAGTGTAGGTTAGTTCCATGCAGTTAATTACAGAGGCAACAATTAACAGTGTGATTAATAACCAAGCTGGAATGAACCCAAGTTGAACTGAATTATGGGTGTTTCTGGAAATAAAAACTGGTTCCTGAAGTGTCCTATTATTATTTCTCTGTATATAGCCCCAGTCTTTATAAAAACTCAACCACTACCTTATTACCTGCTACCTCAAGAATGCCTAGGATAACAAGGGCAGGGAATGAGATTCCTTCCCAGGTGGCTTCACCTCAATCTTGATGAGAAGATACTGAGATGTAAATGCAGAAGAGGCAAGGATGTACCTCTGGATGGAGGAAATCAATAATCCTCCCCTCAAGAAATAAATAAGACTGACTCAACTGAGCCCAACCAATACCTTCCAATACATCATGATGACATCTCCAATATTCCTCAGTTCTTGGTATAAATGGGCATCACAGCCATGAATGGCTAGGAGAAATGGGAGATAGACTTACATGCCCTCTGTAGCCCCGTACATTGTCGCTATGTGCATATCCTTATATTGGAATTGTAGGATTTGGAAGTCAGGAAATATATCGTATTTAACAGACCTGAGCCCTTCCTTCTTTATTATGACATACCTATGTGCCTGTATGTACCTGTCAACAGTGGTGTCCTCCAAGGCAGTGTTCTACCTACCTACGGGACTACGTTACGTAGGACCAAACCAAGAGGGGAGGGGTGTTCTGTACATTCATTAGCATTCTTGAAACCCCACGCTTTGATTGGCCAAAGCGTGGGGCGATCTGATTGGTTCAGGGAGCCGCGCTGATTGGCCCGCTAAGAATCTCCCGCGATTGGTGGATACGAATCGCAGGAGATTCAAAGCGGTGCCATTGGCCGCAGCCGCCGCGGCTTGAGAATAAAAAGCCGCTGTTTTTCCCTTGGAGCCAGATCGGTTCCAGGGACCAAATAAAGAGCTGAAACCTAGTCACCGCCTCCTGGTCTCCTTACCGATGGACACGACATCGACTATGTATCAGAATGGTCAAACAAATGGTAACTTCAAATCTCAACAAACAAATGCTCTGTCTTACATATTGGCAAACAAAATCAGAAAATAAAATACAAGCTAAATAGTCAAGACCTTGTTGAGGATCCAAAGTCTGTCAAGGATCTTGGAGTACTCATCTCTAATGATCAAAGTGCTAGAGTCCACTGTAACTACATAGCCAAAAAGGCATTAAGAGTTGTTAATCTAATCTTATGTAGCTTCTTCTCTGGTAATATCACACTAAGAACATACAAAACATTTGCTAGACCTATACTTGAATACAGCTCATCAGTCTGGAACCTATATTACATATCTGATATTAACACAGTTGAGAAAGTCCAGAAATATTTCACAAGAAGAATTCTCCACTCCTCTACTTGTTGCAGAATACCTTATGCAACCAGACTTGAAATTCTAGACCTATAAAAACTAGAACTATGCCGCCTTCGGTCCAATCTAAGTATAGTATATAAAATCATACACTGCAATGTCCTACCTGCAAATGAATACTTCAGCTTCAACAATAACAATACAAGAGCACACAATAGATACAAACTCAAGGTTAACCGCACCAAACTTGACTGCAGAAAATACGACTTCACCAACAGAGTGGTCAATGTTTGGAATACTCTACCTGACTCTGTGCTTTCTTCCCCAAACCCCAAAAACTTTAACCTTAGACTGTCTACTATTGACCTCACCCCCTTCCTAAGAGGCCTGTAGGGGGCGTGCATAAGTGCACCAATCGTGCCTGCCGTCCCTGTCCTATTGTTTCTTTTTATTTTTCTTATAAGTATCTATCTCATGTATTCAAAACTATGTTTGTTCTTATACCTGTATCTTGTAAGCAATTGACAAATCAAATAAATACTAAAATACTAAAAAATACAATTATTTGGATCACCTGTATTTATTGCTGATAACCCATTTGAGGCTGGTAATAATAGCTATAGCACTTAGACTTATATACTGCTTCACAGTGCTTTCCAGCTCTCTCTAAGCGGTTTACAGAGTCAGCATATTTGCCCCCAACCATCCAGGTCCTCATTTGAGTCAACCTTGATTCGGTCAGGATCAAACAGTTGGCAGAATTAGCCTGCAATACTGCATTTTTACCACTGTGCCACCAAGACTCTTTGCACTTATTTTTATAATCAATAAATGTCAAATAAAAGACAACAAGATACAAAAAAGGAGTAAACCATTTTGGATGTTTATGCCCAGTATTTCCAGAAAAACTCCAAATATACAGTAATATTGATCAAAAGAGACTATTTATAACTCAAGGTAGAACTGTGGAATCATTGATGCTCTCTGAGCTTGATTGTTTTATTGAATTTTCAGTACCAAACTAGGTAACATCGTCAGTGCTGATAAGTACTGGTAATGAAACATGAACAAGAAACAACCCAGCGCAGAGAACACCATAATACAGGAATATCCCTGACATAATCTGAGTTCATCATCATCCCTAAGAAGCTCTTCTGTACCTTTCTGGTATTTTAGAAGACTAGAAGGAAGAAGGAGGTTCATCTTTTGTTTTTGCAGTTATTTACAATAATTCTTCTGTTTTAATGACAGGTTGTCCATATATTTTCATAGGAAATAGCATGCATTCTCTCGGTGTGTATTGAGCCAGTGGTGCTTAATTTAACAGACCATTGTCCATAATTGCTAAATGTTTTGACTTGATCACATAGATTACACAATGAATAATTCACCCAAAAAATGTTTTAATCATAGCATCTGTGTCTGGAATGATTCCACTATTCTATCAACACTGAAGCAATCGTTCACACAATGTGTAATTTTTTTTTTCATTTTAAAACTAAGAAAATATTACAAACTCCCATTCTAAATAGTTCTGCAGACCTGGTCCACCTGCAGCCAATCTTTTCTTCTTTCTTGGTGTTCCTAATTCTTCTTTTCTCTATCCCACTTAATGTGAACACCTTGTGGTGATGTACCAAAGAATTACTTTGAAATTGTTTTCAAAATTGTTAGCTGCAAAGTCATGTCCAACCCATCACGAACCCATGAACAACCTTCCTCCAGGCCTTCCTGTCCTCTACCATCCCTCAGAGTCCATTTAAGCTCACACCAACTGCTTCAGTGACTCCATCTAGCCGCCTCATTCTTTGTCATACTTTTCTTCTTTTGCCCTCAATCGTTCCCAGCATTAGGCTCTTCTCCAGTGAGTCCTTCCTTCTCATTAGGTGGCCAAAGTATTTGAGTTTAATCTTCAGGATCTGGCCTTCTAAAGAGCAGTCAGGGTTGATCTCCTCTAGGACTGACCGGTTTGATCACCATGCAGTCCAGGGGACTTGCAGGAGTCTTCTCCAGCACCATAGTTCAAAGGCCTCCATTCTTTGGCACTCAGCCTTTCTTATGGTCCAGCTTTCACAGTCATACATTGCAACTGGGAAACTTCCTTACAGAACTCTCTATAAATGATTTGAAACAATGAATTACTTAGCTTCAATAGTATATATGAAAGCCAAGGAAAAGAGGAAGTCAAGCTCTCCACCTGACTTTGAGGATGTGATCTTTGAACATAAAATAACAGAGTTGGAAGGGACCTTGGACATCTTCTAGTGCAACTCTTTGTAGTGCAACTCTTTGTGAAACCTTTGTGGCTTGGCAAGCCACTTCAGGGGGATGCGGGGAAATAGGGGAAGTGGGTTGCGCAGGCGTGCACAGTTCCATTCACACAAGAGAAAAGAGAAACTTGTGCATCCCGGTTCCAAACAGGCCCAGTAGTGTGCCGCGGCTGAGGTGGGGGGGACCCCTGTTCTAATCTCCTGCTCAGGTAGGCGATCCTATACCAGTGGTGATATTCAAAAAATTTTACTACTGGTTCTGTGGGCATGGCTTGGTGGGCATGGCGTGGCTTGGTGGAAGTGGCATGGCTTGGTGGGTGTGGCAGGGGAAGGATACTGTAAAATCCCATTCCCTCCCCACTCCACTAACCTGCTTTCCAGCTCTGTTCTCCTACTCAGAGCAACAAAAGAAGACCCAACCAATGAGCTGGGACTCGGGAGGCAGCGAATAGATGGGGGTGGAGGCAACCAGAGGTGGTATTTACAGGGCTGCCAACCTTGAGTGATAGTTTGGAGTGAGACACTGCGAGGGAGCGGAGCGACCAAGGGGGGGATGGTGTGGAAGGGGGGTGTCCCCCCTTCCACGGTAGGGAGCTTTGACAATTTTACATTTTAAATGGTGCAATCTGATGCATACTTTAGTCATGATTTGGACATATACATACATACATACATGCAAGCAGCACCAATGTACTTGAACCGGATTTGTAAGATATTAATAATGCAGTTCACTGACCATGAATAATTGAAGTTCCTGACTTGTAACTGCAGTATTCTACCTCAACTGACTTTATTAGCTTAGTGATGTACTATAGACCACTATAGGATGAATTCAATGTGCAACAAAAAGACAAAAAACCCGAAACAACTACAGAGATAATGCAAATACATCAATGGGTATTCTTCTTTCTGTATCAAATACCATACTACATGCCAATATCAAATGCTATAGTCTCAGTCTTTAATTATATACTAACTTGTTGACTGAAATAGGGGTTCATAATTTCAGACATGTATAAACTAAACATTTAATCGAATAATGAGTGCTTCATATAAATATACATATTGTTAACTGTAAAACTCATCTACTGTATTCTGAAGCTTGGCCCTAGCTTTCATCATAGAAGCTATAGAACCAAAACAAAGCCCTGGTAGAGACTAAAAAATACAGCAAGTGCAGCTCTTGATTCACAAGGAAACTCTGGAATAGTAGTTGAATGCCACAGGTTAAATACTACACTTCATCACAGATGAACTGTCAACTCGAATAATTTAGCGGGTTTCTGGTGTGGATTTCTGACCCAGGGGAGAAAGACCATTTAAAAAAGCAAAAAGGACAGAAAGAACAGAAAGAACAGAAAGAACACCAAGAAAGAATGGGACAACCCCCCCCCCCCAAAAAAAAGAGATCCAACACAACTCTGAATAAAATTCTGTGAACATTATATTTTGCATCAGTCTTCTTTTCTTCCACCTTCCTCTCCTTTCCTTGTATCTTACACAGTGTAAATCCCAGGGTGGTGCTCGTAAAATTACTTTTTTTAAAGAGCCATTATAGCAACTTTATTTGGCTGAAGAATTAAGCAGATGTTTAATTAATTACCATTTGGAGGAGACTGCTTCCAATATTAGAAAAAGGGAAACCCTAACCTTGTTTTTAAAGTATTTTCAAAAATGCCGTCTTGAAAACTCACCTGCTACCAAGGCCCAGAGTAAACCGGAGGGGGAGAGGGGGAAGGTTACTAAACCAAATCCAAGTTATTAAAGGAACCCAACTGCACTCTCAATGCTGGAGTGTCATGCGATCGCTTGGAAATACATAACCTTTCATCCTGGTTGATCCCATTGTCCTAACAGAACATTGTCCTAATGCTTTTAGCATGTGGGTGTATGAGCAAACTTCCACCACCACCACCACCCCTTTACACGCCTTATGCTCTCTTTTAGCTGATCCAAAAGAGTCTTCCCAAACCAGCAAGGCGAGAAGCGCGCCAGGCTGATCTATAAAGGGGCTGGGCAGCTTTGTGCAAAATAGAAAGTTGGAGGACTGACAGGATGTGATCCTCTGGAACAAATGTCTTTCAGAGAGAGAGAGACGCCCCAGCTTCTAGTTACATCTCTGGCAGCGGACAATTCTCAGCTTTGCTTACCAGGGTTATTCCGAGGCTGTTGCCTGCAAAAGAGGCTTTGCCAGCCCCCTCGTGTCCTTCTTTGAAAAGGGCAGCTGGCTTGTCCCGGAGGACATTGCAGAGAGGGAGAGCGCGGGGCAAAGTGGCTGCGAGCGCCCCAGGCGGGAAGAAGCCTCTTGCTCTTCGAGCGAATTTGCTAATCGGCATCATGCACAGTTACAGGACGCCGAGGCAGAACGAGGATTAAGGCGGGAAAAGAGGCGCGGTGGGGTGGCTGGGCAGGGCGGGGCGGCGCTGGGAGCTCATCCTTCTCCTAAGGGGAATATTCGGAATATCAGAGAATGTGGAGATATATTGATTTTTGTACATTCCATTTTGGGGGTTTAGCGTGAGATTTCGTTTATCAGAGTGAGACAGTCAAAATTGGTTGAATTGCGTGAGTCTCACTCTGATTGCGTGAGAGTTGGCAGCACTGAAGAAGAGAAAGGGAAGGGAAGGGAAAGGAAGGAAGGCTTGGACAATTATCCCAAGCATTCCAAGAAGTTTGATCTGTTATTATATTAAATGATATTATATTCAATACATGATTTGTATGCCTTTTGGTCATAGACTCTGGGTAATTCATAGCAATCAAGATAAAATAAGCATAAAAGCAGAAACATAAAATTCAACCACAGCAAAATCTGTCAATAAACATAACATTAACATATGTAGAATTAAAATGTGGCTCAAACATCTTCTTTGACTTTTTCTTAAAAAAAGGTCACCAGACAAAACCAGCAGCCTAACAATGGTTATTAGAAATGGAATATTCCAGGGTTAGCCATCCTTTATGAGTGAAAACTTCAAAATTGTTAATTTCTTTCAATAAAATCCAGACACTGAAAATGTAACCAAACTTAATACATCTAATCTTCACTATATTTATCGTGCACCTGATGTAGACTTATGTTATAATTATGAATTTCAGTCCAAACTGCATTCATAATAAGACACATCCACAAAGAATGTTTCAGCTCCAGAATTAACATTTCCATCAATAGGATGACTGCATCTAACACTTCCTAAACATTGTGCAGGTGTTGTAATAATAATTTATAAATACAAGCTTATATGGGAGTCTGCTGAAGAAGAGGCAAGATGTTTTCCCATTGTCACAGGTGAAAAAGTTCCACAGCTTTAAGCCGAGAGGTAAGTTAATGGTCAGCACACATGATTTCTAAACAGAAGGGCCTACTTTCACTCTTCAACATTCCAGATTGTCCTGGAAAAACTTCCAACTGGTTTCACTGGAGTCATGGAGAACATGGTGTACATCACTAGAGGTTTTTAAGAAGACATTCAGACAGCCATTTGTTGGAAATGGAATAGGGCAGAGGTGGTATTCAGCCAGTTCTGACAGGTTCTGGAGAACTGGTAGCAGATATTTTGAGTAGTTCGGAGAACCAATAAATACATGGCTGCCAACTCTCACGCAATCAGCGTGAGACTCACGCAATTCAACCAATTTTGACTGTCTCACTCTGATAAACGAAATCTCACGCTAAACCCCCAAAATGGAATGTACAAAAATAAATATATCTCTAGTACATTCTCTGATATTCCGAATATTCCCCTTAGGAGAAGGATGAGCTCCCAGCGCCGCCCCGCCCTGCCCAGCCACCCCACCGCGCCTCTTTTCCCGCCTTAATCCTCGTTCTGCCTCGGCGTCCTGTAACTGTGCATGATGCCGATTAGCAAATTCGCTCGAAGAGCAAGAGGCTTCTTCCCGCCTGGGGCGCTCGCAGCCACTTTGCCCCGCGCTCTCCCTCTCTGCAATGTCCTCCGGGACAAGCCAGCTGCCCTTTTCAAAGAAGGACACGAGGGGGCTGGCAAAGCCTCTTTTGCAGGCAACAGCCTCGGAATAACCCTGGTAAGCAAAACTGAGAATTGATATTCCGAATATTCCCCTTAGGAGAAGGATGAGCTCCCAGCGCCGCCCTGCCCTGCCCAGCCACCCCACCGCGCCTCTTTTCCCGCCTTAATCCTCGTTCTGCCTCGGCGTCTTGTAACTGTGCATGATGCCGATTAGCAAATTCGCTCGAAGAGCAAGAGGCTTCTTCCCGCCTGGGGCGCTCGCAGCTACTTTGCCCCGCGCTCTCCCTCTCTGCAATGTCCTCCGGGACAAGCCAGCTGCCCTTTTCAAAGAAGGACACGAGGGGGCTGGCAAAGCCTCTTTTGCAGGCAACAGCCTCGGAATAACCCTGGTAAGCAAAGCTGAGAATTGTCCGCTGCCAGAGATGTAACTAGAAGCTGGGGCGTCTCTCTCTCTCTGAAAGACATTTGTTCCAGAGGATCACATCCTGTCAGTCCTCCAACTTTCTATTTTGCACAAAGCTGTCCAGCCCCTTTATAGATCAGCCTGGCGCGCTTCTCGCCTTGCTGGTTTGGGAAGACTCTTTTGGATCAGCTAAAAGAGAGCATAAGGCGTGTAAAGGGGTGGTGGTGGTGGTGGAAGTTTGCTCATACACCCACATGCTAAAAGCATTAGGACAATGTTCTGTTAGGACAATGGGATCAACCAGGATGAAAGGTTATGTATTTCCAAGCGATCGCATGACACTCCAGCATTGAGAGTGCAGTTGGGTTCCTTTAATAACTTGGATTTGGTTTAGTAACCTTCCCCCTCTCCCCCTCCGGTTTACTCTGGGCCTTGGAAGCAGGTGAGTTTTCAAGACGGCATTTTTGAAAATACTTTAAAAACAAGGTTAGGGTTTCCCTTTTTCTAAAATTGGAAGCAGTCTCCTCCAAATGGTAATTAATTAAACATCTGCTTAATTCTTCAGCCAAATAAAGTTGCTATAATGGCTCTTTAAAAAAAGTAATTTTACGAGCACCACCCTGGGGTTTACACTGTGTAAGATACAAGGTATCTTACACAGTGTAAGATACAGCACTGTGTAAGATACAGCACTTGCTGTATTTTTTAGTCTCTACCAGGGCTTTGTTTTGGTTCTATAGCTTCTATGATGAAAGCTAGGGCCAAGCTTCAGAATACAGTAGATGAGTTTTACAGTTAACAATATGTATATTTATATGAAGCACTCATTATTCGATTAAATGTTTAGTTTATACATGTCTGAAATTATGAACCCCTATTTCAGTCAACAAGTTAGTATATAATTAAAGACTGAGACTATAGCATTTGATATTGGCATGTAGTATGGTATTTGATACAGAAAGAAGAATACCCATTGATTTATTTGCATTATCTCTGTAGTTGTTTCGGGTTTTTGTCTTTTTGTTGCACATTGAATTCATCCTATAGTGGTCTATAGTACATCACTAAGCTAATAAAGTCAGTTGAGGTAGAATACTGCAGTTACAAGTCAGGAACTTCAATTATTCATGGTCAGTGAACTGCATTATTAATATCTTACAAATCCGGTTCAAGTACATTGGTGCTGCTTGCATGTATGTATGTATGTATATGTCCAAATCATGACTAAAGTATGCATCAGATTGCACCATTTAAAATGTAAAATTGTCAAAGCTCCCTACCGTGGAAGGGGGGACACCCCCCTTCCACACCATCCCCCCCTTGGTCGCTCCGCTCCCTCGCAGTGTCTCACTCCAAACTATCACTCAAGGTTGGCAGCCCTGTAAATACCACCTCTGGTTGCCTCCACCCCCATCTATTCGCTGCCTCCCGAGTCCCAGCTCATTGGTTGGGTCTTCTTTTGTTGCTCTGAGTAGGAGAACAGAGCTGGAAAGCAGGTTAGTGGAGTGGGGAGGGAATGGGATTTTACAGTATCCTTCCCCTGCCACACCCACCAAGCCATGCCACTTCCACCAAGCCACGCCATGCCCACCAAGCCATGCCCACAGAACCAGTAGTAAAATTTTTTGAATATCACCACTGGTATAGGATCGCCTACCTGAGCAGGAGATTAGAACAGGGGTCCCCCCCACCTCAGCCGCGGCACACTACTGGGCCTGTTTGGAACCGGGATGCACAAGTTTCTCTTTTCTCTTGTGTGAATGGAACTGTGCACGCCTGCGCAACCCACTTCCCCTATTTCCCCGCATCCCCCTGAAGTGGCTTGCCAAGCCACAAAGGTTTCACAAAGAGTTGCACTACAAAGAGTTGCACTAGAAGATGTCCAAGGTCCCTTCCAACTCTGTTATTTTATGTTCAAAGATCACATCCTCAAAGTCAGGTGGAGAGCTTGACTTCCTCTTTTCCTTGGCTTTCATATATACTATTGAAGCTAAGTAATTCATTGTTTCAAATCATTTATAGAGAGTTCTGTAAGGAAGTTTCCCAGTTGCAATGTATGACTGTGAAAGCTGGACCATAAGAAAGGCTGAGTGCCAAAGAATGGAGGCCTTTGAACTATGGTGCTGGAGAAGACTCCTGCAAGTCCCCTGGACTGCATGGTGATCAAACCGGTCAGTCCTAGAGGAGATCAACCCTGACTGCTCTTTAGAAGGCCAGATCCTGAAGATTAAACTCAAATACTTTGGCCACCTAATGAGAAGGAAGGACTCACTGGAGAAGAGCCTAATGCTGGGAACGATTGAGGGCAAAAGAAGAAAAGTATGACAAAGAATGAGGCGGCTAGATGGAGTCACTGAAGCAGTTGGTGTGAGCTTAAATGGACTCTGAGGGATGGTAGAGGACAGGAAGGCCTGGAGGAAGGTTGTTCATGGGTTCGTGATGGGTTGGACATGACTTTGCAGCTAACAATTTTGAAAACAATTTCAAAGTAATTCTTTGGTACATCACCACAAGGTGTTCACATTAAGTGGGATAGAGAAAAGAAGAATTAGGAACACCAAGAAAGAAGAAAAGATTGGCTGCAGGTGGACCAGGTCTGCAGAACTATTTAGAATGGGAGTTTGTAATATTTTCTTAGTTTTAAAATGAAAAAAAAAATTACACATTGTGTGAACGATTGCTTCAGTGTTGATAGAATAGTGGAATCATTCCAGACACAGATGCTATGATTAAAACATTTTTTGGGTGAATTATTCATTGTGTAATCTATGTGATCAAGTCAAAACATTTAGCAATTATGGACAATGGTCTGTTAAATTAAGCACCACTGGCTCAATACACACCGAGAGAATGCATGCTATTTCCTATGAAAATATATGGACAACCTGTCATTAAAACAGAAGAATTATTGTAAATAACTGCAAAAACAAAAGATGAACCTCCTTCTTCCTTCTAGTCTTCTAAAATACCAGAAAGGTACAGAAGAGCTTCTTAGGGATGATGATGAACTCAGATTATGTCAGGGATATTCCTGTATTATGGTGTTCTCTGCGCTGGGTTGTTTCTTGTTCATGTTTCATTACCAGTACTTATCAGCACTGACGATGTTACCTAGTTTGGTACTGAAAATTCAATAAAACAATCAAGCTCAGAGAGCATCAATGATTCCACAGTTCTACCTTGAGTTATAAATAGTCTCTTCTGATCAATATTACTGTATATTTGGAGTTTTTCTGGAAATACTGGGCATAAACATCCAAAATGGTTTACTCCTTTTTTGTATCTTGTTGTCTTTTATTTGACATTTATTGATTATAAAAATAAGTGCAAAGAGTCTTGGTGGCACAGTGGTAAAAATGCAGTATTGCAGGCTAATTCTGCCAACTGTTTGATCCTGACCGAATCAAGGTTGACTCAAATGAGGACCTGGATGGTTGGGGGCAAATATGCTGACTCTGTAAACCGCTTAGAGAGAGCTGGAAAGCACTGTGAAGCAGTATATAAGTCTAAGTGCTATAGCTATTATTACCAGCCTCAAATGGGTTATCAGCAATAAATACAGGTGATCCAAATAATTGTATTTTTTAGTATTTTAGTATTTATTTGATTTGTCAATTGCTTACAAGATACAGGTATAAGAACAAACATAGTTTTGAATACATGAGATAGATACTTATAAGAAAAATAAAAAGAAACAATAGGACAGGGACGGCAGGCACGATTGGTGCACTTATGCACGCCCCCTACAGGCCTCTTAGGAAGGGGGTGAGGTCAATAGTAGACAGTCTAAGGTTAAAGTTTTTGGGGTTTGGGGAAGAAAGCACAGAGTCAGGTAGAGTATTCCAAACATTGACCACTCTGTTGGTGAAGTCGTATTTTCTGCAGTCAAGTTTGGTGCGGTTAACCTTGAGTTTGTATCTATTGTGTGCTCTTGTATTGTTATTGTTGAAGCTGAAGTATTCATTTGCAGGTAGGACATTGCAGTGTATGATTTTATATACTATACTTAGATTGGACCGAAGGCGGCATAGTTCTAGTTTTTATAGGTCTAGAATTTCAAGTCTGGTTGCATAAGGTATTCTGCAACAAGTAGAGGAGTGGAGAATTCTTCTTGTGAAATATTTCTGGACTTTCTCAACTGTGTTAATATCAGATATGTAATATAGGTTCCAGACTGATGAGCTGTATTCAAGTATAGGTCTAGCAAATGTTTTGTATGTTCTTAGTGTGATATTACCAGAGAAGAAGCTACATAAGATTAGATTAACAACTCTTAATGCCTTTTTGGCTATGTAGTTACAGTGGACTCTAGCACTTTGATCATTAGAGATGAGTACTCCAAGATCCTTGACAGACTTTGGATCCTCAACAAGGTCTTGACTATTTAGCTTGTATTTTATTTTCTGATTTTGTTTGCCAATATGTAAGACAGAGCATTTGTTTGTTGAGATTTGAAGTTACCATTTGTTTGACCATTCTGATACATAGTCGATGTCGTGTCCGTCGGTAAGGAGACCAGGAGGCGGTGACTAGGTTTCAGCTCTTTATTTGGTCCCTGGAACCGATCTGGCTCCAAGGGAAAAACAGCGGCTTTTTATTCTCAAGCCGCGGCGGCTGCGGCCAATGGCACCGCTTTGAATCTCCTGCGATTCGTATCCACCAATCGCGGGAGATTCTTAGCGGGCCAATCAGCGCGGCTCCCTGAACCAATCAGATCGCCCCACGCTTTGGCCAATCAAAGCGTGGGGTTTCAAGAATGCTAATGAATGTACAGAACACCCCTCCCCTCTTGGTTTGGTCCTACGTAACGTAGTCCCGTAGGTAGGTAGAACACTGCCTTGGAGGACACCACTGTTGACAGGTACATACAGGCACATAGGTATGTCATAATAAAGAAGGAAGGGCTCAGGTCTGTTAAATACGATATATTTCCTGACTTCCAAATCCTACAATTCCAATATAAGGATATGCACATAGCGACAATGTACGGGGCTACAGAGGGCATGTAAGTCTATCTCCCATTTCTCCTAGCCATTCATGGCTGTGATGCCCATTTATACCAAGAACTGAGGAATATTGGAGATGTCATCATGATGTATTGGAAGGTATTGGTTGGGCTCAGTTGAGTCAGTCTTATTTATTTCTTGAGGGGAGGATTATTGATTTCCTCCATCCAGAGGTACATCCTTGCCTCTTCTGCATTTACATCTCAGTATCTTCTCATCAAGATTGAGGTGAAGCCACCTGGGAAGGAATCTCATTCCCTGCCCTTGTTATCCTAGGCATTCTTGAGGTAGCAGGTAATAAGGTAGTGGTTGAGTTTTTATAAAGACTGGGGCTATATACAGAGAAATAATAATAGGACACTTCAGGAACCAGTTTTTATTTCCAGAAACACCCATAATTCAGTTCAACTTGGGTTCATTCCAGCTTGGTTATTAATCACACTGTTAATTGTTGCCTCTGTAATTAACTGCATGGAACTAACCTACACTACAATTTAATGCATCTGGACAATATATCTTTCTGTCTGTCTGTCTCTCTTTCTCTCTCTCTCTTTTCAAATCTATCTTTTCCATTAACTGAAGGAAGATGACAAAAAATATCCAGATTTACAAGTGTATTTCAGGTCCTTTCCTGCTTTAATGAACATATATGCATATTTTGATAAAATATGACAAATGTTTCATGCATTAGACACCTATTTTGTTGAAGAAGAATTACTAAATTAGGAAATAATTGGCTGTTGCAATCACTTATATAAAAGGGTTGTAAATATTACAGAAGACTTGCCAGAAATTGACCAGTACACCCAAGACCTCTGCACTCTGCACTACTGAGCTATAATGGAGAAGAAATGGAAAAGCTTCAAGGACTCTCCCTGGATTCTCTGTGTATTTACTATCTTGTTCCTCTGTGTAGCAGGTGAGTATCTTTGCCCCATGTTATTTGGATCAAGCCATCTGGAGATCAGACTTTGCCAACAGTTGAGGAACATTTCAAAGTTTCAATATAGTTAGGCAAAATAGTGTCCCTTCATTGTTGGTAAGATCCAATGCTTCTTCACAGGGATTCAGAATTTGGAAGAAGATACAGCTGTGAAAGGGTGGGAGGTTGAGGATTTCCAACAGAAAATGAAAGGTTCATAGTAAGTTGAGCATCTCTCTTCCATGTTGCCTGAATCTTTCCCTGCCTGAATGGATGACAACTGAAATTGTATTAGCTTGGCAAAATGGATGAGAGAAAGTATTTGATGAAAGGTAAATTTCTATTCCAGAACTTACAGAACAGGGCCGTCTGAGTTGGCAAAAGGGCTATCTTATTGAAAATAGCTGAAGTGCAGAATTTTCTGCCTCAGTCTCTCTAGTGCCAAATGAAATAATGGGAGGTATTTGGAGAAGGATAGATGGTCAGAAACAATCACCTCAGAATCTCAGTTTGAGAGAGATTGCTAATGAAGAAACTCTTTTCTTAGTGCCTATCTGCAGATCTGTGCAGAAGAGCTTTCACTTCATCTTCAAGCACCCTAAACTCTGAAAAGCAAAGGCTGTTCCTTTCTTTAAAGTTATTATTGTCAAGAGCTTCTGGTAATTCGATATTTCCTCAGCTCTCTTGGATGTTGACATTTCTGCTATACCTTTTATAGCTGAGTTGAGGAAATATCAAGTTACTCTTTTAGATTGGACTATCATTTGTCAGAAATGGTGTAGTAGGGTCTCCTGCTTGAGGTGTGTGTGGACTAGATGACCTACAAGGTCCCTTCCAATTCTGTTAATCTGTATAACATGCTTGTTCCATTTTTGGTCTTCTCTGAATCAGTTACTCCCAGGGATAACACCATACCAATAAACCAAAGTCAAAAGGCTAAAAATCAAATCAAAATTTCATTTATAGTCCCAGACCAAACACAAGGCTTAAAGATAATCGTCGATGCTTGAGAACACAGTAATAATGAGTAATGTTGATTAAGGGCAAATGATATCCATCCCATTTTTTTCCTTTTTCTTTTTCGATTTTCCAGGTGCTCACCATCCAAACACCACCACAGGCTGTGAGGACAAGCCTCCTAATGACTTTGCTGGGCTTCAGAAGATTAATGCCACTCCTGCAACTTTGATTCCAGAAGCCACCCATAAAAAGATAACTTGCCCAACAAAGAGTACCACCCCCAGTTCAACAGCCACAATATATGCCAATGAAACTTACAATGCCACAGAAAATGCACCAGAGGTCACTAATTTACCCTTCTACACCTCACCTAATAGCACTGGTAAGTCACTCAAATGGGTCTGAGTTGGAATTGTCATTTAAAATCCATTTTTGAAAGTGGTGCCAATAATGTTTGGTAGTATTCTCCTTCCAGTGGAAAAGGGCTTTCTGAGTGCCATGGTTCAATTGATGGATGCTTCTCACAAAAGTCTCAGTTCCTTACAAACTATATTCTGCCATGGAGAAATATTAGACCTCTGCTTTCTTCCTTGTCTGCAAGTTCTCATTCTATGTTATCTGGATGAAATAATTTGAATAATGATTCATGTGAACATAGTCTGCAATATGATGAGCAGACTATATATACTCAGTAAATAATTGACACTGAAATGGGAGCAAGACAAGGATGTATAGTATCCTTTCTGTTGTTGAATTTACTTATGGACAAATATATCAGAAAGCTGGTAGTGACATTAAGAGGTGTTTCAGTTGAGGGCATGTACATGTGCACACACCTTTATATATAGATGATGCCATGCTGATAGCTGAGAGCCTTAATTATTTGCAAGGAAAGCTAGCTGAATTGTATGATGCAACAAGAGTATAGATCTGAAAATTAACGCATCATTAATGCATCTGAATCCAATTTAATTGTCTTTTCGGAGAAAGTGGAGTGCATTGCAAGTTATTACTAAGTGGAAAAACTAGCAAATAGATAAATTTGTAGGCTTCTATAGAATATTTATCATAGAGGAACATGGATGGGAAAAGGTTTAAGATGCAGAGATTCTGGTAGAACGTTTGTAGGTGGTAGGTAATTGAAAGAAGCAACATTTCTGTAACTAAAAATATGCTTCTATTCGATTACATGGAAATCAGAAATGGGTATGTGGGGGGAAAAATTAAAAAGTACAATGAAGTAAGAATGGGGTACTTAGAATGAGTTTTATGAAAAAAGAATAAGCTTAGAACAAATAGGAAAAAAGGAGTTAGCCAATTCATAAAGGAAGACAAAGTTTGACTGCATATTGTTGATAAGAATTTGAAAAGGACTGATGAGAAGCTTAAAGAACATAAATTATGAAGCAGCATATGAATATGCTTGAAAGGGTAGAAAGGCACGGAGAGGTTTAAGGACTGAAATAGTTTTAGCTGTATTTCTTTTCTATATGCTTTTAATTTGCTTTGCTTATTATTTATAACCTTTTTTTGCACTTCATACGTCACAAATGGATTATAAATGCCATCACCCATTGTATTCCAGAAGTGATGGGTATGTATTCTATTCCAGCAATCTGTACATTATCTTTTAGAAGCTCACAGATTGACTCCTAGATAATCTGGTGCAGAATCTTGCCTAATCTTGCCACGTATGGACTCTATCCATCTGTCCATCTCCAATCTTTTTGGCTTTCTCCAGGCAGTTGTTTTAAATACTGCAAACGGGTTTGTGAAAAGCTCAAACTCATCTGAGTCTCAACATTCAGTATTCTGGCATTCTCATTTATTCTGGCTAGAGATTCCTTCACCTGCTGCTTGGCCCATTTGGCCATGGATGAACTATCAACCAGCCATCAGTTTCTTTTGTGAAACAAACTGAGCTGAAACATGAACTAAGCTCTGCCTTTTCTTGGTTAACATTTTGCTAAGCAGAAGAACTTCCTTGATCTTCTCCTTCTAGAGACATCCTCCAAAGTCCTTATTTTTAGCCTCCTATAGAAACCACAAGGTTAAGATCTGGACTTTGTTGGTTGGAAAGGTGGCAGCCCAGGTTTGAAACCCCAGCACCATGCGGTGGGGGTGAGCTCCTGCCAACCTCACAATTCGAAAGCATGCAAATGCAAGTAGATAAATAGGTACCACTTTGGTGTGAAGGTAGCTGCCCTCCATGAAGTCATGCTGGGCTGGCCACATGACCATAGAAATGTCTTTGGACTGATCTGACCTTGAAACAGCCTTGAAATGGAGATGAGCACTGCCCCCTATAGTTGGCAATGACTAGTGGAGTAAAATCTGCAGGGTCTCCTTGACTTTTTTTAAAAAAATAGAAATCACAACATACCAATGATTCTTAACCTGCTTGATTGTCTCCTTCCTGAAGCTATTCTACCCTATTCCTCCTGGGTTAGTATCTTCCTCTTATTTTCCTCTAATTTCGCTCTTTTAAAGTTCCAGCTTAGATAGTCCACTGAGCACTTCACCATTATTGAATAATTCTGTGAAAACTGGAGAAGAGTCACCTTATAGGCAAGATGGCGGCATACAGATTTAATAAACAAACAATGATTCGATAACTATTGTTAAATAGTTGATGTGGCTACCAAAATCATAAAGTAACTAAGTTGCGCAGGTGGGTGGTTTCTAGATTTCAGGAAGTAAAAGAAGGAATGGGCAATTTTTAAAATACATTGTTTTATTTCATTCTCTGTTCCCTACAGACAGTGTGCCATCGAATATCACCTGTTTGCAAGGCTGGGGCATTTTTCTTATCTTCTTATCTGCCCTATTGGTAATGGTCCTTCTAGCTGGTCTCCCAGTTATGGTAAGTGATCTACAAACACCTGCTCCAGTCAGTGGTGGTATTCATTTTTTTTTACTACCGGTTCTGTGGGCGTGGCTTGGTGGGTGTGGCATGGCATGGTGGAAGTGACTTGGTGGGCTTGTTATGGCTTGGTGGGCATGGCATGGCATGGTGGGCATAGCTTGATGGGTGTGGCAGGGGAAAGATATTGTAAAATCCCCATTCCCTCCCCACCCCACTACCCTGCTTTCCAGCTCCGTTCTCCTGGGCAGGGCAACAAAAGAAGACTCAGCCAATCAGTTGGGACTCAGGAGGCAGAGAATAGATGGGGCGGGGCCAGTCAGAGGTGGTTTTTGCCAGTTCTCTGAACTACTCAAAATGTCCGCTAGCGGTTCTCCAGAACTGGTCAGAACTGTCTGAATACCACCTCTGGTTCAAGTACAATATTTATTATATGTCTACACTGTCCATGTCACTTGGGTGGTTTACAACAGCATAACAAAACAATATAAGCACCTGAATAAAAACAAAGACAAGTCAAAACATACAAGTTAGAAGAGTCAAAGTTAAAAATTCAGAAGGCTAAAAAAAAAGATTAACAAGGCAGCAGGAGTGCCCTCAAATTACCAGCCATTTCAGGGTTATCACATACCCTTAGACCCCTTTGCTAATTGATACTCAGGTCTTAATTTTTTGAAATTTTAATAATTTATTATCATTTATCATTTTAAATTTAAACATTTAAAAAATCATTTATAATTTTAAATTTAAATAATTTCTTGCTGCTGAGGTCAATGAGTTTCCACCATTATAATAACACAAATTAAAACTGTTTGTGTTTGTGTCCTCCAGCTCTGCTACTTCCTTAGCTGCCGATGCTTGGGAGCTCAGCAACCGTGTGCACGATATAACCACAAGGTCTATGTGGCTCCAGAGGAACAAAGCCTACCGCTAGAATGAATGGAGATAAAGAAGAAGGCCCAATCAGAAGGTCTCCAGTGCTCCAACTATTTTCTGACACAAACTAGACATTTGTTTCCAATTTAGTGTTTGCAAGGCAACCACCACAAGAGATGGAAGGTCAGGAAAGTAGACATGTTTTTGGAGAAAGCTGATGTGGAGATGTCTTCAAGCAATTGGCACTTTGACTGTTGATGGAACCCATCAAGTACCAATCTTCACCCATCTTCTTCTCCCTATTTAATCTAAGTGAAAAATCCATCATATTGTACCTGCACATGAACTCAAACAAAGAAAAAAAATATTCCAGAAGATGCCTCCCCTTATTTTTTATTCTTGATGATGGAATCAGGAGATCATAGACATCTTGCTGGGAAAAAGGGCTGGGGGGAGAAGAAGAAAGCTTATATTTTGGGAGATCAAAAGATACACATTATTGGGTAAAGGAAGTATCTAACCCTAGCCCTAACCCTAACCCAACCTGAACATCCAATAGCTAAAACCAAATCTCTACCCAACAACCACAACCCAATCCACAACCCAATCCACAAAAAAACATAAATCAGACAAATAATGATATCCCAATCCTCATCGGAGAAGCTGTTGAGAGTGAACAGAAATGTCCAAACGCCATCTTATTTGGTCTAGAGGACATCAATGACAATGATGACATCACAACTGTCCGAAACATCATAAGTGATTATCAAGCATCAACCATCTCCCCTGATGAAATACTTGACATCTCCCATATTGGCCGAGAGCTCAAAAACAGAGACGGCTCTGTGGCCCCACGCTTCTGCAGGATCATTTGCAAAAATGAATCAAGAAAATGTAAATTCATTTATACTATAAATTCACTTGCCAAAACCAACACCAACCATAAGAACCTCCGCTCTTGCCCTGACCTAACCATACAGCAACGTGCCCGCTCCCGTGTACTCCGCACTGAACTCAAAAAACGTCTAGACAATGGAGAGAAGGACCTGTATTGGTTGTTAAGTCTAGTATTGTTGGTTACTAGTTGTTCCAGTCCCAGATTGTAACAGCATTGTAGAAGATTGCATATATGGGTTCAGTTGTACATTGACTACCATGCCGACTGTATCAAAAGTAAGTCATGCAACCCGCAACTCAGCTTTAACCTTCAACCACAACCCTACCTCAACCAATCCACCATCACCCAAGACTAGGCACGCACGCCTCTAACTAGCTCAATTCCAACTACTGCTGGCCTTAAATGGCAACTACTTAATGCAACAAGCTTTGTGAATAAAATACCTGAATTTCTCCTCTTATTAAATATGGCTAAATTCGACATCATATTTGTCTGTGAAGCATGGCTCAGCGCATCTCTCCCTGACTCCATTACCACAGTAAGAGACTATCATGTTTACCGATCAGATCGTGAAATTCGTAGAGGAGGTGGTGTTGCTATCTTCTATAAAAAGTCCTTACATCTAAAAAACATCCAAGTTACCCAGGAGCTTGCTCTTCCTGAGACCATCACCTGTGAACTATCCTTAAATATCACATTTTGATTCTTACTATGTTACAGAGTACCTGATTATGACCTTGAACAAGGAAACACTCTAAATTCACTACTAACATGTGTACCATCCTGCCCATACGCTTTTATCTTTCTTGGTGACTTCAATCTACCTCATATGAACTGGACCCTAAATGAATGTACAACTGAACCCATACATGCAATCTTCTACAATGCTGTTACAATCTGGGACTGGAACAACTAGTAGCCAACAATACTAGACTTAACAACTGCCTCAATCTCATCTTCTGCAATAGTTTGAATTTAATTTACAGAATACAAACTAAAGAACCCTTTTCCAACAGTGACCACAACATGATTGACTTTTATCTCAACGTACGCCCACACAAAAATCATCACAATGACATAACCCCCAATTATAACTTCAAAAAAGGCAACTATGATCTTACAGACAACGATCTCTCATCCCTTGATTGGCAATCTCTATTCACTAGATGCAATACTGTTGAAGACCATTACAACATATTTTTACTTGAAGTCAAAAGAGTCATCAAACTATATGTACCAACAACTCCCAAAACAACAACAAAAAAAAACAGATTACCCCTAACAATAAGGAAACTTCAATCCAAAAAGAGATCAGTCTGGCGGAAAACAAATCTGGTCATGTTGCCAACTTCAAAAGCCAATACAAAAATTTATGCCACCAGATAAAGACTGAATGCACCAATTATCACATTAAACAAGAGGAAAACCTTCTATGCACCAATTCCACTCTTGCTTTTTACAATTTTGTAAACAACAAACTAAAAGACTCAAGGTCCACTCCACCCCAGATAGGACCTAATGGTAAAGACTGCAACGACGACACCATTAAAGCCAACATCTTTAACACATTATTTGACTCAGTATTTGGAAACAGCAATGGATCATGTCCAGTATTTTCTAGCCGAACCACAGAAAACTACAATGATGTAATAAATATTGATTTTACAGAAGACAATGTTGAAAAAGCGCTACGCAATCTAAAACCATCTCTATCTACTAGACTGGATGGAATATGTGCCTACTTCTTTAAAAAGCCATCCACTGCCATAGCAGAACCTCTAAGCATAATCTTTGAAAAATCTTTCAGGACCAGCTCCTTGCCTAACCTATGGTCACAAGCCACAGTCATCCCCATCTTCAAAAAGGGAGACCCCAGCCTAGTTGAAAATTATAGATCAATCTCCTTATGCTGCATCACCTGTAAAGTCATGGAATCAATTATTAACCAATCCATTATTTTCCACTTAGAGACAAACAACCTACTCTCCATTTCAGAAAAAAACTATCCTGTAATCTGCAACTCTTACACTGCAAAAACATATGGACTACACAACTTGATCAGGGCAAAACAATAGATGCAATCTACATAGACTTCTGTAAAGCCTTTGATTCAGTGGTACATGACAAACTACTCCTAAAACTAACATCTTATGGTATCTCTGGACAACTGCATAATTGGATAGAAGCATTCCTGTCAAACAGACAACAAATGGTCAAAATTGGGAGTGTCCTATCAAATTATGTACCTGTCAACAGTGGTGTCCCCCAAGGCAGCGTTCTAGAATCAACTCTCTTCATATTCCACATAAATGACCTCTGTGATCATATTAAGAGCAACTGCGTTCTCTTCGCTGATGATGTAAAGCTGTTCAATACGACAGACAATACTGTTAAACTTCAAAAAGATCTTGACTCTGTATCAGAATGGTCAAACAAATGGCAACTTCAAATCTTAACAAATAAATGCTCTGTCTTACATATTGGCAAAAAAAAATCAGAAAATAAAATACAAGCTGAATGGTCTAGACCTTGTTGATGATCCAAGCTCTGTAAAGGACCTTGGAATACTCATCTCTAATGATCAAAGTGCTAGATCCACTGTAACTACATAGCCAAAAAGGCATTAGGATTTGTTAACCTAATCCTACGTAGCTTTTTCTCTGGTAATATCACACTACTAACTAGAGTATACAAAACATTTACTGGACCAATACTCGAATACAGCTCATCAGTCTGGAACCCACATTACGTATCTGATATTAACACAATTGAGAAAGTCCAGAAATGTTCTCCACTCCTCTACTCGTTGCAGAATATCTTATGCCACCAGACTTGAAATTCTAGACCTAGAAAACCTTGAATTATGCCGTTTTCAGTCTGAGCAAAGTATGGTATATAAAATCATACATTGCAATGACTTACCTGTCAATGAATACTTCAGCTTCAACTATAACAACACAAGAGCACACAATAGATACAAACTCAAGGTTGACTGCACCAAACTTGATTGCAGGAAATACGACTTCAGCAACAGAATGGTCAATGTCTGGAATACTCTACTTGATTCTGTGGTTTTTTTCCCCAAATCCCAAAAACTTTAACCTTAGACTGTCTACTATTGACCTCACCCCTTTCCTTAGAGGTCTGTTGGGGGTGTGCATAAGCGCACCAACATGCCTACCGTCCCTCTCCTACTGTTTCTTTTATTTTTCTTATATGTACCCATTTCATGTATTCATAACTATGTATATACTTATACCTATTACCTTCTAAGCGATTGACAAATCAAAATAAATAAATAAAAAATAAATTTCTGTCCCAAATGCAGTTGTGAAAAGGGTAGGAATTTAGCGTTAAAAGGCATTATTATTTCATACACTAGGGGGAGTATAACTGGGGAATGGGTAAGCCTGTTCTTTGGCACCTTGGAATTAGAGTTAATTGGACTTACCCCTAAAAGCATGTGCTACTTTACAAGGTAAATTGAGCGTCAACATTATATTTTGACCATAATAAGTCAATGTAAAAATTGTTTCCTCTGTTAGAGGGATTTCACTTCATTCCATCTGATACAAAGGCCAGCAAGTTATACCCAATAACAAAACAAATGTCTTAAATTCAAAGGTTTTCCCGTTCCAGGAAATCCAGTAGGATGGGGTAGAATGGGAATATGCAAAAAAGAGGGTTTTATTAAATTGAGTTTAACCCGCCAAAAGACACAGAAAGTTATAAAGAAAAATAATTAAACAAAAGAGAGCTCTCTATTGGTTGGATGGGCTGCATTATTGGGTATGAAGGAGCCTGCAACTTGTCAATGATTCATATGCTTGGGTGGCATGTCCAAGATTCCATAAAAGGGTGCCTCCTTGTTGTATTTTCAGCCCCTCTAAAATGTGCCTTCAGACTTACAAGATTCTGTTCCTATAACTTTACAATAAAAGTAATATTGACCTATGTAATTTTGGTTTCCTAGTCTGGTGTACTTTGAATAGCTGACAAAAGCCCATCCATGAAAGTCTATGGAGATTCTCAGTCATCCAGGTCATTTATTTATTTATTTTGTCAAGCAATTATAAGATAACAGGTATAAACATAGCTATATACATGAAATGGATACATATAAGAAAAATAAAAGAAATAAAAATAAAAAAGAAACAATAAGACAACAATAGTAGGCATGTTGGTGTGCTTATACACGCCCCCTACAGGCCTCTTAGGAAAGGGGTGAGGTCAATAGTAGAAAGTCTAAGGTTAAAATTTTGGGGGTTTGGGGAAGAAACCACAGAGTCAGAGTATTCCAAACATTGACCACTCTGTTGCTGAAGTCATATTTTCTGCAGTCAAGTTTGGTGCGGTTTACCTTGAATTTGTATCTATTGTGTGCTCTTGTGTTGTTATGGTTGAAGCTGAAGTATTCATTGACAGATAGGACATTGCAATGTGTAATTTTATATACTACACTTAGATCAGAAAGAAGGCGGCATAGTTCTAGGTTTTATAGGTCTAGAATTTCAAATCTGGTGGCATAAGGTATTTTGCAACGAGTAGAGGAGTAGAGAACTCTTCTTGTGAAATATTTCTGGACTTTCTCAACTGTGTTAATATCAGATACGTAATGTGGGTTCCAGACTGATGAGCTGTATTCAAGTATTAGTCTAGGAAATGTTTTGTATGCTCTCGTTAGTAGTGTGATACGTATTACCAGAGAAAAAGCTACGTAGGATTAGGTTAACAACTCTTAACACCTTTTTGGCTATGTAGTTACAGTGGGCTCTAGCACTTAGATCATTTGAGATGAGAACTCCAAGGTCCTTTACAGAGCTTGGATCATCAACAAGGTTCAGCTTGTATATTATTTGCTGATTATTATTTTTTTGCCAATATATAAGACAGAGCATTTGTTTATTGAGATTTGAAGTTGCCATTTGTTTGACCATTCTGATATATAGTCAAGGTCATAGTCAAGGGTAGCAGTATAGTCTGTGGTGTTGAATAGCTTTACATTATCAGTGAAGAGAACGCAATTGCTCATAATATGATCACAGAGGTCATTTATATAGAGTATATATGTATTTATTTATGGAGAGTGATGGATGTCCCAAAGGTGCTTTCTTTTCAAGAGGCAACTGGACTTCCTGTGTTTTTCTTTGAAGACGTTTCACTTCTCATTTACTTCACTGAAGAAGCTTCTTGGATGAGAAGTGAAACCTCTTCAAAGAAAAACCAGAAAGTCCAGTTGCCTCTTGAAAAAAGCATCTTTGGGACCACCATGAAAGAGATATGATAAGTTTTTGCTTTCACAGCATGAGTGAAATGGGTTAAGAAGCAGGAGAATCCACCAATCAGTTCTGAATGGACCACTTGGACATTGCCACGATCAAAGTGGAGGAAGAGTTTGAAATCCAAAATAGATTTCTTCCATCAGATTCATTTCTCTCTACTGGGCCATGAGAGTCCATTAGCTCTGAGCTGCAGTACAGAAGTGCATCAGCAAACCAATCAATATTAACAGAGAATTCAGAAGGCAGTTTTTGTTACAAGAGCAGAGTCCATCATATTGGTCACAAAAGGCCAACTAAGAAAGCCATACTAGAAATAAGACTTCCTATAGCTTGGAGAATCCACTTAGCCAGTTAGTTAGTTAGTTTGAAGGGAAATCGGAAATGGGGAGAGCTTCAAATAAAGAAAGGAGAAGGCTGTGGAGGTATAGAATAAAAGGACCATCACATATGTACAGAGATATAGAATAAAACAATATAGGTACAGAGGTATAGAATAAAACAATATAGGACCATCACATATGTACAGAGGTATAGAATAAAACAATATAGGTAGTCCTCAACTTACAACAGTTTATTAAGTGAATATTCAAAATTAAAATGGAACTGAAAAAAGTGAATTATGGCCATTTTTCACACTTATGACCTTCCTAGCATCCTCATGGTCATGGAATCAAAATTCAGACACTTGGCAACTGATTCCTATTTATGATGGTTGCAATGTCTTGGAGTCACATGATCCCCTTTTGCAACTTTCTTATAAGCAAAGTCAACAAGGAAGCCAGATTCACTTTATAACTGTGCCACTGATTTAACAACTGCAACGTTTCACTTAATTGTGGCAGGACAGGAATAGTCATAATTTGGGGCAAAATTCATTGAACAAATGTTTTATTTAGCAACCGAAATTTTGGGCTCTATTGTCATCATAGTTCAAGGACTGCCTGTATAAATAATATAGAAGTACAGAATAAAAGCATTATCACATATGGGCTGCAAAGTTTCAGATTGCCACTAGTTGGCAATCCATCTCTTTTGGAGATCTTCTGCAAGTGGGGAAATGACACAGGCGGTGATTTAGATAATGAGGCGGGTGGATATTAGGCAAGCAGCCAAGGTGAATATATAACACGCTGAGAGGAAGCAGCTCTCAGTGCTAGCTTTGCACGAGCTATCGTTCTTGTCGTTGAAGTTGCCAGGTTGTGATCTGAAATAAAGATGTGACTGCACAGCACAAGCATGAATGCCAACTTGTATTTCTACGCATTTACCCTGGATCCGGAGCTGGCTGAGAGGCACTCATTACATTCTCTACCTGTTTCTGTTGTGAACGTGTTTGGGGACCTGGTGAAGGATGGCGGAGGGAACAGAGCCAGGCTGTACAGTGGAAACAGAGGTGTTCTCCTGTTTACACCCACATCGACCTATGGACTGTACGATTGAATTGCTCCCTAGGGCGAAATTGCCCAAACCCAGATGTAGTCCATGATTCTGAAAGAGATGGAGCTGTGCAAATACATTGATAAAACCTTGGCACGGAGATTCATTTGACCAAGTTGGGCTCACATAGCAGTGCCAGTCTTGTTTCAAGAGAAGGATGGAGGCTTGTGACTTTGTGTGGACTTCCGGGGTCTCAACACCATATGTATGGAACCGTTATACCCATTACCTCTCATGAAAGGCGTTCTATCCCAGGGGTCGCCAACCTTTTGAACCTCAGGGACCCCCAAACTCATAATTTTAAATCCCATGGACTAGAGACCCTGGGAAAATCCCCCAAAAAATCTGCAGGAAAATTCCCCACCCTGTTTTCCTACCAATTGATCATTCTTTATATGGGATTCCAGGATACCGTCTCCAGCTCTGTTTTCAGAGGTGTGTGGAGAGAGAGAGACAAATAGAGAGACTTTTGCTTCATGCATGGAAAGCAGCAGGAGCGGCAGAAATCTTTTTTTCTCTCCCCCAAATTCCACCAGAAAGAAGTCTTTGTGAAACTTGACTTGCTGGTGCAGCCTCTTGGAGCAGGATGCCTTGCAGGTTTCCAAAGACTAATTTCTGGTGGAATTTGGGGGAGAGAAAGAAAGACTTTTGCTGCATTCCTTCTGTGCAGCCAAAAGCAGAAGAAGAAAGAAGTGGAAAGAAGCAGCCTGGTGGCCAGGCAAGGCATGTGGGGTGAGTGGGATGAGTTCACCCCCTCCATCCTTTCCCCACTCCCATCACTACCTCATGTTGTTCGCAATGCAAGTAATGCAAGCCTTGTGTTCCCGCGGGCCATTTGGGTGGCACAGCATTGTGTTCCCGTGCAGCCTGAATTAATTGCCTTGGAGGGTGCTTTGGGGGTGACATTTCTCTGTGGACCACCAAAATTTTCTCATGGACCACCAGTGGTCCCCAGTTCACTGGTTGGCATCCACTGTTCTATCCACCTTGGCAAAAGGATGCATCTTCACAAATCTAGATTTATGTGAGGCATATTATCGAGTTCGCATACAGGCTGGTGATGAGTGCCAGCTGAGAGTATGCCTATTAAGGTGAAAACTGATGAAATTTTCAATGATAATTTGTTGAAATGACATCTGAAATGATTCAGTGATATTGTTTTTATGATACAAGTAGTGCTGAAGTTATGACCATTCTTTCATTGCTGGTTGGAGAATTCTGGGAGTTGAAGTTCACACGCCAAGTTGAGAAACATACCTGTGTTCTAGTAAGGCCACACCTGGAATACTGCAACCAATTTTGGTCACCATACCATACTACAAAAAAAATGTTGAGACTTTGGAAAAAGTGCAGAGAAGAGCAACTAAGATGATCAAAGGCTTGGAGACTAAAACATATGAAGAACCACTGCAGGATTTGGTGCGACTAGTCTAGAAAAAAAGAAGGACTAAGGGGGACATGATAGCAGTCTTCCAGTATTTGAGAGGTGCCACAAAGAAGAGGGAGTCAAATTATTCTACAAAGCACCAGAGGGCAGGACAAGAAACGATGGTTGGAAACTAATCAAAGATAGAAGCAACCTGGAATTAAGAATTAACTTCCTAACAGTGAGGTTAATTAACCAGTGGAATAGCTTGTCTTCAGAAATCGTGGGCGCTCCCCCACTGGAGGTGTTTAAGAGGAGACTGGACAGCCACTTGTTTGACATAATATAGGTTCTCTTGCTTGAGTAGGGGGTTTGACTAGAAAACCTTCAAGGTCCCTTCCAACTCTATTCTTTTCAAACACTGACTCAGAATTACACAAAGTAAATTGCTTGCTAGACCCAGTTAGAAATGTACAATTCATCTCCTCTAAATGTACAACTCATCTCCTCTAAAAGTGACAGATCTCTACTATTTACATTGCCAAGTGCAGGCAATATCCCAGGAGTCCCCAAACTGGCTGGTTGAGGAATTCTGGGAGTTGAATCCACAATTGCCTAGTTTGGAGACCCTTGCAATACCCAAAGAGCATTTGCCTCTGGTGATGGTGACCCAGATTGGATCTTTTCGCCTCCTTTTCTTAAACACTTGCTCATGTGCAGGGATCACATTGTAGATCCTCATTTAAGTGCATTCACCCTTGTATTCATTCCTAGATATGACATCACCAGGTTATTGGTGCTATATCCGAATGCTTCATTTACCATTACTTGGTTTTAGCTCCATGTGATGATTTAGCCTCATGGTTGAGACGCTTCCTTACCAAACCTCTGCTTGAGGATTTAATTTAAGTAGTGTTATTGTTTTAAAACCTTTTGCATATTTGTCATAGTAAAATGATTAGTGTTTCAAAAGGTTCTTTATAAAACCTTTCCAAAGCATTCCCATGGGGAGGGGAAAAAAAAGAAACATTGCTGTCATCATTCAATAGTATAAATCATCTCTAGGCAAGATGGGAAGCATACCAGAGAGATGGTAGACAATAGTTAGATAGAGAGAGAGGGGGGGGGGGGGTAGAGAGATGGCTAGCTAGCTAGCTAGATGATATAGATAGATAGATAGGTAGGTAGGTGGGTAGGTGGGCAGGTGGGCAGTTAGATAGGTAGTAGGTAGATAGGCAGGCAGGTAAGTAGGTAAGTAGATAGGTAGGCAGACAGATATAAATAATAGATAGATGATAGATAAATAAGTCAATAAATAAATCCCAACGTATGTGGAGGGTGTCAGGTCAGAGAAGTATGAACTAATTCAAAGCCTAATAAGATCTAGGGGTTATCATTAAATGGTGACTTCCTATATGATGTGCATTCATTCATTCATTCATCACATTTCTATACTATTTATCTCCTCTAAGTGACCCTGGGGAGCTCACAATAACAACATGTCTCTAAATATAAAAGCCTAAATATGAACAAAATTTAAAAAAACAGGAATAAAAGATAGGGTTACAGTAGATGCAATAGGGTGTAGGTTTTGAATAAGTCCATTTTTCTTCAACCTGGCATTCTCCAGATGTGTTAGGATCACAGTTCTTAGAATATCCAGCTGGCCAAATCAAAAACAATCCTTTAGTTCAACGTGATAAAGTCTACATTAATCAAAGAATTACAGCATTCTATAAATACACAACACCGCAACACTTTATTAGCCAAGTGTGAATAACCAACAACCAATAACTATATCTAGTCCTTATGTACAGAATAATGGAGTTGGAAGGAACCTTTGAGGTCTTCTAGTCCAACCCCCTGCTCAGGCAGGAAACCTACACCACTTCAGACAAATGGATATCCAATCTTTTGTTAAAAACTTCCAGTGTTGGAGCATTCGCAACTTCTGGAGGCCAGTTGTTCCACTGATTAATTGTTCTAACTATCAGGAAATTTCTCCTTAGTTCTAAGTTGCTTCTCTCCTTGATTAGTTTCTCCACCCAGGTGGAGAATAGCTTGACTCCCTCTTCTTTGTGGCAACCCCTGAGATACTGGAACACTGCTATCATACCCCACCCCCAGCCTTCATTTTCATTAAACTAGACATACCCAATTCCAGCAACTGTTCTTTATATGTGTTTGTCTCCACTCCCCTAATCATCTTTGTTGCTCTTCTCTGTTCAGTCCACTCTACAGTAGGAAGGTAACAAAGAAATGGAGCAGAATTGGCCATATTGTTTGAACTCCAGAATTGCAAAGCAGCACTTGAGCCTAAGGGCTGGAATTAATATTCAGATATCAAATGTCCTTGTCAAATCCCATCCATAGCCCCCCAAAATAAACCATGCCAAGATGTACTTTATAATTCTTTGTGAGACAGAGACTCCACATTAAAGTTTGTGGCATGTTTCTGGGTGTACTAGTATTCTTTGTGTACTTAATACATCATTTCCCCACATTAATCCAGAATTATTTTTCTTAATCCTTGTGTCTACATGGAATCGTGTGTCAGTTTCCTGTGATAGGCAATTCTGGAATGAGTGGACAGGGATTCTCTCTCCCTTCTTTTTTTGTTTTTCCTTACAAAAATACCAAAAGTCAGGAATCTTGTCAGGCAAAATGTATGTCAGCAGCCCTGTCTTATGATAACAGGCGGAACTAGTTAGTTGGTGGTAAAGCCACTTTATCCAGGATTATTTAAGCAAGGATAAAACTGGAGACAGGGACAAGATCTGAAAGTAGGCACCTGGAAACCACCTGCCTTCTTTCTTTTCAACTCATCCATCATGGATCCCCCCAAAAGATCACTTTTCTTCTTCTCAACAGTGTGCCTCTGGATTGCTTTATACCTTCATGGGACATGTAAGTCTTTCTTTCTTGCAAAAAAGGGATCGTATTATTTCTGAAAGGAAGTCTGCTGAGACAAAATTTTGTACATATGTATTGCATCTCATGGCATCTTCTCTGAGTAGAGCTGAAAGCTCTCACATATCAAGAGAGGATGCTGTGAGTTGGTCACACTTCATAATTCTTGTCTCATCAGTCTAACCTTCCATGAAGCCTACCATGTTCACTGCTACTCAGAGATAGTTCTGTGGTTTAAATCCTACAAACTTGATTGCAGGAAATACGACTTCAGCAACAGAGTAGTCAATGTCTGGAATACTCTACCTGACTCTGTGGTTTCTTCCCCAAACCCCAAAAACTTTAACCTTAGACTGTCTACTATTGACCTCACCTCTTTCCTAAGAGGTCTGTAGGGGGCATGCATAAACGCACCAACGTGCCTACCGTCCCTGTCCTATTGTTTCTTTTATTTTTCTTATATGTACCCATTTCATGTATTCATAACTATGTATATATTTATACCTATTACCTTGTAAGCCATTGACAAACCAAATAAAAAAATAAATAAATTAGTCTACAAATACGCAGGCAAATGTAGGTTATAAACTATATAATAATGGATGTTCTTGCAGTCATTGTGCCTTTTCTTTTCTTTCTTTATTTTTGTCAATGGAGCTTCCGTTCACCCTATTTCCAGCTAGCAAGTTCTCATTTTGGGAAGCAGAAGTGTTAGTTTTGTAATCCCTTGGGTTAGGGTTAGGGTTAGGGTACATATGCAATGGAGAAATAAGTTAATTCAATGGTTAGGGTAAATTCTACTGAAGTGTATTTTATAATCTGATTAGATGGCCCATATGTCTCACTACTCTCTATTATATGCTAAACATTTTAGTTAGAGATGCCAAATGAATGTATGCTTTCCAAATGTGTAGATATCAACTCCCATAATTCTCCAGACCTTACTGAGAATTCTGGGAATGGAAATCAAAAGCCACATATTTGGAAGCCACATCCAAATTAAAGAAACTTGTTTCAAGAGGTAGACATTTTCCCTTAAATTCTACTTGTTCTTATCCAATATTCTATTTCTGGAGTTATACAATTTCAAACCTGATTTATTCAACATTATGAATATTTTATATAACCTAATTTATTTTTATTACTCTTACCCATCTGTAGTTCGTCTATTTAAATTTATATTCTGATAGTGTATTTTACAGAATTAATCCTCATGTTTGTTTGGCATTTTAAACTGCATTTAGCATATATCCTTTCCTTCACTCTGCTCTATCCATCTATCCAGATTCTAACATACCATCCCCAATAGTTAAAATACCAGGTGCCTTAAGGCCAATAATATAAAAGGAATATCTAAGATTTTTATGACAACCTGTTCCAGCTTGGTGAATTTTAGCTATATTAATGAGGAATTATTTTCTAGCCAAAATCCAAAATTTGATTGCACAGAAGAGTTGAGATAGGTAATTGTCCTTGATCCTTATGTTCCTAATCTGGTCTTTCTCAATTTTGGTAACTTTAAGACATGTGGACTTCAGGTCCCAGAATTCCCAAGCTAGACATGCATCTAAAGTTACCGAGGTTGAGAAATACTTTCCTTACTTCATAAAGTGAGCCATTTTTGATATTCATGATTTTTGGCCCTTTAACATGTCACTTTCTGTTCTGGTAATACCAGGATAGATGACAAATGTGTCTGAGGGAATAACAAATTGTGTGTCTTCATAAGATCTGGTTCACCAGTATGTCAGGGTTAAACAGGATCTACTTCAGACTTTTACCTGACAGTATCCTAATTTCTAGAACATAATGTCCAAGCCTATCTTTTTTTAAAAAAAAGGACAACCAATATAGATGACAAAGGGAACAATTAAGTGCTTGTGTGGTCTATCTGTGTGTGACACCAATTCCCAAATTTGTCATTCTTTTCTTTCTTTTTAATCTAGGTACTGTTTCCATTCTTTTAAAGAAACAATATATGATCTTTTTTAAAAAAAAAAAAAACAGTGGGAATGGATATGTCGTAAGAGAGTGGGACCAGGTCCCCTTAGCCAAAATAAGCCAGAAGCAATTCTGGATATTAAGAGAGGATGGCCAATTCTTCAGCTCTTTCACATATTGGTTAGTGTTATTTCCACTACAGTATGCAGACAAAACAGTACTTCCTATAGGGTCCCTGATTGGGTGAGAGTAGGATAACACACCAAGAAGGATAACACACCAAGTAGCAATTGAACTGAATATATAAATAGTAGTGAAGTGGGCCTGGAAAAGCTTAGTTATTAAAAAAAATTTCCAGGAAATTCCTTGTTCTTCTAAAAAAAAAAGAGTATTTAGCTCTGAATTTTAAACAGGTAGACATTCAGAAAACCTCAACAGAATAACAGAGTTGGAAGGGACCTTGGTGGTCTTCTAGTCCAATCTCAAGCACGAGACCCTCTGCCATGCCAGATAAGTGGCTGGTGCTATCAAGTCTCTTGGCACCATATATGGAAAGATCCATCCGCAGTTTGGTCAATCAATCAACCCATTAGAATAGAGCCCCCGTGAGATACATGAAGGTGGAGACCGAATAGACACAGTAGAAGTGCATCATGTGGTAATAGGACAGAAATGGCTTTCTTCATTTTTATTTATTTTTGACTTCCAAGTCAGTTCTATATCCCAACAAATAAAGGGTTTAATGTATCCTCCAAATTGCAACCTTCCTGTCTTCTGAGGAATACCTGGGGATCATCCTGGCATCTTTAACCCTCTTCCTTTCTTTAACTCCTCTTGGTCTTAGGAAACTTCATTAAACACCTAGAATCTTCTGTCCTCAAGCCAACAGCAGGGGCCTCTCTTATCAGATGACTGGAAAAAAATTTTATTTGCTTCCCCAAGTTGTATTGCAGTATATCTGCAAATATTGCCATGTTTTCTGGGGCTGATTATTTTTATTTGATACTCCAACCAAGTGATATATGACCACGCTTGATCAAAATATATATTTTCTGTCAGGGGCTTAGCCATGCCTCATTAATGGAACTAAAGCAAAGCAGGCCTACATATAGACTCCTTGGGTGTAAAAATGTTTGTTAAACGTCAGAGAAATAAGTTATTCCTATGATTTTTGCAAGCCCAAGGATTCTAAGTTGTGCTACCTATAATTTACTATAATTATGTTTTGCTTTGTTTTGATATATTTGTTGTCTTTGAGTGTGTCTAGATGTTTTTGTTAATTTTGTGAATCACCCTACAGCATAGATATAATTCACATAGGTTGAAGTAACTAAATAAAGCAAATATCCAACCCACACTTAAACACTTTTTAAACACTCTCAAGTAGTTTCCTCTCCCGCTCCCAACTGATTAAGCTTTAATTTTAGTTCATCTTTTGTTTATTTCAACTTTGCTAACACCCTGGATCCGGAAAAAAAACAGTGGATGACATAAAGAATACAAAATATGAATTGTTTTTACTAAAACTAAACAACTAGCTCTGTTTGGTGTGGAGATAAAGCTATTCCAGATTCTTCAGAAAAAAAAGATTGAGCTATTTTTCCCTCCAAAATGCAAACTGACTTAGAAAATAAATCATGTGTTTCCAGCTAAATGCTTAGAGAATAGACTTGACTTCAGTCTGGCTGCTGGTTAAAAGTGATGAAATTTTGATGCTTAACCACATTTCAAGCATTGTCTCATTTCAATATGTACAGTATATATGTATAAGCTTTTAATTACTGTATTTTCCGGACTATAAGCCGCTACTTTCCCCCCACACTTTGAACCCTGTGGCTGGTACAACAATGCGGCTTATCTATAGATTTTTCTTCGCTAACTGCCATCAGGGTGACAGACACAAGAGGTCAATGCAAAGAAGAAGACGCTACCGGTAGTTTTTGGCACGCTCGAGGCAAGCAGCACGACACACACGAATGCAAAATATTTTTCACACCCTCATCAGGGAAAGTACATGAAGAAAAGCATATGAGTTGAAAGCAATCGATCTGTCTATCCAGGAAGGAAATAGAGCTGCTGCATGTAAGCTTGGCCTTAATGAATCAATGGTGAGACGTTGGAGACGTCTGGCTGCATCCGAAGAGCATTCTTCTCTTTCTGTGTAAATATCTCATTTCACAACTGTTAGGGATATACACCCTAGCAGAATCTGCACGGCAGGCAGGCAGGCAGGCAAAATATTTGAGATAAATGTTTTTGTAGCTTACACTCAGTAAAACACTGTGCTAGTTAAATAGTATATTCCAGTAAGAGTTTTAGCATAGTCAAACAGTCCATATATCATTCACTATTTCAGTCCGTCTGGGGATTATTCAGTTGCAAAGTCCAGTGTCGAAAAAGAGGTCAATAAACTTACAAATATCAGTCCAGTGATAAATCTTCTCACAGTAGAGATATGAAGAAGTTCAAACCTCCTTTCTTCCTTTAGCAAAAGCAACAGGGAACCATCAATCCATCATTGTCAGCAAGCAATTCAGTAAGCCAGCAATACAGTAAGCTCTTTTGCTCCCTCTTATGGCGGTTTTACAGCCACACCCAAAATTACATGCTTTGCTGTTTAAAGTGACACACACTTACTTACAATCATAGTTTATATATATTATTTTACTCAAACTAAGTTAGGTAACCTTGTTATTCCTAACATACTCCCCTTTTGGGTAATATAATAATATATATATATCTATTTACAACCTTAAACCATAGTCATCACAACTTTCTTTGTGTTTGACTGAACCTTGGGCTTTTGTAAACTGATCAGCAATATTTTCTTCAGTCATACAATATTCCAATCTTATCAAACCATTTTTTACAGATTGTCTTACATTCAGATATCTAAGATCTGTATGCTTAGATCTCGTTTTTACAGCAATATTTGTAGCCAACTGTATGGCTGCTTGATTGTCTTCATAAACTACAAAGGAATCATTAACAGTTATTCCCATATCCAATAACAACTGTTTATACAGAATTAAATCAGTACATAATAAATATAGACATGAAAATTCTGCTTCCATTGTGGATATACTTATGTGCTGCTGTCAAATTGACCTCCAACCAATCAATGCTTTTCCTAACAGTATAGTCGTACCTGAAGTTGATTTCCTAATGTTTATGTCTGTTGCAAAACTTGCATCAGCATATGCACTTAAAATCAAATCATCTTTTGGCTCCAAATACAATGCATGGTGCATTGTCCTTTTAAGATATCTTAATATATGCTTTAACGCTTGCCAGTGTTTTTCAGTGGGTTCAGCATTGAATCTTGCCAATTGATTAATGCTATAGGCAATGTCTGGCCTTGACCAATTACTAATGTACGATAAACTACCAATTAACGATTGATAAATAGTCTTATCGAATTTTGGACTTTGAGCATCAGTGTGGCCAAATTCCTGACTCATTGGAGTTTTAGCCGGCTTACAAAGTTCCATCTTGTATATTTTTAGTAATTGATAAATCTTATCCTCTTGAGATATCTTATAGCCACTTTTGGTTTTATTTATTGTCAATCCTAGATACTGTTTTATTTCTCCTAATTGCTTTAATTTTATCCTCTTACCTAATAATGATATTATTTCAGTAGCTTCATTATTAGTTTTTGTAAATAAAGCAATATCATCTGTAAACAACAATAATAATGACACTATTCCATTAGTCTCTTTCTTAAACACACATGGATCAGCTAAACCTGCTTTAAACCCTATATTGTTTAACTCTTTAACAATATATTGGTTCCATTCGTAACCAGATTGTTTTAATCCATAGAGACTCTTTTTAAGTTTCCAACAGTCATTATTCGTTTTATCATCCTTAATTCCTACAGGTTTCTTTAAGTATATAGTGTGCTGCAATGGTGCATGTAGATAGGCAGTTTCTACATCTAAGTGATTTATGATATAGTTCTTCTTAGCTGCCCACACTAAAGCTGCTCTCAAGGTTGTTGCTTTTAGACTCGGTGCAAATACTTCATCATAATCACATGCAGTTTGATTAAATCCTTGAGCTACCAACCTAGCCTTATGGGTAACAGTCCCATTTTTACCTGTTTTTAATTTAAATATCCATTTACAGCCAATGGACTTTTCACCTGGAGGTAATTTAACATTTTCATAAACTCCCATTTGTTTCAATGAATTTAATTCTTTCTCCATCGCTCTATGCCAATTTTCTTGATCCTTTGCAGGATACATTCTAAATTCTTCAACAGTAGTTGGAACTTTACTAACTTGGCAAACTATACTTGCTTGGTACCTGTCAGGTGGTTTGGTTTCACGTGTTGAACGTCTAGGTATTACAGGGCTTACAGGTGGACTTTCATGTACAACCTGTTCCTGTTTATCAATTTCTTCCTGTTCACCTATTTCTTCCTGTTCTGGTCCTTTGTGCTCTTCCTGTACTTCCTCTTTAATTGTACTCTTCTTATTACTGATATGTTGTTTTGGTCTTTTGTAGGTTTCTATAATTACATCCTTACTTGAATCTTGCTCCGGTTTTTCCCATCCTATATGTTCAAGGAATTGTGCACTAGCACTACAGCAAACTCTAGATGTACCTTTTCCCCAGAATCTGTATGATTTGTGATTAGATTCATAACCTACAAAGAATAACTTTTTAGCCCTATGCTGCCCCTTATGTCTCAGTTGTGTAGGGATATGCACCCATGCTGGTGCTCCAAATGTGTGCATGTAGCTTAGGTCAGGTTTTCTACCATGCCACCGTGTGAATGGTAATTCACCTGTTGTTGAGTTAACAACATTATTCAATATATGATTACCACACATTATTGCTTCTCCCCACAAAGTTTCAGGTAATCCTGAATCCGACAGCATAGTACGAGCCATTGCTTGTATTGTTTGGCCTCGTCTTTCAATAAAGGAATTATGTTGTGGCCTATATGGTGCAGACTTTTTATGTTCAACACCTGCCATCTTCAGTCTCTTTTGGAATTTATTATTTATAAATTCTGTACCATTATCAGTTACAAGAGTTACTACTTTCCTTTTAGTTTTTCTTTCTGCAAACTTCAACCAATTAAAGAAATTCTGATATGTTTCTATTTTACTCTTCATTAAATAACAGAAACCATATCTAAAATAATGATCCATTATACTTAGTATATAACAAGCACCTCCCACACTTGGTTTTTTAGGACCTATAATATCAGCAAATACGACCTCTAGAGGTTCCTTAGTTTTAAATCCATTAATTCTATTTGCTGGTATTACCTTGCTTTTTTCTTGACTGCAAGCATTGCAGTGCAAATACTTACTGCAAGGCTTCAGTTTTATACCTTTAGATAGTTCTACCATTTGTTTAAGCATTTTAAAATTTATATGCCCCAAACGTCTGTGTAACAAATATATGCACTCATTATGAGGTTTAACATTATTCTAAACTGTGTTAGCTACCTCTGAATGATTATCATTTAACACATACAATTCACCTCTTAAAGTTGCAGTCACATTTTTACCTTCTTTTTCAATTATGCAAATTGTCTCCCCTAAAGGTAATTACATAACCTAGTTTAACCAAAACTCTAACTGAAAGCAATTTAAACTTAAGTTGTGGTACATGTAACATTTTTACCTTTTTTCTTATGCAAGAACAATATGATATACCTTCAGCTTTAGCTTTCAGTTTCCATCCATTAGCTAATGATATCTGCTGTGAACTCATGGACATCTTAATAAATCTTTTCTTATCTTTCGTTATGCAGTGTGATGCTCCACTATCTACAACCCATAAATTACTATTCACAGTTTCGTTGCTATACATGGCTAACTCTATGCATTTTTTATCCTTTTTATGCCTTTTATCTTTCTGGCTGGCATTGTGGCGTTTTCCTTTCTTGCAGAATCTAGCCAAATGTCCTTTTCCTCCACAATTAAAACATTTTCTAATTGTATAGACTGTCGATGATTCTTTATCTTCTTGAGGTTGTTCCCTTCTGAGTTGATCCCTTTCAAGCCTTCTCCTGGCTTCTTCAATTAATCTGCCAGTAATGTCAGTTAATGTGAGGTTATCTTTTGGCAGTACTTCCAGTGAAGTTACATAGTCATCATAGCTCTCATTTAAAGAAGACAAAATTATATAAACTTGATGTAGTTCTCTGAAAATAAGTTCTTTTTCATGCAGTTCCTGAAAAATTCTCTTCATAGTGTTTAAATGAGTCAACATGTCTCCATTCTTTTGAAGATGTGTTCTGAACAGCTTTTGTGTAAGATTTATATGTGCTCCTACACTGTCTCGAACATAAATCTTCTTTAAATTCTCCCAACATTAAGCAGCTGTTTTTTCTCCATGAATATGTACAAGCTGCTGGTCACCAAGTGTCAGTCCTATTATACAAAGAGCTTGCTCATTCTTCAGTTTATATTCTTGTATTTTCTGGGCATCATCCTCATCCTTCGGATCCCAAGCATCTACCTCTGGTGGGTTTTGAATTATACTCCACAAACCTTCTCTGCGTAGAAGTAGGCTGCATTTCATAGACCATGAAACATAGTTTGTTCCATCCAGTTTGGATATTAGAGACAAACTTTGTAAATTGACTTGTGCCATCTTTCTCTGGATATTAAACTATAATTAATAAAACACAGCTGTCTGTTTACAGAATTGTGTAACTACACTAACTCTCACTTTATATGAGCCTATTATATCCTGGTTAGTCTGACTGTGCAGCCTGGGCCCATAAGCAGAGTTAGGGATATACACCCTAGCAGAATCTGCACGGCAGTCAGGCAGTCAGGCAAAATATTTGAGATAAACTTTTTTGTAGCTTACACTCAGTAAAACAGATACACTGTGCTAGTTAAATAGTTTATTCCAGTAAGAGTTTTTAGCATAGTCAAACAGTCCATATATCATACACTAGTTCAGTCCGTCCAGGGATCATTCAGTTGCAAAGTCCAGTGTCGAAAAAGAAGTCAGTAAACTTACAAATATCAGTCCAATAATAAATCTTCTCACAGTAGAGATATGAAGAAGTTTAAACCTCCTTTCTTCCTTTAGCAAAAGCAACAGGGAACCATCAATCCATCATTGTCAGCAAGCAATTCAGTAAGCTCTCTTGCTCCTTCTTATGGCGGTTTTACAGCCGCACCCAAAATTACATGCTTTGCTGTTTAAAGTGACGCACACTTATTTACAATCATAGTTTATATATATTATTTTACCCAAACTAAGTTAGGTAACCTTGTTATTCCTAACATAAATGTACATATCTGCGGCTTATAGTCTGGTGCGGCTAATATATGTACAAATATTTTTTTCTTTTAAAATTTAGTGGGTGCGGCTTATATTCCGATGCATTCTATAGTCCGGAAAATATGGTAAAGACGTTTTAAGGGAAAATTGCACTTTTGAAAAGGAAATGGAAAGAAAGGAAAAATAAACTAATAGGTCAGTAAAAAAGAGACAAGAAAGAATGAGGGGGGAGGAGAGAAAGAAAAAAAAATAGAAGAGGAGAAAATAGGTGGTTTCCAAACTTTTTAACATCAGTTTCAAGTACAGTTATGTTTTTACCTTCCTGCTAAGGTGACATCATAATTTCCTTCTTTCCATTATCATCAAACCCATAAATCACAAGTTCATCCCCCCCAGCAAAAAGTCCATAAGGGATTTCCAGTCACTAATAAATGTGTTTATTGCTCTTTCCTTAACCAGACAAACCTAGTTTGCCAAGTCTGCTAATTCTGTCATCTTCCATCTTTTTTATTCTTAACAGCTGCCCAACTCTTAGGAGGATCATCAGGAAGAGATGGTGGTGGATTGCTCCCGGGTCCTGACTTTTCTTTAGGAGTAGAAACAGAAGGAGCAGGAGGAACGGGAGATGGAGGAACTGGTGACGGAACTAGTGGTAGTGTAGGAGGATCAGTGCGAGTTGGTGAAGTGGGAGGTGGTGGAACAAACAGTGGTGGAGGAAACGTGGGAGGTGGTGGAACAAACAGTGGTGGAGGAAACGTGGGAGGTGGTGGAACAAACAGTGGTGGAGGAAACGTGGGAGGTGGTGGAACAAACAGTGGTGGAGGAAACGTGGGAGGTGGTGGAACAAACAGTGGTGGAGGAAATGTTGCTCCTAGCACTACAATCACCACAAGAATGCCCGTCACTATCACCACTACTACCACCACCACTACTACCTCCCCAATGACAACAACTGGTAAGCATTCAGCCATCTGTGGGACATCTGGGTAATAGCATCTGGTGGAAACCCCTGCAGGTCTTCACCTTCATAATGGAGGAGGAGAAGTCTTAAGAGATGTGATAGGGTGGGGAAATCTTGTGATTTTCTTGCCTTTCTGCTGGGACAGAAAATCTTGAAGAGAGAGAATCAGTAGCACAATTTTGTGCTACTGAAATATTCTAGCGGGGGATGCAATTCAGTTTTACGGCTGTGCTCACAGAGAACACAGTAGGGATGGGAAGGGGGATGATCTTTCGGAGTAGAGTTGAAATTGGCTTCCACTATTACCACACCATCTAGAAGAGGGTTGTCAAACTCAAGGCCTGCAAGCCTGACCCTGCCCACGGGGTGCTTAGATCTGGTCCATGGGTATGCCCTGGAAACAGTGAAGGACTGGCCCACAGTGCCTCTGCCAGCCAAAACTAGAGCTCGGGAGGGCTGTTTTTGCTGGCAGAGTGTTTAGGCCACCATAGGCACTCCCAATATGAGTGACGTGAAGCTGGCCACATCTATCCTGCCACACCCATCTGGCTCCCTGAGGTCAAACACAACCCTGATGTGGCCCTCAGTGAAATTGAGTTTGACACCCCTGATCTAGAAGTTCTCATTTATTCCCCTCAGAAGCTCCTTCAAAGGATGCAATGGGATAACAGATCGTTGTTTTGAGGAGGTTTTGGAGAAGTAAAGATGGTGGTTTGGCCAAGGATTATTACTGCTACTGCAACAAAGCAACCTACGGTTGTGAGCGTCAGTCTCTTTCATGCGGTTATTTATTACCATTGTCATTTGTAATTTGAACTAATCATCCAGTTAGACTGAGTTTAGTATTTTCACCCCTGATTTGTTTTTCCCTCCTAGGAGGAAATCGTTGCACTGGAACTTATACTACCACCACAGGTAAGATGCCTATTGATGTAACTCGTAGATTCCACAAGGCTGGACTATCTCCAAATCTTTGCAGTCTTTGGGGTCCTTCTAATCATAGTAGCTGAAAACTGCCAATTCAGTTTCCGGCCCTGTTATATTAGAGGTCTACCATGGGTATACATGTAGTCCTCGACTTAACCACAGTTTGTTTAGTGATTGTTTGAAGTTGCAATGATACTAAAAAAGAGATTTATAATGTTTTCCACATGTACGACTGTTGCAGTATCCTCATGTTCACTTGATCAAAATTCAGACACTTGGCAATTGCCTCTTATTTATGATGGTTGTAGTGTCCCGCGATCACAATTTGCGACCTTCTGACAAACAAAGTCAGTGGGAAAGCCAGATTCATTTAACAACCATGTTACTAACTAAAAAATTACAATGATTTACTTAACAACTGTGGCAAGAAAGTTCATAAAAGGAGGCAAAACTCACTTGACAACTGCCTCACTTGGCAACAAAACATTTAGGCTCAATTGTGGCTGTAAGTCAAGGACTACCTATATTCCAGTTTAAAAAAATCTCCAGATTCGTCTCCAAAATGCAGTCAGATCCATGTGAATTAAATATGTCCAATTTCTCTTTGAAGGTCTCAGTCTCCAAAAATATCACATCGCGTGTATGGCCATCTGAAGTTTAAGCCAGTTAGACTGGTGGAGTAGGAATTAAGGAGACCACATTTAATCACAGCCGTAACATTCACTGGATGACTTTTGGCTACTGGTCATTTCTTATGTTAACACTGCTATGCATCAAGATGAGATTGGGGATCCAAAGAAAAAGATTTAATAAAAGAAAAGGAAAAAGGAAAAATCACAGATAAGATTCACTCATGAGTTCTGATGGGACACTCATATTCCTGGTCTCTATTTACTTTATATCCCCTTGAGATTAAAAGTCTCAAAGATCTTCTTTGAGCAAGAGAGTTCAGGACTATATCTTCCAGGGGATCAAACAGATGTGCTGCAGAACATGAGAAGTACCAGGATTTTCAGAGGCAGATCCAAAAGAGATATAATATTGAGAAGCAGAATACTTCTGTAGACCTAGCATTCATTCCATGTCAACTGAATCAGAATTGTATGTCCAGTCAGTTTGCCTAAAAAATGTAGTCCCATCCTCTCCCTTCCACCTTCCTTCAAGCACCTTTCATTTGAGCAGCCCCATCTAGAGTCAGGCTGTATCTTTTGATGTTGCAAAAAAAAAAAAAATCAAAATACTTACTCAGGCAAGGCAATGCTCCTCAAAATCAGCCCCTAAATCATTGTCTCTGTTAAGTTCTGCGCATGGGCGCAAGGAGCGGAGACAAGGCAGTGAACAGTGAACTCTTTATTGAACATGGTGAACAGAGCAAAACCCTGGGGCAGCAGCAGCCCTTTTATAGGGTAGGCTGCTGACCTATTAGCCAATGAGAAACATGGAAGTGTTAAACCCTTGAACCAATGAGAGTTGGCCCGTTAACAGCCAATCAGATTCCCCAGAAGGACCAATCCGATATCGCTATTATCGGCCAATCAGAAGTTCAGGATTAGAACCCTGCTTTTTCTTAAGGTTTGTTAAAACTTTATTAAACGCTTTATAAAACTTTATAAAACTTTATTAGTTAATAACAGTCTCTTTTTTTGGCTGTACCTCCTTTAGAATTGTAGAAGAACGGGCATAGGCTTTTGCCTTTAAATTGAAGTTTTGTTTTCTTTTTGTTTCCTAACCCTTGACAGATAATGTGACCCTTAGATCCTGGGAAATGGCGATGATTGTTCTGGGCTGTTTATTTGGAGGCATGATGATCGTTGGATTAACGTGCATGGTAAATATACGGTTATTTATGTTTGTTTGTTGCTTCTGCACTGATCTCCAAGGGAAAATGGACCAGGATCTGACAATGAAAAAAAAAAGGGGATAAAAGCTGTTTCTTCTTGAAAAATCTAACGTCCTAGATGCACAGATCAATTGGTCCCAGGGAGGCATGTAATTCATTGAAATACTTTATCAGAGGGGTGGAGAGCATTGGCCCTTTTATGACCTGTGGACTTTAACTCCCAGAAGTCCTGAACCAGCTATGCTGGCTCGGGAATTCTGGGAGTTGAAGTCCACAAGTCATAAAGGGGCTATTTCCCACCCCTGCTTCATTGTGAAAAGGATACATTCTTTTTATTTTCCTCCTCTTTTCATATGTGTGATCTTATCAAACACAGCAGGACTAGCTGCTAATTGCAGCATGGATTTCATGCTTAGGTTCTTGAGGGAGTGAGCAAATGGGAGGAAAGTTGTGAAAGACAGAATAACCATTTCCAGGGAGTTATAGAAAGACAAAATTGAAGCAATTATGACCTGATGTTTACAAAGACTTTCTTGTTTATTTTAGATCTACTACTATCTGAAGAAACGATGTTCAGTACAACAGAGTACCTGTGTAACAACAGAAAGTTACACCCCTCATTCTGTGCAATGTGGAAGGTGTTGAGATGTTAAACAATGGAAAAGACATAATCGGAACAAACTGTGTTAATCGTCTCTTCCCCTGCTGCTATTCTGCAGTCCTGGCAGTAGTTGTATTAGAAGGGGAGACTGTTGAACTCATATATACAGTATACATATTCAGGACATTTTTTTCTTCTTCCACATGTAGATTCAGATTATAAATAATTTAGAATATGGACTCTACATTGGCTCAGAAGCCAACCATGATGGTCTTTGATAGACATCTGTTATTTGGTGTCAAAGTCATATTTCTTTCAGAACATCTCACTTCTGTTGGTGACTGTTGTAGTTAATTAGTACCTAATTCTTAGAACTTTTCTTCATCCATTGTTTGCTCCTGCTTACCACTTTTCTGCTTTTTGTTATGTAGTACCCACTTAAAAGAAGTAAAAAGTATTCTTAGATTGGAACGAGACAGAGAAGCTGATAATAATTCTGTGGCAGTAAAGAATAAAGGAGGGAGCCCATATTCCATGGAGTTCAGGAGAATGACGACAACTCTCTGACTAACTGAATATCCCCAAAATTTATTGATCAGTACTAAAGTTTTTACTTCATTCACAAAAATGCTAAGGCTAATGAGAGGGAACAAAAGAATGGTCTGAAGAGGTAGGATATGATGCAGATTTGGAGCATATCAAGAAGAGAGGAAGAGAAAAGAAAAAGAAAGAGAGAAGAAAAGAAAAAAGAAAGAAAAAAGGAAGGAAGGGAGAAAGAGAAAGAGAGAAAAAAAGATGACTTGCTGATGATTACTATAAAAATGGTAGTAAAATTGAGTCTGATGATATGGTCACTCACTTTACAACTTTACAATGGAAATTTCAATCCCAATTGAGGATTACTGTAAATGCTTTAGAATGCAAGAGTTTTCTAGCAATCAGAAACATGAGTTTTCTTCCCCCTGTAGTACAGTAGCGCTAAATTACCTTTCCTGCTTGCTCTACCTGCTCCGATTTGTGTATTTGTAAATAAATAGATATTACATGGCAATGTACATTTCTCTCTCTTCCTTTTTGGTCATACATATATATTTGTGCATCAGAATATCTTTTTTTAAAATTTTAGTAGACATTTAAAAAATACAGTCAAGACAAAGCACTTAACTAAAAAAAGAAAAAAATAAGAATGAAAAGGAATTTATAAGACCGATTAAGAATTTCAAAATAACATTAGGTTAGTGTTGCGCATTAAAATACATTATATCAATTTTAAATTCAAACTAATAGTCAATAATTAATTAAAGCAGCCAGTATAATATAAATCAGGATGATGCATTAACATTTTTTGTCTCATGCAGAGGTTTTCAAACTTTCTTAGTTCATGGTACTCTTAGTATAGCAACAACAGTAGCACTTAGACCTATTATACTGCTTCATAGTGCTTTACAGCCTTCTCTAAGCAATTTACACAATCAGCGTATTTTCCCCAACAATCTGGCTCCTCATTTTACCGAGCTCAGAAAATGGAAGGATGAGTCCACCTGGAGCCGGTGAGAATTGAACTGCTGGCAGTCAACAGAATTAGCCCGCAATTATTACATTCTAACCACTGTGCCACGGTAAATCTTTGTAATTCTTTACAGAGACATCTAGGACAGCTAGTACTGTAGTTCATGTCATGTCTGAGAGATGTCAACTATTGCTGTGTTTCCCTCAAAAATGTAAATATTCTGCAGTGCCCTGTCAGTTTGCAGTTGCAGCCTGCTGCACTATGGCACACAGCTTGGGCAATGTGATCTAAACCAGTGTTCCTTAAATTTGGCAACTTCAAGATGTATGGACTTCAATTCCAAGAATTCCCCAGCCAGCAACCAGCATTGCCATAGCTGGTTAAGGAATTCTGGAAGTTGAAATCCACTCATCTTAAAGTCACTAAGTTTGAGAACCGCTGGTGTAATCTAAGAAGTTTACTCTTATTTAATAAAACAAACAAAAGCTAATAGATTAAAGCTTTATGTGAAGAAAAAGTGTAACCATTCCCTAAGTGGAATCCCTAAGTGGTTTCTAAGTTGATTGACATTTTTTATGAAACATATTCCTTAAATATGAGGTTATTTTTGACACGGACGCAAAGACCCAAACAACATAGGAATAGAAACATCTAAAAGATTCTTCTGGGAAAGAAACAAGGTAGGTTTGTTTCAGTAATAAATTGCTGGGAGTTTTATGTCATATAATTTTAATAAATTATTATTATTATTAATGTGCAAGAAAACAAATTTGACCTTTCATTCATCTTACCCTAGAGTTCTGGATGATTTCAATTCCTCTGAAGAGATGCTTTCTGAATCTAAATTTCCACTAGCTTCTCATTTTTATTTTTATTTTTACCACAAAGGAGATTGTGTTCTGCAGAACAACTCAGCACTAGAACTTGCTAATTGAATCACTACCCTTCAGACAACACATTTCCTGTGTTTGTAATTATTCTTACATCAACTTGGATGTAAAGTTGATATATGGCCTGGTCTGATCTGATGTAATCAAACAGGTCCCATTTGCAGCATATAAACTGCCTTCCAGGTCCGTCATCCACTGTATACTTGCTATGACACAAACATGTCAACCATCAAAATACACACACACACACAGCAAAGGATATGAGATACTACAGAATTGCAAGATTCAGCAACCGATACACAAATCTAAAGAAAATTCTGGAGATTTTAGCTGTTATGGGCAAATATAGCATAATGAGATTAAATATAGCATAATGAGATTAAATATATCAAATACTTCCCCACAAGAAAAATTATAGACAAGATAAAAAGTACTGTTGTCTTAGATCTCCTCTGTCCTCAAAAGAAAACCTGACAATCAAACTGGACATGTCTTGGGAGCTCCAATGATTTCTAATCCTGATTTCTGGGAGTTTCTTTGATTTTCTTGATTTTTAGATAGCTTCGTAAGGAGTATCATTGTAAGGAGCAGGTCCTGGAACTCCACTTATATCTCATAAATGCAGCCAAGACAGGATATACAAGCAAGACAGGGCGAGACCTAAGGTTTTGGGATTAGTAAAGGAAATGAGCAACTATGGGAGAGGTCCATCTTGGAGTTTTTTCACTGCAGTGTTCCACTTTCACAAAATATACTGGTCATTCAGATGATGCTAATATCATCTACTAAACAGGTATTGTTGTCTGGCTATTGTACCCTTAACCCTGGGCAACCGCAGAAAGAGCAAGGCAGTCAAATGACACCATGCTGGCCATAATGTCCAGTTCTGGTAACCATCATACAAAAAAGAGGCTTTGACCCTACAAAGATTGCATAGAAGAGCAACAAAGATAATAAGTGATCTGGAATCTAAACTGTATGATGAACAACTGAAGGAATTAGATATGTCTAGTCTAATGAACAAAGGACTATGGGTGAAATGAAAGCAGTTTTCTAGTATTTGATGGGCTGTCACAGACAAAAAGGGCAAGGAGGTTAACATATTCTCCAAAGCAGGGGTCTCCAACCATGGCAACTTTAAGACTTGTGAACTTCAACTACCAGAATTCCTCAGCCAGCTTTGTTGGCTGAGGAGTTCTGGGAATTGAAGTCCACAACTCTTAATGCTTTGCTGGCTGAGGAGTTCTGGGAATTGAAGTCCACAACTCTTAATGCTTTGCTGGCTGAGGAGTTCTGGGAATTGAAGTCCACAAGTCTTAAAGCTTTGCTGGCTGAAGAGTTCTGGGAATTGAAGTCCACAAGTCTTAAAGCTTTGCTGGCTGAGGAATTCTGGGAATTGAAGCCCACAAGTCTTAAAGCTTTGCTGGCTGAGGAATTCTGGGAATTGAAGTCCACAAGTCTTAAAGTTGCCTAGTTGGAGACCCCTGCTCCAAAGCATCTGAAGGCAGGACAACAAATAGCAGATGGGAATTAATCAAGCAGAGAAGCAACCTGGAATGAAGAAGAAACTTCCTGATAGTGAGAACAAATAATCTGTGGAACAGCTTCTCTCCAGAAGTTGCGGCTGCTCCATCACTGCAGGCTTTTAAGAAGCGACTGGACAACCACTTGTCTGAAATGGTATAGGGTCTCCTACTTCAGCAGGGGGTTGGTCTAGAAGACTTCTAAGGTCTCTTCCAACTCTGTTAATCTATATTCTATGAAAATTATGTGGTTTTAACGTGATTACACAATGACCCTTGTTGCATCTTCCTGGCTTGTAGCTGATGACTGTTCTCCTCATATGTTTCTATGCTATATGAAGATTCAGACTTTTTCTCTCTCAAAAAACAACAGCATTCCATTCCATTCGCTTCAACCTTCAAATATCCAGACATTTCAACCTTTCAAGCACAATTCATTCCTGCCGTTTAGTGATGAATCACCTCGCAGGCTTCCAAACTCTTGTGCTGGATTTACAGTAATGAAATTACAGGGTTGCAGGAAGGAAGCAAAATGAGTAGATTTTTTTAAAACAACAAATTTTAGTTAAACCCAAGGTACAGTAATGGGTATCTGAAACAAAGCAGAGGTGGTATTCGGCAGGTTCTAACCAGTTCTGGAGAACCGATAGCGGAAATTTTGAGTAGTTTGGAGAACCGGCAAATCTCACCTCTGACTGGAGAAGATTTTACAGTCTCCTTCCCCTGCCACACTCACCAAGCCATACCTACAGAACTGGTAGTAAAAAAGATTGAATCCCACCACTGAAGCAAAGGTAATACTGCAAATAGGTGACAAGGCCAATTTTATCTGGGCAGTCTGGAGGGAAGTGAGAATGAGCACATAGTTGGATAATCAGAAAAAAATACCTTACTATTTGGTGCGCACAAGTTAATGTTACAATAATAACAGAAGTTATGGATAATATCGGGGTGGGCTGTTGGGGGTTCATAAGGGTTCGGGAGAGCTCCTAGCTAAGATTTTGCACATTTTGGAGAACCCCAAATCCCACTCCTGGCTGGCCCCGCCCATCCCTCCCCTCCCCTTCCAGGAGTCTCCACACGGCCCATTTTGGATGCAGGTAAGTGCACAGCACACACAGAGGCTCAGGGAGGGCAAAAAACAGGCTTCCTGGAAGTTCATGAAGGCCAGAAATGGGCCTGTTTCCAGCTTCCAGAGAACCTCCAGAGCCCGGGGAGCAGGGATGGGATTCTACCAGTTCGCACCTATTTGCTAGAACCGGTTGTTAACATTCTAAGCAGTTGGAGAACCAGTTGTTAGAAGAAATTACTGGCCTAATCCTGTAAGGAAGGCAGGAAGGAAACATTCTGGTGTTGCTTACATAAACTGCCTCTCTGTTAACCCTTATTAAATTCTTGGCAGGACTAGACTTCCTGTCTCAGAAACTCTCTGGAGTTTTTTTCCCCCTCCTTTGCTGGTATTTTGCTTGTGTGGAGTGACCATTAAAAGTTACAATGGGACTGAATGACTTATGACCATTTTTCATACTTATGACTGTTGCAGCATCCCCACAGACAGGAGAGGCCAGGCGAGGAGATGCGTGCCTCGATGTGAGTGATGTTGACTTGGCCATGCCCAGCCAGCCACATGACCACCAAGCCACATCCACCACCTAAGCCACGCCCACAGAACCGGTTGTTAAAAATTTGAATCCCACCCCTGGTTAATGTTACAATGATAGCAGAAGTCATGGATAATATTGTTAAGCCTGGGTTCCCCAACCAGGGTTAAGGAGACAAGCTAAACAGAATGTGCAGTGTTAGTCAGATAGGCATACAGATAAATGTGTGAGATAAGTTTGTATGTTAGTTAACATACAGTAAAAATAACAGATACGCTTGTATTATCAAAAATATAGTTTATTCCATTTAGAGTTTTATAGCATAGTTAAAATAACAGTCCATTAGTCATGTATCGTTTTAGTCAGTCCATTCAAGGATATTCAATTAGCAAAGTCCGTGTAGAATATCCTATGTCAGTTCAGTTATAATAAATCAGTCCTCTCACCGTTGATAAATAAACAGTCCTTTCTCTCTCCCATTCCAGTAAGGGAAAAGCGCAGTCTTCAGTCTATCCAGTCATTAGGGATCATCAAGCCAGAGAGAGCAAGCTGCTGTGCCTTGCTTCTTTTATGGTGCTTTTACAACCACTCCCTTAATTACATTCTTACAGTTAAAGTTACAGATACTTTAACTGACAAACCATGATAACATATTTATTATTTTACCTAAACCAGTTAGGGTAAACAATGTTATCCCTAATATTCTTCCCTTTTAGGGAATAATAATAATATAACTATTTACATCTTTGAATCATATTTGTTACAACTCTCTTTAAACTTAATTACTCCTTGAGCTTTTGTAAATTGGTCTGCAATGTTTTCTTTTGTCATGCAGTATTCCAATATAATTAGCCCATTCTTTACAGATTCTCTAACATTTAAGTATCTTAAATCAGTATGCTTTGATCTAGTTTTTATAGCAATATTAGTCGTTAACTTTATGGCTGCCTGGTTGTCCTCGTACACAATAATGGAGTCTTTAACAGTTACACCCATGTCTAATAATAACTGTTTGTACAAAATCAAATCAGTGCATAGCAATGACAGACATGAAAATTCCGCTTCCATCGTGGACAAGCTGATATGCTGTTGTCTGATTGACCTCCATCCTATTAGTGTCTTACCAAATAATATAGCCATCCCAGATGTTGATTTTCTAGTGTTTATGTCAGTTGCAAAACTTGCATCTGCATAGGCACTAAGACTCAAATCACCCTTTGGTTCTATATACAATGCATAGTTCATTGTTTCTTTAAGATATCTTAAAATTCTTTTTAATGATTGCCAATGACATTGATGTGGATCTGAATTAAAACGTGCCAGCTGATTTACACTATAAGCTATATCTGGCCTAGACCAATTGCTTATATATGATAAGCTACCAATCAAAGATTGATATATAGACTTATCAAATTTGGGACTTTGATCATCAGTTTGGCAAACTTCCTGATTCATTGGAGTCTTTGCCAGTTTACAAAGTTCCATTTTATATGTTTTAATTAATTGGCAAATTTTATCTTCTTGAGATATCTTAAATCCATTTTTTGTTTTGTTAATTGTCAATCCTAGATACTTTTTAATTTCACCTAAATGCTTTAATTTTATCTTTTTGGCTAATAATGATATAATCTCATTAGCTTCATTATTAGTCTTAGTTATCAAAGCAATATCATCTGTAAATAATAACAATAATGACACCGTTCCATTATTTTCTCTTTTAAACACACATGGATCTGCTAAACCAGATTTAAAACCTATATTGTTTAATTCTTTCACAATATATTGGTTCCACTCAAAGCCAGATTGTTTCAACCCGTAAAGACTCTTTTTGAGTTTCCAACAATCATTACTATTTACTTTATTGTCTTTTATAATAACTGGCTTTTTCAAATATATAGTGTGCTGCAATGGTGCATGCAAATAAGCATTTTCTACATCTAAATGGTTAATGACATAGTTTTTCTTAGCTGCCCACACTAAAGCTGCTCTCAAAGATGTTGCTTTAAGACTTGGTGCAAAAACTTCATCGTAATCAGATGCAGTTTGATTAAATCCTTGAGCTACCAACCTAACTTTATGGGAAACAGTCCCATCATTTCCAGTTTTTCCTTTAAATATCCATTTGCACCCAATGGATTTTTCTCCTGGAGGTAATTTGGCATCTTCATATACTTTCATTACCTTTAATGAATTTAGTTCTTTTTCCATTGCCTTTTGCCAATTCTCCTGATCCTTAGCAGGATACATCCTAAGTTCATCTACATTAGTTGGAACTTTAGTTACTTGGCAAACTATACTTGCTTGATACCTATCAGGTGGTCTAATTACACATGTAGTACCTCTAGGTATTACAGGACTTACAGGTGGACTTTCCTTTATTAACTGTTCTTGATTATCTAACTCTTCCTGATCAACTGTTTCCTCTTGTTCTGGTCCTATTTGCTCTTCGTGGACTTCTTCTTTTATTGGACTCTTCTTATAACTATTCTGTTCTTTCTGCCTTTTGTAGGGTTCAATAATTACTTCATTATTTAAATCTTGCTCTAATCTATTCCATCCTACATGTTCTAGGAATTTAGCACTAGCACTGGTGTAAACTCCAGATGTACCTGGTTCCCAGAATCTATAAGATCTGTGATTAGATTCATATCCTACAAAAAATAATCTTTTAGCTCTATGCTGCCCTTTGTTTCTGAGTTGTGTAGGGATATGCACCCATGCTGGTGCTCCAAATGTGTGCATGTAACTTATATCAGGTTTTGTACCATGCCACAGTGTGAATGGTAATTCACCTGTTGTTGAATTAACAACATTATTTAATACCACACATTGTTGCTTCTCCCCATAAATTGTCAGGTAATCCTGAATCAGACAACATAGTACGTGCCATTGATTGTAGTGTTTGGCCTCGTCTCTCTATGAAGGCATTATGTTGTGGCCTATATGGTGCAAACTTTTTATGTTGAATACCTAACATTCTAAGTCTATTCTGGAATTTATTATTTGTAAATTCCGCACCATTATCTGTTATAAGAGTTACTATATTTAGTATATAGTTATTTCTTTTTAGTTTTTCTTTCTGCAAATTTAATCCAATTAAATAGATTTAGATATGTTTCAGTTTTGCTCTTCATTAAGTAGCAAAACCCATATCAAGAATAATGGTCCATTATACTTAATATGTATCGAGCTCCTCCTACACTTGGTTTTTTCGGACCTATTAAATCGGCAAATACTACCTCTAAAGGCTCTTTAGTAGTAAATCCATCAACTCTATTTGCCGGTATGACCTTGCTTTTGCTTTGATTACAAGCAAAACATTGCAAATCCTTATTACAAGGTTTCAAACTTATTCCTTTAGATAGTTGAACAGTTCTCTTAAGCATTTTAAAATTTAAATGCCCTAGCCGTCCGTGTAACAAGTGAATACATTCATCATGAGGTTTCTTATTATCATAAACCGTGTTAGCCACCTTTAAACCATTATCATTTAAAACATATAATTCACTTCTTAAAGATGCAGTAATTTTCTTATCTTCTTTTTCAATTATGCAGTTATCTCCCCTAAAGGTAACTACATATCCTAGTTTAACCAAAATTCTAACTGAAATTAAATTAAACTTAAGTTTTGGTACATATAACATTTTTACATTCTCTTTTATGAAAGAACAATATGCTATACCTTGACCTTTAGCTTTCAGTTTCCAGCCATTGGCTAACGATATCTGCTGTATACTCTGGGACATTTTAATAAAATTTTTGTTATCATTTCTTATACAGTGGGATGCTCCACTGTCAACCACCCATAAATTATTTTTTTACAGCTCTGTTAATATACATGGCTAACACTAAATTTTTATTTTTATTTTGGTTACTTTTAGTATTCTGGCCAATGTTCTGGTGCTTTGCTTTTCTACAAAATCTTGCCAAATGTCCCTTTCCTCCACAATTAAAAACACTTTTTAATTGCGTATGCAGTAGGAGATTCAATATCTTCTTTTTGAGGTTGCTCCCTCCTTAACTGATCTCTTTCAAGTCTTCTTCTTGCTTCTTCAATCAATCTGCCAGTTATATCAGTTAAAGTTAAACTTTCCTTGGGCAAAATTTCAAGGGAAGTGACGTAGTTATCATAACTTTCATCTAGTGAAGATAGAATTATGTAGACTTGGTGTAGTTCAGAGAAAATAAGTTCTTTCTTGTGCAGTTCTTGAAAAATGCTTTTTATAGTTTTCAAATGACTAAGCATATCACCATTCATTTGGAGATGCGTCCTGAAAAGCTTCCGTGTTAGATTTATGTGAGCATCAACGTTATCTCGAACATAAATCCTCTTCAGCTTCTGCCAACACCCAACAGCCGTTTGCTCTCCGTGGATATGAACAAGTTGCAGGTCAGATAGTGTTAGTCCTATTATGCAAAGAGCTTGTTCATTCTTCTGTTTAAAGTCTTCTATCTTTTGTCTATCTTTCTCAATCTCTGGATCCCATTCCTCTACGTTTGGTGGATTTTCAATTATGTTCCACAGACCTTCTCTTCGTAGAAGTAGACTACATTTCATAGACCATGATACATAGTTTGTTCCATCCAACTTGGATATAAGGGACAAACTTTGTAGATTGACTTGTACCATGTTTTCTTACATGGATATAAAACTATAATTAATAAAATACAGCTGTCTGTTTACTGTAATGTGTAACAATATAAACTCTCACTTTTTACATAAATCTGTTTTATTCTAGTTAAACTGACTTTGCAGCCTCTGGGCCCATAACCAGTGTTAAGCCTGGGCCCATAACCAGTGTTGAGCCTGGGTTCACCAACCAGGGTTAAGGAGACAAGCTAAACAGAATGTGCAGCGTTAGTCAGATAGGCATACAGATAAATGTGTGAGATAAGTTTGTATGTTAGTTAACATACAGTAAAAATAACAGATACGCTTGTGCTATCAAAAATATAGTTTATTCCATTTAGAGTTATATAGCATAGTCAAAATAATAGTCCATTAGTCATGTATCGTTTTAGTCAGTCCATTCAAGGATATTCAATTAGCAAAGTCCGTATAGAATATCCAATGTCAGTTCAGTTATAATAAATCAGTCCTCTCACCGTTGATAAATCAACAGTCCTTTCTCTCTCCCGTTCCAGTAGGGGAAAAACGCAGTCTTCAGTCTAACCAGTAATTAGGGATCATCAAGCCAGAGAGAGCAAACTGCCCTTGTCTTGCTTCTTTTATGGTGCTTTTACAACCACTCCCTTAATTACATTCTTACAGTTAAAGTTACAGACACTTTAACTAACAAACCATGATAACATATTTATTATTTTACCTAAACCAATTAGGGTAAACAATGTTATCCCTAACAAATATAATGCTAATTCCTACATATTTATGTGCAATATTATAGATTTGCTCCTCAACAGGAGCCACACATTGGAAAAAGCCTTTAGATTTTCACTCCAGCTATGAATCCTGATTATGTTCTCTGTCCCCTTAAACAAAACCATGGGCCTATCATCCTTCTGATCACTTCGCATTATCTTATCTAGGGATGAGCCACCTCAGGTTTGAAGGTTCTATGAGAACATCCAACATTCTCCCTCTCTGATGGGGATAGGTGAATTCTAAATTTGATAAATAAACAAATAAACATGAAGCTGCGAATAGGATGTGGCACATGCACACCCTGGTTATAACACACACAGGCTTAAAGAACTGCTGGTCAAACCGTTTGTTGTGAGGGACAGAAAATAATGGATTTGTAGCTCTGCCACCACAAAAATCCATTCTGATTATTAAGCCATGAGAAATGTTTGCTGTCCTTGATGCAACACTGGCCCTTGTCTGTCCCAGTCTTTCTGTTTCTATTTATCAGGATTTCATGCAAAGAGTCCACACGCCATCATTTTTGGTCAAATCTTTGCATTGAAAATAAAAATTCCCGAACCTACACTTTTCTTTGTGTCAAGGATATGCTTTGGAGCAGAGGTGATATTCAGCAGGTTCTGAGCAGTTCTGGAGAACCGGTAGCGGAAATTTTGAGTAGTTTGGAGAACCAGCAAATACCAGCTCTGACTGGCCCCGCCAACCTCATTTATTCTCTGCCTCCCATTGAGTCCCACCTGATCGGCTGGGTTTCCTTTTGTTGCCCTGCATAGGAGAATGGAGCTGGAAAGCAGGTTAGTGAGGTGGGGAGGGAATGGAGATTTTACAGTATCCCTCCCCTGCCATGCCCATCAAGCCACACCCACCAAGCCACATCATGCCCACCATGCCACGCCCACAGAACCGGTATAAAATTTTTTGAATCCCACCGCTGCTTTGGTACCAAACAGAGACATTTGACTTGATGACATCAGTATAACTCTCATTGAAACTCATATTAAAAAGCGAATGAGCCTCTTTCTCTCTTGCTTGAAGTTTTGAATCTATCAAATATATACAGGTAATCCTTATTATCAATATATACAACTCAATCCTCAACAATTGAGCCAAAAAACTTATGTTGCTATGTGAAGACATTTGTTAATGAGTTTGGCCCTATTTTACAACTTTTCTTACCACATTTGTTAAGTGAATCAGTGCAGTCATTAAGTTAGTAACACAGTTGTTAAGTGAATCCGGCTTCCCCATTGACTGCTTGTCAGAAGTTCGCAAAAGTTGATCATGTGACCCTGGGATATTGCAACCATCATAAATATGAACCAGCTGACAAGCATCCAAATGTAAATCACAATGACTATGGGGATGTTGCAATGGTCATAAGTGTGAAAAATAGTCAAGTCACTTTTTTTCAGCACTGTGGTAACTTCAAATGGTCACTAAGCAAACTGTTGTAAGTTGAGGGCTACCCGTAGTCCAGGGTTGGGATTCTATCGGTTCTGCCCAGTTCTATAGAGCTGGTAGCTCTGAAGAGCAGCAGACACTGAACTGATTCTGCGTCTGCTGCTGTTTGGCCCACCTACCCGTCCGGGCTCTTACCTGTCCTTTATTTCCTGCTTTTTCAACCTCAGCTGCTTTGTGCGGCAAAGCAGAGCTTAAGGTTGTTTTACACGTGCACGCAGCGCAAAACGTAGTCACTGAACCAGGAGTAACACCAGTTGAATCCCACCCCTGCTGTAGTCTTGTTTTTAAAATGCACCGGTGTCAGATGTTTTAGTTCACTATTTTCAAAGCACAGAGAGTTAAAGGTCTCTTTGGCCTCCTCTGCAATCCGAAATCCCTCTTCCTTAAAATGTTCCCAGTTGAAAGACGCCAGTGAGAGCCAAATCACTGTCATTTCAAGCTCTGTCTAGCCATCAAGTTACAAAAATAATCTAATTATGTGTTTGTGTCGAAAAAAAGAAAGAAAGAGGAAAGAAACAAACTCCTCGCCCTTTCTAAAATAGTACGATTCATTTGTAGGTTCTGCTCTGCCTCTTCAGCCAAAGGTGCCATTTCCCAGCAGAATTGGATGAGTTCAGAGGTTATTTTAAACTGAGCACAGCCTAACCATTCCCCCATCCTTTTGCACGGCCAGGAATATTCCAGTTTTCCTTGCAAAAGGATCGGTTAGCCTCCGAGGGCAAGATGGAGCTGCTGGTACGGAGTTGTTTTGTCAATGCTTCAAGAGTCTCAGCAATTATAATAATGGGCATCTTTCTTCAATTAGCAGGTAAGCTATTTGGGTCTCTTTACAGTTTGGACATATTTTCCCTCCCATCCCCACCCCAGTGCAGTCTCTGTGAACAATCATGCCTTCCGGAGAAACCAAAGAGCATCATTGACTCAGGGAACCCACCCAGAGGGTTATTTTTACAAAGATATAATAAGGACACGTTCCCGTGGGCCAGTCAGAACAGGGGTGGGCCATCCTTTCTCAGAGTCCACACTGTTTTAGAAGGGAACTGTGGGGTGCTACATATTAATGGTAGGCAGAGCTTAAGGAGGTGGTGGATGAAGCCCATTGTGTCAGTTTGTGATCCACCTGGCAACCTTATTTCTCTCCCTCCCTCCCTCCCTCTCTCTCTCTCCCTCTCTCTCTCTCTCCCTCTCTTTCTCTGTATATATGTATATATATGTGTGATATAGATAGATAGATAAATAGATAGATAGATAGATAGATAGATAGATAGATAGAAAGATAGATAAAATATAGAGATAGAGAGATATATGTCGTGTCCGCAAAAAGATGCTCAGAGTCGGTGACTTTCATTCAAAGCTCTTTATTTACAATGGGAGAACCGAACCAGCGAAAGGCAAAAAGCCCGCGGCTTTTATACCTTTCGCTGCGGCGGCCGCGGCCAATGGCAGCGATTCAAGTCTTCCGCTCTTGGTTTGAACCAATCGCGGGAGACTCCAATCGGGCCAATCAGCGCGGCTCGCCTGGCCAATCAGAAATCCCCGCGCCTTAGCCAATCAAGGCGCGGGGATTTCGAGTATTCAAATTCAGGACATAACACCCCTCCCCTCTTGGTATGGTCCATCACGTGGTGTAGTCACGCAGGTAGGCGGGGCTCCGTCGAGTCCTAGTTGACCTGCGCAACTCACTTGCATGCTGTAACTCGGCCGGAGCGGTCATCTTTTTGGCTGCTCCTGCCTCTGTGCGAACCGGCTGGATGATCGGGCCGGTTCTTTCGCCGTGGCTCCCACTTGGGCCTACCGGGTCGGTTGAGCTACGGATTTCGCTGCTCCCGCTTGGCTTCTCCGAGTCGGTAGAGCTGGCCAGGTGGTTCTTCTCTGGAGGGGACTCGCGATGGCTGTGTTCCGGTGAGTATTTTTGGTTTATCTTTTCCTGCGATTGTCTATCCGGGTATTCCCTCCCCCCTTGGTTCGTGTCTTGGGGGTTGAGGTCAGTCGCTGTTCGTGACCTGAGCTGGTCGATATGTCGTTTCCAGGCTCGCCCATCGATGGTTTGGAGCCGGTACGACCGTGGCCCAGTGACTTGAGTTATGACGGCTGGGATCCATAGGGGGTCCCCCGTCATGTTCTTTGCATAGACTAAGTCACCTGGGTCAAATGTCCGGTACCTGGAGCTGGAGTCTGGGGGCCGCTCCGGGTTATAGGTCGGGTGTAATCTGTCGAGTGGGGACCTCAGCTTCCTGCCCATTAGAAGTTCTGCAGGGCTCTTGTTAGTTGTGGTATTGGGAGTGATGTGCTGTATGAAGAGCAGTTTGTTGATTTTGTCGCTGATCTCCCCGTGGTCCATTTTCCGGAGGGTCTTCTTCGTAAACTGGACCATCCGTTCCGCCCTACCGTTCGCCGCCGGATGCGCCGGTGCTGTCAATGCGTGGCGGATACCCCTCTCTGCCAGGAACCGTTCGAAATCGATGGAAGTGAACTGGGGCCCGTTGTCTGAGACGACGACGTCTGGGAGGCCGTGTGTGGAAAACAGTTTACACAGTTCTTTAACGACGGCCTCTGTGGTAGTGGATTTCATGTCGCTTACCTCCAACCAATTGGAGTACGCGTCAACTGTGATTAGAAAAGTATGCCCATTTGTGGGGCCAGCAAAGTCTAGATGGATTCTGGACCAGGGCCCCCGTGGTGTTTCCCAGTCCCGGATAGGTGCTGCGGGTGGGCTGGATCTGGTCTCCTGGCACCGGTGGCATTTGGCGACCCATGCTTCAATTTGCTTGTCCATCCCTGGCCACCAAGCGTAACTCCTGGCCAGGGCTTTAGTCCTGACGATGCCAGGATGACCCTCATGTAGCATCTCTAATACCCTCTCTTGCAATCTGTCCGGAATTACCACCCGGTCACCCCACAGGATACATCCTCTCAGTAGTGAAAGTTCAGTCTGGCGCTGACGGAATGTTTTAAAAGTCTCGTCATTGTCTTTCTCCGGCCAGCCTTTTTCTAACCAGTGTAAGATTCGCGCCAGACGCCTGTCCTTAACGGTTTCTCTGGCAATGTCTGATGCAGTAATAGGTAAACTCTCGATACTTAGGGTGTTTGTTGTTGGTGCTGGGTCAGGTTCAGAGTCAGGTAAAGGCGAGCGGCTTAAAGCGTCCGCGTGCGAAATTTTCTTACCTGGCTTGTGTAGCAGTTCGTAACTGTAGGCTGCCAGGAATTCGGACCATCTTGTCATCCGGGGTGACAAGATGTTCGGCGTGGCTCGGTTTCCAGCGAGGATGCCCAGAAATGGTTTATGATCCGTCACGATGGTGAACGGGCGGCCGTACAGGTATTCGTGGAAACGCTTAACGGCGGCAACTATAGCCAAAGCTTCTTTGTCCAGCTGGCTATAGTTCCGTTCCGGTTTAGTCAGAGTCCTGGAGAAAAAAGCGATGGGTGCTCCTCTCTGGTCTGGGAGGGTGTGGCTGAGGACAGCGCCGACGCCGAAAGGTGATGCGTCGCAAGTGACAGCTAAGGGCAAGGTTTCGCTGAATTGCATCAGGACGGCGTCGGAGGTGAGGAGGTCTTTGGTTTTTTGAAAGGCGGCTTGCTCTCGTCTCCCCCAAGTCCAGGCTGCCTTCTTGTCTAGGAGTCTATGTAAAGGTTCCGCCGCCGTTGCCTTTTGAGGTAGGAAAACATTATAAAAATTTAGTAAGCCTAGGAACGCTTGTAGTTCCGTTTTGGACTTTGGGGTGGGGGCTTCCTTGATGGCTTTCACTTTTTTAGTCGTAGGGTGAATGCCATGCCGGTCTAGGAGATAGCCCAAAAACTCTACTTGCTTTGTACATAGTTGGCATTTTTCTCGTTTGACTTTAAGTCCTGTTTCTTTAAATTTTGTTAAGACTTGTCTGAGTCGGTTTTCTAATTCGGCTTCGTTTGGCGCCGCCACTAATACGTCATCGAAATAGGGCACCACCCCCTTGATGCCCTGTAGCAAACATTCCATCAGGCTCTGAAAGATGCCTGGTGCCACGCTGACTCCAAATTGGAGTCGGTTACACTTGAAGGCCCCCCGATGGGTCACGATTGTTTGGGCTTCCGCCGTTTTCTCGTCCACAGGTAGCTGCTGATATGCCTGGGCGAGGTCGAGCTTGGCAAAGACTTTGCCCCCTCCCAGTGAGTGCAGTAAATGTTGCACTATTGGGACTGGGTAGGCGCTTTGTTGCAACGCGCCATTTAGGGTGGCCTTATAGTCCCCGCAGATTCTCACGGACCCGTCTGGCTTTACTGGGGTCACTATAGGGGTCTCCCATCTGGCATGGTCTATCGGTTGCAATACCCCTTGTTTGACGAGCTTGTCGATCTGCTCGTCAATTTTAGGCTTTAAGGCGAAGGGTACCCTTCTAGGTTTAAGCCGCTTAGGGGGAACCCTTGGGTCTAGGTCAAACGAGATAAGGGGCCCCTGGTACTTGCCCAAGCCTCCATCGAAGACCTCCTGGAACTCCTGGGCTAGCCGCTGTTCCCAAGCTTCGATGGTGACGTGGTTGACACCTGTCAGCGCGATGTTAAGCGGGGCGAACCATTGTAAGCCCAGCAGGCTTGGGCGGTCGCGATCGACGATCGTGAGTGGCAGTTGTTTGGTGTGGCCTCTGTAAGTTATATTAAAGTTCTTGGTGCCCACTACCGGGACGCGATTCCCTTGGTAGTCTTTTATGATGATCTTTTGGGCATGCACGTTTCTTTTTTGTAGTGTAGGCACTAGTCTTTTGATTTCGCGCCATGCAATCATGGAAAGGTAGGACCCGGAGTCCACTTCCATTTTGCATGGCTGGCCTTCGATATGGACTTCTACGTGTACCTTTCTGGCGCCGTCGGAGATGGCGTGGCCGATGGTCACCGTCTGGTGGGTCTCTTCTTTTCGCCGACCGTCGCCGCTTCTTTGAGATCGTTGAGTACGGTCCCACCGACCGTCTGGCTGGTGCTCTCTGGCTCTGGGCGGGGAGCTTTCTCTCCTTCTATCGTGCTGTTCCCATTTGGGCGGGCTGCGGGTCTTCTTTTGGCGGCAAACTCGAGCGATGTGACCCCGTCGTTCACAATGCCTACAGATAGAGTCAAAGAATCGGCATTCTGACCTGGGGTGGTCGCCGCCGCACCCGGCGCAGTTGGTCCTTGACCTACGACCTTTTCGACTTCGTTGGTCGCCGCGTCCCGTCTGCACGCGATGTATGTCCTCCTCGTCTTCCGACGTGCTGGAGGTTGACTGGTATTCACCGTAGTGTGCGGTTGCTTCGTTTCTTGTGTTGGCCGACCTTGCCGGGTTGTTGTTTCCGCCCTTCGCGTCAGATCTTCGCATGCTGTCCGCTGACGTGCGGGTTGCTTCTGCGGCTGCGGCTGCGGTAAGGGCATCGGCTAGGCTGATGTCACCCTTGGCCATAAGTCGGCTCTGGAGTGTAGGATCCCATAAGCCGAGTACGAAGCGGTCTCTTATGAGACTGTTCAGACCTTCAAACTCGCAGAGTCCTCCTAGGCGCTGTAGCTCTGCGACGAAGTCGCTCAATTTTTCGTCTGGTTTCTGGTTTCGGCGGTAGAACTCGTTGCGCCGTATCAGGATGGGGACTTCGGGGGCGTAATGGCGCCGTAGTATAGGTTCGAGGACGTCCCAGTCCATGGCGGTTGCGTCTGCCGGCTTGGCCAATGCTTTGGCCATCTGGAAGACCTCTGGTCCGCAGTGAGTAAGGAAGACGGCGCGTTTTAGCGGGCCCGGGGCGTCCTTCATTCCGGCGCATTCTAGGTACATACGGAACCGATCCGAGTACGACTCCCAGTCCTCGGCGGCGGGGTTGAAGGGGGCGGGCGGTGCTATTTTCGCCATCTCTGTGCTGGAGCTGGTTCTTGGGTGGACACGGGGTTTGGTTCAGGGGCGAGATCCCATCCTCGTCGCCAGTGTCGTGTCCGCAAAAAGATGCTCAGAGTCGGTGACTTTCATTCAAAGCTCTTTATTTACAATGGGAGAACCGAACCAGCGAAAGGCAAAAAGCCCGCGGCTTTTATATCTTTCGCTGCGGCGGCCGCGGCCAATGGCAGCGATTCAAGTCTCCCGCTCTTGGTTTGAACCAATCGTGGGAGACTCCAATCGGGCCAATCAGCGCGGCTCGCCTGGCCAATCAGAAATCCCCGCGCCTTAGCCAATCAAGGCGCCGGGATTTCGAGTATTCAAATTCAGGACATAACACCATAGATATAGAGAGATAGAGAGATACATATATACATACATACATGTATAAATATATATATATATTTAGAGAGATAGAGATATAAAAATATAGAGATATAGCGATAGAGATAGAGATGTATAGTTATAGAGAGATAGATAGATAGATACATACATATATACATACATACATGTATAAATATATATATTTAGAGAGATAGAGATATAAAAATATAGATATATATATAGAGATATAGATATAGAGATAGAGATATATAGATATATAGAGATAGAGAGATACATACATACATACATACATGTGTGTATATATATATATGCAGTCAAAAATGCAGTCAAAAAGCTGGAACACACTTCCTCACTAGTCCAACACATGGAAGCCACAGGTCATAGCATCAACTTCAATGTCACCAAAACCCTAGCCACTATAGAAAACCCCAACCACAGAATCATCAGAGAAGCCATAGAGATTGAAAAAAGACCAGAAAGCATGAACAGAAGAGATGATTCCACCAGGCTGTCAATCATTTGGAAGCCTGCACTCACAAACAAAAAAATCTCCACACCACAAGCCAGGCAAACACCTGGGCACAAACAGATCCCCCCTGATACCTCCAGCTCAAACACACCCCAACCAGGCACCCAGATGAAACCCAGCTTCCTAACTAATGATAGCCGTCCATTTACCCGAAGCCAAGCTGCACTAAAGGCCTCCAATAAAGTAACACAATGCTGCCAGCCAATCAAGATACAAAAAGAGCCAAAAAAAAGACAGAAGATATTAGAAACGCCAATCAAGCAGAACACAGCAAACTCCAAGACCAATAAACACAGACCAAGACTTCCAACCAATCAGGATGAAGAAAAAACCATTCTGGCACAGCAATAGGCTGTCCCAAATTTAAATCTGAAACCACTGTAAAAGTCTGACTCACAGATAAACACTATACAGAAGCCTGATGATGGCAGATGAGATTCTGCTGAAACGTTGCTACAACTTCAAAAGAACAACTACAATGACGTGGGAAAATACCCGAACAAAGCTGAATGCCATACATACCCGCGAAAAGTTAAGAATATATGTATGTATGTATGTATGTATGTATGTATGTATGTATGTATGGCATTCAGCTTTGTTCGGGTATTTTCCCACGTCATAGTAGTGGTGCTTTTAAAGTTGTAGCAACGTTTCAGCAGAATCTCATCTGCCATCATCAGGCTTCTGTATAGATTTCTCTCAGTTAATCAGGTTTGTGGATGATTTTCAAATGTGGTTTGATAAAGAGATGAGCAATACAATAATTCCTAAGATCTCCTGGGGACCTTCTTTAGTTTCCCTAAGGTCCAACTGTATGGTCAAAAAGAAATACAGAAGCCTGATGATGGCAGATGAGATTCTGCTGAAACGTCGCTACAATTTTAAAAGCACCACTACTAAGACGTGGGAAAATACCCGAACAAAGCTGAATGCCATACATGTAAGTACCCGCGAAAACTTAAGAATATATATATATATATATATATATATATATATATATATATATATATATATATATATATATATATATATAAAGAGAGAGAGAGAGAGAGAGAGAGAGAGAGATAAAACTATAGATATAGAGATACAGATACAGATACAGATATAGATACAGATACAGATATCAACCACGCTCTCTAATGTGGTTGTGAGGCCAATTTTAGAGATTCATAGAATTGTGAGTTTTGCCCCTTGCCCAACTGCTCAACTAACAGAATAACAGAGTTGGAAGGGACCTGGGAGGTCTTCTAGTTCAACCTCCTGCCTAGGCAGGAAACCCTATACCACTTCAGACAAATGGATATCCAATCTTTTGTTGAAAACTTCCAGTGTTGGAGCATTCACAACGAGACAAAATTGTTCCACTGATTAATTGCTCTAACTATCAGGAAATTTCTCCTTAGTTCTAAGTTGTTTCTCTCCTTGATTAGTTTCCACCCATTGCTTCTTGTCCTGCCCTCAGGGGCTTTGGAGAATAGCTTGACTCCCCCTTCTTTGTAGCAGCCCCTGAGATACTGGAACACTATCTAACACTATCATGTCACTCCTAGTCTTTCTTTCCATTAAACTAGACACTCAGTTCCAGCACCTGTTCTTCATATGTTTTAGCCTCCATTGCCCTAATCATCTTTGTTGCTTTTCTCTGCATCTTTTTCTACAATCTCAATCTCACAGGGTGAAGTGGAAAAGTGTTTTCCTGATGTTCTTCCTAATGCCTATCTAGTTTGCATCTATAAGAGCCATGATGTCGCAGTGGTTAGAGTGCAGTACTGCAGGCTACTTCTGCTGATCATTGGTTGCCAGCAATTTAGCAGTTCGAGTTTCACCAGGCTCAAGATTGACTCAGCCTTCCATCCTTCAGAGGTGGTAAAATGAGGACCCAGATGGTTGGGGGCAATAGGCTGACTCTGTAAACTGCTTAGAGAGGGCTGTGAAGCACTGTGAAGCAGTATATAAGTCTATAAGTGCTATTGTTATTACATATTAATTGTGGTATTTCTGCGCATGGGTTGAGTGCTATTTCAGAAGAGTGCCAAATGAGGCCCATTTTTCACCCTCCCCGAGGCTACGCACAAGCCCTGCACTTTTCTGTGATCCAAAATGGGCTGCATGGGGACTACTTGGAGGGGCAGGTTGGGGTGGGCAGGGACAGCCAGGGGGTGAGATTTGCCAGTTTGCTGAACTGGCCATAAAATTAACAACCGGTACGAACAGGTAGCTGTCTGTCTGTCTATCTATCTATCTATCTATCTATCTATCTATCTATCTATCTATCTATCATTCTATCTATCTATCTATCTACCTACCTACCTATTTCTGTTAAAACAAATTTATATGACTGCCCAACTTACCCACAGTGACTCTGGGCAGCTTACATTAAGAACCCACAAGATAAAACCTATAAAACGTTACCACACCTCTTCCGGTGGCAGCAGCAAATTTTGTCACCCAAGCCACTTGACTGGCTCCATGTCACCCTGGGGCTCCCAGACCTGCTGATGGAACCACATCTTCAGGACCTTCCAGAAATGTAATAAAATGGGAGCTGATCTTATCTCCAAGGGAATGATGTTCCATACAAAGGGATACTAACGTTAACTTTAATAGGTCCAATGATAACACACATACTTAGTATTATAATACACAGCTGGCAAAATCCAGTTCTCCTTCCTAGACTAAATTTATTTTGGAATCCTTCTGTTATTTGATGCTTTTCAAGGATAACACACAAATTTGGCTGGGCAAAAAACAGAAGGTACAGTAGTTATGTTTGTATGTTCACATTTGTTATTTTCTGCCAGGATCTCAAACAATTGTTTCTGACAACATTTTACCCGCTATCAAGAATGCTACCTGGAATATTTCTATAATTTCTACTGGAAGTATAGATGCCAGCACATCTGAAGATCGCAGCACTGCTGCCCAGACATTAGTTCCTTGGGTCACCAGATATGGTGGGGCAAATACTTTCCGTCTTGAAGAGGCTTCCATTACTGAAAGAAGCATGACTTCAACAGCTAGTAGTACCTTCGCTTCTCCTGCGATTCACAGCACAGAAGCCTCCATCCCCACATCAGAAGCTTCCAGGAAAAATGAAGCAATCTCTACTTTTGTATTTGATGTTACCACTGTGGGGAGTATAACTCAACACTTTACTAAGATACCAACCAAAGAGATCATCCAACAGGAAGGAATCACCATTTCTTTGGATTCAAAAGCTGATACCATGGCCACAATGCCTGTGAATCCCACTAAAGGTATTGCCACAGAAACCACTACTGTGATGACTTCCAGAAGCAATGATAAAATGTTTACTTCAATGACTACTGAATCTGCCACCAAAAGCTCCATTACACTCAATGATGTAGGCTCAACTGGAACCATTTTTCTTGAGATAGTGAATGGCAGTACCACATTTACACAATCCAGTTCTGGCATCAAAACTTCCACAGCTCCCGATAATGGTGATAAAACTTCCACTTTCATGGCCACTATCGCTGCTTCAGAGATCACCTCAGGTAGGGGAACCATCATTTCTCCAGGTTCAAGGGCTCACACAGAAACAGTTGTGGCATCCAGCTCTGTGGCGGTGTCCTCCAAAAATACTGTCCAACCTTCTATTTTGACTGACTCCCCGACCACATTATCATCCATCTCAGCTGCTTCTGAGACTTCAACTAGTTTGGACCTCATCAAGGGCATTGAAGTATCTGTCTCTGAAGCTTCCAGTACTGAAGCAACTGTTCCTGCAGCCAACACCACCAGCACAGAATCCTCTCTTCTGAAAATACTATTTCCTGTTTCAGATACCAGTACTACAAAGGCTACCTCTGCTGGTAGCACTTCACCCATTTTGGCTTCTACAACTAACTGTAAACATACCGTTCCTCTAGATTCCAACAGTGGAGGTGATGTCTCCACTTCTACCATTTCTGGAAATGATGAGGAAACATCTCCTCGCTTTGGTCACATCACTGCCTTTGAAAGCATCATACCTGAAACTGAGTCTTCCAAAAGAAGAAGGCCCATTATCACAACTGTTGGAAGTACTGTTGAAATACCTTCTATTTTGACTCATGTCATTAGAGCTGAAGAAAGTGTAGAAGAACGCTCTAGTTTTGTGACTCCAGGAAAACCTACTTCTTCTGTAACTTCCAATGCAGTAACTGAAATGTCCACTCCAGTGCCTTCCACAAGACTTATTAACACATCAAATTCTTCATCTAACATTGCAGTTACTGAAACTTCCACTTCTATACTAAATACTAATACAGAAATATTTTTGGTTTCCAATAGTGATGCAAGAACCCAGATTTCCATTGGGCCTGAAATTTCTAGTTCATTACCCTCCAAAGATGGTCCTGAAATCTCTATTTCTTCAGATAGCACTACTCAAACTTCCATTCTTTCCAGGACAACATATACAACCATGGGCACAATTTTTTTGGCTCCAAAGGTAGCAATAACTTCTGAAACTCACACAACTGACTCAAATCGCACTCTCTCTAGAGAGATTCTGGAAGCTGCTACTGGAACCAATGTGACCTCTGCAAGAAATGTAACACCTCAAGTCCCCATCCCTAAGGCAATGCCTGCCCCTACTATTATGACCTCCACCATAACTTCAGGTAAGATTATCAATTATATTGATAGAAGAGAATATATGTAGCTCAGGGCTGAACTGTGTTAATGAACATTTCATTACCAAACTTGGCATCATCATCAGTGCCCTGAAGATATCACCTAGCTGTGTAATGAAAACATGTCCCAGAAAACCACCAAGCTCAAAAAGCACTAAGGCCCCCACATTACCAGCTGTGCTTTCAAAGACAGGGTGAAACATGTTAGAGAACATTCTTTGCTTGCTAAAAGGTTTTCCAATTAGGCTTTTATAATGTGAATTGAGGGATGCAGTGACTCAGTGGCTAAGACGTTGAGCTTGTTGATCAGAAAAATTGGCAGTTCGGTGGTTCGAATCCCTAGTGCCGCGTAACAGACTGAGCTCCTGTTACTTGTCCCAGCTTCTGCCAACCTAGAAGTTTGAAAAATACAAGTAGAAAAATAGAGATCACTTTGGTGGGAAGGTAACAGCGTTCCGCTGGCCACATGACCATGGAGATGTCTTCGGACAGTGCTGGCTCTTCAGCTTTGTTATGGAGATGAACATCACCCCGTAGAGCCGGAAAAGACTAGCACGTATGTGCAAGAGAACCTTTACCTTTACCTAAAGTGAATTGGGAATGTGTTGAGAAAAAAGTCCACATAATACCATTGTGGTTTGGATATACATAGGAATAGGAGGCATGGAATTGGGAGAAAACATGGGATACTATGGGCTACCTACTTAGGTATGATTAATGTGTGCCCAAACATCCAGAAAAATTTTGGAATCTCATTAATTTCCATATACATCTAAAAAAATTGGGGAGACACAAATATTATTTGAATGTAATTCCTGTTCTTACCCATTTTATGATCTGTCATTTTCTTTAGGTTCTGCTGGGCTGCCCTTATGGGGTATTATCTCAATCTGTCTAACTATGGGCTTAGTCCTATTGCTTCTTCTAAGCCTTCCTTTTTTGGTAAGTAACCCAATCAACAGGCCACTTCTTTGGTGAGCCATTGGTCAGTAGTGGAATTTAAAAAAAATTACTACCGGTTCTGTGGATGTGGCTTGGTGGGCATGGCAAGAGAAGGATACTGTAAAATCTCCAGTCAGAGGTGGCATTTGCTGGTTCTCTGAACTTCTCAAAATTTCCACTACCGGTTTTCCAGAACTGGACAGAACCTGTTGAATACCACCTCTTTCAACCACTGACCAATCCACCATATGGAATTCATGAACATTTTATGAACATTCCATCATAAACCAGCTGTTCAGCGGGATACTGGGAGCCAGGGATGTCCATAGGGTATGATCCAAATAATCAAGTGGACATAAATTTAAGCATGTGTAGTGACAGCTCAAAATTGTCCAGAAATCTTGGAATTTAGGCCCATGAAGTAAGGATGGAAATTCTTCTTTTTTCAGATTCTTGGACTGCCTTTCCCACGATTGGTCCAATCAAGAACGTATGTTGCTCGCCATTTGATCTGGGAGTCAAATCTTGGAATAGAATTGGAGAGTGGAGTAGAGAATCATGGAAGAAGTATGATGTGAAAGAGGAAATGCTGAACAAGGATGCACACCGTGTATTTGGATGATGCAACTAAGACAAAATCCAGCTATCCTTGCATGCAGGCCTGGTAACTATCTTACAGAATACAGAATAACAGAGTTGGAAGGGACTTTGGAAGTCTTTTAATCCAAACCTCTGCTCAGGCAGGAGATCCTATTCTATTCCAGACAAATAGCTGTCAATTCTTTTCTTAAAAATCCCTAGTGACGGAGCACAGAACCAATTTCTACAATCCTCTGATCCAGGGTTGTCAAAAAGGCAGCCTGTGGGCCGGATGCGTCAAGCGTAGGCCATACCCACTCCACCTCTGCAACTGGGAAAAACTTCACAAAATGTCATGTAATGGCAACATGATGCGGCAAGTTTGATACCTGTGCTCGAATCCATGGGTTGTTTAAATTTCCTGTCAGGAAGATCTAATATGAAAGATGTATTGGATTGGAAGAAGGGGTGCACAATATTTGAGGGGGGGAATGGAAGTTATATTTGGTCTCTTTGTGTTATCCAGAGATATGTTTTCAGAAAGCCCAGGACCAAAAACCTCAAATTTAACAAATTTGATTAATAAATAATCAAATGTAATAATTATATTTTTAATTTAATTTACATTTGAAAGAATTAAATTAATTACATTTACAAATTAAAATTAAAATTGAGCTGTGATGGCGCAGTGGTTAGAATTTAGTACTGCAGGCTAACTCACTGCTCACCGCCAGGAATTCGATCCTGACTGGCTCAAGATTGATTCAGTTTTCCATCCTTCCAAGGATCCAGATTGTTGAGGGCAATGTGCTGACATTTGTAAACCATTCAGAGAGTCCTGTAAACCAGGGGTCTCCAACCTTGGCAGCTTTGCTGGCCGAGGAATTCTGGGAGTTGAAGTCCACAAGTCTTAAAGTTGCCAAGGTTGGAGATCCCTGCTGTAAAGCACTATGTAATGGTATATAAGTGCTATTGCTACTATCTATGATTATTACAATTTATATTATGGTACGAGTTGATGCCATCTTATATTTTAACCATTTGTTCCTTTTGACATATTAAATCTTATCATTGATCAAATTAACCCATGGAATTCATTAGAAGACATGGTAAGATACAGTAATACAGGTCGTCCTCTACTTACAACTGTAAAGGAGCCTGCTCATTACATTTGTAAGTTGTGACAGTCATAAAGTGAGTGATTCTATGTGACCAACTCAATTTTATGACCTTTTTTTGCAGCAGTCATTAAGCAAACCCATTGTTTGCTATGGATTTTGCTGAAAAGTGGAAGTAAAAGTTTTTGGCAAAAATATCACAAATTGTAGCTATCGGCCACAGGGCACTGCAAACGGACATAATTGCAGGCTTTTTTTTGACAAGCACCCGAAATGCAGTCATGTGACCATGGAAGGGGGTGGCCATTGGAACCCCAGAACTGGGTCATAAGGAACTTTTGGGGATCCGGGAGTTCCGGTTTGAGCTTCTTCGTTGACAGACCGAAACCTCATCTCTCCGAGGTGTCGATCCGTGCTCGCCGTTGGAGTGCCCCGAGCTGGCTGGTTTCGGGGCTAAGCCACCCCATAGAGGTGGTGGGGGAGACTGCCTGCAGGGTTGAGGAGAGCCGCATCTCTCCTCCCCAGCTGGCCATTACTCCCTTTCCCAAAGGCAGTTGTAGCGGTGGTCAGAAATGGCCACCACAAAGAAGAACTCAACCGGAACAGAATGTGCAGGAGGAAGATAAGAAGAGAAAGTTTTGGTTGACCAGGTCAAACAGCAAAAGCAACAAATAAGGTACCCTGGAATTTAAATTTAAAAACATTGTTCCCAAAGAAGATTTTGAAGCTGCGAAGGAGAGAGAGAAGGGAAAGGATTAGGTTTTTTTTTCTTCCCTTCCTTATACTGACAGCTAAGAGACTTAAGCAAGAAATTGAAAAAATCCACTTTGACATTAATAGGCATCTAAGCTGAAAATAAAAGTCAAAGGTATAATAAAGATTTCTGGATATTTAAAAAATTTTAAAAGCAGGAAAGGAGGAAAAAAAAGAATAAAAGGGCAGGATCTGGAAAAAATGGAGGAGACTGTCTGGAACTAAGGAATGGAACTGTAACTAAAAGGAACTTAGAGTGAAATTTCAACAAGATTCCTCAAAGATACATCTTAATTGAAACTTAGTAACAAAATAATAGAACCCCAGGAAGAGAAAGTGGAAAAAAGAAGCAGAAAGAAACAGCCTTGGATTATTTGGATCACTTGGTGATTTTTGGTTTTTGCATCTGGATGACTAAAATTAACTGAGTGGTTCTTTAAAAGTCTTTAAAATGGTATCACTCTTAGAAGAACTGAAAATGGAACTTAAAAAATGGAAAGAAAATGCACAAGAAGGGAGAAGTTTTTTTGGCTTCGTGTTTCAATTCTTAGAAATGGAGATCTGGAACTATGAGAAGCAACAAGAAACGCTTGCAGAACAAGAAGATTGGGACAAAGAAGAAGCCATCTTTAATGATCAAATAATTTTAAGTGGGGGGAAAAAAGAAAAGGGGGGAAAGAGAGTGAAAGGTTTAAGACTAGAAAAAACAACCAAAAAGAAGAAGAATTTGAAAGATAAGTATAATATTAGAAAGCAGCAGAAGAGGGGATTACAGATGAGAGAGTTAGAAGTAGAGAGGCAAGGGGGTAAAAAGGGGAGGGAGAAAAAGAGGGGGAAGAAGGCAAGGAAAAAAAGTTGTAAAAGACAGAAACAAGAAATGGAGAAACAGGGAAAAGATATAAGGATTGTAACCATAAGCTTGTTTAGAGATAATGGGTGAAAATTTAATTGCAAAAGGGATTCTGCAAAGGTACATAAGATAGCATTGTTATATTATAACCAGAAATAATTTTAGAAAATATGATTAAAATGATAGATAAAATATTTACTGTAATGTAGTTGAATGTTTGGTAATAAATAAATGAATTAAAATGATTGAGAAAATTAAATGGGAACATTTTTAATTATTAGTAATGATTTATAAAAATATAAGTGAGAAATATGGGAAAAAAAGAATTAACTATGGAAAGTTTATAAGTGTTCCCAAGGAAGTATGATATTTAATTGAAAAGAAATGTTAAAGATGTTAAGATTTTAATGAATATTAATGATAGAATTGAATTGGAATTGAATGTGTGCTTTATTTACACACACACACACACACACACACACACACACACACACACATATATATATATATATATATATATATATATATATATATATATATCTTTTTAAGAATATAGTGTGTATTTTAAGAATGTACCAAGCAGAATTCGATTGGAAGTGATGTATTATATTGAATGCTATAATCTTAAAGGTATACACTGAAGCTTAAATAAGAGTTTGAATGGATAAAATTAAAAGATATAAAGGTGTCATACTCCAATTGGTAACTACAGGGAAAAATTTGTTTAATAAGAAAAGATAATATGAAATTTAAACAGGACAGACAAAAGTATAAATATGATGATTTGATTGAGATGAGATAATTAAAATAAAGTTGAGAAAATTAAAAGAGGGGAAAAACTATGTAGAAAATATAAAACGGTAATAAGATATGGAATAGAATATAAAAATGAGCATGAAATTGAGTTTGGTGTCTGTATGAAGAAGTGATAACCTGGGACCATGCTATTTTCAAAAAAGATGTTTTATTTGTATTTTGTTTTTGTGAAAACCCAAATAAAACTTTCAAAAAAAAAGAGAGGAACTTTTGGGGATCCGTCACAACTTCAAGCATTTGCTGTGTCACCAGTTGTAATTTGAGAACTACCTGTAAATAGTATCTTGCACGGTTTTAAGTCCAATTATAAACCTGGATGGAGAACTATCAGCCTTCAAGGCTCAATGTTCACACTGTTTTGGGGCAGCCAGCCTCTAAATCCCAGGTGCTGAGGAACAACAGAAGGAGACAGATACAGCTCTATCTCCTGCTTATAAGATACCCAAGAGGCATCTGATTGGCCACTGTGAGAAAACAGATAAGAGATTAAGATGAGAGTTGGCCTGAGGTAGAAATATTTTAAGAATAAAGATACCCGTCTTTCCCACAACTTCCAGTACTGTCCAATCTCTAAACTAAGTCTGCACCTATAAGCTTATTTCTTTACTCATGCTCCAAAATACAGCAAGCTTGGGAAGTGGGACAATATAATTTTTACCTTTTTTGCCCCTTTTCTTGCAAATTAGTTCATTGGCTAATTCTCTCACGTGTAGGAAGGAAGGAGGAGGACAGCAGTGAAGACAATCCCCCAGAAGCCAGTGTGTTGCACCAATAGTTATAAAGTAGTTCCACACCAAGGAAAGAAGGAAAGCCGAAAGGTATATGCCCAGAGGACTTCTGGGAGAGTACTGAGACCCCCTCACCACCCCAACCTTTCACCCTATAGCCTCAGCCCTTCATTTTCTTAATCTACAATCACAATAAATGCTGTGATTTAGACTGCATAGAGTTGATGGAGCTTGGGTCTTGCATTCCAGATGATTTGAGAGTTTGCTTGCACTCTATCCGGATGACAAGATGCTTAGATCTGGCCCATGGGGCCACCCTGGAAACAGCAAAGGACCAGCCCATGATGCCTCTGCCAGTGAAAATGGACCTCAGGAGCCTGTTTCCACTGGCAGAGGATTGCAGGAGGCCATCGCAGCCGAAAATGGAGCTTGGGAGCCTGTTTCTGCTGGCAGAGCACTCAGGCTGCCACAGGCACCCCCACCCCCGACATGAGTGATGTTGTGCTGGCCATGGCCACCCTGGTCACACCCATCCCAGCCCACAGAGATCAAACACAACCCTGATGTGGCCCTCAATGGAAATGAGTTTGATACCTCTGCTCTATGATAAGATCTATGCAATTGCCCTGCCCACCAACTATGGGTCTGAAGGATCATCTTGAATGCCTTATATTTATCAAGGGACCTCAAAGGCAGCCAGAGATTCTCCCCTGCAGCAGCTATGGATGAGCAAACTCTTTTGAGATTCATTGCTCAAAAGTGCAAAGAAGAGCAACTAAGATAATTAAGTGCCTGGAGACAAAAACATACAAAGAATGGTTGCAGGAACTGAGTATGGCCAATTTAGAGAAAAGAAGGACTAGGGAATGACATGACAGCAGTATTCCAGTATTTGAGAGGCTGCCACAAAGAAGAAGGGGTCAACTTATTTTCCAAAGCACCAGAAGGCAATACAAGAAACAGTGAATGGAAACTAATGGAGAGTAGCAATCTGAAATTGAGGAGAAACTTTCCAATGGTGAGGACAATTAACCAGTGGAGCAGCTTGCCTTCAGAAATTGTAGGTGCATAGCCTACAATTTGCATAGTCCTACATGAAAAATGACAGGTCTGAAAAAAAGTTAATCGGGGACTAATTGTTATTTTATAGTGGGGACTGGAACACAATATTTTATAAAGGCTGTGAGGCAGCTTTCTGAATCAGGACACCTTTCAGAGGCCTTGGACTACAATTCCCACCATCCCCAGAAATGGGTTGTGCTAGATCAGGGATGGGGAACCATGGCCCTTTTATGACTTCTGTTAAATACAGTATTGGGCCACAGTGGCTACCTCACCATCTAGCATAGAGCTGAGGAACGATGGCCTCTTTATGACTTGTGGACTTCAACTCCCAGAATTAGCCTCACACTTATAACTGCTGGCTCAAGAATTCTGGGAGTTGAAGTCCACAAGTCATAAAGGGGCCATCGTTCCTCAGCTCTATGCTAAATGGTGAGGTAGTCACTGTGGCCCAATACTGTATTTAACAGAATAAGAGAGTTGGGAGGGACCTTGTAGGTCTTCTACCAGGTTGGAGAGTGTTCTACCTCCATCCACCACAAGTGAAGAGTAGTCAATTTGTGCACAATCAGTGAATGCCACGAATCAGGACATCAATAAATCAAGTCAATCAATGCCACAAATGCTTGTTTCAGTGCTTCTCACCCTTTCATCAGACTGACTTCCTTCACATTTTTATTTATAAAATAAAAACATTTGTCATGATTCATACTCCTGAGTTGTCATGGCAAGGCAGGATTCGGTCCATTAGGAATGTCTCAAAGGCTGCACAAATCCATGATATCTGGCACACTTTCCCGCCCATTTTCTAGTCCAATTCATCCTGATTTAGAGCCATCCTGATTGTTTGCCGTGATACACAAACGAACATTGGCAAGAGCCCGTTCTTTGTCATGTGTTGCTCATGAAACTCGCCAGCCTTCTTTCAATTAATTACCAAAAGAAAACATATCTAAAAATAATAATGTAACTTGTCGGGAAGTAGATCGCTAATCCAATGTATATACATCTGCATTTCTCAAGTCTGCCCCCACCCCTGCATTCCATTTTGCACATAATATGACTTAGGTCAAGTGAGCCACACCTTCCCTTCCAAACAAGATATTATAGCTTCAAAATGACATTTATGAGTTCGAAATAAGCCCTATTTCAAGTCTTTCGGAAGCTATAAAAGGGAGATGGATGTTTTCAGTGCATTAGACATTCAACTCAAGCCACAATGGGTAGAATGCAAAGGCACTTCCTTTTTGTCTTATGGATTATCTTTGCTTTGAACATGAGGGCACATGGTAAGATTTTTGATCCTTTGTGGATCCCTTTCTAGATTGTATTCATGCTTCTGAAAGTAGAATGGGTCAATTGGAATTTGGGATCATTTGTAGCTCAGTTTTGGATGCCATGCAAAATAACCCGAAGGACTACAGGAGAAGTAATTAGATCATATTATAATTGGGAAGGGGGAATATAAAGCTGAATATTGGTCTGTTTTCATATAACTGCTTCTAGCATGATTTCTCTTGATACAAATATAGGCAGGCCTTCCTTAACAACCACATTTGAGACTGGCAACTCCATTGCTAAGCAACATGGCCATTAAGCGAGACAACATGCAACTGTGGTGAACTTACATCACTTCCTCAAGATAGTTAAATGAATGACCTCTGGTTGTTAAGCAAGACATCACATGACTACAATTTGTGACTTTTCTGCTGGCTTCTCTGTTGAGTCTGCTTGTCAAAAGTGCACAAATGGTGGACATAAGCATCTGACAGTTGTGAGGCATCTGAATCTCAATTATGTAACTGCTGGGATGCAGCAACAGTTGTAAGTGTGAGGCTAATTCTGCTGACTGCCAGGAGTTCAATTCTGATCCTCTCAAGGTTGACTCAGCCTTCCATCCTTCCGAGGTGGGTAAAATGAGGACCCAGATGGTTGGGGGGGCAATAGGCTGATTCTGTAAACTGCTTAGAGAAGGCTGTAAAGCACTGTGAAGCAGTATACAAGTCTAAGTGCTATTGCTATTGCTATCATTCATAAAGTAACCTTTTTAGTGCTGTTGCAACTCTGAATGCTTAACAGAATAGTTGTTAAACAAGGACCACCTGCACTGATTTGGTAGTTCTGGGAAGATTTAACTTCTATCTGAAAAGATCAGACCACATAAAATATAAAATTATAATTTTTATTATTTTTCTCTTAATATAAAATGAAAATAAAAGTAAAGACAACGGGAAAATAGGTAGAGAAGAAGAGTGATGTGAGGGGAAAGCAAAGCAAAGCAGTTGGTAACCTTTTACTTTTTACTTCTATATAGTTAGCAAAAAACTAGTGACTTCTATAATAGGAACCTACTTTAATCATCAAAACCCAGTTTCAATTTTCCCCTCTCTTTTAATCAGGAAGTCCAGAAACAGTTTCCAAGTGGAAGCAAAACTAGCTACAGTCTTTTTCCCTAATTAAAATAGTTAATTTGCCATCGCTGCCATTTCCATCATTTTTTCCTATCCATTCGTCTATTGTGGAAGTTGATGCATTTTTCTAACATTCTCACTGTACCTTTATCCAGTCCTAACTTTTTTTTTTTTTTCAAGATCTTTATCCTAAAATCCTAAAAGAAAAATTTCTGGTTTCCATTGTATGTTTATTTGAGGATCATCTAGGTTAAAACATAAAACTAGGCCAAATCTTTCTTTGCTTTATTGTGACACCCCGCCTCATATTTTATAAAAAGTTTCTTCTTTACATTTGCATTTCCAATAGACACTTGAAATATCTTTATACATCTTTGACAATTTATCAAGTATTAAAAGCTAATGATACATCATTTTATAAAACATTCTGGCAAATTACAGATTATTGTAAATTTCAGGCCTTTAATCCATGTTTTAATGTTTGAATTAAATCCACATATTTTAATGTTTTAACTTTCCATGTCCAATGTTTTAATGTTCTTAACCTTTTGTTTTATACTGATATTTATGATATTGTTAACTACTCAGAGTCGCTTTGATAATGAGATGGCCAGACTATAAATTTAATAAATAAAAAATAAATGAAAATATTTTCCCATTGCTCAAGCATTATATCACAACTAGTTTTTTTGCTCATTGAATCATACAGTATTTAATATATTCATTTTCCAGATTCAACTTCAGCAACCAACCTTTACAACAAAGAGGGTCACCATTAGCACACAATAGTTTCAGAGTCATTTTTAGCAGATTCAAAATCATGACTTTTCTCATTTAAATTAAATCTTTCTTTCAGTTTTAAGTATGTAAGCCAGTGACAGACAGGTCCTTCTGATTCTAAGTCTTCTTTTGACCTGAATTAGTTTCCCCTTGAATAATTCACCCTAAATCCATCAATGTGATTTACTGTCATTTCCTTTCTAAAGCTTTCTGGGGTGGCACCCAAGGAAATATCTTAGAAGACAATCTAAGTATATTTATTTATTCCAAATTCTTGGCATATGACTCTTAAAGTCTGTATTCATTTTAATCTTATTGTACCATAAATAGGTATGCCATCCAAATCTCAGTTCATGGCCCTGCAAATTTTTATAGTCACCCATTCTTTCATCTAGAACAAACTCACCCCTCTTCTTTTTTAAGCATCTTGAAAAATTTATGGTTAATTCTTGGGGTTTTGCCTATAAACTTAGAAATGTTCTTTTGTCATGGTTTGAATGCAAGAATACCAGTCATATCTAAAATAAAAACAACATCTTTGGTAAAATGTTTGTTTTGATTATAAAAATCTCATCCAACAAAGATAATTGCAATTCATCCCGCCTAAGTAAGTTCTTTTAATATCATTTCAGACACATAAACTATTGTTTTGAAACAACATAGAATTTGTATTTGACAATCCCGCTCCAAGATTTTAACTTTTTTTCCTACTTTAAAACTTGAATTCCTTATTAAGATTACATAGTCTTGGGCAGGAATACTCTTTACTAACTTCCTTATTTTCTCTGTATTTTAAAGCCAGCTAAAACTGCAAAATAATTTAATTTCTTCATCAAATATTCCAGCCCAGTCTTTGGCTCTTGCAGAAATATAACTAAGTCATTGCAAAAGCTCTTAGTTTATAAGTCACTTTGTAAATTTTCGTACCTGCAACTTTTTCATTTTGTCTGATATTGCTATTCAAAACCTCCAAAAGTAAAATGGAAAGCAGGGAAGACAGAGGACAAACATGTCTCGTACCCTTTTGAATCTCACATGCCTTAATTAGATCACTTTTAACGAGAATATGTACTTGGTGGAATGTGTAGATCTACTACCTTAAATAAATTGCTTTCCAAAGTCCAATTTTTTCAGAACTTCAATAATCCCCCCTCCCCAGTTTAAATTGTTAAATGCTTTTTTTCTGCATTAGAAATATTAACTGTATGTTTCTCACTGTCGTATTCAGAAGTGGTATTCAGCTGGTTCTGACCAGTTCTCACAGAATGATAGGGAAAGTTTTGACTGACCTCACCAATCGGCCTCCACTCTTACTTCTTAAATGTCTCCTATATTTGGTTGTTTATTAGCTCATCTGATTCATGTGGCAGAGCGGATTGCCGCGCCTCAGCAGAGCTAAAAAACAACAAAGCTCACCATCGTTGATAAAGAGGACTGTCTCTGAGCCCTCCGTGCACGCATATAATACATGCATTTGGTGTGTGCACAAGATAGGCGTTGATATATTCCTTCCAGCCTTGATATATGCGGTAGTGTTTGAGCACTATGCAGGCATGCACGAAGCAAAGCGGGCTCTCCGAATCAGTGGGAAATTTTTTTTGAAACCCACCACTGGTCGTCTTGCGAATATTCGATAATATTCAAGGCCTTCCTGACATCATCTCTCAGTTCTTTTCAGCAAAAAGGCTCTCATGGATAAAGTTCTGCAAAATGTTCTTCAACCTCCCACCCAATATGGCCATAAAAAGTTTGTAAGGAAATCAGTCCATACTTTTTTTTTTTTTTGTCAATATGATATCTTGACCTTTTTAAGGAAGTAACGCAATATTAGTTTCCCTTTACCTTCGAGGCATTTTAAATACAGGTAGTCCTTGACTTCCAACCACAATTGAGCCTAAACTTTTTATGGTTAAGTAAGTGAATTTTGTTCCTTTTTATGATCATTCTTGCCAAAGTTGTTAAGTGAATCACTGCAGTTGCTAAGATAGTAACATGGTTGTTAAGTGAATCTGGCTTCCTCATTGTCTTCACTTGTCAGAAGGTCACAAAAAGGGATCATATGACCCCAAGACACTGCAACTGGCATAAATATGAGTCAATGCCAAGTTCCCTAATTTTGATCATGTGATCATGGGTAAGCTGCAACAGTTATTAAGTGTGAGAAACTGCAACAGTGTGAGAAACTGCAACAGTTATTAAGTGTGAGAAACTACCTGTACCTGTAGTACACAAGTTCATGTAGAAGGAATGGCAGAACCTGGGGGCAGAGTCAAAATAGGAATCAGCCTAGAATCCCTACCTAGCCACAAATGGTTAAGTCCAACCTGTTCTGACCAAGGCTTCCTGAGACAGTAACAATCACACACTTAGTCCCCAAAACCCTCTTTTTATTTCAATGGCTGTGAATTATATGCATTCACAGCCTGTAATGAGGCTTGTGAATAGTCCAACAGAAGTCTGCCACAGTTTTTCAGGAAATTTCCGGTTTGCCAGCTTTCGGCGGCGGCAGGGATTCGCGATCGCGCGATCCCTGCTGCGTTCGCTGCCAAGGTTCCCCCGATCCATCTGGATTTGGGGGATATAGCTGCCCCATAGAGGCAGCTGAAGATAGGGGGGATCCGGCAAGGGGTTTGGGGGTGCTGCAAACCCCCTCCCCAGCCAGCTAAACCCCCTTTTCCTGAGGCGGAGGAACAGCGGTCAGCAATGGCTGCCACGAAGAAAGCTGCAGCCGGATAAGCAGGTGCAGGAGGGAGAAAGCGTGAAGAAAAGTGAAAGTTGCTTCTATCGGGACAAGACAGGAGAAAGTGATCTGGAACCTGGAAGGCTGCTAAGTATATTTTGTCCCTTGTGAGAGTTATAAGCTGCGAATACTCTAAAAGGGAAAGTTTTTTCCTTGTTCTACTCTCCTTCCTAAAGTGACAGCGGAAAAAGAAAGAAAGAAAGAAAAAACCTTTTGGTTGTGAGTGGGAAGGGAGAGTGGAAAAAATAAGAGCAAAATTTGAAAATAAGGAGAAGATTGCCTTGAATTGCAAAGAGTTTAAAAACTTCCAAAAAATATATTTGAAAAGGATTTGTGACTACTTTAACCCCAGAAAGAGAAAGTGAAGAAGAAGAAGGTATCTAAAAGAAACAGTCTGTTTGAATTGTTTTGGTGATTTTGGAACCTTTGGAAATTACTTCTGATTAAATCATCTGGGTGGTTGTTTGGGAAAACTTTTTCTCTACACAATGGCATCATCTATGGATGAATTGAAACTTATATATCAAAAATATGAAAGAGAAAAACAAGGAGGGGAAGATGGTCTTGGCACTATTTTTCAATACTTAGAAATGGTGGTTTATACTTATGTGAAGCAGAATGAGGATGATGGGGACGAAGAAGAAGAAGAAGCCATCTTGGATGAACAAATGACTTTGACTGGAGAAGGGAAAAAGCAAGAGAAAAAGGAAAAAAGGTCTTTGAGATCTGGAAAAACAGCCCAAAAAGAGAAGAATAAGGTGAAAAGGGGACATTGTGTTAAGAAACAACAGAAAGGGGGAAAGCAGAATAAAAGGGAGGTGGAGAGACAAGGGGTTAAAGAGGACAAGGAGAAGAAGAAGCAAGGGAGAAAGGAAGGGATGAGAAGTCCTAATGGTGGGGAGCAAGATGTTAAGAAGCAAAAGTTTTTTAGAGATAATGGATAAATTTTATTGTTAAAGGGATTCTAGAAAGGTACGTAAGACTGCATTTTTATACTTGTATTTAGAAGTAATCATAGAAAATTAGAAATAATATGTAACTTAAAATGTGATAAAATATTTAACATAAATTAGTGAAATTTTTGGTTAAGAAAAGGGAGTACTGTCATGAAACATGATTTAAGATTGTGAAGTTGGGGGGGTAATAATTTTTGGAAAGCATGTGTTCCCACAAAGGCATGATATTTAATTGAAATGGATATAAATGATTGTTAATATTAATGATTAGAATATGGTATACTAGCAAAATCTTTGTGAAATGAGATTTGAAGTAGAAGAAGGAGGAACATTTTAATGAAATATTGAGTTATAATATGTGATGTGGGGGGGAATAATTATGGAAAATGGGGCTCCCATAAGAGTATGTGATTTAATTGAAAAGCAATGAGTTAAATGTTTAAGATATGAATAAATATTAATATTAATGAATAGATTTGTATTATTTTTGATAATATAGTATAATTTTAAAATGTACCAGACAGAATCCCAATGTATGTTATGTGTTTTATATTAAGTATTATAAATATAGGGAAAAGAGATAAAGGCATCATACTCCATATAGTGTGCAGGAGAAGTATTTCTTCTTCTTTTTTTTTTAAAGAAGAAAAATAAATGGTTGGCTGGAATAGAACAGGCAAAGAATAATAAATATTATGATATGAATTGAGAGGAGATAAATAAAATAAAATAAAATTGAGAAAATTTAAAGGAGAGAAGAAGTTATATAGAAAATAGAAAATGTTAATAAGATATGAAATGGTATGTAAAATGAATATGAATTTGAATTTGTGTCTGTATCAAGAGTTTTAACCCGGGACTAAGCAACTTTCAGAAAAGAGATTTTTTATGCTTTTATGTTTTGTGTTTATGTGTATTTATGTATTGTGTGTTTTGAAAATAAAACTTGTTTTTTTTTTTTTAAAGAAGTCTGCCACAGTTTTTCGGGATAAGGCTGATAAGCACCCACCTTTATCTCCCTTGAAATGCAGCCAATGACTACATTGCCAATTAGCTGTACAAGGCCAAACAGAATACAAAGACAACAAGGAGCTTCAGAGTTTAAACCAATCAGAACTAACATAGTTGCTTCCTGCAAAGGCTTATGTCCCTTTGCTCCTCCTTTATGTCTTATGGGAGGGGCCAATCATCTCCAAGCCTTACTCCCAAGTCACCCCTTTTTAAACTATTCTTGCCTTCTGGCAGTTCTGCGCAAGTGCACACTGGGAACAGGCTCCCCCTGTTCCTCTGCCTCACTGATGTCAGATTCTAGAGGCTCTGGAGTCAGCACATCACTCTCAGATGGCCCTGGCCCCGGCTTCATCTCTGTGTTGGATGCAGATCCCTCATCCGAGTCCTCCCCAGACTCCAGGACTGGCCCTTGTTCCTCCCCATTGTCCAACTCTGCTGCCAGCTCCACGGGCCTCCGGTGGACCACAACACAAACCCCTTCAATTCCATTAACCCTTTCCTAGTGCCAAAATAGTGCTAACCATTAGTTGAGTAGATACCTGTGCATAGGCATGAGTTATAAATCAGTTTAATTGGAACTACACATGTGGTCCTGATCTTTCACACCTGACACTTCATTACATTTTTCAATGGCTGCAGCAATTGTTCTTCAAAGCATTTATAATACTGGCTTGAAAGTCCATCTGGGCCTAGAGCTTTGCCCATTTTCAACTTTTTAAAAGGATCTGATAATTTCAAAAGTAGTTATTGGATCATTCATGAGTTCTTCGTGCTTGTGATAGCTTTGGTAAATGTTTTTGCAAATAATCATCTATTTTTGTATGTCCACTTTTTTTTCTTATACAAGTTAGAATAGAAATTTCTAAAGGACCTTTTATTGGAGTTATCAACTGTTAGTGTTGTCGTACCCTCCTGGGTTTTTCCAATCAATGTCTTGTCTTCTTCTTTTCTCATTGGTATGGCAGCCATTATCTTGGTTTGTTTGCAAATGCAAAAGGTCTTTGTTTCTCATAATTCAGTTTTGTTTCTGATAGAAGTTTCATTTGTATTTCAGACAATCCATACAGATAGTTCTAGATGTAGTGACTTAATTTGGTGTAAAATGTTAGAGTCGATTGATGCCTTCTAAAACTCAGTTTCCTTCATTTTTAAGTTCATCCAATATACTTTGCGATTTTTCTTGGAATTTCTTTTTTTCAACAGGGTATATTGAATGAAGTAGCTGCACATAACAACTTTAGTTACTCCCCCAAAAGTCATTCAATCTGTACCTTTATCCAAATTATTATCAAAACAGGACCTTCTGTTTCTGTAAAATAGTTTCATTCAATCACCACCTATAATACAAAGTCTTTTTTTAAGTGTCAAAAGAACAGGATTATGGTCAGAGAAGATTTTAGGCAAAATGTCCACTTTTGAAATTATGTTAGCTAAACTTTAAGAGTCAAATCATATCAATTCTTGAAAACAGTATATGTCTTTCTGGAAAAGAAAATATATTCTCTGGCCAGTCCATTTTTAATGCCTCCAAGAATCAACCAACATTCAATTGTCCATCAACTCAAAGGCTTTCAGGTATTTTGCCTTGAGAAGATTTAATCTCTTGAATTGATCTTCTGTCAAAAGCTGAAGAGATGACTCCATTATCCAATAGACACCAATTTTCATAGATAAGGTATGACACCTGATCAGTTAAGTATTTCACTTCACATTCTTTTGGTACATAAATTTGAACTACTATTGCTTTTATCCCATTTAGCTCCAATTTTATTGCTACAAACCTACCATATTAACCTGATATTGATAATTTAGGTTTGAGCTGGGGGTTTGCCTATAATACAACTTCATTTATCTTTTTTAGCAGAGCTGAAATGAATTCTTCTCCTAGTCTTTTATTACTCAAATATTTTTGTCCTTTGTTTTAACATGTAAGCTAATTATATTTGTATTTAATTTCCTCAAATAATGGAATATCATTTTCCATTTTAACCCATTAATATTCCATGTTAAATATTTTTATTCCATTTTTATGAAAATGGTGTGTCAAAATACTGTGTTGTTTGCTCTTCTTGTTTTTTCTCAGTCAGGTAGCTGGGTTTGATCTGGATCAGATTTACTGTATTATCAGTTTCCATCATTTCTCGTATCCCTTCCTAAGAGCCTCAGTGGCGCAGTGGTTAGAATGCTGTACTCCAGGCCACTTCTTCTGACAATCAGCTGCCTGCAATTTGGCCGTTCAAATCCCACCAGGCTCAAGGTTGACTCAGCGTTCCCTCCTTCTGAGCAGAGGTGGTATTCAGCAGGTTCTGATCAATTCTGGAGAACCGGTAGCGGAAATTTTGAGTAGTTTGGAGAACCGGCAAATACCGCCTCTGACTGGAGATTTTACTGTATCCATCCCCTGCCACGCCCACCAAGCCACGCCCACAGAACTGGTAGTAAAAAATTTTGAATTCCACCACTGCTTCTGAGGTGGGTAAAATGAGGACCCAGATTGTTGGGGGCAATATGCCGACTCTGTAAATCTGCTTAGAGAGGGCAATAAAGCACTATAAAGTAATATATAAGTCTAAGTGCTATTGCTATCCTATCCAAAGTCAGTTTGTGTTTGAGCAAAAAGACTTTCATATTTTCTATAGGATTTAGTATGAACCTTCATTCTTGGTACATGAGGATTGTCCCCTTCAATTTATCCCAACAAAATGGAATATTTCTCTTTTTCAGAATGTCTGACAGGAAGGTATATGCTTTTCTTTTCCTCAAGATTCTGACAGGAATTTCTTTTAAAAGTATTATATCCGCACTGTCAATCTTCAATTTGATATTAAAGTGGCAATGCAAGATTTGTCTCTTGTTCTTTTCCTTAAAAAGTAGATTAGTACACCTCTCAGGATTATTCTAATTGTGATATAATGGGAGTTTATTCTGTATATTTTCTTCACTTCCAAGTCTATTTTTATATCCTCACAACTTCTTAAGTCCATCAAAGCTTGAATCATCTTTCTCCTTTGTCTTTCCCAATATCTTTCCCAACTACCACAAGAATGGCTCAGAACCTTAGATATAATTCTATCTTATGTAGTTCTATCAAGGCAATATTGTCTAGATCACCCTTGTATTATATGTCCCTGTTGTCCATTGTATTCTAAAAAGTCCACTTTATCATTTACCTGTTTGATATCTCCTGCAATCTGCTGCATCTTCTCATAGAGTACCTTACCTATGGTATATTTCCCACTTTTGCCTCTATAGCCTGAATTGTTTGGCTGAGTAGTATCCCCACATAGCTCTCATGCAGTGCAATTATTCTGCTCCAATTATTTACCAGTTTACAACTTGTAGTCATTCCTATAATTTAACAACTGTCCTAAAAATTAATATTTTATAATAAACAATACCAAAACCAAGGGTTTTTATTTTGGCTCCCTCATGTGGTAAAATAATGAATCCAAGCAAAGGATTATTTCCTATCACTCAAATTCAATACTGTGGTCTTTGTCTTCCTCTTGTGGCTAAAGGGCAAATCTGATTCAAACAACCAATTTAGCAGATTAGTTTTTTCCGTAGTCCCTCTTATAGTTAATATTTAAATCAATTGTACACAGCAAGGCAATAGCTAGTTGCATGTTAATTCCTGACCAACCTATTCTTTTTTGTTTGGAAACTTCTATTCTCTCATAAAGTCACAATATTTAAATCCAAAATGTTAAGAAAACAAGTTCACAAAAAAATGTTTAAAGGCACCTGTTTCCTATAAATTTAAAAAGCAAGAGAGAAAACAACCAAGTTTCTTTGCTGGCATGACTCTGTCACTCTCCTCTCCTCACTATTTTATTTTAATGAAGCTTCAAAAATGTGAAAAGAAGGACCAGGGGAGATATGCCAGAGAGAGGAAGGGGTCCAGTTATTTTCTAAAGCACCCAAAGGCCAGACAAGGATGGATGGAAACTGAACAAGGAGATACTTAACCTGGAAATAAGGAGAAACTTTCTGTCAGTGAGAACAACAAAACCAATGGAACAGCTTTGCCTTCAGAAGTTGTGGGAGCTTCATCACTTGAGACTTTCAAGAAGAGATTGGACTGCCATTTGTCAGAAATGGTGTTGGGTCTCCCGCTTGGGCGGGGTGATGACCTATAAGGTCCCTTCCAACTCTGATGATCTGTTATCTGATATTTATCTGACCCTTACCATATTGAATTGATTCATCCAATACAGAGATGGAGGTAGGAAGTCTAGTCACTGCATCTTGTTAATCTTTGGCCCATCATGATCCCAAATTGATTTTGTAAGAAGAAGAAAGAGGTTGCTTAGTAACAGCTGCCTCAGTTGTGTCCTCCCATTTCTTTCCCTGACACTGAGAACAGGAGAGTGTAGCATCTCAATTGATCCATGGGAGACTTATCAGAGCCTCAGTGAGTTGTTATGAAGAACAGCTCAAGGGAAAAAAAATCCAGTGAGAGATGTATTTGGATGCATCTTTTAACTGGTTCTTCACCATGAAATTACCATTGACTCTTAGGGACCAGATACATAGATTTTTCTCCGTGATGGTCTGCTTCTCATTCTTCATGTCCTCTAGTGATGCCTTGTTGATGCTATAATTTTTCAACCTCTTTCTAAAGAGATAGTAACATCAATTTCCTCTTCAGAAACCACAACTGTGTCACCAGGAGCTTCAATCCCAGAAACCTCAGAGGCTCCATCGACAGAGTCCTCTTCCAGACCTCCTCCAACCACCTCAGAGACTAAGTCTACTGAAGCCCCAACAAGTGCCCCCACCTCAACGTCTCCTGAAACCCCAAGTGCACCTTCAGAGGCCCCTTCAAGTGCCCCCACATCAACCTCAGGGACTGTATCTCCAGATCCCTCCACTAGTCTTCCTCCAAAAACCTCCGAGACACCTTCTTCTGAGAGCTCTTCAACTCCTCTTCCATCAACCGCTCAGCCTGCATCTCCAAAATCTACTTCAGCAACAGGTACTGTAAGGAATACTGTACCTTCTTTTACTGTTACTTCTTTTTCTATACAATCTAAATTGCAGGAAAGGGACCATGTCTGAGAAAACATCCCTTTTATGGACAGACTATCACCTTACGGCAAGATGGGTAGCAAACAAATGTTATAAACATATAAATTGCAGGTTCCCTGGGCATTCTAATATCCTGCCTTGTTCGATGTTGAGCCTGATGTTTATTGGCAGTGCCCATAGTATGAATGTAGTTATCCAGATGATCAGGGTTTTTTTTCCAAATGTTTGCCTAACACTTTTTAAAAATCTGCATCTACAAATATCTCAGGGGAGAATACGTTCAAGCACAACTATTTCTCCTGAAGAAAGGCATTGCTAAGCAATTGATAAAAACTATTTTAAAATGGATTGCGTTATATACATAGTATTTGAATTCTATCTTTTCTATCTTGAAGGAAGCAAAAGCTTTAATTCATCAACATCTTCATTTATTGTTCCACCTTCCTAATGCTTCTATTGCTCATCAGTCACTTTTTGAATCAATAGCATTGCATATTGTTTTAAGAACTAGTCTAAGTTAACATGCTACTCTAGGAAAAAGAAGAAGAAGTAATTCATCACTCTCAATCCACAGTCCCTCCTGCCTTGGTCACCACTTCCAAAACCACGGTGACTCCTAAAAAAGAGACAACTTCTACAAGTAGCACCTCCATCACAACCAGAAGTACGGTTAATTCTGAAACAACTCAGCAAAACACTACGACTAGTGGTAAGTTTACCTCACTTCATTCAGACCTAGCCATTGAGTTACACAAGTCACAAGGAATGTCCATCCATCTCAACAAAATCCACAGGCACATCCAGACTAGCCAGTTTGTTTCCTAGGTGTGAAAATAGTCTATGGGCACAATAAATGACATTGTTTACACAAGAAGGTGCAAGTATCAGTAGAAACAGCAGCCTTGGAACCTTCTTAGAAAGATAGAACATGGATATCACAGGGAGGTATTCCAGGTTCTTATTATATTCCAGCCGTAAAGGTCATGTTATAGTTTACATTGACTTTTGTAATTCTTATGTATTGTTTCAGGGGTTGTGTAACTGTAACCTGGTGGCTTCAGGGCTCTTTTTATAAGGAGTAACATGATGATTTTAGCTGTGCAGGCCAATAAAAGGCATCTATTTCCAAACACAGATAACAGATAATCAGAGTTGGAAGGGACTTTGTAGGTCATCAAGTCCAACCCCTCGCCCAAGTGGGAGTCCCTACACCATTTCTTACAAATGGCAGTCCAATCTCTTCTTGAAAGTCTCAAGTGATGACGCTCCCACAATTTCTGAGGACAAGCTGTTCCATTGGTTGATTGTTCTCATTGTCAGAAAGTTTCCCCTTGGTTCCTTATTTAAATGGGCATTAATTCCCCCACAAAACAACAGCATAGATCTTGTCCAAAATGCCTGTGTTGATCTCTTCCTTTTTCTTCAACTTTGCAGGAGACAAATACCCAAAATGGGCTTTTATCTTCCTCCTTTGCGCAACAATCACAATGGCTTTCCTGTTCCTGGCGTGTCTTGGCTGCTTGGTAAGGATGAGAAAATCTGCCGTTGGCAGCAGGCAAAGGGAACAAAGAGTTAAGCTTACATGAGAATTGACAAGTCCAGTTGAACCTTAGAGAGCTTCCAAGTGATATTCAAAAAGAGTTGACTCACCATCTTGGGGTGCAAAGGACATAACACCAGGTCATCCTGGCTTGTGAATGATACATGTCCCAAATCAAATTGCTGACCAATGATTCAAAAAGCCTTGTGAATTCTGTAGGGTGAGGAACCCATACATCCAAAACTATATTGTGATCCGTACATGAGTTTGTCTTCTTATGCAGGGCAAGTATCAGCTTGGGAGAAGTTCTCTGAGTCAACCTTTGATGTTTTGGAGAACTGCTGTTGGTCAATTGTGACCACCGGGCTGACTCTGTATAAAACATTTTCACATGTTCCAAAGCAGAGGTGGTATCTAGCAGGTTCTGACCAGTTCTGGAGAACCGGTAGCGGAAATTTTGTGTTAATTTGGAGAACTGGCAAATACCACCTCTGACTGGCCCCACCCCATCTATTCTCTGCCTCCCGAGTCCCAGCTGATCGGCTGGGTCTTCTTTTGTTGCCCTGCACAGGAGAACAGAGCTGGAAAGCAGGTTACTGGGGTGGGGAGGGAATTGGGATTTTGCAGTATCCTTACCCTGCCACATCCACAAGCCATGCCCACCAAGCGATGCCCACAGAACCAGTAGTAAATTTTTTTGAATCCCACAACAGTTCCAAAGGCTCAAAAGATCAGGTCAGCTCTTGCCTAAAATCTTAGACAGCCATTGTTAGCTAAAGTATGGAATACAATACTCAGCTTGGAAAATCAACCATCTCACCCAGGACGAAACTAGTGGATTTTAGGCTAGAGAACTGTTGCGTTCTGCGCATGGGTGCAAGGAGTGGAGACGAGGCAGTGAACAGTGAACTTCAACTCTTTATTAAGCATACTGAACAGAGCAATCACCTAGGGCAGCAGCAGCCCTTTTATAGGGTTGGCTGCTGTCCTATTAGCCAATGAAAAACATGGAAGTGTTAAACCCTTGAACCAATGAGAGTTGGCCCGTTAACAGCCAATCAGATTTCCCAGAAAGGACCAATCCGATGTCACTATTATTGGCCAATCAGAGTGCAGGATTAGAACCCTGCTTTTTACTTAAGGTTGTTAAAACTTTATTAAACGCCTTTATTAGTTCATAACAAGAACCCTATGGAACCTCTATGATTATATTTATATAACTACAGATCCTAAGGTCATGTTATTTGATTAACAGATGCAGGTTGTAGCTCCCCAAATTGACATCATCCTAGGTCAAGTGGGGATCGACCACGACTGCTTCATATTCTTCTGAAGTGATTGATATCAATTCTGTGCGGTCTTTGGTGCTGCCTGGAGCTTGGTTGTTTTCTCGCAGGCATTTCATCATGATGATGTTATGAAGTGTGGTAATGAAACATCTGCAAGAAAATGTCCAAACTCAGAGATCACTAAAAGTTCCCACAGCTCTGCCCTGAGCCATAAATATTCTCTTCTATATCCATCTCAATTCTGTTTTCCATTTGATCTCATTCTCTCTTCTTCCAGCTTGCCCGGTGTGTGAAATCTGCTTCATGTGTTCCTGAACCTGAGAATGTGTACAGAAGTCATGTTGTGCTCAGGAGTTTTCGGAATCTCAGCTGTAAAAGGAACAGCAATCCACAGATGTCCCAAGGCAATAACACAGAGATGCTGTAAAATAATCACCACCAGATGTTTCAGACTTCTCAGGATTGACAGCAACTTATAAATAGAATGGATTTCTTCCCAATCTATTTTTGATATTTTTTTACCCAAAACATTTACCCTTCACCCAACTTCTCATACATGAATGAACAGGGACAGGTAGAATTTTATTTGATCTGGACTTAATTTCTATTCTCCAGATGAGTAGGCAGATCCTCTATTTATTCTTCAGATGGCATTCCTCTGAATGCCAATGCAGCCTTCAGTTCATAAGTTAAATCAAGTTTGATGACTTCATGGATATGTCCTTGTTGTTTTCTTGGCCACAGAATGGAGTAATTAGCTTCTGTCTCCTTTCTATTTTATCTTTCCTCTTTCCAATTTCCAGCATAGACTACAATCATAATATTTCATAGTCGTCTTGCATGCAAATACTGTACTAACCAAATGTCACTCTGCTTCACTGCTTGAAATATCTGAAAATCATCTTGTACAACGTTAAGATATATGTATTTTACTGAGAGTCAGTTTGGTATGGTGGTTAAGGCATCAGGCTAGAAACTGGGAGATTGTGAGTTCTAGTTCCACCTTGGGCATGAATGTAGGTGAACTTGGGCCAGTCACTTTCTTTTAGTCCTGGGAAGGAGACAATGGTAAATCTCTTCTGAAAAACTTTGCCAAGAATACTGCAGGAATTGGTCCTAGCAATCTCTGAGAATACGGCATGACTGAATAAAAAAGGGGGGAAAATACTTCATTAGGAAATGTTGGGGAAAACTGTACAAAGCAACTGCAAATCTTCGTATGATACTTCTTAATACAAACATGAATCAGTTTTGGACTGAATAGTCTTTACGTGTACACAAACCAGAAAACTATTACATTTATCTGCTTCTTAAAAATAAAATTTGGACTCAACAAATCAATGCTTTTGAACTGCTTCTGAATGGCAGAAACAATGGCTTGTGGTATAATTAGTCCTCACTTAACAACTGGTATAAGTAGTCCTCACTTAACAACTGGCCGCGATTACAATGGCTTCAGAAAGGATGGTTAATGGCCCATAAAGCACTTCTAGCCATTGTAAAACATTGTGTCCACCCTCTCCCCATGCAGTCGCTTTTCTGGCAGAAAATGGCAAAAAATGCCCATTAGATATGCTCAATTTGTTTATCGTCCACATGATTCCCTTAATGATCATATGATCCACTTAGTGACTGCAATGTCTTATGTACAACCATCATAAAACAATGGTAAAATTGACTGTTGATCCATGGTTACCTATTTAATGACCACTGTGACTTGCAACCAAGCATTTGGCCCCAATTCTGGTTAAGTGAGGACTACCTTTATTCTGTCTAGCACCATGTCTAGCACCATGACACAGATCTTCACTCGTTTTGCTTTGTCCATTCAATGTTGTCTGATTCTTGGAGACTGCTGAATATGCAGCAGATTCTGACCAGTTCTGGAGAACCAGTAGCAGAAATTTTGAGTATGGAGAACCGGCGATAACCTTCCCCTAGGAGTGGGGAGGGAATGGAGATTTTACTGTATCCTTCCCCTGTCACACTCTCCAATCCACACCATGCCCACCAAGCCATGCCCACAGAACTGGTAGTAAAAATGTTTGAATCCCACCACTGAGCAGCATTATTGATTTTTTATTTTTAACTTTTTCCCTTTTACAACATATCCCTGTAGTAATTCTGGCCATCAGATGTGATCCAGAGGTGTCAAGAATTCCATGCCGGGTTAAGATTCTGGAAGTCTCCATATTAAGAGAGCTGGTAGCCCACTTATTACCTTGCTAGAATCATGCACTATGTTGACTTTACTTCCATTGAGGTATTTCTCAAATACAAGCATGTTTCCTTCAACCTACACACTGGCAAGTTTCTATTTTGTAATCAGCTAGAGCAGTGATGGCGAACCTTTTTGGCACCGAGTGCCCAAACCAGAACGTGCATATGCGTGCACACACCGGACTGCCGGAAATCCGAAGACCAGCAGGCAACAGTGCGCATGACCACAGAGAGGGCTCTGCATGCCACCTCTGGCACACATGCCATAGGTTTGTCATCACGGAGCTAGAGGGGAAAAAAAACTGTGTTGCATTTTATTTGTCTCCAAATAAATCCCAGCTTCCTGGTTGTTCTTAGCGAAATGACACATCTAAAGTCTAGCACTGACCGTTTGGACCCTTAACTATGTAACCTGTATAACTGTAAATAAATAGATATTAGAAAAACACACAACTCTCTGTTTAAAACCTAAACAAAATGTGAGAGCTCCCTGATAGTCTTGACCATGTTTCGTCCACAAAATCTTTAATAGAAGGCAAAGATGTTTCAATGTGGAAAAGGGCCTCAATCTAAACTAGGCCTCATTTCAATCTGATGCATCAGGTTACTCTCTCTCTCCCTCCCTCCCTCCCTGATTGGCTTTGCTCTACTTTCCTGATGTGCCTGTGGGCCAATGGATGGATAGATAGAGAGAGAGAGAGAGAGACAGGTAGGTAGGTAGGTAGATAGATATATTGGTAGGTAGGTAGGTAGGTAGGCAGACAGACCTTTTGGATGGATGTATGGATAGGTAGGTAGGTAGGTAAGTAGATAGATATATTGGTAGGTAGGTAGGTAGATATATTGGTAGGTAGGTAGGTAGATATATTGGTAGGTAGGTAGTTATATTGGTAGGTAGGTAGGTAGGCAGGTAGGCAGGCAGGCAGGCAGAAGACAGACAGACAGACAGAGACCTTTTGGATGGATGGATGGATAGATAGGTAGGTAGGTAGATAGATCTATATTGGTAGGTAGATAGGTGGGTGGACAGAAAGACAGGCAGGCAGGTAGGTAGGTAAGTAGGCAGGAAGGGAGGCAGACAGGCCTTTTGGATGGATGGATGGATGGATGGATGGACGGATGGACAGACAGAATGTGACAGCGGCAGCACTTTGGGAAAGTAGAGCAAAGCCAGAGTGACTTTCCCAATGTGCTGCTGCCACTGCATTCGACACCATTGAGCCCCTTGCCCCACTCCGGTGCAACAGTAAATGGGATGAGCCTGCGGTGCCTCGAATGCCCCCCTGCCGCCTCTTAGCACCTCCTTTCAGCAGCCGCTTCCGAGCAGAGCCTGTCCCACCTCCTGTAATCCCCAACATCGCTTCGCACAAACTTCTAGGCCTTGGCCCACCAAGCAAAACCTCCCAACATTCAACTCCACCAAGAACACTCAACATGCCGAAAGGCCCGCCTTACGTAATTCCTGCGACAGAACTATGAGGTGGTGCATGCGCTTTTACCTCGCTTCCTTGGGGAGACCTTCCTTGCAGCCGGCTTGACCCGGCCCATCTGGGGACTTGTTGCGGCTCAGTGTAAGCAGCATTTCCGGGATGGAAAGGGTGAATCCTGCTTGCAGCAAATCTGGCTTCCCCATTGACTTTGCTTATCAGAAAGTTACAAAAGACTCTGGGATACTACAACCATTATAAATATGAGTCAGCTGTCAAGTGTCCAAATTTGGATAATGTGACCCTGAATGCTGCCATGCTCATAAGTGTAAAAAACAGTCATAAGTCACTCTTTTCAGTAGCATTGTAACTTGGAATGGTCACAAAATGTGTTATGGACTAAGCCAACGCAGCGGTACAACCCAAAATAGCTTTACTTTACAGCAGGCTTGTAATCCTACACTTCTCATTGGCCCGCGAATAGCGAGTTGTGATTGGTCGTTTCTGGCCAGTCTGATTGGTTGTTAATGGGCCCCTCTGATTGGATGCTTGTGAAAGTGGTAAACTCAAATCATTGGTTGTTTTGACAGCAGCCAGATCTATAAAAGAGCTGCTGCTGCCCAAGTATTTGCTCTGTTCTTATTTTACAATAAAGAGTTGAAGTCACCGTTCGATGTCTCGTCTCCGTTCCTTGCGCCCATGCTCAGGACTTAACACTGGTGATGAGGATGGGATGCGGAGACGATAGAGCTGACTAAGTACATATCAAACAAGACAGAGCACGTGGCTGAAGAGCGCATGCAACAAACGGCAAGATGACCAGTGGCGCCATACCACCCGCTCCATTCGACCCAGCAACCGAAGACTGAGACTCGTATATAGATCATTTCCAGATGTTCCTAGAGACCAACAATTTAAAAGATGCTACGCCTGGCAAGAAACGAGCGGTGTTCCTGACTCATTGCGGCCCCGCCATTTTCAAAATGGCTAAAGCACTTGCCAAACTGGCAGAAGTGAAGACCATTGATTGGGATAACCTTGCCCCAATCCTCCGGGCCCATTACGCACCCGCAGTACCTACACTGATACGAAGACACGAGTTTTACCAGAGGGACCAACAGAAGAACGAGAGCGTTGGGGATTTCGTAGCCAACCTCTGGAACCTAGGAGGCCTTTGTGGTTTTGCAAACCTCAAGAAAGCCCTAAGAGACCGCATAGTTCTGGGATTAGATGCACCACAAGTGCAGAATAAACTTATGGCGAAAGGAGACATCAGCCTTGCAGAGGTCATCGCCGACGCTTCTGCCGCAGAAGCAGCCAGGAAGTCAGCCGCTCGAATGCGCCGAGCGAACGCACCGCTTTGCCAACTCGCTAACGATAGCCCGCTCACCGCTGAGAAGCACGCTATCACCACCCACCATGAAGACCTCGAGTCATCCTCAGACAGTGAGGAAGAGGAGGTCAACCGGCTCCGCTCGGAACGAGAGCAAAGAAATCAGAGACGTCCACGCCAATGTGCTGGTTGCGGGGCAAACCACCTGCAATCGGACTGCAAATTCCTCGACGCACTCTGCCGTACCTGCGGGAAAAGAGGCCACATCGCGAAAGTCTGCAGAAGTAAGCGAGAGTCCAGTCCCAGCCGAAGGGAGAATAACCTCCGTCGGGAGACAGGCAAACCTCCTGAGAATCGGGACCGCCTGAAACACCAATGGAACAACCACTACTACTATAGAAATCGAGCACCTGCCTCTTCAACGAGATGAGAAGAGGCCCACCAAACCATTATTATCAGCCACCCTTCATCGTTCAATGCAAGAAAGATCCGTGTAAGGGTTACTATTGAGAATCGACCGTGCATGATGGAAGTCGATTCGGGATCATCCCTATCAATGGTATCCTGGAAAACCCTCAAACAGCTGATCCCTGCCATCTGCCACCAGGACCTCAGCACTCAACGGATCATCCTAAAAGGCTACCAGGGAAACAGAATTCCAGTTGTCAGTTCCAGCCACGTCCAAGGATCCTTCAAGGACCGCACCGTGACGCTTCCCCTGACTGTCATCGATCATGACCGACCCAGTTTGTTAGGGTTACAGTGGTTTGCCCCACTCGGGATTGAACTAGCTGGCATACACCAAACCAGAAGTGACGACTGGGAAGAGGCTCTCATCCAGGAATTCCATGACGTGTTCACAGGAACATTAGGCAAATACAAGGGGATCCCTATATCATTTAATCTCAGCCCCGATGTAGCTCCCATTCGGCTTAAGCCTCGTCGGGTGCCTTTTGCCCTAAAGCCGAAGATCGACAAGCAGCTAGATAAACTGATAGCCCAGGGCGTATTGGAACCGATTGACCATGCCTGCTGGGAAACTCCAATAGTAATGCCCATGAAGCCAGATAGTTCGTTAAGAATTTGTGGGGATTACTGGGCCACCCTAAACCATGCTCTTCAACAGAGCGCTTACCCAGTACTGGTGGTCCAACACCTTCTTCATTCCCTGGGTGGCGGAAAAATATTTGCAAAATTGGACTTAGCTCAGGTGTACCAGCAACTCCCTGTAGACGCGACAACTGCAGAAGCCCAGACAATAGTTACACATAGAGACGCCTTCAAGTGCAAAAGACTCCAATTTGGAGTGAGCGTGGCGCCTGGCATTTTCCAAAGTTTAATGGAGAGATTATTACAAGGCATAAAAGGCGTCGTGCCTTATTTTGACGACGTCCTAACAGCTGCCCCCACCGAAGAGTTATTAGTACAACGACTCAGAAAAGTTCTTCAGAAATGTAAAGACGCTGGTCTGAAGGTAAAAAGGGGCAAGTGTCAACTTTGTACAGAGAGAGTGGAGTTCCTGGGATACCTTCTCAACAGACAAGGAATCCACCCCACCAAAAAAAAACTAACCGCAATCAAAAATGCCCTGAGACCTAGGAATAAGACAGACCTCCAAGCCTTCCTGGGACTCATTAACTTTTATAACATCTTCTTGCCCCAGAAGGTGACCGTAGCCGAGCCCCTACATAGACTTCTCAACAAAAAAGCTTCCAGGGTCTGGGGACGGCGTAAAGAAAGAGCATTTCAACAAGTAAAATACCTCTTAACCTCCGATGCTGTATTGATGCAATACAACAAGACTCTACCCTTGACAGCTACCTGTGACGCCTCACCATTTGGAGTGGGAGCCATTTTAAGCCATGTCCTACCAAATGGGAATGAGGCACCTATTGCGTTCTTTTCGAGAACTTTGTCTAAGACCGAAAGAAACTATAGTCAACTTGAGGCTCTCGCTATTGTATCCGCAATTAAACGTTTCCATGAATATGTGTATGGGAGACCCTTTGCCATAATTACAGACCACAAGCCGCTACTTGGTATTTTGGCGGGAAACAAACCAACTTCCCATATCTTATCACCAAGAATGACACGTTGGTCAGAATTTTTAGCTGCCTACGATTACCGATTGCAACACTGCCCGGGGAAAACCATTCCCCACGCTGACGCTTTGAGCCGCTCTCCATTACCAGATGTCATAGAGGACCCAGCTCCAACCTTAGCCGTATTGCAAATCGAAACCCTCAAATCGCCGCCGCTGACCGCTCGAGACATTGCCTTAGAAACAAAAAAAGGACCCTGTTTTGGCACGAGTCCTCAGCTGGGTGGAACGAGGTTGGCCGGTCAGTGCACCCAATGACACATTCAAGCCATTCAGGAATCGACAAACAGAGCTATTCTCCCAAAAAGGCTGCATCGTGTGGGGAGACAGAGTTGTAATCCCGGAGAAATTGCAACATAGGGTATTAAAAATGTTGCACGATGGACATCCAGGCATCGTGCGGATGAACTCATTGGCCAAGCGTTACGCATGGTGACCTGGGTTAGACAAACAGATAGAGACCTGGGCAGCAAAGTGCAGCAAATGCCAGGAGGCTCGTTCTACTCCTCCAAAAACGTTCCCAACTCAGTGGGAAACACCTTGGTCCCGTATCCATATCAATTTTGCGGGACCCACAAGAGGACACACTTTCCTCCTAACAGTGGATGCCTATTCAAACTGGCTCGAAGTCCACAAGATGAAAAGCACCACCACAGAGGCGGTCACTCAAAAAGCTGAATAAGCTATTCACTACCCACGGATTGCCAGATGTCCTGGTCTCCGATAATGGCCCCCAATTCACTGCCCTGCCATTCGAACAGTACCTGGCAGATCGGGGCATCTGCCATGCCTTAACATCTCCAGCTCACCCTGCGGCCAATGGTAGGGCTAAGCGAATGGTTCAATTTGTAAAAAAGACTTTGCACAAAATGGACCACGGCGACATTGATGACAAAATAAACCGGATGTTTCTCCTCCAGCACATAACCCCAAACAGTACCACAAACAGAACCCCAGCTGAACTCCTGATGGGCCGGAAACTTCGCTCGCATCTCGATCACTTCCACCCAAACTACACGCCTGAACAACCCCCAGGATCCAGCAACAAGTGTCAGGCATTCCAGGAAGGTGACCTCGTGTTTGCGAAAAACTTCTCGGGTGACCCATTGTGGGTCCCCGCTACCATAACACAACTTACAGGACCCCGATCCTATCGCCTACAAACTGCAGATGGTAAGATGTGGAAGCGCCACATAGACCAACTCCATTCCAGATTAGCACCTAGTCCTATCTCAGCCCCAGAATCTCTAGCTGGGGGTGGGGAAGGAACGTTGAGGAGGCCGAAGAAGAAATAACAATCGAAACCCAACAATCTACACAACCAACCAGGGGATACTCACCATCAGAAGGAGAACTGAGCCAGGGATTAGCCTTGCCGCGGGACAGCACTGCGATGGAAACAGATCCAGGGAACCCGGAAGACAGCACTGGCATAAGCAGAGAAAGCAGCCCAGGGCCATTCAAAGGAACAGTGGGACCGTTTTCACCATCCAACCCAGCTAGCAGCCCACCGGAACCAGAGCCAGGACAGAAACCGGTGGAATAGCGCAGGTCAAGCAGAAAGGTGAAGCAACCTGCCTATTTACGAGAATACGTCACCCCACCCCTCAGACAGAACCTAGGGGGGAGGGGTGTTATGGACTAAGCCAACGCAGCGGTACAACCCTAAATAGCTTTACTTTACAGCAGGCTTGTAATCCTGCACTTCTCATTGGCCCGCGAATAGTCGTTTCTGGCCAGTCTGATTGGTCTGATTGGACGTTTGTGAAAGCGGTAAACTCAAATCATTGGTTGTTTTGACAGCAGCCAGCTCTATAAAAGAGCTGCTGCTGCCCAAGTATTTGCTCTGTTCTTATTTTACAATAAAGAGTTGAAGTCACCGTTCGATGTCTCGTCTCCGTTCCTTGCGCCCATGCTCAGGACTTAACAAAATGAACTGTTGCAAATTGCATATCCAATTACCCATATATCTAACTTGGTTTCAAGAACTTTCAATAGTTTCTCTCTGCCTTCCTCTGTTTACAGAATCATTAGTCCACCCTTTGGAGGCTTCAATTATGTTGAAGGCATCAAGTTAAAAAAAAGATTTTCAGTGGGCAAGGAATTTCAGATATAATGTGATGAGAAAATGAGAAAATATGTGGGGAAAATATGTGGACAATGAGAAAATATGTGGGGTTTCCGGTTCCGCGTGGCTTTGGTGGCAGCAGGAATTTGCAACTGTTCGCGATTCCTGCTGCGCTTCCTGCTGAGGTGCCCCCAATCCAAATGGGTCAGGGGGATATGGCTGCCCTGTAGAGGCAGCCGAAGAGAGAGCGGAACCAGACAGGGGGTTGGGGGTGTTGCAGACCCCCTCCTTGTCTGGAAAAACCCCTTTTTCCCGAGGTGGTGGAGTGGCGGTCAGTAATGGCCGCCACGAAGAAGCCTGCAACCGGGTAAGATTGTGCTGGAGAAAGCAAGAAAAGTGAAAGTGCTGGCTGAGCCGGGTGAATCAACATATCTTAAACTCTCTGGAACTGAATTGTTTGAATTGCTGGAGGATACATTGTATCCCTAAGAAGATTGGAAAGCGGCGGAGAAAGCTGTTAAAGGGAAACTTTCTTTTTCTTCACTCTCCCACCCCATAGAAACAGCAGATGAAAATTTGAAATTTATTTGGACACTGACGGTGAATTATTTTGAAAGTTAAAGCCAAGGGATAAAAGACTCTTTGGACATTGGACTTAATAATTTAAGAAATCGGAAAACCCTTATTGGAGGTATGGATTTCTGATCATTTAAAAAAAAAAAATTGCTGTTTTAAGTGGGAAGGGAGAGGAAAAAAATTGGAGCAGAAGCTGAAAAAGGAGGAGATTGCCTAGAATCCTAAAGAAAGATATATGGTAATTGGACCTCTGATTAAACAGTAGCCCCAGAAAGAGAAGTAGAAGAAGGAAAAAAATAAGTATTAATTTTTGGAACTTTTTTTGAATTATTCTTGATTAAAAATACTTGGGTGGTTGTTTTGGGAAAAGTTTCTCTTTTTATGATGGCATCGCTTGTGGGTGAACTGAAGACTGAATATCAAAAATATAAAAAGGAAGAACAAGATGGAAAAGATACTTTGGGCACTTTATTTCAATTTTTAGAAATGGCGTTATGTACTTATGAAAAGTTGATTACACAGCAGAATGACTGGGACAAAGAAGAAGAGGAAGAAGAAGCCATCTTTGATGAACAATGGGTTTTTTCCAGGAAGGAGGAGAAAGAGGATAAGAAAAGGGGGATTTTAAGGTTTGAAAAAACAACCAAAAAAGAGAAAAATGAGAGGAAAGGTGGATGCAAGGTTAGAAAGCAAAGGAAAGGGAGTAAGAAAAGGGAGGAGGAGAGAGAAAGGGGTAAAAAGGGCAAGGAGAAGAATAAGCAAGAGAGAAAGGGGGGGAGGAGAAGCCTCAATGGTGGGAAACAAGATTTAAAGAAAAAAAGCTTATTTAGAGACAATGGGTGAATCTAATTGAAAAAAAAAGGGGGGGATTCTGGAAGGTACATAAGATTGTGTTTTTATATGTGTATGCTTAAGATACAAATGAGTATTAATATATACGATTAGTGTTTTTTTTTTAATGATATGGATAGTGGTTATATAGGATTTTTTTTAGTTATTGCTGTGTTTTTACCTTTCTTATAAAATTTATTGTGTAATTTTGGAATGTACTAAACAGAATCCCAAGATAAATTAAGTGTTATATGAAGTAATCTTAAGTTAGGGCAATGAGTTAAAGGCATCACTCCAATTAGTGTATAGGAGAAGTATATTAAAAGAAAAAAGATGAATGGATAGCTGGAAATGGAACAGACAAAGAATGATATTGAAAATGGTAATAAGATATGGAAGGATATATAAAGTGAATATGATGTTTGAATTTTGTCTGTGTGAAGAGTTTCAACCCGGGATCAAGGAGCCTTCAGAAACGATGTTTTAGGGTTGTTGTTTTTTTTCCTATGTTCTGTGTTTTGTATGTTTATGAAAGGCAATAAAATTTTAATTAGCAAGAAATATAATTTGGATAATTAGAATGAAAAGGAGAAGCTATATTACAATTTGCAATTATTTTGTACGTTCTATTGGTTTTCTTCTTCAATTATTTTTTTTAGAAAAGAATTTTCAAGCTGTTATGCCTTGATTGTTTGTGTACTGTTTTTGTAAAATTAATAAAATTTGTTATAAAAAAAACCAATGAGAAAATATGTGGATGAAGGATTTAAATTTACATTAAATTATAATCTAAAAGAAAATTTCTATAGGATGATGTATCGCTGGTATTTAACACCAGATAAGTTATCTAGGATGTATAAAGGTATGTCAAATAAATGCTGGTCAAGTAAAAGCAAAGAAGGGACATTTTTTATCATCTATAGTGGACGTGTGATAAAGTAAAAAAATATTTGGAGTATGATTCATATTTTAATACTGAAAATTTTGAAAATGGAGATAAAAATGAAGCAGACCTTTTCCTTTTGGGCCTAATGGAAAAAGAAATGGAGAAAAAATGTGGAACTTTGTTAGTATATATGTTGACAGCAGCAAGACTGGTATGCATAAAAATGGAAGGATATTTTGATTTCTACTGTGGAAGAACGGTAGTAGAAGTTGATGGAATTGGCTGAAATGGCAACACTCACTACTTTGATTAGAGAAAAGAACATAAATACTTTTTTTTCCCACATGGAGACCGCTTCTGAACTTTGTGCTTGATGTGGAAAAGAATGAAACTCTGACTTTGGGTTTTATAGATTAGACTGATAGATCTTTATAGAAATGGCTTGTTCATACTATTGTGGGAAAGCAAAAAGTTGTGGTTTGATGTTAATGTCTTTTTTTACTGTAACAGGGAGAGTCAGAAGTCAATGCTTTTTTTTTTCTTCCACTCCCCATCTTTCCTCACTTCTCTTCTCCCTTTCCCCTCCTTCCCTCACTGCTATTCTATTTATTTTTGTATTTTGTAATACTCTATAACTCAATTAAAAAATGCTTACACTAGGGGGAAAATAGATTTTCACACACATATAAGATAATCTTTATTGCCACTTTTTTCTGTGAACACACTGACATACCTTAAAAATAAAATGTTGATGGATTACATTGGCTTTTTTGACTGCTGCTGCACACTGCTGGCTCATATTTTAGCTGGTTGTGCACTAAGACTCCAAGATTGAAAATATCTATAAGAACACCAAGCCAACTCATCCACACACTCCCTAAAAACACACCCAGGGATATTATCTGGGCCTGCAGCTTTCTGAATGTTAGCTTTCCGCAATGTCCTCCGGACTGAGGTAACACCAAAACTAAGCTTTCCTTGCAAGAGTGCTAGTTGATGTCTCGAATCTTCCAAATAATGCGTTCGGCTTATTTAAAAATTCCTTGTTCTCCTGGCTACACATAGCTGATATTGTGATGACAAAGGGCGTGACACAAAAATAACAAAGTCAAATAAGTAGAATAAATTCTCTTTAATGCTCCAACTTGGCCTCAGTGTCCAATTATCTTCGGCTGGATAACAAGCTCTTCAAAAAACAGTCTACAAAGGCCAGAAATACAGTCCGAACCAAAAATAATTAGAAATTTAAAAAACAACACAAACCACATTGAAGTAATTAACACGGTAGGCCAGAATGATAAATTGCAGACTTTCAAAGGATAACGCAGCACCCACAGTTGGGATGATGCCAAAACCCAGATAAGCCTCGATCAAGATAATGCACGCTTTGCTTCCAGCAAGGAGCCCGTATGCAAAAGCCCCACTTATATCCTGTTCTCCCAGCTGCAACTAATGAAAGGGATCAGGGCCTTTTTTACTCTCGTTGTTCCCTTCTCCATTCCTCCTTGCGTGCCCTAGGATGAAGAGGGGATGGCCCTGGGTCTTCCTCTGAATGCTCATCCGGACCCTTCCCCCGTTAATTCCACAGCCACTGGAGCCACACTCCCATTCCCTGTCAACTGTTCCACCTCTCCCTCAGAATCAGACTCCAATAAGGGCATGACAGGTGTTTGTAGGGTCCTGAAAAAGATTCTGAACTTTCTGACAATGGGCTTGGTTTGCTGTTTTATGGCGCTTTTCCAATTGATTCTAGCTGTTCTGAGCATCAGCATATCACCGGATTTAAAAGCCACACTCCATGCTTTCAATATCTTGCAAACCTCATGTGTCATCCATGGTTTTTCATTAACATGCACACACACACACCTATTTTTGTACATGACTCACTTCCAGTCTAATATGGTAAGGCAGCACTTGGAAAGGAACTTAATGAGATAAAGGAGTACATTATATCACGGCCTCAAAGCAAGTCCATCTACTCAAGAGTCTGGCAGCTGATAATCATGGAAGAAAGATATTTTCCAAGATCAAGTAGGCTTCCATTTCCATTTTTTGATTTATGGCTACAGTCCTAGACAAGTCCTTGATTTATGAGCACAACTTAGGTCTGGGACTTCCATTGCTAAGCATTGTGGTCATTAAGGGAGTTGTGCCTGATTTACAATTTATTTATTTATTTTTGCCTTGGCAGTTAAATAAATCCGTCTTCTCTTGTTGACTATCGTCAGAAGCCCCAGGGGAGGTTGCAAATGACAACCATATATACCTGAGATATATGTTATAAGTGCATCACAGTTGCCAAGCACCCAAATGTTGAGGGCATGACTGTGGGGATGCTGTGATAGTCACAAATGCGAGGACTGGGTGAGATTTCTCTCTAAAATAGCTGCTGAAGGGTAAGGGACTTTCTCTTATCCACCATCTGCTATGTTTGCTGCCAGAGCTGGTTCTTTGGCAGTCCTGTACCCTGGATTTGAATGGGGGCACTTAGGAAATGACCCTGCTGAGTTTTGTTCAGTTCTGCTACTGAACAAACTCCACATTGGTGACAGGAAGGGCATCCGGCCAGTAATCACTCAGTTCCATTCGGTTGCCCGGACTCCATCCCTCAAGAGATTATGGGGTCATTAAAAGAGGATGATGACGACTTAGGAAATAAGCCAAGATGACTTTTGGATGGCTGTAGGAGCAGCTGTAAAATTAAATGGTCTTTTCAACATCTCTTCCTACCAGCATGATATTTTTGTAAGCAAGCCTTAGGAATTTTTAACTTCATTTTTTTAAAAAAATGTTTTTGTTCTTTGTCTTTAAATGTTAATTGGCTGGCTAGATGCTGATTTATTTCAACCCCCCCCCCCTTGGACTCTATCTGTTTTTTTCTGCTTTCTCTCTTTGATTTATTTTTTTATCAACATCTGCTTTTCCATATGGAAATATAGCACTTGCCTCTGGATGGTGAAAGTGTTTATATTTGAATATACACTGCTCAAAAAAATAAAGGGAACACTTAAACAACACAATGTAACTCCAAGTCAATCACACTTCTGTGAAATCAAACTGTCCACTTAGGTAGCAACACTGATTGACAATCAATTTCACATGCTGTTGTGCAAATGGAATAGACAACAGGTGGAAAGCAGAGGCAGTTAGCAAGACATCCCCAATAAAGGGGTGGTTCTGCAGGGGGTGACCACAGACCACTTCTCAGTTCCTATGCTTTCTGGCTGATGGTTTGGTCACTTTTGAATGCTGGTGGTGCTTTCACTCTAGTGGTAGCATGAGACGGAGTCTACAACCCACACAAGTGGCTCAGGTAATGCAGCTCATCCAAGATGGCACATCAATGCGAGCTGTGGCAAGAAGGTTTGCTGTGTCTGTCAGCGTAGCGTCCAGAACATGGAGGTGCCACCAGGAGACAGGCCAGTACATCAGGAGATGTGAAGAAGGCCGTAGGAGGGCAACAACTCAGCATCAGGACCGCTACCTCTGCCTTTGTGCAAGGAGGGACAGGAGGAGCACTGCCAGAGCCCTGCAAAATGACCTCCAGCGGGCCACAAATGTGCATGTGGCTGCTCAAACGGTCAGAAACAGACTCCATGAGGGTGGTATGAGAGCCCGACATCCACAGGTGGGGGTTGTGCTTACAGCCCAACACCATGCAGGACATTTGGCATTTGTCAGAGAACACCAAGATTGGCAAATTCGCCACTGGCACCCTGTGCTCTTCACAGATGAAAGCAGGTTCACACTGAGCACATGTGACAGACGTGACAGGGTCTGGAGACGCCATGGAGAACGTTCTGCTGCCTGCACCATCCTCCAGCATGACTGGTTTGGCAGTGGGTCAGTAATGGTGTGGGGTGGCATTTCTTTAGGCCACACAGCCCTCCATGTGCTCGCCAGAGGTAGCCAGACTGCCATTAGGTACCGAGATGAGATCCTCAGACCCCTTATGAGACTATATGCTGGTGCAGTTGGCCCTATGTTCCTCCTAATGCAAGACAATGCTAGACCTCATGTGGCTGGAGTGTGTCAGCAGTTCCTGCAAGATGAAGGCATTGATCCTATGGACTGGCCCACCTGCTTCCCAGACCTGAATCCAATTGAACACATCTGGGACATCATGTCTCGCTCCATTTACCAACGCCATGTTGCACCACAGACTTTCCAGGAGTTGGGGGATGCTTTTGTCCAGGTGTGAGAGGAGATCCCTCAGGAGACCATCCGCCACCTCATCAGGAGCATGCCCAGGCGTTGTAGGGAGGCCACACACACTACTGAGCCTCATTTTGACTTGTTTTAAGGACATTACATCAAAGTTAGATCAGCCTGTAGTGTTTTTTTCCACTTTAATTTTGAGTGTAACTCTGAATCCAGACCTCCATGGGTTGCCAAATTTGATTTCCATTGATAATGAACGAAGTATTTAATAAGAATATTTCATTCATTCAGATCTAGGATGTCTTATTTTTGTGTTCCCTTTATTTTTTTGAGCAGTGTAAATTTGAATATATTTGAATTATATATTATTGAATTATATATTCAGTACAGGGAATCTGTATTTTATTAACCTGCATTAAGTTTTTGGATCAAAATTGTCGTGTCCGCAAAAGAAGCCAGGAGTCGGTGACTACGTTTCAAGCTCTTTATTTAACAGTTGTGAACCGAACCGGCGAAAAGGAAAAAGCCCGCGGCTTTTATTCTTTTCGCTGCGGCGGCCGCGGCCAATGGCAGTGATTCAAGTCTCCCGCTCTTGGAGTGAGCCAATCGCGGGAGACTTCAAACGGGCCAATCGGCGCGGCTCGCCTGGCCAATCAGAAATCCCCGCGCTTTAGCCAATCAAAGCGCGGGGATTTCGAGTATGTAAATTAAGGACAGAACACCCCTCCCCTCTTGGTATAGTCCTTACGTTGCGTAGTCACGTAGGTAGGCGGGGCTCCGTCTAGTCCTACTTGACCTGCGCAACTCAGTTGCAAGCTGGATTTCGTCCGGAGCGGTCATGTTTTTGGCTGCTCCCTCTTCTGTGCGAACCGGTTGGATGATCGGGCCGGTTCCTTCTCCGTGGCTCCCACCTGGGCCTTCCGGGTTGGTTGAGCTACGGGTTTCACCGCTCCCGCTTGGTTTCTCCGAGTTGGTTGAGCTGGCTAGGTGGTTCTTCTCTGGTGGGGGATCGCGATGGCTGCGCTCCGGTAAGTACTGCTGGTTTATTTTTTCTTGCGTTTGCTTATTCGGGTATTCCCTCCCCCCTTGGTTCGTGTTTTGGGGGTTGAGTTCTGTTGCTGTTCGTGACCTGAGCTGGTCAATGTGCCGTTTCCAGGCTCGCCCATCTGTGGTTTGGAGCCGGTATGATCGTGGGCCTGTGATCTGGGTGATGACGGCTGGGATCCATAGGGGGTCCCCCGTCAGGTTTTTCGCGTACACTAAGTCGCCGGGTGCGAATGTTCGGTATTTTGTACTTGAGTCTGGGGGCCGCTCCGGGTTATATGTTGGGTGTAACCTGTCGAGTGGGGACCTCAGCTTCCTACCCATTAGTAACTCGGCTGGGCTTTTGTTGGTAGTGGTGTTCGGGGTGATGTGTTGTATAAAGAGGAGTTTATTTATTTTGTCGTTGATCTCCCCGTGGTCCATTTTCCGGATGGTTTTTTTGGTAAATTGAACCATCCGTTCCGCCCTACCGTTCGCCGCCGGATGCGCCGGTGCTGTTAATGCGTGGCGGATGCCCCTCTCCGCCAGGAATCTCTCGAAGTCGAGGGAGGTAAATTGGGGCCCGTTGTCGGAGACGACGACGTCTGGGAGGCCGTGTGTTGCAAAGAGTTTGCAAAGTTCTTTGATGACGGCCTCCGTGGTAGTAGATTTCATGTCGCTTACCTCCAACCAGTTGGAGTAAGCGTCAACTGTTATTTGAAAGGTATGCCCATTCGTGGGACCGGCAAAGTCTAAATGGATTCTGGACCAGGGCCCCCTTGGTGTTTCCCACTCCAGGATGGGTGCTGCGGGTGGGCTTGGTCTGGTCTCCTGGCATCGTTGGCACCTAGCTACCCATGCCTCTATCTGCTTGTCCATTCCTGGCCACCAAGCGTAACTCCTGGCCAGGGCTTTAGTTCTGACGATGCCAGGATGCCCCTCATGCAACATCTCTAAGACCTTCCCTTGCAACCTGTCCGGGATGACCACCCTGTCACCCCATAAAATACACCCCTTAAGCAGCGAGAGTTCAGTCTGGCGGTTTCTGAATGTCTTAACGGATTCGTCCTTGTCCCTTTCAGGCCAACCTTTTTCCACCCAATGTAAAATTCGCGCCAGACGCCTGTCCTTAATAGTTTCCCGGGCAATGTCTGACGCGGTAATGGGTAGGTTGGGCAGGTTCTCGATGTTAAGGGTGTTTGTCGTTGGTGCTGGGTCAGGATCAGAGTCTGGTAAAGGCGAGCGGCTTAAAGCGTCCGCGTGCGAAATTTTCTTACCCGGCTTGTGTAGCAGTTCGTAGCTGTAGGCTGCCAGGAACTCGGACCACCTTGTCATCCGGGGCGATAAAATGTTTGGGGTGGCTCGATTTCCTGCAAGGATGCCCAGCAACGGCTTATGGTCTGTCACAATGGTAAAGGGGCGGCCGTAAAGGTATTCGTGGAATCGCTTAACGGCGGCAACTATAGCCAATGCTTCTTTGTCCAGCTGGCTATAGTTCCGCTCCGGTTTAGTTAGAGTCCTGGAAAAGAAAGCGATGGGTGCTTCTCTTTTGTCAGGGAGGGTATGGCTGAGGACAGTGCCGACGCCGAAAGGTGATGCGTCGCAAGTGACGGCCAAGGGCAAGGTTTCGCTGAATTGGATCAGGACGGCGTCGGAGGTGAGGAGGTCTTTGGTTTTTTGGAAGGCGGCTTGTTCCCGTCTCCCCCAAGTCCAGGTTGCCGCCTTATCCAGGAGCCTATGCAAAGGCTCCGCCGCCGTAGCCTTTTGGGGTAGGAAAACATTATAAAAATTCAGCAACCCCAAGAAAGCCTGTAGTTCCGTCTTAGACCTAGGGGTGGGGGCCTCTTTGATAGCTTTCACTTTTTTAATTGTAGGGTGAATGCCATGCCGGTCTAGAAGGTAGCCCAAGAATTCCACTCGCTCTGTGCATAGTTGGCATTTTTCCCGTTTTACTTTAAGTCCCGTTACTTTAAATTTTGTTAAGACCTCCCTGAGTCGGTTTTCTAATTCGGCTTCGTTTGGCGCCACCACTAATACGTCATCAAAATAGGGCACCATCCCCTTGATGCCCTGCAGTAAACGTTCCATCAGGCTCTGAAAGATGCCTGGTGCCACGCTGACTCTGAACTGGAGTCAGTTGCACTTGAAGGCCCCCTGATGGGTAACGATGGTCTGGGCTTCCGCTGTTTTTTCGTCGACCGGCAACTGTTGATATGCTTGGGCGAGATCGAGCTTGGCAAAGACCCTGCCCCCTCCCAGTGAGTGCAGTAGGTGTTGCACGATTGGGACAGGGTAGGCGCTTTTTTGCAACGCGCCATTTAGGGTGGCCTTATAGTCCCCACAAATTCTCACGGACACGTCTGGTTTGACTGGGGTCACTATAGGGGTCTCCCATCGGGCATGGTCTATCGGCTGCAGCACCCCCTGTTTGACGAGCTTGTCAATCTGCTCGTCAATCTTAGGTTTTAGGGCGAATGGCACCCGCCTAGGTTTTAGTCGCTTGGGGGGGACGCTAGGGTCTAGATCAAAAGAGATAAGGGGCCCCTGGTACTTGCCCAGGCTTCCGTCGAAGACCTCCTGGAACTCCTGGGCTAGCCGCTGTTCCCAGCCGTCGTCGGCGACGTGGTTGACTCCTGTTAGCGCGATGTCGAGCGGGGCGAACCATTGTAAGCCCAGCAGGCTTGGGCGGTCGCAATCGACGATTGTGAGTGGGAGTTGTTCGGTGCGGCCCTTGTAAGTTACATTAAAGTTCTTGGTGCCCACTACCGGGACGCGGTTTCCCTGGTAGTCTTTTATAATAAGTCTTTGGGCGTTTATGTTCCTCTTATGGAGGGTGGGCACTAACCGTTTTATCTCGTGCCATGCAATCATGGAGAGGTAGGATCCGGAGTCCACCTCCATCTTGCATGGTTGGCCTTCAATGTGGACTTCTATGTGTACCTTTCTGGCGCCATCGGAGATGGCGTGGCCGATGGTTACCGTCTGGTGGGTATCTTCCTTGCGCCGACTGTCGCCGCCTCTTGAGGGTCGCTGGATTCGGTCCCACCGGCCGGCCGGTTGGCGATCTCTGGTCCTGGGCGGTGGGCTTTCCCTCTTACAATCGTGTTGGTCCCATCTGGGTGGGCTGCGAGTCTTCTTTTGGCGGCAAACCTGAGCGATGTGTCCCCTTTTTTCACAATGCCTACAGATAGAGTCAAAAAATCGGCATTCTGATCTGGGGTGGTCGCCGCCGCATCCGGCACAGTTGGTCCTCGACCTACGACCTCTTCGGTTCCGTTGGTCGCCGCGCCCCGTCTGCACGCGATGTATGTCCTCCTCGTCTTCTGACGTGCTGGATGCAGACCGGAATTCTCCGTAGTGTGCGGTTGATTCGTTTTTTGAGTCGGCCGACCTTGCCGGGTTGTTGTTTCCGCCCTTCGCGTCTGATTTTCGCATGCTGTCAGCGGAAGTGCGGGTTGCTTCTGCGGCTTCGGCTGCGGTGAGGGCGTCTGCTAGGCTGATGTCGCCCTTAGCCATAAGCTGGCTCTGGAGTGCAGGGTCCCATAGGCCGAGTACGAATCGGTCTCTTAGGAGGCTGTTCAGACCTTCAAATTCGCAGAGTCCTCCGAGGCGCCGCAGCTCGGCGACGAAATCGCTCAGTTTTTCGCCCGGTTTCTGGTCGCGCCGGTAAAATTCATTGCGCCGGATCAGGATGGGGACCTCGGGGGCGTAATGGCGCCGCAGGATAGGTTCGAGGACGTCCCAGTCCATGGCGGTTGCGTCGGCTGGCTTGGCCAATGCTTTGGCCATCTGGAAAACCTCGGTTCCACAATGGGTGAGGAAAACGGCGCGTTTTAGTGGGCCCGGGGCGTCCTTCATTCCGGTGCACTCGAGGTACATGCGGAAACGGTCTGAGAACGATTCCCAGTCCTCGGTGGCGGGGTTGAAGGGGGCGGGCGGTGCTATTTTCGCCATTTCGGTGCTGAAACTGGCTCTTGTTGGACACGGGGTTCGGTTCAAGGTCGAGATCCCACCCTCGTCGCCAGTGTCGTGTCCGCAAAAAGACGCCAGGAGTCGGTGACTACGTTTCAAGCTCTTTATTTAACAGTTGTGAACCGAACCGGCGAAAAGGAAAAAGCCCGCGGCTTTTATCCTTTTCGCTGCGGCGGCCGCGGCCAATGGCAGTGATTCAAGTCTCCCGCTCTTGGAGTGAGCCAATCGCGGGAGACTTCAAACGGGCCAATCGGCGCGGCTCGCCTGGCCAATCAGAAATCCCCGCGCTTTAGCCAATCAAAGCGCGGGGATTTCGAGTATGTAAATTAAGGACAGAACAAAAATAGTCAGAATATATTTTCTGTGTTCTTTTGTTTATTTCTTGCTTTACTTACCTACTTCATTGAGCAACAACATATTGAATTACAGAGAGAAGGAGGAGGCTGACACTCAGGGTATGTGTGTGTGATAAGAGACTGTTTAGCAACATGCAGTCTTTAGCTGAATTTTTTCTAAAAGGTTTGATGAACTCATAAAGACCGTGGAAAACATTCTGAAGAAACTGAATCTGAATACTTTAAACCTACAAAAGGAACTTGTTTTGAAAGCAGTAGATTAGTTGGAAAGAAATATGAACTCAGAAATAACACAGACTACAGAAAATATTCAGAGTCAATATGAATGTGATTTCTCAGAAATAAATGGCTGGGAAGAAACATGGATTCAGAAATAACAGAGTCAACTTCATGCAAACTTTTATACTTCAATATATTTTATTATTATTGTTTTTCCTGTTAACTATTTTGTTATCAATATGGTATATAGATGACTGGCTAACAAACTACAGATTTAGTAGTTTAAAATTCTTTTGGCCACTTTCCCAAGAGGTGGGAAAGTAACATTGTTCTATTATATTAATCAGCATTCAACTGGGGAAGATATTATGTGTCTTTTTTAAAGATCCTTTTTCTTTTTCATGTATGTTGTGTTTTTTCTACTTTTGTCCTCTTTAAAAAATATTTTGGTATTTTGTATTTTAACTTTCTTTGAATAAATATTATACAGGATAAATGAAAAGACTGGTCATAAGACTTTTTTCAGTACTGTCGTAACTTCAAATGACCATTAAATGAATGATCATAAGTCAAGGACTACCTGTAAGCTCTTAACATGTTCCCCACATGAAAGAAATAAATGAACAAGGATCTAGAACTTGTCATATTGTTGTGGAACAGGCTAGGTTGAATTCACATTACACAGACTCCATCCAAAATCATTTCTCAAAATTATGAGCTTAAAAAGTCTTAATCAAAGCAAATGTTTGGAGCATCAGCTGTTAGTCCCTTCCCCCCCCCCCTAAAAAAACCCCAAGAAAGTCATGTGGCAATTCTTCCAAGTAGATTTCTTTATTGTTCCATACCTACAGACAGAATCTTGCTAAACTGAAACACTCTGCTATCTTCACCGTGCACAATCTGAGAACTATTAAAGATGAGCTGTCTCTCTCACAAACTTTTTGAACTGAGATGCCTCTTATTCATTTGGAATGCGCCCCGTCCCTCCTGGGAATCATTTCTTCATTGGAAGAAATATAATATATTTCGTGAAGGGCTGGATTCACACCAGGCTACTTTCTGCAATAGTTAAGATCGCAATCTCACAGCAGGACAACTTTTGTAACTATTTGATACACTTTCAAAAAATTGGAGCTTCGTATCACATGCTGTGCCAAGTGATCATCATATATCTCCCATAAAGCATCACAAAAGTGCTGTAATTCTTGGGAATCTCAAGGAAATTTATTAACGTTCATCTTGGAACAAATAGGTTGCCAGTACTTAAACAGCAGCTATTTTGGCCTCTAGCTCTTCTTTCTCTGAATGCCACCTCATCCTCCTTTCTGCCAGGAAGATTCATCAGAACTGGTAATGCACACCTTCGGATGAAAAATGACAGTCCTGAAAAGAGATAATTAGGGACTAATTGTTATTTTATAGGCGCAGCAGTTATAAAGCATTTGCAAATTTCTTGCCAATGTAAAAGGCAGATTTCTTGATTTTGTGACATCTTTCATATGCCTTAGATTACAACTCTCACTGTCTCCAGCCAGTGAGCTTGTGCTGGATGGCAAAATAGCTGCTGTGGTCCAATAGTTGGAAAATACTAGGCCTGAGAATGCTCCAGCTGCACTGCATATGAACAGAAGTCACTTTGTGTATGCTCACTGGATCAATAATGGGCGCTTAATGATGGTTGCTCTCACTCACTATATAGACAATCCTGCCTTCTAATATTTTTTTTAGATAAAACACATGTGTGTTTGTCATGATTGGTTACATGGTTAGAACCTTTTCACCACAAGGCAAATTCTCAGTTAAGAATGTCTTTTCATGTGAAATCTATCCAAATATATCATACCTGCTCCCTATTAAAAAAAACCCACGGTTTTTTTAAAAATACACTTTCTGTTCAATGGCAACTTCTGATTCCTTGTCTTTGCATCCTTCCTTTCCCTTCCCTTCCCTCCTTCCCTCCCTTACTTATAACTTACCCCAATCCAAAAAATGTTCAATATTAGCAAAAAGAAATCAAAACAAAAGAATAATGGAAGCAAATTAGAACAACACAAAACAACAACAACCATGATCACAACAAGCTAATATATCACTCCTTTGGCAAATTAATTTTTCTGGATCATTTACCAAAGAAAATATATCTAAAAATAATAAGATAACCCGTCAGGAAGGAGATAGCTAATGCAATATGTAGACTTCTCATTTTTCAAGACCTGCCCCCAGCCCATTTTGTACATGATATGACTGAGGGCCACACCTACTATTCCAAACAAGGTATTATACCTTCAAAATGACATTTGTGAATTAAAAATAAGCTATATTTCAAGTCCTTCAGAAGCTATAAAAGGGAGATTGATGTTTTCAGTGCATTAGACAGTCAACTCAAGCCACAATGGTGAGAATACAAAGTCACTTCCTGCTTGCATTATGGATTAAGCTTGCTCTGAATGCCTATGTGAGGACACAAGGTAAGACTTTCATATTTCATGGATCCATTATTCCTAGGTTATATTAATGCTTCTGTAAATAGCATGGGTTAGTTGAAATTCGGGATCATTTGGAGATCAACTTTGGATGGGATGATGCCTTGGCCAGCATCTAGTCTGGCTTGGGGAAGATGTTGAGAAAGGAAAGACAAGGACTCATCCTAAATAAGTCCTGCAGTCACCGCCTTGTTTTGTGTGATGGTTCAGATCTCCAACTGAAAGAATCAGGTTGGAGGTTGTGGGGAACATCTCACAACCTCCTTGAAGTAGTTGTCACCAGGCTCCACGGCTGGGATGCAACCTGACTCGGTAAATGGTATCTTTGTGTATTTAATGGGGAGAGGGGAACCAAAGCCACTCAGGATAATACAGGCAATCCTCACTTAATGACCACCATTGGGATCAGCAACTTCATTGCTAAGTTTCACAGTCATTAAGTAAGATGTCACATGACAGTGGCTTGGGATTTGAACTTCTGGTTTCTCCATTCGTTCTGCTTGTCAGAAGCCAAGCTAGGAAGTGTGCAAAAGATGATCATATAACTGCAAGGATTCTGCAATGGTCACTTCTGCATAGATTAGTCTTAAAGTTACTGTTTCAGCATTGGTGTCACTTTCAGCAGACATAATACAGGGCAGTTTTAAATTTAGGATTATTGGTAAATCTAACAAATCAGTAAACTTTAATAATGGGATTTTAAAACTTGAAAGAAAGAAGTTACAGGCTCGACTTACAACTATTTTAGCAACTGTTCAAAGTTACAATGGCACTCAGAAAAGTGACTTATGACCGTTTTTAACACTGACAACTGTTGCAGCATCCCCATGGTTACATAACCAGCATTTGGATGCTTGGCAACTGGTTCATATTTATGACGGCCGCTGTGTCCTGGGGTCACATGATCAGCTTTTGTGACCTTCTGACAAACAAAATCAATGGGGAAGACAGATTCACTTAACAACCATCTAACTAACTTAACTGCTGTGATTCACTAAACAACGGTGACAAGAAAGGCCATAAAATGGGAAAACTCATTTAATAAATATCTCCCTTAGCGACATCAATTTTGGGTTCAATTGTAATCGTAAGTCGAGAACTCCCTGTATGTTTCTTTCAAAAAGAAAAAGAAGAAAAAATCTAATGAGGTCAATTTTATTGTATCCTATCTGATACTGGAAAAAAAATAACTCCACATCATTATTCAAATCAGGAGAGAAAAAGTACCAAATACAAAATAATATATTTCACTCAGGGTTGAACTGTGGGTCTGTGATGCTCCCTGGAGCTTGGTTATTTACTTGCAGATGTTTCATTACCCAGCTAGGTAACATCTTCAGTTCTGGAAGGAAATGGGGTTTGCAAACCCCACTCCTTTCTAGCACTGTTGCTATTATCTAGTTGGGTAATGTTGGGAAATACACAACTCCCTTCTAGCACTGATGGTGTTACCTGGTTTGGTAATGAAAGGTCTTCAAGGGAACAACCAAGCTCAAAGACCACCCCACATCCCACAGAGAAAAAAATAATAATGTATACATATTTTCCTAACAAGTAGAAATGCTGGCTCATCTGGCTACTTATACAAATTAAAGGTAAACGTAAAAGTTCCCCTCGCACATATGTGCTAGTTGTTTCCGGCTCTAGAGGGCATTCCTCATCACCATTACAAAGTCAGCGCTGTCTGAAGACATCTCCGTGGTCATGTGGTCAGCATGACTAAATGCCGAAGGCGCACGGAACGCTGTTACCTTCCCACCAAAGTGATCTCTATTTTTCTACTTGTATTTTTACATGCTTTCGAACTGCTAGGTTGGCAGATGCTGGGCCAAGCAATGGGAGCTCACTCCATTATGCGGTGCTAGGGATTCGAACCGCCGAACTGCCAACCTTTCTGATTGACAAGCTCAGCGTCTTAGCCCCTGAGCCACCATGTCCCTTTTCAATTCTTTAACATATTGTATTTCTTTATGTCAAGCATTTGAAAAGTTTGTCACTGACATCTGCGCTGCTCTGAAGTTCGGCAGAAACAAAATCACCCAAATTCACCACGAATAAAATTTATGAGATATGAACGAGATATGAGTCAATGTGTGCAGATATTGTTCTGTCCAGTGACTGGATGAAAAAGAAAGATGTTTTCATTCATTCTGTTTAGCCATTAAATCACAGCCACGCCTGACAATTTAGGAGCTGTGTTCCTCTTAAAAATAAGCTTAGGATATCATTAATGTAACCCATAAATCAAATACTTCCAGAAAAAGTCAGAAGAAGCTTCATAGTAATATGCTGGTTTATATATACATACAAAGTGTTTCTAAGGGAACACTGGACAGAATGTACAGAAATAAAGTGTTTTTGAGGCTATTTATACACATCTAGAAACAGGGCATATTGTTGGAGCGGAGATTACCTTTATGCGGAGAAAGCACAAGGGTGAATTTGACTTCAGAGGATAATTAGGACTGCAGAAAAAACAATTACTACCAACTTGCCTTCCATCAAGGACCTGTATACTGCACGAGTCAAAAAGAGGGCTGTGAAAATATCTATAGACCCCTCACATCCTGGACATAAACTGTTTCAGCTCCTACCCTCAAAACGACACTATAGAGCACTGCACAGCAGAACAACTAGACACAAGAACAATTTTTTCCCGAACGCCATCACTCTGCTAAACAAATAATTCCCTCAGCACTGTCCAACTATTACAAAGTCTGCACTACTATTACTATTAATCATCTCATCACTCCTTATCACCCATCCTCTCCCACTTATGATTATAGGACTTTGTCGCTTGTATCCTTACGATTTATATTGACTGTTTCCTAGTATGATTTGATGCTTATTGTACCCTATGACTATCATTAAGTGTTGTACCTTATGATTCTTGACTCTTGACAAATGTAGCTTTTCTTTTATGTACATTGAGAGCATTTGTATCGACAAATTCCTTGTGTGTCCAATCACACTTGGCCAATAAATAATTCTATTCTATTCTATTCTATTCTATTCTATTCTATTCTATTCTATTCTATTCTATTCTATTCTATTCTATTGCCTGGCTGTATCAGACTCTTCCTGTTCAACAAACATATTCAAAGGCTTCCTTTATTTTACAGGTAGTCCTTGACTTATGACCACAACTGAGCCCCAAATTTCTGTTGCTAGGGAAGACAGTTGCTAAGGGCCCCATTTTACAACCTTTCTCAACCCAGTTGTTAAGTGAATCACTGCAGTTCTTGAGTTAGTAACACAGTTGTTAAATGAATCTGGCTTCCCCATTGACTTTGTTCCTCAAAAGTTTGCAAAAGGTGATCATGACCCCAGGACACAGCAACTGTCCTAAATACATACCAGCTGCCAAATGTCAGAATTTTGATCACATGACCCTGGGGATGCTGCAATGGTCATTAATGTGAGAAATGGTCATAAGTCACTTTATTTCGGTGCCGGTATAACTTCAATTGGCACCAAACAAACAGTTGTCAGTTTAGGACTTCCTGTATTATATTGATACACAGAGTCTCTTCCAACGTTACTTCATCTGGTGGCACAGTGGTTAGAATGCAGTATTGCAGGCTGATTCTGCCAACTGCCAGCAGTTCAATCCTGACCAGTTCAAGGTTGACTCAGCCTTCCATCCTTCCAAGGTCAGTAAAATGAGGACCCAAATTGTTGGGGGAAATATGCTGATTCTGTAAACAGCTTAGAGAGGGCTGTAAAAGCCCTGTGAAGTGGTATATAAGTCTAAGGGCTATTGCTATCTGAAGCACTAACAGGAAAAAAGACAGGCTGTGGAAAGGAACAGGAACTCATAAGTTATGGGCTCCTTAACATTGACTCATCCAATACAGAGATGGAGATGAGAAGTTGGGTCACTGCACTTTGCCAACCTTTGGCTCATCATGACCCCAAACTGGCTTTGCAGGAAGAGGGAGGAGATTACTAAAACTGAGTAACAGTTGCCTCATTTGTGTCCTCCCATTTCTTCTTCTGACACTGAGAATAGGGCAGGGGAGCATCACATACTATATGTAGCAGGATTTACCATAGCCTTAGTCAGAGGTGGTATTCAGCAGGTTCTGATCAGTTCTGGAGAACCGATAGCAGAAATTTGGAGTAGTTGAGAGAACTGGCAAATGCCACCTCTGACTGGAGATTTTACAGTATCTTTCCCTGCCACGCCCACCAAGCCACACCCACAGAACCAGTAGTAAAAAAATTGAATCCCACTACTGGCCTTAGTGCAGGTCTTGTTGTGCAGAATAATTCAGTGAGAGATATATTTGGATGTGGGGCTCCCTTTTAATCAATTATGCACCATTGGAAGCATGGTGGGCTCAGTAGCTTAATGATGCGGGAAATGGGCTCTTTTCCAATGGTTCAAGTCCTAGCACTTTGTATTGGGGTGAACTCCCATCACTCACCTCAGCTTCTGTCCACCTAACAGTACAAATGAATGTTCTATGTGAATAGTTAAATAGGTACCACTTCAGTGAGGAGATGACAGTACTCCATGTAGGCACTCAGATTCCTGCTGGATGTGAAGCTTCCTGTTGCAAGCACCCATTTGCAAGGTGTCACTAGGGAGGAAAGAGGACTAGGATAATGCAGAAGGAAGACCTGCTTATCTTTCTTTCTGGTGAAAAACCAGCTTGTCCAGCTATGGTGCACCTTAGGAAACACGTAAGGGTTTCCTACAACAGAGCTGGTACACTGGCAGCCAAACTACTATTCTCCAATAGCATTGTGATCTTCTAGCTAATGTAACAATGCCATACACTAATAATTATAATTATACACCAGAAAGTTGATTATGTTCCACAATTGTGATGGAATGTGCAGCTCAAGCAGGATGGACTAAAGAGATTGGCTAGATTGAATACCTGCAGGGGAGGAAGCCACAGAGACCTGAACCGCCCTCCCAAATCCCTGAATCACTTATCTAGTTGTTCCCAAAGTTATTACCAATAGAGAAACTACTGTAATCAGATCAGGGCATGTTCTGGTTCATTTGGTCTGACATAATTGTTAACTTTTAATCACCATATTGATGATTGCTGTCAGTGATGGTCTGCCTTGAAGAACTTGGTTCCTCATATTTTGCACCTTCAGGAGCCACAGGGCCCTCCAATGCTTCAACAAGTCTCCCAACCACAAATTCTAGGACATCATGTAATGATCACTGTACACCTTGGGGAACCTCTACTGAAATCACTTCAAGTACACCTTCAGGATCAAAAGAATCACCAGAGAGTTTAAGAGATTTGCTAAGAGCAATGCCTAAAACACCACCTCATGAAACCACTTCATGTGCAACTCCTGGAGCCAGAGATACAACTTCCACTAGTCACCCAAAAGCAATCACTTGGACACTATCTGATGAAAGCACTTTAAGTTCAGATTCAGAATCAACAGGACAACCAGAGACTTCAAGAAGTTGGCTAACAGCAATGTCTAGGACACCATCTTTGGAAACATCTTCACATATACCTCCAGGAGCCACAAATATTCATGATTCATCTGGGACACCATCTCCTGAAACCAGTTCAAGTGCACATAAAAAAGCCTCAAGTGCACCAGATTCTGTATCAAGTATCCCAACAGCATTCTCTGGGATAAAATCTTCTTAAACCACTACACATGTGTCAGGGACACCAGATGCTTCTTCAAGAGTCTCAACAGTCATTTCTGGGACACCATCTTTAAAAAGCACATCAAGTGCACCTCCTGCAGCCTCACACCCAACGGATTCTTCATTGAGTCCTCCAACAGCAACCTCTAGAACACCATCTTCTAAAACCACTTCAAGTGCACGTTCAGGGTCAACAGAGACACTGCATGTTTCAACCAAGCTCCCAACAGCAACCACTAGGACACCATTTTCTGAAACCACTTCAACTGAATCTCCTGGAGACACAGTTGCAGCCGATTCTTCATCAAGTCTCCCTTCTGAAACAACTTCTGAAACAACTTCAAGTGCAACTTCAGGAGCAACAGTGCCACCAAACACATCAACAATTGTGCTCACACCAACGTCTAGGACACCATCTTCTGAAAGCACTTCAAGTACATATTCAGGGACATTACATGTTTCAACAAGGAACCCAACAGCCACCTCTAGGACACAATCTTTGGAAACCATTTCAAGTTCACGTGTAGGTTCCTCAGTGACACCAGATGTTTCTTCAACAGTCTCAACGGCAACCTCTATGACACCATTTTCTGCAAACACTTCAAGTGCACTTCCTGGATCCACAGATACAGCAAATTCAACAGCAACTTCTAGAGCACCATATTTGGAAAGCACTTCAAGTACATATTTAGGGACATTACATGTTTCAAGAAGGCACCCCACAGCCACCTCTAGGACACCATCTTTGGAAACCACTTCAAGTTCACATGTAGGTTCCCCAGTGACACCAGATGTTTCCTCAAGAGTCCCAACAGAAACCTCTAGGACACCTGAAACCACACCAAATGCACGGTCGGGGTCAACAGAGAAATTGCCTGTTTCGACCAAGCTGCCAACAGCAACCTCTAAAACACTATCTTCTGAAACCACTTCAAGTGCAACTCCTAGAACCACAGGTACAGGAGATTCTTTATCGAGACCCCCAACAGCAACCTCTGGGACAACAGATTCTCAAACCGCTACAACTGCATGTGCAGGTACCTCAGGGAAAACACATGCTTCCTCAAGAGTCTCAACAGTAATCTCTGGGACAATATCTTCAAAACCCACTTCAAGTACATATTCAGGGTCAACACAGATACTGCGTGTTTCAATGAAGCTCCCAACAGCAACCAATAGGACACCATTTTCTGAAAACACTGCAACTGAATCTCCTGCAGACACAGGTAAAGACGTTTCTTCATCAAGTCTCCTAACTGCAATCACAGGGACACCCACTTCTGAAACCACTTCAACTTCAAGAGAAACAGTGACACTGGAGACTGCAACAACTATGCTCACAGCAACATCTAGGAAACAACATTTTGAAACCACTTCAAGTGCGCATTTAGGTGCCTCAGGAACACCAGATGTTTCCTCAAGAATCTCAACAGATACCTCCAGAACACCATCTTCTGAAACTATTTCAAGTGCACTTCCTGTAACCACAGATACAGCAGATTCTTCATTGAGTCTCCCAATAGTAACCTCTAGGACAACGTATTCTCAAACCACTTCAACTGCACATGTAGGTGCCTCAGGGACACCAGATGTTTCTTCAAGCGTCTCAATAGCAACCTCTAGAACACCATCTTCTGAAACCACTTCAAGTGCACGTTCAGGGTCAACAGAGCCACTGCATCTTTCAACAAGCCACTCAACAGCCACCTCTAGGACACCATCCTCTGAAACCATTTCAAGTGCACCCGTAGGTTTCTCAGTGACACCAGATGTTTCTTCAACAGTCTCAACAGCAACCTCTACGACACCATTTTCTGCAAACACTTCAAGTGCAACTTCAAGAGGAACAGTGACACTGGAGACTTCAACAACTCTTCAACAACATTTAGGTTCCTCAGCGACACCAGATATTTCCTCAAGAGTCTCATCAGATACCTCTAGAACACCGTCTTCTGAAACCATTTCAAGTGCACTTCCTGTAACCAGAGATACAGCAGATTCTTCATTGACTCAATCAACAGTAACCTCTAGGACAACATATTCTCAAACCACTTCAATTGCACATGTAGGTGCCTCGGGGACACCAGATGTTTCTTCAAGAATCTCAACAGCAACCTCTACAACACCATCTTCTGAAACCACTTCAAGTGCACATTCAGGGTCAACAGAGCCATTGCATCTTTCAAGAAGCCACTCAACAGCCGCCTCTAGGACACCATCTTCTGAAACCACTTCAAGTGCACCCATAGGTTCCTCAGTGACACCAGATGTTTCTTCAACAGTCTCAACAGCAACCTCTACGACACCATTTTCTGCAAACACTTCAAGTGCACTTCCTGGATCCACAGGTACAGTGGATTCTTCATCGAGTGCCCCAACAGCAAACTCAGGGACACCCTCATCTGAAACCACTTCAAGTGCAACTTCAGGAGACGCAGTGCCACCAAACACTTCAACAACTCTGCTCACAGCAACATCTAGGGGACCATCTTTTTTTTTTTTTTTTGGTAAAAGTTTTATTGATTTTAACAACAGACAAAAAACATATAAGACATAAAACATGACATAAAAAATAAATAAAAATAAAAATAAAAATAAATAATAACATTCTTCAAAAATTTACAGTGTATCGGTTGGTTTACCACTCCCTTTTGTGCATCCATTTCATAGTCATCAGAATAATTATATTACATTATAACTCACATTATCAATCATCAATAAAATATCCCAATATCATTATTAAACAATCATTTGACTATAATTTTACTAATTCATACTTAAGCGAGATAACTATAATTAAGTTAAATTATTTTATGACAAATCATGAAATCATATCAAATCTATCATAATAAAATATTCTTAAAAATTATCAAAACCAAGAAAAATTATATATTCATTATTTCCTAAATTTCTAAATATTCTATTATCATATTGTATTCTCTAACCATTGATAAAAAAGATCCCAATCTTCATAAAATTGTTTATCTTCTTGTTCTCTCATTTCAAATGTCAATCTACTCATTTCAGCACATTCCAATATTTTCTTAATAATTTCTTCCTCTATTGGAATTTTCTCACTCTTCCAATGTTTGGCAAATACAATCCTAGCTGCTGTTAATACATTTACAATCAGATATTTTAAATTTTTATTATATATATCAGGTACGATTCCCAATAAAAAAATCTCTGGTTTCAAATCTATGTGTTTCTTTATCATTTTTTCCAGCCATATGCGAATTCTAGTCCAATATTTCCTGGCCTCCTCACAAGTCCACCACATATGGTAATATGAGCCAGGTATCTGATGACATTTCCAGCACTTTTCAGATTTATTCTTGAACATTCTTGCTATTCTTGTTGGGGGAAAGTGCCACCTGTAAAACATCTTATACAAATTTTCTTTATATGCTGTTGACATTGTCATTTTATAATTTTGTGACCACAATTTTTGCCATTTCTCTAAATCAATCCCATATCCAAAATTCTTCCCCCAAGCAATCATTGTTTCTTTAACTTGTTCTTCCTCTAATTTAATTTCCAACAAATAACTATATAATTTTTTAATCACTTTTTCATCAGTACCTGTCAAAATCCTATCTAAGTCAGTCAATTTATCATAAAATCCTTCTATTTTAGAATCTTTAAGATACCTTGCATGTATTTGTGCATATGAAAACCAATTCATCTTTATACCTTGTTCTTCTAAATTTTGCATCGTTTTAAGTTCACCCTTTTCATCCAATATTTCCCCATATCTAACTGTTTGTTCCTTCTTATAAGTTACAGGATATGAAAAAGCTTCAATGGTTGATAACCAAACCTCCTGGACACCAGATGTTTCTTCAACAGTCTCAAGAGCAACCTCTACGACACCATTTTCTGCAAATACTTCAAGTGCACTTCCTGGATCCACAGGTACAGTGGATTCTTCATCGAGTGCCCCAACAGCAACCTCAGGGACACCCTCGTCTGAAACCACTTCAAGTACAACTTCAGGAGACGCAGTGCCACCAAACACTTCAACAACTCTGCTCACAGGAACATCTAGGGCACCATCTTCTGAAAGCACTTCAAGTACACATTCAGGGTCAACAAAGACACTGTCTGTTTCAACCAAGTTCCCAAGAGCAACATCTAAAACACCATTTTCTGAAACCTCTTCAAGTGCACCTCCTGGATCCACAGGTACAGTGGATTCTTCATTGAGTCCCCCACCAACAACCTCTGGAACAATAGATTCTCAAACCACTACAACTGTAAGTGTAGTTACCTCAGGGACACCGGATGTTTCCTCAAAACTCTCAACAGTAACCTCTAGAGCACCATCTCCTGAAACCATTTCAAGTGCACGTTCAGGGTCAACAGAGCCACTGCATTTTTCAACAAGCCACTCAACAGCCACCTCTAGGACACCATTTTCTGAAACCACTTCAAGTGCACATTCAGGTTCCTCGGCGACACCAGATGTTCCCTCAAGAGTCTCAACAGCAACCTCTAGGACACTTGAGACCACTTCAAGTCCACCTCCTGGAACCTCACATCCAACTGATTCTTCAATGAGTCCCCCAACAGCAACCTCTAGGACACCATCTTCTGAAACCACTTCAAGTGCACTTTCAAAATCAACAGAGACCCTGCATGTTTCTACGAAGCTCCCAACAGCAACCTTTATGACACCATCTTCTGCAAACACTTCAGGTGCACTTCCTGGACCCACAGGTACAGTGGATGCTTCATCGAGTCTCCCAACAGCAACCTCTGGGACAACATATTCTCAAACAACTACACCTGCACATGTAGGTTCCTCAAGAATACCAGGTGCTTCTTCAAGAGTCTCAACAGCAACTTCTAGAGCAGCATCTTGGGAAGGCACTTCAAGTACATATTCAGGGACATTGCATGTTTCAACAAGGCACCCAACAGCCCCCTCTAGGGCACCATCTTTGGAAACCATTTCAAGTTCACGTGTAGCTTCCTCAGCGACACCAGATATTTCCTCAAGAGTCTCAACAGCAACCTCTAGGACAACTGAAGCCACTTCAAGTGTACGTTCAGGGTCAACAGAGACACTGTCTGTTTCAACCAAGTTCCCAACAGCAACATCTAAAACACCATTTTCTGAAACCTCTTCAAGTGCACCTCCTGGATCCACAGGTACAGTGGATTCTTCATTGAGTCCCCCAACAACAACCTCTGGAACAATAGATTCTCAAATCACTACAACTGTAAGTGTAGTTACCTCAGGGGCACCGGATGTTTCCTCAAAACTCTCAACAGTAACCTCTAGAGCACCATCTCCTGAAACCATTTCAAGTGCACGTTCAGGGTCAACAGAGCCACTGCATTTTTCAACAAGCCACTCAACAGCCACCTCTAGGACACCATTTTCTGAAACCACTTCAAGTGCACATTCAGGTTCCTCGGCGACACCAGATGTTCCCTCAAGAGTCTCAACAGCAACCTCTAGGACAACTGAAGCCACTTCAAGTGTACGTTCAGGGTCAACAGAGACACTGCCTGTTTCAACCAAGCTCTCAACAGCAACCTCTAAAACTTCATCTTCTGAAACCACTTCAAGTGCACATTCAGGTTCAAAAGAGACACTGTATCTTTCAACCAAGTTTCCAATAGCAACCAACAGGACACCATTTTCTGAAACCACTGCAACTGAATCTCCTGGAGACACAGGTACGGCCAATTCTTCATCAAGTCTCCTAACTTCAACCTCAGGGACACCCTCTTCTGAAGCTACTTCAAGGGCAACTTCAGGAGAAACAGTGCCACCAGATCCTTCAACAACTATGCTCACAGCAACATCTAGGACACCCTCTTCTGAAACCACTTCAAGTGCACATTTAGGTTCCTCGGTGACACCAAATCTTTCCTCAAGAGTCTCAACAGCAACTTCTAGGACAGGAACGTCTACAACTGCACGTGTAGGTTACTCAAGGACACCAGATATTCTCTCAACAGCAACTTCTACCACACAATCTTCTAAAACCACGTCAAGGGCACCTCCTGGAGCCACAAGTACAGTGGACACTTCAACAACTCTGCTGACAGCAATGTCTACGACACCATTTTCTGAAACCACTTCAAGTGCACATTCAGGTTCCTCGGCGACACCAGATGTTCCCTCAAGAGTCTCAACAGCAACCTCTAGGACACTTGAGACCACTTCAAGTCCACCTCCTGGAACCTCACATCCAACTGATTCTTCAATGAGTCCCCCAACAGCAACCTCTAGGACACCATCTTCTGAAACCACTTCAAGTGCACTTTCAAAATCAACAGAGACCCTGCATGTTTCTACGAAGCTCCCAACAGCAACCTTTATGACACCATCTTCTGCAAACACTTCAGGTGCACTTCCTGGACCCACAGGTACAGTGGATGCTTCATCGAGTCTCCCAACAGCAACCTCTGGGACAACATATTCTCAAACAACTACACCTGCACATGTAGGTTCCTCAAGAACACCAGGTGTTTCTTCAAGAGTCTCAACAGCAACTTCTAGAGCAGCATCTTGGGAAGGCACTTCAAGTACATATTCAGGGACATTGCATGTTTCAACAAGGCACCCAACAGCCCCCTCTAGGGCACCATCTTTGGAAACCACTTCAAGTTCACGTGTAGCTTCCTCAGCGACACCAGATATTTCCTCAAGAGTCTCAACAGCAACCTCTAGGACAACTGAAGCCACTTCAAGTGTACGTTCAGGGTCAACAGAGACACTGTCTGTTTCAACCAAGTTCCCAACAGCAACATCTAAAACACCATTTTCTGAAACCTCTTCAAGTGCACCTCCTGGATCCACAGGTACAGTGGATTCTTCATTGAGTCCCCCACCAACAACCTCTGGAACAATAGATTCTCAAACCACTACAACTGTAAGTGTAGTTACCTCAGGGACACCGGATGTTTCCTCAAAACTCTCAACAGTAACCTCTAGAGCACCATCTCCTGAAACCATTTCAAGTGCACGTTCAGGGTCAACAGAGCCACTGCATTTTTCAACAAGCCACTCAACAGCCACCTCTAGGACACCATTTTCTGAAACCACTTCAAGTGCACATTCAGGTTCCTCGGCGACACCAGATGTTCCCTCAAGAGTCTCAACAGCAACCTCTAGGACACTTGAGACCACTTCAAGTCCACCTCCTGGAACCTCACATCCAACTGATTCTTCAATGAGTCCCCCAACAGCAACCTCTAGGACACCATCTTCTGAAACCACTTCAAGTGCACTTTCAAAATCAACAGAGACCCTGCATGTTTCTACGAAGCTCCCAACAGCAACCTTTATGACACCATCTTCTGCAAACACTTCAGGTGCACTTCCTGGACCCACAGGTACAGTGGATGCTTCATCGAGTCTCCCAACAGCAACCTCTGGGACAACATATTCTCAAACAACTACACCTGCACATGTAGGTTCCTCAAGAATACCAGGTGCTTCTTCAAGAGTCTCAACAGCAACTTCTAGAGCAGCATCTTGGGAAGGCACTTCAAGTACATATTCAGGGACATTGCATGTTTCAACAAGGCACCCAACAGCCCCCTCTAGGGCACCATCTTTGGAAACCATTTCAAGTTCACGTGTAGCTTCCTCAGCGACACCAGATATTTCCTCAAGAGTCTCAACAGCAACCTCTAGGACAACTGAAGCCACTTCAAGTGTACGTTCAGGGTCAACAGAGACACTGTCTGTTTCAACCAAGTTCCCAACAGCAACATCTAAAACACCATTTTCTGAAACCTCTTCAAGTGCACCTCCTGGATCCACAGGTACAGTGGATTCTTCATTGAGTCCCCCAACAACAACCTCTGGAACAATAGATTCTCAAATCACTACAACTGTAAGTGTAGTTACCTCAGGGGCACCGGATGTTTCCTCAAAACTCTCAACAGTAACCTCTAGAGCACCATCTCCTGAAACCATTTCAAGTGCACGTTCAGGGTCAACAGAGCCACTGCATTTTTCAACAAGCCACTCAACAGCCACCTCTAGGACACCATTTTCTGAAACCACTTCAAGTGCACATTCAGGTTCCTCGGCGACACCAGATATTTCCTCAAGAGTCTCAACAGCAACCTCTAGGACAACTGAAGCCACTTCAAGTGTACGTTCAGGGTCAACAGAGACACTGCCTGTTTCAACCAAGCTTTCAACAGCAACCTCTAAAACTTCATCTTCTGAAACCACTTCAAGTGCACGTTCAGGTTCAAAAGAGACACTGTATCTTTCAACCAAGTTTCCAATAGCAACCAACAGGACACCATTTTCTGAAACCACTGCAACTGAATCTCCTGGAGACACAGGTACGGCCAATTCTTCATCAAGTCTCCTAACTTCAACCTCAGGGACACCCTCTTCTGAAACAACTTCAAGGGCAACTTCAGGAGAAACAGTGCCACCAGATCCTTCAACAACTATGCTCACAGCAACATCTAGGACACCCTCTTCTGAAACCACTTCAAGTGCACATTTAGGTTCCTCGGTGACACCAAATCTTTCCTCAAGAGTCTCAACAGCAACTTCTAGGACAGGAACGTCTACAACTGCATGTGTAGGTTACTCAAGGACACCAGATATTCCCTCAACAGCAACTTCTAGCACACAATCTTCTAAAACCACGTCAAGGGCACCTCCTGGAGCCACAAGTACAGTGGACACTTCAACAACTCTGCTGACAGCAATGTCTATGACACCATTTTCCAAAACCACTTCAAGTACACATTTAGGTTCTTCAGTGACACCAGATGTTTCATCAAGAATCTCAACAGCAACCTCTAGGACTCCTGAGACCACTTCAAGTCCACCTCCTGGAACCTCACTCCAAACTGATTCTTTACCGAGTCCACAAACAACAACTTCTGGGATACCATCTTCTGATTCCTCTTCAAGTGCACGTTCAGCATCCACAGGGACCCTGCATGTTTCAACAAAGTTCCCAAAAGCAACCTCTATGACACCATCATCTGCAAACATTTCAAGTGCACTTCCTGTATCTACAGATATAGCAGATTCTTCATTCAGTCTCCCAACTGTAAAGTCTGGGACAACATATTTTCAAACCACTTCAACTGCACATGTAGGTGCCTCAGGGATACCAGATGTTTCTTCAAGAGTCTTATCTGCCACCTCTGGGACACCGCCTTCTGAAACCTCTTCAAGGGCACTTCCTGGAGCCACAGGTACAGTGGACACTTTAACTACTCTGCTGACAGCAATGTCTACGACACCATTTTCTGAAACCACTTCAAGTGCACATTTAGGTTCCTCAGTGACACCAGATGTTTCCTCAAGAGTCTCAGCAGCAACCTCTAGGACACCTGAGAGCACTTCAAGTCCACCTCCTGGAACCTCATATCAAATTGATTCTTCACTGAGTCTCCCAACAGCAACTTCTGGGATTCCGTCTTCTGAAACTACTTCAAGTGCACGTTCAGCATCAAAAGAGACTCTGCATGTTTCAACCAACCTCCCCATAGCAACCTCTACGACACCCTCTTCTGCAAACACTTCAAGTGCAACTTCAAAAGCTACCTGGCTACTGGATACTTCAAGAAGTCTCCAAACATCATTCTCTGGGACACAGTCATCTCAATCCACTTCACATGCACTTTCAGCTGCCTCGGGGACATTGGATGCTTCATCAAGTGTCCAAACAGCAACATCTGGGATGCCATTTTCTGCAATCATTTCAAATGCACATTCAGGGTCAACAGATTCACTTCCTGTTTCATCCAAGCTCCCAACAGCAACTTCTAAAACACCATTTTCTGAAACCTCTTCAAGTGCACCTCCTGGATCCACAGGTACCATGGATTCTTTTTTTTTTAAACACAGTTACATCTCTTCATACAGACACAAATTCAAATCCATGCTCATTTTTATATTCCATTCTATATCTTATTACAATTCTACATTTTCTATATAGCTTCTCCCCTCTTTTAATTTTCTTAATTTTATTTTATTTATTTCATCTCAATTCAAATCATTGTACTTTTATTCTTTGTCTGTCCTGTTTCCACTGTCTACTATCTTTTCTCATTAAACAAAATTTCTCCTGTAATCACTGATTGGAATATGATGCCTTTATATCTTTCCCCTAAAATTATAAAACTTAATATAATACATAACTTCCGTTCAGATTCTGCTTGGTACATTCTAAAACAACACACTGTATTTTGAAAGAAGAAAAAATTATAAATATATAATATAATTAAAACAAGAATCCATACCAATTCAATTCTATCATTAATATTAATATTCATTTAAATCTTAACATTTTACACATTGCTTTTCAAATAAGTATCATACTTCTATGGGAACACATAAACTTTCCATAGTTAATTCCCCACCACTTCTTATTTTTTATAAAACATTGAGGAATTAAAATGTTCCCGTTCCTTCCTAATTCAATTCTCTCATTTATTTTATTTTATTTATTTTGTTCACAAAAGTTTCACTAAATTACACTATTTTATCCCACTTTTTAATCATATGTTGTTTCCAATTTTCTAACATTATTTCTATTACAAATATCACAATACAATCTTATGTACCTTTACAGAATCCCTTTTTCAATTAAATTTTCACCCAATATCTCTGAATAAGTCCTGTTTCTTTACATCTTGCTCCAAACCTTTGCAAGTTCTCTTCCCTTCCTTCTTGCCTTTCTTCTTCTCTCTCCCCTTTTTACCCCCCTGTCTCTCCACCTCCATTTCCCTCTTCTTTATTCCCCTCTTCTGTTGCTTTCCAACATTATATCCACTTTTCACATTATTTTTCCCTTTTTTGGTTGTTTTTTTTAAGTCTTAAATTCTCCATTCTCTTTCCCCCCCTTTCCCCTTTCTTCCCCAGATAGAGTTACTTGTTCATTAAAGATGGCTTCTTCTTTGTCCCAATCTTCTTGTTGTGCAGTCTTTTCTTGTTGTTTCTTGTAGACACAGATCGCCATTTCTAAGAATTGAAAAATGGAGCCAAAGGAGCCCTTCCCTTCTTGTGCCTCTTCTTTGTATTTTTTAAATTCCATTTTCAGTTCATCGAAAAGTAATGCCATTGTAGAATTTTTTAAACAACCACCCAATTGTTTTTAGTCTTCCAAAAATCCCAAAGTCACCAAGCAATCCAAATACACACAAGCTGTTTCTTTTTACACTTTCTTCTTTTTTCACTTTCTCTTCCTGGGGTTACTATTTAGTTACAAAGTTCCGGTTAAAATGTATCCTTTAGAAGTCTTATTGAGATTTAACTTTAGATTCTTTTAAATTCCAGGCAGTCTCCTCCTTCCAAATCCTGCCCTTATTCTTTTCCTCTCCCTTCCTGCTTATAACAAAAAAAAAAAAAGGTTTTTTTAGTGTCCAGAAAACTTAATTGTCCCTTTGGCAAATTTTATTTTCAGCTTAATTACCTATTGGTGCCAAAGCAGATTTTTCCAATTTCTTATTCAGCTCAGTTCATTGTCAATGTGAGGTAGGAGAGTGAAGAAAAAAAAAACTTTCCTTTTTCACTTTCTTTCGCTGCTTCCGACTCTTCTTTGGGAGTGATGTTATCTTTTGTAAAATTTAAGTTCCAGGGTACCTTAGTTGTTGCTTTTTATCCCAGTCAGCCAAAACTTTCACTTCTTATCTTCCTCCTGCACTTTCTTTTCCAGTTGAGTGCTTCTTTAAGATGGCCATTTCTGACCACCACTCTTACCGCCTTTGGGAAAGGGAATTTGGCCAACTGAGGAGGAAAGATGTGGCTTTCCTCAACCCTGCTGATGATCTCCCCCCTCTTCACCACTTCTACGGGGTGGCTTAGCCCCGAAGCCAGCTGGCTCAGGGCGCTCCAGCGGCGAGCCCAGGCAGAAACTGCGCATGATCGCGGATTTCTGCCTGCCACTGAAGCCCTGCAAACCTGAAGTCCCATCTATAAAGTTTTTTTATTACTTTTTCATCAGTACCTGTCAAAATTTTATCTAAATCAGTCAACTTATCATAGATACCTTCTGTTTTAACATCTTTTTCAAATCTACATTGTATTTGCAAATATGAAAACCAATTCATTTTTACACCTTGTTCTTCCAACGCTTGCATAGATTTAAGTTCACCCTTTTCATTCAATATCTCACCATATCTAACTGTTTGTTCCTTTTTATATCTTATTGGATAGGAAAAAGTTTCAATAGTAGATAACCATAGTGGAATTTTAAATAATATTGCTTTTTTATCTTCTCCCAGTTTAGGAAAAATGCTTCTCAAATATAATGTCTTCTAAAATACCCCTGTGTTTTAGGTCCCTTATACCAGAGGAAGGCATGCCACCCTAACAGCAAGTCATGTCCTTCTAAATTCAAAAGTCTAGTATTCCTTAGTGTTATCCACTCCTTTACCCACATCAGACTCGTCGCTTGGTAGTATAATTCCCAACTGGGCAAAGCAAATCCTCCTCTTATTCTTGCATCTTGTAGCAATTTAAGTTTTATTCTCGCTTTCTTCCCCTGCCAAATGTACTGTATTTTAGCACTATTTTGTTTAAATCTTCAAAAAAATTCTTTCCCTAATCTGATTGGAATTGTCTGGAATAAGTATAAGATTCTAGGCAAGACATTCATCTTAATTGTAGATATTCTCCCAATCAGTGATAATTGTAAATTTTCCCATTTTATCAAGTCTGTCGCAATCTGTTGTTTAAGTTTGAGATAATTGTCCTCCTTAAGTGTGCTATATCTTGGTGTTATATGTATCCCTAAATACTTAACCTTGTTTGTGACCTGGATCTCCAAAACTTCCTCCAATTCTTTCTTTCATCTTACTAACATATTCTTTTCTAAAATCTTTGTTTTATCTTTATTTATTTTCAAACCTGCTACTTTCCCATTTTCTATCTTTTCTATCAGTTTAAGTGCTGACTCCAATGGATCCTTTCATATAAATAACAGGTTATCTGCAAAAGCTTGTAATTTATACTCTTCTTTTTTAATTTTCATTTCTTTTATTTCTTTTTCTTCTCTGATGTTCCTATTCAGCACTTCCAGTGTTAACACAAACAACAGAGGCGACAGTGGACAGCCTTGTCTGGTCCTTTTTTTCTATCTATAAAGTCTGTTAACCCTCCATTTATCATAACCTTTGCAGTTTGTTTATGATATATAGCTTCTATGGCTTGAGTAAATTTTTTACCAAAGCCCATTTGGTCCAATTGTAACAGCATAAAACATCAATTCACATTATCAAAGGCTTTTTGTGCATCTAAAAACATCAGAGCCATTTGTTTTTCAGGATGTGCCTCATAGTATTCCAGTGTATCTAAAATTATTCTCGTATTATCTTTAATCTGTCTCTTTGGCAGAAATCCATTTGATCAGGATGAATAATATTTAAGTATCTTTTCAGTCTTTCTGCCAGAATTGAAGCAAAAAATTTATAATCTGAATTTAATAGTGATATAGGTCTGTAGTTTTTAACTTGGTGTGGGTCTGTGTCCTCCTTTGGGACAAATGTGATATATGCTTCTGACCATGTTTTGGGTATTCTCTTCTTTGTCATAACTTCATTCATAATTTCTAATAAGTGAAGATTCAATGTTTCCTGGAATGTCTTATAAAATTCCACTGGCAAACCATCCGGACCTGGTGCTTTCCCAGTGTTTTGCTTATTTAAAGCTTCTGTTAATTCCATCATTGTTATGTTACTTTCTAACATTATTTCAATATCTTTGGATATCTGAGGCAAATTTGCTTCCTATTGAATTCTTTCTTCCTGAACATTCTCTTGATAGGTACCATGGATTCTTCACTTAATCTCCCAACAGCAACCTCTAGGACAACATTAGGAGCCACATGTCCACTCAATGTTTCAACAAGTCTTGCAACAGCAGCACCTTCCATCACTCATACATCAGCTACCATTTTCACAAAGTCTATGGCTCCAAGAAGAGAAAATACATCTACTGGTAGAGTCTCTACCACAACCAGAAATTCATTGTTGATTTCTATGATTACAACTAATTCAAAAACAACTCAACCAATCACTACATCTAGTGGTAAGTTTATCTTATTTAATGTAAACATTGCCAGTTAAACATATACAAGTTTTATGACTCAATTTTCTCAACAGAAACAAATTTGACTTGTACAATTTTCAGGAAAAGGTCTTTTGTTTTAGTTGCTAAGTTGTATCCAAATCTCCATGACCCTATGGACTGTAGCACGCAAGCACACACACACACACACACACACACACGGTCTTTCTCTTTTTCCTGGAGTTTGCCCAAATTCATGTTCATTCCATTGATGACACTATCTAACTATCTCATCCTCTGCCATCCCTTTCTCCTTTCGCCTTCCATCTTTCCCAACACCAGAGTCTTTTCCAGTGAATCATCTCTTCTCATTGGGTGGTCTAAGTATTTGAGCTTCAGGCTCAGTATCTGTCCTTCCAAAGGACAGTCAGGGTTGTAAAACATTAAAATGTTGAAATGATAAATAGGAACCATACCTTTAGAAAATCAGATATATTTCAACTAACAATAATGGAAAGAAAGTGAGTAGAGTGGGCATGGGGAGGAAGTGGGTGTGAGTAATATGTTCACCATCTCCAAGATGCCATTCTACCATTGAGGCCCCAGGCCAGCTGGCAGAACCAGATCTTCAGATCCTTTTTTAAACTCAGAAGTATGGGTATGGATCTCACATCGGAGAGAGGGCACAATAGCAATAGTACTTATGTACCAGTTGCAGGAATTGAGCATGTCTAGTTTAATGAAAAGAACGACAGGGGTGATATGATAGCAGTGTTCCAATATTTAAGGGCTGCCACAAATGAAGAAGGTAGTCAACCTTTTTTCCAAAGCACCTGAAGGCAGGGCAAGAAGCAATAAATGGGAACTAAGAAGCAACCTAGAACTAATAGATGAGAACTAAGAAGCAACCTAGAACTAAGGAGATATTTCCTGACAGAACAATTAATCAGTGGAATGACTTGCCTCCAGAAATTGTGAATGCTCCAACACTGGAAGTTTTTAAGAAGAGATTGGATAACCATTTGTCGGATATAGGGTTGTCCTGCTTGAGCAGTGGGTTGGACTAGAAGACCTCCAAAGTCCCTTCCAACTCTGTTATTCTGGATTTCCAAGGAAAATAAGCATACTGCCTGCACTACACTCAGATTGATTATATGGTGTTCTTTAAAAAAACCAATTAAGAAGCAGAATATCCATATTACACCTAATATTCAGTACAAAAATACTTCAGGAACGAAACTGAGTGAAATGGGAGTGGGCACCTTTTTGTGATACCCTATCTTTTAAGAAAGACTCTGCATCTGCTTGGAGATGTCATTTGCTGCTTTTCCCAAATCCTGCTTTTTCTGGTGGCTATATTTGATCTTTATAGAAAGAAGTTTTTGTCTAACATAAATGAAGAGGTCATGAATTAAGATTCTGGTGGCATGGTTATTTATGGTGTGACAAGATTAAAGTAAATGTTGATTTTTAACAATCACTTTGTTAGACATGCTGTTCTAAGAGTTTGGAATAAATATAAAATAAAGTTTTCCATGAGGATGCCCCCCCAGGAAACTTTTTTTTAGAAAAGAAATGGTGGTGAAGCTAGACTGGTAGACTTATGATAAAATAATAATTTTTAACGTTGGTGGTCCTATCCTCAAGTTTAAGGAAGAGCTAGAATAAGAAGGGCTTGCCTGCCACTGGTTTGTATATTTATAACTGAAAGAAAGATTTTAACTGGATAAAAAGAGCTATGCGTTTGACTCTGTTAAAAATGAATTGGAAACCCTATTGTGTGGTAGTGATTAACATATTATTGCTAGGATCTACAAAATGTTATTGAGTTTGAATTTGAAAAGTGAATATGTAAAGCATTATATGATTCAGTAGGCAATTCTGTTTGGATATAATATAAAGCCTGAAGAATGGGAGAATATGGGGACAAAATGTTTAAAATGTACATTTGTACATTAAATTTGTAGAAGATGATGAATTGCTGGTATTTAACACCAGATAAGCTATCAAGAATGCATAAAGGTATTTCAAATGAATGTTGGAAGTGCAAATGTAAAGAAGGGACTTTTTATGATTTATGGTGGATGTATAATAAAACAAAGAAATATTAGAGAAGGATCAAACTCAAATTCAGAAGATTCTCAAAGCGAATACAAAGATAAAACCAGAAACTTTTCTCTTGGGTTTAATAGAAGAAGACTTGGAAAAACATTGGAACTTTGATGTTATATATGTTGATGGCAGCAAGATTACTTTATGCACAAAAATAAAAGGATACTTTAATCCCCACAATGGATGAATGGTTACAAAAGTTGATGGGGTTAGCAGAGATGACTAAATTGACTGCTTTGATAAAAGAAAAATACACAAGTACTTTTGTTTCTATTTGGAAACCATTTTGGACTTTGTTCTTGAGGTGAAAAAAAATGAAACCTTGATTTTGGGTTTTACTAATTAGATAGATCTGTTGCTATAAAAATGGCGAGTTTATACTATTATGTAAAAGTAAAAAGTTGAGGTTCGATGTTACTTCTTATTCTACTGCACCAAAGGGAGTTGGAAATCAATGCCATTTCTTTCTTTTCCCCTTCTTCTCTACACGTTTCTCTTCCCTTTTTCTTCCCCCACTTTTCCTATTTTTGTTTTTGTATTTTTTGTTTTTTTACACTATAAGCTAATAAAAAGATGCTGATAATAAAAAAGGCAAAGATAATAAAACTTAAATAAAGAGGAAAAAAGTTGAGCAAAGGTAGCCAATGGATCTTACAAACTTTAGGACTTGAGCTAATGATAAAATTGCATAGATCCTGTCCAAAATGCCTGTTTTCATGTCTTCCTTTTTCTTCAACCCTGCAGGAGACAGAGTTCCACAATGGGCTTTTATCATCCTCCTTTCCATCACGGTCGCAGGGTCTTTCCTGCTCCTGATGTGTCTTGGCTGCTTGGTAAGAATGGGAAAAGCTGCCATTCTCAGATGCTGAAAGGGAACAAAGAGCTAAGCTTTTATGGGAATCGTCAACTCCAATTGAACCTTGGAGAACTTCCAAGTGATATTCAAAAGGGGTTGACTCATTCCCCATCTTGAGATGCAGGGAACAAACACCAGGCAATCCTGGCATATAAATGACATATATCCCAAATCAAATTGCTAATGAATCATTCAAATCTATATATATAAAAGTGAAATGCCACTCACGCATCATCACAAAATCTCCAGAACCGTAAAGCCTTTGGTACATATGTTCCTCATGGCTTCTAGGTGCTCACTAAGAAAAGATTCTTCAAAATGACCATCAGAGCATTAATATTTCATATATTATTATTAACATGCTCTGATGCTAAGGAGTTCTACTCCTGCTCTCCACCTGAAAAGAAATTTGTTCCAAATGCAAAACACAGGCAGAGGAGAGGAGTTTCGGTTTCAGTTTTAGTTTCACAGCACCAAGCAGCTTTAGTACAGAACAATTGAGTTCCTTGCTGTCTCCTTCTTTCTCACACAGCAAATACTGTGATAACTCTAAAAGACTATTCCTAATAAATGATATTTTTTAACTCTGAGCGATGCGGCTAGAGACTCATGATACCAATGGGGGTGGATTGTCGGAGCTCTGACATACTGTTTCAGTTTCCAAACAGTCCTCAACTCTCTCACACACTGACAGGACACTAGCCAGATAAATACCAATGGATGCTGGTAGACAGAGGCAGAATTCCCCCCCCCCTTATTTTCCTCCATAAAAACTAACCCGATCACATAGTTTCATAGCAAAGCATGGGTATCGAGTTAGTCCTATAAATTTGGTTAAGCTCAGGAACTTTATATATCACAATCTACACTTTGCTCCATAATATATAGTTATTAAGCAGGACAAATATTAACTTCAGAAAAGGAAGGATAAAGGTAAACTGTAAAACAGTGTTTCCCAATTCAGCAACTTTAAATTATGTGGACTTCAACTCCCAGAATTCCCCAGGCAGCACAGATGGCAGGAATATACCCAGCCTGAACTGGAATTCCCACAAGATCCAGAATCCACTTTTTTACTGCCTCAACTTTTGCTGCTTAGCTTTATTTTTAAATTCCTGTACAGAACTTTCAAGATTTCCAGGATCCACAGAAAAGATTCTTTGGTATTTCCAGTCTGTTTTGTCACCAATCACATATTTCTCTCTCCAACTGATCTCTGAATTTTCCACCTCTAAACACGAGTGCACATGTTATTCAGGTAAAGGAAGGCATGTCCTATGATGGAGAAGACATTCCCATAAATCAAAACATTTCCTTTGTAAAGTTTGCAAGAGTTCCTAGAAGAAGTAGATTCTGAACTTTCTTCTCACTGATCCAATGATGATGCATTTGCTTTGCACCCAGAAACTCCCTAGGTCAGTCTCTGACTGTCCAGGAAGACTCCTGACTTTTGAAGAACAGTTAGTAGTCAATGTAACCACTGAGATGACTGTCTAAGACACCTTCTTATGTTCCAAAACATCAAAGGATTAGGCCAGCTCTTGCTAAGAACTTGGATAGCTCTTAGTGTAGTAGATCATAAATTAGTAAAATCAACCATATAATTCAGTAGAAAACAAATGGATTTTAGGCCAGAAACATCACTGAATCTCTAATACAGGTATGTGACTACAGATGTTGGGTTACATGTTTACAGAGATAGCTTGTAGCAAATATAATTAGCACCAATACAGAAAGTCCTTTATTTTGAGTCAACGTGACTCATCCTTAATCTTCTGCAGTGGTTGCCACCAGAATGATCGCCATCTTGCTCTCCATTTGGCCTCATTTTTTTCTTTTTTCCAATCTCCTACAGATGGTCTACTGTGTGAAATTTTATCGCTGTGTTCCTGTAAATGATGATGTGAAAAGAAGCGAAAATATCCTCTAGGATTCCAGAATGACAGCCAATGAAGAAACAGTAGCCAACAGATCCACCAGAGATGCTTGAAAACAATGGTCATTATATGCTATGAAACAGTAATCAACAGACCTTTCAGATCTCCTACGAGTGTAACTGGGGAAAACATGTTAAGATATTTTATTTAATAGCTGGAACAGTAAAGTGGATAATGAACCAGAACACTCAGTGGTAGTTGATTGGTTGGAGAGTGCGGGCTCCTGCATGAGGCAATCCATCTTATGATTGGTTGCTGGATGTAAAGGGGAGTTTCCTTTTTTCCTGCCTTTTTCTTCTGTGGGTGCTCTATATGCTGTTCTGAGATCTAGCCAACGATTTACCTCATGATGTAGTGATGTACCTGACTATTTGTCTGCTGTTAATATAGATGTAAATCAGTGGTGGGATTCAAAAAATTTTACTATTGGTTCTGTGAGCATGGCTTGGTGGGTGTGGCAGGAGAAGGATACTGTAAAATCCCTGTTATGTATGTAAATAATTGAATAAAGGCAAGCTTGGGGTAAAGTGCAGGGTTCTGGCCCGTGCACTTCTGATTAGGTGTTAAGCGGCTAGATCGGATTGGTCGGGTTCTGAGAATCTGATTGGCCCTTAACGAAGGACTCTTATTGGTACTGGAGCTAGCATTTCACAAGCTCCTATTGGTTATTTAACATTAGCATTACCTAAATAAGCAGAGTTGTTGTTATACAAGTTAGAAGTCACTATGCAATAAAGAGTTGAAAGTTCACCAACTAAGACTGTCTCCATTCATTCTACCCATGCCTGAATCAATGATAATCCCCATTCCCTCTCCACCTCGCTAACCTGCTTTCCAGCTCAGTTCTCCTGTGCAGGGCAACAAAAGAAAACCCAGCCAATCAGCTAGGACTCAGGAGGCAGAGAATAGATGGGGGCGGGGCCAGTCAGAGGTGGTATTTGCTGGTTCTCCAAACTACTCAAAATTTCCACTACCGGATCTCCAGAACTGATCAGAACCTGCTGAATATCACCTCTGATGCAAATGTATTTATTTATATAAAACTACAAGTTTGTGTCAACAACTCTGACTTCATTGGGCACCTGCTGCACAATTCCCTAACAAAAAAGAACATCCAAACTTATTACAGTGATGGCAGTTGTTATATGATGGATTTTTTTTGTTAATATGGAAAATGGATGAAATAAATATTTGACTGAAAAATTTACATGGACTAGAGAAAGACTAAGTTCACCTACCCTCTCAAAACAAATCCTGCTGAATCCAGAAAATGAATCTTTTTGAACTGTAGTTGGAAAAAGAATGTGTGATGATCCTGGGGGGGGGGGGGGAATACAAAATAAACACAGTCACAAAAACCCAGTGAAGCCCCTTTTATTCCTTCACTTTGCTTCCAAACTCCAGATATCCTTGACGAAAAACAACCCCCCTCCCCAACAAACAGTTACAAGAAGGAGGGAAATAACAACACAAACCAGGCAAGATAAGGGCTGGAGGATGTCCACAGAACACACACTGGGAAGGATGCCAAACTCAGAGAGGAACCATAAACTAGAGATATTTCCAACCTTTGTTTCCAGCGCTCGCCCATAGGCATGTCCGTCCTCTTATTCAGTTGTCACAGCTGCAGCCCATGAAGAGGATCAAGTCCCTCTCCTCCTGAGTAGACCACATCTCTCCTTATCCTCTCTTCCCTGCGTGCCCTAGGATGGGCCTGGGTCCTCCTCTGACTGCCCAGTCGGCCTCTACCCTTCCCCAGCCTCCTCCACAACCTCTGGATCCATACTTCCACTCTCTGTTGGCTGTTCCTCCTATCCCTCAGAGTCAATCTCCACCAGGAGCATGCCAGAATGTGTTCCGAACTAGCAGGCTCGTAATCCTGCAAACCTGATTGGCCATCAACAGCAGGCTCCTAATCCTGCAAACCTGATTGGTCCATCAACAGTGGGTCATGATTGGTCACTCCAGACTGATCCAATTGGCTAGTTAATGGGCTGCCGCGATTGGACGGTCCAAGCACGGCAAGCTTGAATCATTGTCATTGGACGCTTTGGCAGCAGCCAGCTCTATAAAAGGAGCTGCTGCTGCCAGGCTCATTGCTCTGTTCTGAAGTCACTAATAAAGAGTTGAAGTTACTATCCAATGTCTCGTCTCCGTTATTACGCCCATCCTCCAAGTTATTACACTGGTGACAAGGATGGGATTCGGAGACGATAGAGCTGACTGAGCACTCACAGAATTGACAGAGCACATGGCTGAACGCGCACAGATATCGGCAGAATGGCCAGCAGTGCTATACCACCCGCCCAGTTTGATCCAGCATGCGAAGATTGGGATTCGTATATGGACAGGTTTCAAATGTTCCTGGAATCAAATAATCTGAAGGATGCCACATCAAGCAAAAAATGTGCGGTTTTCCTAACGCATTGCGGACCCGCCATTTTCAGAATGGCAAAGGCACTTGCAAAACCGGCTGAAGTCAAAACAATGGACTGGGATACCTTTGCTCCCATCCTTCGGGCTCATTACGCTCCAGCAGTTCCTACCCTTATTAGAAGACACAAATTTTACCAGAGGGACCAACGCGAGGGTGAGAACATCGGGGATTTTGTAGCTGATCTAAGAAATTTGGGTGGACTGCGTGGCTTCATAAATCTAGAAGAAGCCATGAGAGATTGGATTGTCCTCGGCCTAAGCGACCCCACTGTCCAAAGCAAGATTATGGCTAAGGGAGACATCACCCTCGCAGATGCCATAGCAGATGCCACTGCAGCGGAAGCTACTCGCAAATCAGCAGCCCGAATGCGCCGAACAAATGGGGCCAGCCGCCAACCCACCAGCGCCACAGCAATACCCTCAGAAAGACACACAGCATTCACCCACCATGAAGACACCGAGTCCTCATCGAATAGTGAGGAAGAAGTCAACAGACTCAGGTCAGAGCGTGAGCAGCAAGACCAGAGGGGTCATAAATCCAATTTCCAATGCGCTGGATGCAGGAAAAACCACCCACGATCAGACTGCAGGTTCCCAGATGCCATCTGTCATTCCTGTGATAAAAGGGGCCACATTGCTAAAATGTGCCGGAACAAAAGAGGATCCAGCCCCAAGAGGAAAGAAAATAACTTCCGACAAGCATCAGGCACCCCATCAACAAACCAAGACCGCCCAAACAACCAGTGGAGCCAGTATAACAGAAACTGAATGTTTACTGGCGCAACCAGACGGGAAGAGGCACATCAGACCATCACCATCGGCCCCGCTTCATCCTTGGATGCGAAAAAAATCCGGGTAAAGATCATCATTGAAAATCGGCCATGCATCATGGAAGTGGACTCCAGGTCTTCCCTATCCATGGTCTCCTGGAAAACCATCAAGCAGCTGATCCCTGACATCTGCCGCCAGGATCTCAGCACTCAGAGACTCATATTAAAGGACTACCAAGGCAATCGAATCCTGGTTGTTGGTTCCAGTCACATCCAGGTCTCTTTTAAGGACCACACCACAATGCTACCTCTCACCATTGTTGACAGAGACCGGCCCAGCTTATTGGGTTTGCAGTGGTTCGCGCCATTAGGAATCAAAATGGCAGGCATCAACCAGACTGTAGATGAAGACTGGGAGGTGGCCCTCGTCCGTGACTTTGAAGAAGTCTTCAATGAATAATTAGGCAAGTACAAAGGGTCCCCCATCTCGTTCAATCTCTGTCCTGATATCGCACCCATTCGTGTAAAGTCACGCCGAATCCCTTTTGCTCTCAAACCAAAAATTGACGAGCAATTGGACAAATTAATTGCACAAGGTGTGTTAGAACCCATCGACCACGCCTGATGGGAGACCCCAATTGTAACCCCCATAAAACCTGACGGATCTTTGAGAATCTGTGGGGATTACAAGGCTACCCTAAACCACGCGTTACAGCAGAGTGCCTATTCAGACCCATGGTCCAACATCTCCTTCACTCACTTGGGGGTGGAAAGGTATTCACAAAGCTTGACCTAGCCCAAGCTTATCAACAGCTACCAGTAGACGCAGCAACCGCAGAAGCCCAAACCATAGTTATGCACAGGGGTGCGTTCAAATGTAATAGACTCCAGTTCGGAATAAGCGTAGCACCTGGCATTTTTCAAAGTTTGATGGAAAGGTTGTTACAGGGCATAAAAGGGGTCTTGCCCTATTTTGATGATGTATTAATAGCCGCCCCTACAAGAAGTCAGTTAGAGAAATGCCTGAGAACTGTCCTACAAAGGTTCAAAGATGCAGGCCTCAAGGTTAAGAAGGAAAAGTGCCAGTTATGCATTGAGAGGGTTGAATTTTTTGGTTACCTTCTTGACAAACAGGGGATTCATCCTACTGAAAAGAAATTGGCTGCCATTAAAAATGCCCCAAGACCAAAGAACAAAACAAACCTCCAAGCCTTCCTGGGACTCATTAACTTTTATAACATCTTCCTGCCCCAGAAGGCGACTGTTGCTGAACCCCTGCATAGGCTCCTCGACAAAAAGGCTTCCTGGTTTTGGGGACATTGGGAGGAGCAGGCTTTCCAACAAGTAAAAGACCTTTTAACATCGGATACAGTGCTCATCCAATATAACGAGACACTTCCATTGACTATGACTTGTGACGCCTCACCTTTTGGGGTAGGAGCCATCCTGAGCCACGTCCTACCAAACGGTACAGAGGTGCCTATTGCATTCTTTTCAAGAACTTTGTCTAAAACAGAGAGAAACTATAGTCACTTAGATAAAGAAGCCCTCGCTATTGTATTTGCGATTAAAAGGTTCCACGAATACATGTACGGAAGATTCTTTTCCATCATTACAGATCATAAGCCATTGCTTGGCATCTTGGCAGGGGAGAAACCAACTCCCCACATCCTATCTCCAAGGATGACACGATGGTCGGAGTTCCTAGCCGCCTATGATACCAGTTAAGACACTGACCAGGGAAAATCATCCCCCATTCTGATGCTTTGAGCTGCTCTCCACTACCTGAGCTCCTAGACAACCCGGCTCCCACGTTATCAACACTACAAATCGAGACGCTTCCCTCACCTCCACTAACCACACAAGACATCGCACTAGAAACAAAGAAAGACTCATGTTTGGCACGGGTCCTCAGCTGGGTGGAGAGAGGATGGCCAGAAAGCGAACCCAACGACACCTTTAAACCCTTCAAGAACAAACAAACAGAACTTTTCTCCCAAAAAGGGTGCGTGTTGTGGGGAGACCGAGTGGTCATTCCAGAGAAACTACAGAAGAAAGTTCTAAAATTACTACATGATGGACATCCGGGCATTGTACGAATGAAAGCACTGGCAAGGAGCTACACCTGGTGACCAGGTATGGACAAACAAATTGAAGCCTGGGTTGCCACCTGTAGCAAATGCCAAGAAACACGCTCGGCCCCACCGAAAGCACCACCAGCTGAATGGGAAATGCCCAGGGGTCCATGGTCCCGCATCCACATCGATTTTGTGGGACCTACAAAGGGACATACTTTCCTGATAACAGTAGACGCCTACTTGAACTGGCTCGAGGTTAACAAGATGAAGATGACCACCACAGAGGCAGTCATCAAAAAATTGAACAGACTGTTTGCAACTCATGGGCTACCAGATGTCTTGGTTTCCGACAATGGCCCCCAATTTACTGCCTTGGCATTTGAACAATACCTAGCAGACCGGGGAATATGCTACGCCTTGACATCACCTGCTCACCCGGCAGCCAATGGCAGGGCTGAACGAATGGTTCAGTTCACCCAAAAAAACTTTGCAAAAAATAGAACAGGGAAACATCCATGACAAAGTCACCAGGATGCTCCTTCTCCAGCATATTACATCAAATAGCACCACAAACAAAAGCCTAGCCGAACTTCTGATGGGCAGAAAACTCAGATCTCATCTAGACCGCCTACATCCTGCATACACCCCAGAAAAGCCCCTGGGTTCCAGCAGCAAACACCGTACATTCAAGGTAGGAGACCCCGTATTTGCAAAGAACTTTACAGGTGACCCATTGTGGATCCCTGCCAAAATAATGCAAATTACGGGCCCCCGTTCCTACCAGTTAGAAACCACAGATGGGAGACTATGGAAACACCACATCGACCAGCTGCGCTCAAGGTTGACCACAACACCCATCACAAACCCCGATCTCGAAGCCAGAGGGGGAAGGGAAACCGAGGGTTTTGAAACTGAACCAACATCTGGCTCAAAAAACATAACCCCACAACCAGCACAGCAAAGCCCACTATATTCACCAACTGAAGAAGAATTGTGGCAGATGGTCATCTCTCCAGGTAACAGCAGCTGTACAGGGTCAGAGAATCCAGATAATCCAGACGACAGGAATGAAGGAAGCATTGCAGATATCCCCGAATCACCTCCAAGGATACCCAGCGTAGAAGCCAGGTCACCAATACAACCAAGTCCAGTAAGCAGCCCATCAAAACCAGAAACGGAGCAAAGACATTTTGAACAACGCAAATCAGGTAGACAGGTGCAAAGACCCGCCTACCTGTGCAAATACATCACCCCACCCCTGAGACGGAACCTAGAGGGGAGGGGTGTTCCGAACTAGCAGGCTCGTAATCCTGCAAACCTGATTGGCCATCAACAGTAGGCTCGTAATCCTGCAAACCTGATTGGTCTGTCAACAGCGGGTCGTGATTGGTCACTCCAGACTGATCCGATTGGCTAGTTAATGGGCTGCCGCGATTGGACGGTCCAAACGCAGCAAGCTTGAATCATTGTCATTGGACGCTTTGGCAGCAGCCAGCTCTATAAAAGGAGCTGCTGCTGCCAGGCTCATTGCTCTGTTCTGAAGTCACTAATAAAGAGTTGAAGTTACTATCCGATGTCTCGTCTCCGTTATTACGCCCATCCTCCAAGTTATTACAGAATGTATGTCTTGTTTTATGAAATAAAAAGAGCTCTGTTCTTCAGGGTTAATATATGCATCTAATTACATCTACTATTTCACTGAAACCATAACGACAGTGATGGTATATGTTACTTAACTTTCTTTACTTTCTCTATAAAGTAAGGAATGTATACTGAAAATGATTTGTATTTATTGTCCTAATATTATCCTAATTTTACGGAGATGTAGGAAGTCTAAGTATGGTTGAGATAGGGTATTGAGTTACAATCACAATTGTACCCAAAATTTATGTTGCTAACTGAAACATTTTTTAAGTGAGTTTTGTCCCATTTCTTGCTACAGTTGTTAAGTGAATCACTGCAGTTGTTAAATCAGTAACACAGTTGTTAAGTAAATCTGGTTTCTCCATTGACTTTGCTTGTCAGAAGGTTGCAAAAGGTGATCACATGACCCCGGGATACTTTGCTTTGAGAAAAATAACTGGAAGACTCCCCAGAGTAATGACATTTATAGATGGTCCAAAAGATGTAGGAGAAATAATTGAAAAGAAGACACTCTGATATGTTGTTAAGGAGCTGGACTAGAAACCAGGAGACTACTAGATTCTAGTTTTTCCTTAGGCATAAAAGCCATCTGGGTTCCTTTCTCTCAGCCTAACCATTTTATAGTGTTGTGGGGAAAATAGGAAGCAAAAATATTTAGAATAGAATGGAATGGAATGGAATGGAATGGAATGGGTCGGGATAAGAGAAGAAGAGAAGGGAAGGGAAGGGAAGGGAAGGGAAGGGAAGGGAAGAGAAGAGAAGAGAAGAGAAGAGAAGAGAAGAGAAGAGAAGAGAAGAGAAGAGAAGAGAAGAGAAGAGAAGAGAAGAGAAGAGAAGAGAAGAGAAATATTTTATTTGGCCAAGTATGATTAGACACACAAGGAAATTGTCTCATTATGTATTGTATGCTGTTTTGAGTTGTACAGAGAACAGGCACAATAATTAATCTTGAATCACTTGATTGAGTTGGACAACTATAGAAACTGAACAAATGAATGAATATAAAATAAATACATCTAAAAATAAAGGTCAAAGAACTGAAATGGTATAAAACCTCCCATGGTATAAAACTGGCATGGATCTGAAAAGTTCCTATAATGGAGTTAAGTACATACATAGCCATAATGCTATCCCCTATTTATAGGCCTTTCTTTGTCTCTTTCTCTCTTATAAATATACACATTCACTATCCTACAGCTCCAGTTAATATGTAACATCAAGATGATTGAAAAGGAAAAGTTTAGAAGGCTGATATTTCTTGTCCTTAGGAAAAAATGGGAGGAAATGTACTGTAATTAATAACTATTATTCTATGTCATCTATCAAAATGTTTAAATTTTTAAAAATATTTTAAAACCTCCATGTCATCTATAAAAATAAATAAATAAAATGAAGACTTAGTCAGGTTAAGGACAGATCATCATGGAGAAAATCTATCTTTATGGTTGTCAGGAATCAATCCGAATATGATGACATGTAATCAATCAATTTTCAAGATCTGCACTCACATATGACTAATATACTAAACTACTTAAAGGGCACCATGGGCTTCCCAGTATCCCAGGAAGCACCATGCTAGCTAAATTGAATGTTGAGATTCTCTCCATCAAAAATTCCCTTCAAAAGATAAATTAGTACAGGATACTAACCCTTACAATACATCCAGACTATAAGATCTGCTACTTTGAATGAACCATATTGAACACATAGGCACAAATATCATAAATATCTCAGGGGTTGCCACAAAGAAGAGGGAATCAAACTATTCTCCAAAGCACCTGAGGGCAGGACAAGAAGCAATGGGTGGAAACTAATCAAGGAGAGAAGCAACTTAGAACTAAGGAGAAATTTCCTGACAAAACAATGAATTAGTGGAACAACTTGCCTCCAGAAATTGTGAATGCTCCAACACTGGAAGTTTTTAAGAAGATGTTGGATAACCATTTGTCCCTGCACCAGTAGGGTTTCCTGCCTAGGCAGTGGGTTGGACTAGAAGACCTCCAAGGTCCCTTCCAACTCTGTTATTCTAATTTTAAAAAAAGTGGACTTCTCAGAATCTTCATGGAAAACACTGGAAAACTATCAATTCTTGTTACTAACATCTTAAAGCAAAAACAATGAAATTATATAATTTATAATATAATTTAAATTATAGTGTAGTAAAATTCAGCAATCATTAAAAAAATTCCTCTGATAAGAGCAAATAGACAAAGAAAGCTGACTAGGTGTTGTGTTCCACTCTCTTTCTCCATATTGTAGAAGACCCATATTAATCTAATGGTAAAAAAACAACAACTCAGAAACAACCTAATAGCTTTCAGCTAACAAATTTGATAAAAATGCATACATTTGAAGAACCAGAAAACTGATGCACGAAGAGAAACTTTTTCCTTGCTTAAGTAGTAAAACTGGACAAACAGATTGAACATCAAAGGAGAACTTTCAAGAAGAGTCAGAAGCTGAAATGAGAAAAATCAGGACAAGCTAGTTACAGAACAGAAGGAAAATACCATACCATAGTATGTATAGCATATACTTCCCCTTAGAAACCTGGCATGCCTCCTTGGTGGCACCCAATTCTGTGAGGCAATAATCATGCCAACATTTAATTAGGCTTGTTTCCGGAGTGACCTCTCTTTTCTAAAAAAAAAAATTGAACTTCTAACCCTTATAGGTAGGTGAAGGTCTGCTACCTTCACCGTTCTAATTCACATAAATTTTGCTGGGATGTAGCCAGGAGCATCCAGCAAAGTTGTGTATATGTGAAATTCTGCAAGTGGTGGACATGATGTCAAGACAAAACCCCACCTCTTTTGTACATGTGCATCCTCTACCTTGAAGGTTTGATAACCCTGATGATATCTATTTATTTATTAAATGTATATGTTGCCCATCTCATCATCAAGCAACTCTAGATGGCTTATAAGAAGATTAAAACCACAACATGAAACATGAAAACAATAAATATTAACATTCATAAAAATGGCTAAGAAGGAACCAATATACAACAGGATGGAGGTAGAGATTTCTCCTAATCTTTATGTTGATTGTTTATGTTCTGTCCTTAATTAGCATTCTTGAGATCCCCGCGCTTTGATTGGCCAAAGCGCGGGGCTCTCCAATTGGTCAGGCGAGCCACGCCGATTGGCTCACTGAGAATCTCCCGCGATTGGTCCATTCGGATCGTGGGAGATTCAAAGCGGTGCCATTGGCCGCGGCCGCGGCGGCTAAAGGAATAAAAGCCGCGGGCTCTTTCCTTTACGCCAGTTCGGTTCCAACTTTCAATAAAAGAGCTTGAATTGAAGTCACCGACTCCTGGCATCATTTCGCGGACACAACAGTTTAATTAAGATTAAGAGAAATCTCTACCTCCATTCTGTTCTTAGATTCCTTCTTAGCCATTTTTATTAATTGCTGGTTATAGTATACTTTGCCATTACCATGAAACACAGAGGCTTTTAAAATAAATGTTGCCAAAATCCTAAGACACCTTGGCTTGAAAATACATGTTGAATCCATTCCAAATATACTACATATAATTGTATTTTTCAAAAAATACAAAAGAAGGCACAGTGAAATGAAGACTCATGGTAAGCTTCAGTATATTTTAGTCAATTGTTATTTCTTTAATTCAATATTTTATTTTTATACTTACTTACTGTACACTGAGAGCTTCTGCATTGGAAACAAATTCCTTGTGTGTTTAATCACACTTGGCCAAATAAGGTATTCTATAAAGTGAGAAGCCTGTTCATTTTGATTTACCTGAAACCAACATAATAATAATTTGGGGTATCCCTGAATTGGTGAAAATTTCTTCTAATATTCCTATTTACTTTAGGCATATACAGTATTTCCCTTATGTGGTACATGCGTGTGTGATATTTTTATGAATTGCCCCTGTATAATACACACACACAAATACACAGATTTTAAATCAAATAAGATATATATGTGTATATAGTGTATATTGTATTCTATTTTTAATCAAATATAATTGTGTATATCCATGCACATTATATTTGATTCAAACTGCTGAATTAGGTTACATTTGAAATTTTTACTACAATATAATCTTATAAATTTCTCCTCCCTTTGGCTACAGAATCATTTTGCTGTATCTATAATGGTCTGTTCGGAGCCTCATAAAAATTCTGGAGATGGTTTATAAAACAACCACCTGCATATTCTTCAGTTATCTAGGAAAAGAGCAGCCACCTTCCTGGTTGAAAAGAAATCTAATATGAAAAATGTTAAAGTTTTCCCTAACAAACTGAAAGAGAAAGTGACTTTTAAGTGAAAGGAATACAATTGCTGAGATCTCTATAACCCTATAACATGATGGCTCAGTAGCTTGTCGATCAGGACAGCAGTTTGCTGGTTCGAATCCCTAGCACTGTGTAATGGAATGAGCTCCTGTTACTTCTCCCAGCTTCTGCCAACCTAGCAGTTTGAAAGCATGTAAAAATGCAAGTAGAAAAATAGGGACCACTTTGTTGGGAAGGTAACAGTATTCTGTGTGCCTTTGGTATTTAGTCAGCCGTCCACATGACCATGGAGACGTCTTCAGACAGTGCTGGCTCTTCAGCTTTGTAACAGAGATGAACACTGCTCCCTAGAGCCAGAAACAACTCGCACATATGTGCGAGGGGAACCTTTACCTTTACCTATAATCTATTCCTTATTCTTTCAATAAATTTTATTAAAGAAAAATTTGTGAGCATGTTAATATGCTATCTAAACAAGAATCTGTATTTATATTTAAAACTATCTCGGAAACGTAAGCAGAAGTTGATCCATGCAGATTGAGATTGTCCACATTCAATATTGATGAAATTGTCCAATTTGCCAATTTTCTTCTTCAGTTGTGCTATAATGTGTCTTGCTGTCAAAGGGCTTACAATAAGTAAGGAAGTTAGGCAATAGTCAGTTTATATGGACATATTTTACACATCTAGAAAAAATTCAGACAATAGAATAATAGACTTTAACATTTTTAGAAATTATTAGTTATGAGAAATATATGCTTAGAATTAACAGTTGATTAGAAATGGTTTAACAACAAACTGCCATAAATTAAGGTAGAAAATTACAAGCACATAAGGAATGAGGTAAAGACTTTAACAAAAAGTATTTTGCAGAGAACTGAGAAATAACGTATTTGTCTTGCTAAAAATGTATTTACCAAGATATTCCTGCAACTTAGGTTAGCAACATAGAACCAGAATGACTATTTCTGCAATACACATATCCCAGCCAAACATATAAAAAGATATCATTTTATAATGCAATATATTTTTTTTAATCCCATTCAGTCTTGGAGAAGTGTTCAGGTTTCAAATATATTTGAAAGATCTATCTGCTACTTAGCTTTGGGAGTTCATTCTGGTTTTGCTTGGATGCTTTTATTCATTTCATAATTTAATGCATATTGCTTCGCTTGGAATATACTTTATCTTTATTATGGAATTCATTATTCCATTATTCATTATTATGGAATTCATTATTCATTATTACAGACAAGAATCCGAAACTTCTGTGTGGAGAGTATTTGACTGTGTGGAAAACCAGTCTAAAATTATGCCAAAAGGTTGCGTAGCATGAGTAGGATCACAATCCCATGGAAATTTAATTTCCACCTGGAATCTAAAGGAATCCAGAGGCACAGCAGATTATATACACAGGGTAATATAGGATCATCCATAGGAAGTCAAGTTGCCAAGGATTACTACAGGATTGAAACCTTACTATAAGTGTGTGAAGAATGTGACATACCTGTCGTGTCCGCAAAAAGACGCCAGGAGTCGGTGACTACGTTTCAAGCTCTTTATTTAACAGTTGTGAACCGAACCGGCGAAAAGGAAAAAGCCCGCGGCTTTTATCCTTTTCGCTGCGGCGGCCGCGGCCAATGGCAGCGATTCAAGTCTCCCGCTCTTGGAGTGAGCCAATCGCGGGAGACTTCAAAAGGGCCAATCGGCGCGGCTCGCCTGGCCAATCAGAAATCCCCGCGCTTTAGCCAATCAAAGCGCGGGGATTTCGAGTTTGTAAATTAAGGACAGAACACCCCTCCCCTCTTGGTATAGTCCTTACGTTGCGTAGTCACGTAGGTAGGCGGGGCTCCGTCTAGTCCTACTTGACCTGCGCAACTCAGTTGCAAGCTGGATTTCGTCCGGAGCGGTCATGTTTTTGGCTGCTCCCTCTTCTGTGCAAACTGGTTGGATGATCGGGCCGGTTCCTTCTCCGTGGCTCCCACCTGGGCCTTCCGGGTTGGTTGAGCTACGGGTTTCGCCGCTCCCGCTTGGTTTCTCCGAGTTGGTTGAGCTGGCTAGGTGGTTCTTCTCTGGTGGGGGATCGCGATGGCTGCGCTCCGGTAAGTACTGCTGGTTTATTTTTTCTTGCGTTTGCTTATTCGGGTATTCCCTCCCCCCTTGGTTCGTGTTTTGGGGGTTGAGTTCTGTTGCTGTTCGTGACCTGAGCTGGTCAATGTGCCGTTTCCAGGCTCGCCCATCTGTGGTTTGGAGCCGGTATGATCGTGGGCCTGTGATCTGGGTGATGACGGCTGGGATCCATAGGGGGTCCCCCGTCAGGTTTTTCGCGTGCACTAAGTCGCCGGGTGCGAATGTTCGGTATTTTGTACTTGAGTCTGGGGGCCGCTCCGGGTTATATGTTGGGTGTAACCTGTCGAGTGGGGACCTCAGCTTCCTACCCATTAGTAACTCGGCTGGGCTTTTGTTGGTAGTGGTGTTCGGGGTGATGTGTTGTATAAAGAGGAGTTTATTTATTTTGTCGTTGATCTCCCCGTGGTCTATTTTCCGGATGGTTTTTTTGGTAAATTGAACCATCCGTTCCGCCCTACCGTTCGCCGCCGGATGCGCCGGTGCTGTTAATGCGTGGCGGATGCCCCTCTCCGCCAGGAATCTCTCGAAGTCGAGGGAGGTAAATTGGGGCCCGTTGTCGGAGACGACGATGTCTGGGAGGCCATGTGTTGCAAAGAGTTTGCAAAGTTCTTTGATGACGGCCTCCGTGGTAGTAGATTACATGTCGCTTACCTCCAACCAGTTGGAGTAAGCGTCAACTGTTATTAGAAAGGTATGCCCATTCGTGGGACCGGCAAAGTCTAAATGGATTCTGGACCAGGGCCCCCTTGGTGTTTCCCACTCCAGGATGGGTGCTGCGGGTGGGCTTGGTCTGGTCTCCTGGCATCGTTGGCACCTAGCTACCCATGCCTCTATCTGCTTGTCCATCCCTGGCCACCAAGCGTAACTCCTGGCCAGGGCTTTAGTTCTGACGATGCCAGGATGCCCCTCATGCAACATCTCTAAGACCTTCCCTTGCAACCTGTCCGGGATGACCACCCTGTCACCCCATAAAATACACCCCTTAAGCAGCGAGAGTTCAGTCTGGCGGTTTCTGAATGTCTTAACGGATTCGTCCTTGTCCCTTTCAGGCCAACCTTTTTCCACCCAATGTAAAATTCGCGCCAGACGCCTGTCCTTAATAGTTTCCCGGGCAATGTCTGACGCGGTAATGGGTAGGTTGGGCAGGTTCTCGATGTTAAGGGTGTTTGTCGTTGGTGCTGGGTCAGGATCAGAGTCTGGTAAAGGCGAGCGGCTTAAAGCGTCCGCGTGCGAAATTTTCTTACCCAGCTTGTGTAGCAGTTCGTAGCTGTAGGCTGCCAGGAACTCGGACCACCTTGTCATCCGGGGCGATAAAATGTTCGGGGTGGCTCGATTTCCTGCAAGGATGCCCAGCAACGGCTTATGGTCTGTCACAATGGTAAAGGGGCGGCCGTAAAGGTATTCGTGGAATCGCTTAACGGCGGCAACTATAGCCAATGCTTCTTTGTCCAGCTGGCTATAGTTCCGCTCCGGTTTAGTTAGAGTCCTGGAAAAGAAAGCGATGGGTGCTTCTCTTTTGTCAGGGAGGGTATGGCTGAGGACAGCGCCGACGCCGAAAGGTGATGCGTCGCAAGTGACGGCCAAGGGCAAGGTTTCGCTGAATTGGATCAGGACGGCGTCGGAGGTGAGGAGGTCTTTGGTTTTTTGGAAGGCGGCTTGTTCCCGTCTCCCCCAAGTCCAGGTTGCCACCTTATCCAGGAGCCTATGCAAAGGCTCCGCCGCCGTAGCCTTTTGGGGTAGGAAAACATTATAAAAATTCAGCAACCCCAAGAAAGCCTGTAGTTCCGTCTTAGACCTAGGGGTGGGGGCCTCTTTGATAGCTTTCACTTTTTTAATTGTAGGGTGAATGCCATGCCGGTCTAGAAGGTAGCCCAAGAATTCCACTCGCTCTGTGCATAGTTGGCATTTTTCCCGTTTTACTTTAAGTCCCGTTACTTTAAATTTTGTTAAGACCTCCCTGAGTCGGTTTTCTAATTCGGCTTCGTTTGGCGCCGCCACTAATACGTCATCAAAATAGGGCACCACCCCCTTGATGCCCTGCAGTAAACGTTCCATCAGGCTCTGAAAGATGCCTGGTGCCACGCTGACTCCGAACTGGAGTCGGTTGCACTTGAAGGCCCCCCGATGGGTAACGATGGTCTGGGCTTCCGCTGTTTTTTCGTTGACTGGCAACTGTTGATATGCTTGGGCGAGATCGAGCTTGGCAAAGACCCTGCCCCCTCCCAGTGAGTGCAGTAGGTGTTGCACGATTGGGACAGGGTAGGCGCTTTGTTGCAACGCGCCATTTAGGGTGGCCTTATAGCCCCCACAAATTCTCACGGACCCGTCTGGTTTGACTGGGTTCACTATGGGGGTCTCCCATCGGGCATGGTCTATCGGATGCAGCACCCCCTGTTTGACGAGCTTGTCAATCTGCTCGTCAATCTTAGGTTTTAGGGCGAATGGCACCCGCCTAGGTTTTAGTCGCTTGGGGGGGACGCTAGGGTCTAGATCAAAAGAGATAAGGGGCCCCTGGTACTTGCCCAGGCTTCCGTCGAAGACCTCCCGGAACTCCTGGGCTAGCCGCTGTTCCCAGCCGTCGTCGGCGACGTGGTTGACTCCTGTTAGCGCGATGTCGAGCGGGACGAACCATTGTAAGCCCAGCAGGCTTGGGCGGTCGCGATCGATGATTGTGAGTGGGAGTTGTTCGGTGTGGCCCTTGTCAGTTACATTAAAGTTCTTGGTGCCCACTACCAGGACGCGGTTTCCCTGGTAGTCTTTTATAATAAGTCTTTGGGCGTTTATGTTCCTCTTATGGAGGGTGGGCACTAACCGTTTTATCTCGTGCCATGCAATCATGGAGAGGTAGGATCCGGAGTCCACCTCCATCTTGCATGGTTGGCCTTCAATGTGGACTTCTACGTGTACCTTTCTGGCGCCGTCGGAGATGGCGTGGCCGATGGTTACCGTCTGGTGGGTTTCTTCCTTGCGCCGACTGTCGCCGCCTCTTGAGGGTCGCTGGATTCGGTCCCACCGGCCGTCCGGTTGGCGATCTCTGGTCCTGGGCGGTGGGCTTTCCCTCTTACGATCGTGTTGGTCCCATCTGGGTGGGCTGCGAGTCTTCTTTTGGCGGCAAACCCGAGCGATGTGTCCCCTTTTTTCACAATGCCTACAGATAGAGTCAAAAAATCGGCATTCTGATCTGGGGTGGTCGCCGCCGCATCCGGCACAGTTGGTCCTCGACCTACAACCTCTTCGGTTCCGTTGGTCGCCGCGCCCTGTCTGCACGCGATGTATGTCCTCCTCGTCTTCTGACGTGCTGGATGCAGACTGGAATTCTCCGTAGTGTGCGGTTGATTCGTTTTTTGAGTCGGCCGACCTTGCCGGGTTGTTGTTTCCGCCCTTCGCGTCTGATTTTCGCATGCTGTCAGCGGAAGTGCGGGTTGCTTCTGCGGCTGCGGCTGCGGTGAGGGCGTCTGCTAGGCTGATGTCGCCCTTAGCCATAAGCCGGCTCTGGAGTGCAGGGTCCCATAGGCCGAGTACGAATCGGTCTCTTAGGAGGCTGTTCAGACCTTCAAATTCGCAGAGTCCTCCTAGGCGCCGCAGCTCGGCGACGAAATTGCTCAGTTTTTCGCCCGGTTTCTGGTCGCGCCGGTAAAATTCGTTGCGCCGGATCAGGATGGGGACCTGGTTGCGTCGGCTGGCTTGGCCAATGCTTTGGCCATCTGGAAAACCTCGGTTCCGCAATGGGTGAGGAACACGGTGTGTTTTAGCGGGCCCGGGGCGTCCTTCATTCCGGTGCACTCGAGGTACATGCGGAAACGGTCTGAGAACGATTCCCAGTCCTCGGTGGCGGGGTTGAAGGGGGCGGGCGGTGCTATTTTCGCCATTTCGGTGCTGAAACTGGCTCTTGTTGGACACGGGGTTCGGTTCAAGGTCGAGATCCCACCCTCGTCGCCAGTGTCGTGTCCGCAAAAAGACGCCAGGAGTCGGTGACTACGTTTCAAGCTCTTTATTTAACAGTTGTGAACCGAACCGGCGAAAAGGAAAAAGCCCGCGGCTTTTATCCTTTTCGCTGTGGCGGCCGCGGCCAATGGCAGCGATTCAAGTCTCCCGCTCTTGGAGTGAGCCAATCGCGGGAGACTTCAAACGGGCCAATCGGCGCGGCTCGCCTGGCCAATCAGAAATCCCCGCGCTTTAGCCAATCAAAGCGCGGGGATTTCGAGTATGTAAATTAAGGACAGAACAATACCCAAAACTGACTTTTTTAAAAAATTGCCCCTGGATACTGTTGGGTGCACAAATACATGTGCATGTAAAACAGAAAAAGTGAGCTCACGTAGTAATGAAACTGAAGACAAAATAGATTTGCCTAGCCTTCAATCTTGGTAAATTCTTTCATTTCTCTTTTCTGATGTCTCCATCCTGGTATGTAGCTTGCGTTGGTTGAGGCCTCTGACATTTCATGTCTCATGAGATTATATCTATTATGCATGTGTTTGTGTTAGTTATTGTTGTGAACTAATAAAATACTCAAATAAAGTTTATTAAAAGCTTTAGGAAAATAGCAGGGTTCTGGCCCTGCACTTCTGATTGGCCGATAATAATGATATCGGATTGATCCGTTCAGGAGAATCTGATTGGCTGTTAACGGGCCACTCTCATTGGTTAAGGGGGTTAACACTCCACATTCCCTATTGGTTACTAGAGCAGTAGCTTGCCTATAAAAGGGCTGCTTTTGCTCTAGGGTTTTGCTCTGTTCAGAATGTATAATAAAGAGTTGAAGTTCACTGTTCATCGTCTCGTCTCTGTTCCTTGAGCCCATGCACAGAACTTAACAGTTATGTCTGAGGATTTTCTTAGCTTTAGGAAGCTAAGCCACTAATCTGCCTTTTTTGTCAAGAGGAATGTTTCCATATCTTCATCATGAAACAGTGAAGAGGTGTTTAATCATATTCGTTCTTTGAAGCACTCATACTCAGCCCTGCCCATGTTCTATGGTCCATTCACTTGAATAAACTGTGACACACCTTCCTGATCCAAAGAGGCCTAGTTGCCCTCACCCACTATTTAGATATGACTGTTTAATAATTATGCCTACAGGTGTCAGATAAAGGTTTCTCATTTGGTAACTAGCTATAAAAAGTAGGAAGAGAACTTCCAGGAACTATCACTCTCAACTGGACCTGGTATAGCCACAATGGACAGCTGGGCACTAAGACCTAAACATTTCTTATGGATTATATTGCCTTTGTGCCTTCCCTTGACAGGTAAGGATTTTTGCCTTCCATTCTTCAAGTCACTTAGAGATCAGGTCCTTTGCTTATCATTCCTATGGATAACAAGTAAGTTCCATGTGGAGAAATTGAGATCAAGGATGGGGGACTACACAAACTTTCCCCTTCTTCCTTTTCTCAATGGAGATTTGATCTCAGAGATAATATCAGTTGGAGGGTAAGAGAGTCAGCATCATAGTCTCAAGAAAGGATAAACAAGGGGAAGGTTCTAATTTACTTCATTTGGTGAAAGATTATATGCTTTTGGGGGGCACAATGGCTTGACGGTTAAAGACGCTGAACTTGTCAGCTGGAAAACTGACAGCCCAGGTTCAAGACCTCAGCGCTGCACAAAAAGGTGAGATCCCATTTCTTGTCTGAGCTCCTGCCTACCTCTAGTAGCAGTTTGAAAGCATGCAAATGCACGTAGATAAATTGGTACCACTTCAGAGGGAAGGTAACAGCATTCCTTGCATCTTAGTATATCATCATGCTAGCTACGTGACCATGGAAATATCTTTGGACAACATGGCTCCCTCAACTAAGAAACAGCACGATGAGCACACATGCACCTCCTGGAATCAGACACAACTGGAGAGGGAAAACTTTTACCTTTATTATACTTTATAAGTGTAGTTCGAAGTTTGAAGAGAATTTTGATGAAGTTCAGATGGCTGGCATGTGTGGTGATCTTTCTCTGAGTTATGAATGCATGAAAATTGAAAGGGATTCCCAAATACCAGAACATGTGAGCACATGACAGAAAAACAGAAGGCTATTTTTGTAGTTAGAGAAAAAAAAACTCTGAAAAATTACAAGGCAGGTATTGGTTCATCCCTATTTAAATATGCATAACTGAGCTCTGATTGCATGCACCAGCCTATAGTAGACTTCCAATATCTCAGGGGCTGCCACAAAGAAGAGGGAGTCAAGCTATTCTCCAAAGCACCTGAGGGCAGGACAAGAAGGAATGGATGGAAGCTCATCAAGGAGAGAAGCAACCTAGAATGAAGGAGAAATTTCCCAATAGAAAGAACAATTGGATTGCCTTCAGAAGCTGTGGGTGCATTACTGGAGGTTTTTAATAAGATATTGGACAGCTATTTGTTTGTAATGGCACAGGATCTCCTGCTTGAGCAGAAGGTTGGACTAGAAGATCTCCAAGGTCCCTTCCAAGGTCTGTTATTTTGTATTCTTCTCCCACCGTCTTCCCAACCTTACCTGAAAGACAATTATTGTTAAGTAGATGCAGTTGAATGCAATTTCATGTCCCTATAATTTGGAGTCCTAAACATATAGAAGATACCATCTGGACTATGACTGAAATTTTATTTAGCCCATTTTCCTTACATTCATCCTTTAGTTGGCTTCTTATACATGGGAAATGTGGGAGTAGAAAATGATTAGGCAGCATCTCCATAATTTTAATTCAAAGGTCCTCTTGTATCACTCTCAAATTCAACTGTGCAACTTTCCCATCATGACTCACTCTAGATATTACGATTCTATAGATCACAGAGTTTCCATTTTGGTTAGAGATGTGAGGAACTGGAGAGTCCAAAGCCTTCTAGTAATGGCCAGGATGGGCAGAACGATGACCTGGGGTCTAATGTAACTTTGATTGGGACTGTCCAGGGACTGTTCTGAGGCTAAACATCATAATTTCAAAGTCTATACTAGAATAATTGTGTGCTTGGCATAATATGAATGTAAAAACACTATTTATATCATGTTATATTGTACTGCGAAGTACAATCTGGAAAATAATAAGCCCATTTCAGAAACAAAAATATAGTATGTTTACACAGCTTCACATTTTGAGAATCAAATTTGAAGCCCAGCTATGGGATAGTATACACTGTTCAATGAAGTTCAGATCAATGTAATTTACACTATGGTTGTATTATTTAATCAATGATTTGTGACAATTCATTATCTTTATATTCAAGCTCTCCACTCAAAGTGAAATCCATAGTAATCTCTCTACCCATTTTACCCTCCAAACAACATCCTACTGGAGTTGGGTGACCAATAAAGGAAGAAAGAGGAGGCAACAGTGAAAAATATTAACTCCATAGCAATGGGCTGGGTGTGGATTGAAACTTGAGTCATAATCCAATATATGTACCAAAATAGGACCCCAGATGGTGCAGTGGTTAAGGTGCAGTACTGCAGGCAAACTCTGCCCACTTTGGAGTTCAATCCTGACTGGCTCAAGATTGTCTCAGTCTTCCATGCATCCCATGTTGGTAAAATAAGGACTGTTGGGGGCAATATGCAAATAATGCTGACACTGTAAACTTTCCAGAGTTCTGTAAAGCACTATGGGGCAGTATATATGCCTAAATGCTATTGTTATAATTATCAAAAGTACTATTAATTGATGAGTTAAATCATTTTAGATTGATTTTTTAAAACCCTCAGATTAATTAAATAGCAGATGTATTGATATGAAATATATTCCTAAATACACACATTTTTAAAAAACCTATACAGGTAGTCCTTGACTTACAACAGTTTGTTTACTGACTGTTCAAAGTTACAACAGCATTGAAAAATGTGACTTATGACCATATTTCACAATTACGACCTTCGCAGCATCCCCATGATCATGTGATCAAAATTCAGACCCTTAGCAACTGACTCATCTTTTAAAAAAAAAATAAATTTATTTATTCAACGTTTTAATATTTAAAAACAAATTTCCGCACGTTACAACATTACTATAGCAGTGTTTACATTGTAAATATCTTCTATTGACATGTTATACTTCTCTGTATTTGATTCTTTGTCATTCTAGGCATTTTATACATATATACATTTTTATTTTTATTTATGTACACAAAAACCTTATAATTTTGTAGTTTTAAAGTATTACATAGATAATTTGATGCTTTTGTGTCTTATTCTTATCCATTCGTACCAAACATCCCATATTTTATAATATTCTCCTTCTTTTTTATCCTTCAATAATTTTGTTAATCTATCCATCTCTGTGCATTGATATAATATTAATAATTGTGGCTTCTGTGGGGGTTGTAGCTTGCTTCCAATTTTGGGCAAAAGAAATTCTGGCTGCCGTTATGATATGGAGCATCAAATATAGGTGTTTTCTGTACATGTTAGGTTCTAACATTCTTAATAAGAAGATTTTTGGTTTAAATTTCACTCTCTGTTTCATTATTCCCTCTAACCATAATCTGACTTTTTGCCAGTATCTCCGTGCAGGAGGGCAACTGACTCATCTTTATGACGGTTGCAGTGTCCCTGGGTCATTTGATCCCCTATTGCAGGGGTGTCAAACTCAAGGCCTGCAGGCCAGATCCAGCCCGTGGAGTGCTTAGATCGGGTCCATGGGGCTGGCCTGGAAATTTCAAAGGACCATCCTGCAGTGACCTGCTGGCTGAAAGTGGCCCGTGTGGGGCCCTCGTCCGTTTCAGCCTCCATGGCCTTGTGCAACACTCTGCCAGCCGAAAATGGTCCGTGGGGAGGCCTCGCATGCCCCCCCCACCATAATATTCAGCCATCAGAGTTCTGCATGAGGCCATGGAGGCTGAAAATGGGCCACGGGGGGAGGGGCTCACATGCCCCCTGCCCCGATCCATTCTGTCTCCCACATCCACACCCCCCCCCCATGGAGGAGAACTACAATACTGATGTGGCCCTCGAAGAAATCCAACCATGCCCTATTGCGATCTTCTGGCAAGCAAAGTCAACAGGAAAGCCAGATTCATTTATTAACCAAATTACTAACTTATCAACTGCAGTGATTCAGTTAACAGCTGTGGCAAGAAAAGTCATAAAATGGGGCAAAACTCAATTAACAAATGTCTCACTTAACAGCAGAATTTGGGGCTCAATTGTGGTCGTAAGTTGAGGACTACCGATACAAGCTATCTCATCTTAGCAGCCATATGCCTCTTTCTCTCTCACATAGCCAGGGATTTGTCTTCTAAGATGAGGCCTGCTATCATGCCTGCACCATCTGAACAATACTGCTGCTTATTTCTAAATTTTTCTATTTTCTCCATTTTCAGGTTCATCTCTTCCCATTCCAGGAGGAAGCCCTGAAACAACGTTATCAAACAGGACGTCCAAGCCATCCTTCGGTTCCCCCACCGGCTCAGTATTTCGCATCAATCCAATCTCCAGCAGCTCTATTCAAACAACCATCCCGACCTTAGGAATTTCTCCTGACCTATCTGTCAATACTGGTTCAATCAGCCCAATTTCCTCCAATCCCAGCGTCCCTGTCTCAGTATTGTCCACCTATCCTGGCTTGACCAGTCCAGTACCTTTGAACCCATTTTCCACCAACATCCAAACAACCATCCCGACCTTAGGAATTTCTCCTGGCCTATCTGTCAATCCTGGTTCAATCAGCCCAATTTCCTCCAATCCCAGCGTCCCTGTCTCAGCATTGCCCACCTATCCTGGCTTGACCAGTTCAATACCTTTGAACCCATTTTCCACCCAAACAAGCATCCCAACCTCCGGTAGGTTTATTTCTTTATACCACCATATTTAAACTTACAAAACAAAAATGCCTTCAGATGTGATCCCATATTCATTAAGTTAGCAGTGTTGCCTATAAAAGTGCTGCTTAGACTATTTGTATAAAGGTTTGCTTTCTGTCCAGATACTGACTGGAAGGAGTAAGGAGAGGAAACCCAAATTAAGGCTTTCCCAATAATTGGATTTTTAGCTTCCTTTGAATAAAGAGGAGCCTACAATATTTCTGGTTTACAAAGAATCCATTGTTAAATTTCCTTTACTGTTAGATTTCCCCCCCCCCCCCGATATTCAGCTGGAATCTGTTTCCAATAATTTAAATCAAATATTCTATAGACTGCAAGGACAAAGAAAAATATTGACTGTCTGTATGACAAACTTCCATATCTTTTAAAACAGCTATCACATCCTCTGCCAGTGATAAACATTCTCACCAATGTGGGGTACTTGGTGCTCTGTGAGCTTGGCTGTTTTATTACAGACATTTAATAACCAAACTAGGTAACATCATCATGATATTACTGAGTTTGGTAACGAAAGGTTCATTACCACAGTTCAATCCTGAGCTACAAATATTTGTCTTTTATTGATTCCCACCAATTTCAATTTGTCTTTGGTGGGCTTTGTTTCTAGTCCTCATCGCCCTTCCTTGAATCTGCTTGTCTGAATCCTAGTTTAAAAATGGTGCTCCAGATTGGACATAATATTTGGGATATTTGCTGATGCATAATAATACAATGCAAATATTATCTCTCTTGATTTGGCAAAACCAATCCACCTTGATTACTTTGGTGAGATTGACAGCATAGAAGAAATGTGATGAGTAAAATAAAATACACTTTAAAATATTTTTTAAAATTAGAGTTTATAAAACCATTAAAAACTAAAACAAAGTAATAAAGAGCAGAAATAATGAAGACATTGTTTATGTTTAAAAATAAATATAAAGGATTAATTTGAAATAATTGAAATGAAACAAAATTGATTGAAATTAAGGAAAGAGGCCAGAATTAATGTGTTTGTTTCTCTCCCTACTGAAAATTTGGAATGGAAAAGGTAATAATAGAATTAAGTATGCATATATCATTGTATAATTTCTGTCATATTTGTATGTAAAGATGATGACCCAGAAATATGTTGTCCACCAAAAAGAGATTTTTGTAGAAAATTTTCTTTCTCTGCTAAAAGCAGTTAATTTAACCATCTCTGCAAGTTCCATCATTTTGCCAACAATTTGGCAAATATATTTTTGTTGATGTATCTTGAAATTATATTGCCTTTTCTGTAGCCACTCACTCTGCTGACTTGGATTCAGTCACTTTTATTCCAAGAATTCTAGATATTCATCTCCAATATAGATAGAGAATGCTTGCTATGTCTTTCCTTGTCCTAACATCTTTGTTGTGTAGGCGCTGGAAGAAGGCTCGGGAGTCAGTGACTAGTTTTCAGCTCTTTATTGGTCCCGAGATCGACTTGGTTCGGCTAGGGTATGTGGTGGCTTATATCGAACTTCCCGGCCAAGCCGCGGCCAATGACACCGCTTTGAATCTCCCGCGATCGGTTTCCTCCAATCGCGGGGGATTCGCAACGGGCCAATCCGTGCCACTTGCTCGGCCAATCGGGTAGCTGTGCATCTTAGCCAATCAGAACAGTTATCTACAAGAATGCTAATGAACAATACAGAACACCCCTCCCCTCTTGGTATGGTCCTACGTGACGTAGTCCCTTAAGTAGGCGGGGCTCTGCACTTGTCTACTGGACCTGCGCAGGTTAATTGGTGTCTGGTCTTCGAGCGGTTCGGTCGGGGTCTGTGTCGTTCCTTGCCTCATCGGTGGAACTGCCTGGAAGGGTGAGCCGGGCCTTTCGCCATAGTTCCCTCCCGGTCTACCCGGGTCGGTTGAACTGCTGGCTTTGTCGCTCCCGCCTGGCCACTCTGGGCTGGTTGAGCTGGCTTGGCTGTTCCTTCCAGGCGAGGCTTCAAGTTGTTCGTCTGTTCCTGCTTCAGTTGGTAAGTATTCTTGGTTTCTTTTTTGTGGGGTTTGGTTGTTTTGGTTTCCGGAGTTTTCCCTCCCCTCTTGGCTGGTATTGGGGCTTCCCCTCCCTTCTGTGGTTTCTTTTTCTGTGTGTGCTTGCATGTTGGTTGTATTTCCCGTGTTGATTCTCGATCTTAATTGATCGATGTGTCTTTTCCATGCTCGTCCGTTGGTTGTCTGTAGTTGGTACGAGTGGGGACCTGTCACCTGTGTTATGGTTGCTGGTACCCAGAGTGGGTCCTCTGTGAGGTTTTTGGCGTATACTGCATCACCCGGTATAAATGTTCGGTGTTTACTTGATGAGTCGGGAGGTTTTTCTGGCTTGTATGTGGGGTGCAGTCTGTCGAGTGGGGACCTTAATTTTCTTCACATTAATAGTTCTGCCAGGCTTTTGTTGGTTGTCGTGTTTGGAGTTATGTGCTGTATGAATAGCATTTTATTTATTTTCTCTTGTATTTCCCTGGTTTCTATTTTTTGGATTGTTTTTTTCGTAAATTGGACCATTCATTCCGCCCTCCCATTCGCCGCCGGATGTGCTGGCACTGTCAGTGCATGTCGTATTCCCCTTTCTGCTAGGAATTTTTTGAATTCCAGTGAGGTAAATTGGAGCCCATTATCTGATACAATGATGTCTGGGAGGCCGTGGGTTGTGAATAGTCTGTTGAGTTCTTTAGTAACGGCCTCCGTGGTGGTAGTTCTCATGTTGCTTACCTCCAGCCAGTTGGAGTAAGCATCTACCGTGATGTGGAAGGTGTGCCCCTTCGTAGGTCCGGCGAAGTCTATATGAATCCTGGACCATAGTCCCCTGGGGATTTCCCATTCCTGGATTGGGGCAAAGGGGGGGCTTGGTCTGGATGCTTGGCATGGCCTGCATGCTGCCATCCAAGCCTTGATTTATCTGTCCATCCCTGGCCACCAGGCGTAACTCCTAGCTAAGGCTTTTGTCCTGACGATGCCTGGATGTCCCTCATGTAATAATTCCAGTACTTTTTTTGAAATTTTTCTGGGATGACAACCCTATCCCCCCATAGTAAACAACCCTTTTGTAAAGACAGTTCTGTTTGCCAGTTCCAAAATGTCCTAAATTTCTCGTCATCGTCTTTTTCCGGCCACCCTTTCTCTACCCAATGTAAAACCTGCGCCAGATGTTTGTCTTTATTGGTTTCACAGCAATGTCTGATGCGGTTATGGGTAGATCGGGTAGGGTCTCTATGCTAAGGGTGGACATTGTTGGTGCTGGGTCGATGTCCAGGTCTGGCAACGGCGTGCGGTTCAAAGCATATGCGTGGGTAATTGTTTTCCTGGGTCAGTGGTTTAACTGGTAGCTGTAGGCGGTGAGGAATTCGGACCATCTTGTCATTCTTGGGGATAGAATGTTCGGGGTGGCCCTGTTCCCCACCAGGATTCCCAACAACGGCTTGTGATTGGTGATGATGGTAAATGTCCTTCCGTAGAGGTACTCATGGAACCTCTTTACTGCGGCGACAATTGCCAGAGCCTCTTTGTCCAGCTGACTGTAATTTCTTTCCGGTTTTGAGAGGGTTCTTGAAAAGAAGGCGATGGGTGCTTCTTTTCCATTGGGGAGGTTGTGGCTGAGGACGGCTCCGACGCCGAAAGGTGATGAGTCGCATGTGACCGCTAATGGTAGTGTCTCGTTGTACTGGAGGATGGCATATGAAGTGAGTAGGTCCTTGGTTCTGTTGAACACGGCTTCCTCACATTTCCCCCAATTCCAGGTGGCTGCCTTGTCCAGGAGTCTATGCAATGGCTCCGCTGCGGTCGCTTTCTGGGGCAGGAAGACATTATAGGAGTTAAGCAGTCTTAGAAATGCCTGCAGCTCTGTTTTATTTCTCGGCCTGGGGGCTTCCTTGATGGCTCTGATTTTCTTTTCGGTTGGGTGAATTCCGTGCTGGTCTAGGAAGTACCCTAGGAATTCAACCCTCTCGGTGTGCAATTGGCATTTTTTTTTTTTTGACTTTTAGCCCCGCATCTCTGAATTTTTGTAGCACCTCCCTCAGGCAACCTTCCAGTTGTTTTTGGTTGGCCGCGGACACCAGCACATCGTTAAAATAGGGCACCACCCCCTTGATTCCTTGGAGGAGCCTCTCCATGAGGCTCTGGAAAATTCCAGGTGCCATGCTGACTCCAAACTGGAGTCTCTTACAGCGAAAAGCTCCCCGGTGGGTTACTATAGTCTATGCCTCGGCGGTTTCCGCATCGACCGGCAACTGTTGGTTGGCTTGTGTCAGGTCGAGCTTTGCGAAAACCTTGCCTCCCCCCAGTGAGTGCAGAAGGTGCTGCACTACTGGGATGGGGTACGCGCTTTGTTATAAAGTGCAGTTTAGGGTGGCCTTATAGTCCCCACAGATTCTCACCGACCCATCGGGCTTGACTGGGGTAACTATGGGGGTCTCCCACTGGGCGTGATCGGTTGGCTCTAGGACTCCCTGCTTGATGAGCTTGTCTATTTGCTCATCGATCTTGGGTCTGAGTGCGAAAGGTACTCGTCGCGGTTTGAGACGAATTGGGGGAATGCTGGGGTCTAGACTGAAGGAAATAGGGGGCCCTCGGTACTTGCCTAGGGTGCCGTCGAACACTTCCTGGAAGTCCCTCGCGAGTTGTTCCTCCCAGTCTACCTCGGCGATGTGGTCAATGCCGGTTACCTCAATCCCGAGTGGTGCGAACCACTGTAGTCCCAAAAGGCTGGGTCGGTCTCTGTCCACAATAGTCAGGGGAAGTCTTGCTGTGCGCCCCTTGAATGTGATTTCGAAATGTCCAGTTCCGACTACAGGGATGCGGTTCCCTTGGTAGTACTTTAGAATTAGTTTCTGGCTTTCCAGGCCCCTTTTGTGGATGGTGGGTACCAGGCACTTGATTTCCCGCCACGCAACCATGGAGAGGTAGGACCCGGAGTCCACCTCCATCTTGCATGGCTTTCCCTCGATTCCCACTTCCACGTGTACCTTGCGGGTGTCCCAGCTAGATGAATGGCCGATGATGACCGTCTGGTGGGTCTCCTCTCTCTGTCAGTTCTTGCCATTCTGTCGGCCTCGTCCGTCCCAGTTCCAATGGTCCTTGGCTTGGCAATCCCTCATTCGGGGGGGGGGCGTTTCATCGTCAGCCGCTGCCATCTCGTCATTGGGGGCTGTAGGTTCTTTTGAGTCAGCAGACTCGGGCGATGTGGCCTCTCTTGTCGCATTGGCGGCAGATTGCATCGAAAAATCGGCATTCCGATCAAGGATGGTCACCCCCGCACCCGGTGCATTGCAGCCCTGACTTATGACTCCGCCGTTCACGCCAGTCTTGTTCTGTTTGGAGCCGGTGGATGTCTTCCTCCTCGTCCGAGGTGTCGGAGTGGGAGTTGAGGCTGCCATGGTGGGTGGTGGTGGTTGCTCGTCGGCTTGCTTCGGGTTGTGTCTTGGCTGTTGTGGTCGTCTCAGCAGTTGTGGCTCGGTCCCCTGCGTCTGGTCTCTGCATTCGGGCCGCTGATTTCTGGGTTGCCTCAGCTGTGGTCGCTTCCGCGAGAGCATCGGTGAGGGAGATGTCACCTTTTGCCATCAGTTGGCTTTGTAGGACAGGGTCCCTGAGGCCGAGGACGACGCGATCTCGTAACGCCTTGTCCATATCTGTGAAGCCGTACATGCCCCCTAGATTCCACAGGTCAGCGATGATGCTCTCACCCTCTCGCTGGTCGCGCCAGTAAAAATCGTGCCATCTAATGAGAGTGGGCACAGCGGGGGCATAGTGGCTTCACAACAGAGGCTCCAGGTCGGCCCAGTCCATCGCCTTTACATCTTCGGGTTTTGCGAGGGCTTTCACCATCTTAAACACTGCGGGCCCTCAGTGTGTCAGGAAGACGGCCCTTTTTTTCTGCCCATTTGTGTCCTTGAGGTTGCTACTCTCCAAGAACATCAGCAACCGGTCAATGTACGATTCCCAATCTTCAGTAGCCTGGTTAAAGGGTGCAGGCAGCGCGATGCTGGCCATCTGGTTGGTTCGCTCTCTTGGTGCCACGTGTTCGATGGGTATCAGTTCCGTGATCCCACCTTCATCACCAGTGTTGTGTAGGCGCCGGAAGAAGGCTCGGGAGTCAGTGATTAGTTTTCAGCTCTTTATTGGTCCCGAGATCGACTTGGTTCGGCTAGAGTATGCGGCAGCTTATATCAAACTTCCCGGTCAAGCCGCGGCCAATGACACCGCTTTGAATCTCCCACGATCGGTTTCCTCCAATTGCGGGGGATTCGCAATGGGCCAATCCGTGCCACTTGCTCGGCCAATCAGGTAGCCGTGCGTCTTAGCCAATCAGAATGGTTATCTACAAGAATGCTAATGAACAATACAGAACAATCTTCATAACATGATTTACTAAACTCAGAAACCTTTTACGTTCCCCATAGTTTCCGTCAAACCTGGAGATGAAAAGAATCTCACCTATTGGATTATTATTCTGATTTGCGTACTCTGCGTTGGAGCTGTCCTTTTAATGGTTTGCTTCAGTTACTTGGTAAGAAATGGGGGATTGGGGAAAATTTCTATCCAAGAGTTGGAAACTGGATATGAAGGAGGTTGTGGGGGGAGCGGTTTGCTGGAAAGTCCCCAGGTGTACCTTGCAGCTAGGGAAATGTCTGTGAGAAATGAAATGAGACTATCATCATCATCATCTTTTCTTTAAAAATGGTCAGTAAATGGTTGTGATTTAGGATCAATTCAGGTTTTCTCCAAAAGCCTAAGAATTGTCCAAATGCTGCAGTGACATGGAATGGAATAGAATGGAAGGGAAGGGAAGGGAAGGGAAGGGAAGGGAAGGGAAGGGAAGAGAAGAGAAGAGAAGAGAAGAGAAGAGAAGAGAAGAGAAGAGAAGAGAAGAGAAGAGAAGAGAAGAGAAGAGAAGAGAAGAGAAGAGAAGAGAAGAGAATGGCCTAGTATGATTAGATTAGAATTTGTCTCCGGTGCATAAACTTTTCAGTGTATATACAAAAAGCAAAGTAATAATAATCCTAATAACAAAGTAATGCTAATCATAATAATGATACCAATAAGAGAAAATAGTGGACTAGATGAGAAGGATAATAGTAATACAGCCATACTACATGACTAAATGTATTTAGACATAAAACAGCCCTGTGGGAATTAGGTGTTCAGCATAATGATAGCATGAGGGGAAAAAATCTGTCTCTGCATCTAATTATTTTGGCATGCAATACCCTGCTGCAGCATCCCTGGGGAAGAGTGGAAACAGTTTGTCATTCCAAACAAAGCTGTTTTGGAAACTGAAAGTCGTGGTGTTGAATGATTCCATTTTTTTCCAGCTCTTTTGACAATTCTACTGATAGCTTGGAGCAGCAGAGAAGAAATGTCTCTTAATTCCTTGCAAGAACATAGAAAGGGCAGGGTGGAACATAACTGTGGAGCTTGGGAGCCACACAGAAGAAAGTCCACAAACGATAGTTGACCTGTGATGAGGGTCTTCAGATCTCTCTGTATCTGTGATCTTCCCAGGATCAATTTATCCTTCTTTTCCACCAGGAGGATCAATATATAAGAAACTAAAATGTGCATGTTTGAGAGAAACCAACTCTATTTGCAGAAGAGTTGTGACTGAAGTTTGAATTGTATATACTGATATTTCTGTTTTACCCTTAAACTCACTCACATCTTGTTTCCTTCTATCTCTCCTGTAGCTTTGTTATCGTTTACGACAAGGGAACACCAGTCCTGTCTGCTTCCCTATGAACCAGCCCCACAACATTCCCCAAAGTTCCTGTCGATGAAGGAAACAATCTTCTTGATCTTAGTCTTACACCAACTTACAATAAGCTTCTTGAAATTGTTCCTGGTCTTCTTGAGAACTTGCTCTTCCTCAGGATAGAACTGCTGTAGCCTTCCTCTTGTTTGGGTGACAACCATGGAATAGTGAAGATAGTTGTGGATTCATATATTCCAATTTATATATTATGCTTTGGTTCCCTCTGTTGTTTCAAACTAATAAAGACAATTAGGACCATGCACTGTGAGATAAACATAAGCTCAATGAGATTGTGGAGATACGAAGATACCAGTTGAGAACTTGGGAAACTATGGTTCAAATCCTTGCTTAGCTATTAAGTATATTGGGTCATCCTGAGTCAATTAAGTATTAATCAGCCCTTCAAGGCAGTCCAAACCAGGAAGCCAAAGGTATCAAAGTTAATAATAATTTTGGTATCGGTTGCAGTAACAGAATCTTGCAAGTCTGAATGTGCTTCTCCACTCCCTTCAATCAATCAGAATAGAGCTGGGATGGAATTTGGAGGTCTTCTAGTCCAACCACCTGCTCAAGTAGGCCATCCTATAAAATTTGAGACAAATGGCTTTCCAATCCCTTTCTTAAAATTTCCAGTGATGAAGCCCCTACAACTTCTGAAAGCAAAGCTGTTCCAATGGTTGATTGTCCTCACTGTTAGAAAATTAGTCCCTAATTCCAGGCTGCTTCTCTCTTTGATTAGTTTCCATCCATTGTTTCTTATCCTGCCCTCTGGTGCTTTGGAAAATAGGTTGGGCCCCTCTTCTTTGTGGCAGCCCCTCAAACACTGGAATACTAAGATCCCTTGCCTTTGGGTTCAAGAGAACTAAGAAGAGTCAAATCTGATCCACTTTCTAATGCTACCTTTCTATTCTGAACTCAGATTTCTCTTATCCAACCATGGTCTGCAACACTTCCTCAAGGTTATTCTCACATCCTACTGCAAAAAAAAAATATTAGTTACATTTGCAAACTGAAATAATACAAATCAATCATCATCTCTATTCAACAGTCACAGCATCCAATACATGCTGCCACTCTGATGAAATTAAACTACCACTGATAGATGATAAAAAAGCTATCGATGGCTGCAGCCACACTGTCAAAAGCCCTGCAATGCACATAAAAACAGGGTGAGCTATAAATATGCCATTACAGATGATATTTTGTTTTTTATGATTCCCCTGAACATTAGTCTTTGCTAATGTTTTCATAACCTCCTGGGAAATTATCCATTGCTATGTGGAGATACATAAGGCTTGCCTTTAAAAATGATCCAGGAATTTTAATTTGAAACAATTAGCCAGATTGCTTCTCTATGTCATAGTTTGGAAGCAAATGATGGTAAAGCCATCAGCACTGATTATCTATCCCTTTTTCATGCCTTCTCAAAATACTTGTTTTAGCCGTGAAAACTGTAAAACGTTTGCAGTTGTAATATTAACATTATCTCTTCCCATATCTAGGTGTCCACAGCTATTCCTTATAGATTAGGCAAGAGCCTTTTTATGGCTAAAGAAAGAATAAATAATAATTAAACTTGTAGAGTATCTTCTGTATCCATATTTTGTAGAGTATCTTCTATATCCATATTTGCCTGGGTTCCCTATTATAGACATAGTTTTTTTCCATGAACATAAAGATTATTATTAAAAATGTGTGCTTTCTTTTCAAAGTGCTTTTACCTCTTTGCACTATTTAATTTTGTGGTCAAGGCTGGGGCTTATTCGGTCCTATTTTGTTTTTCAGCCATTCCAGATGGTTTTATTTTGGTGTTCTCAACTGTTTTTGCCATTGCTTACCAATTTATACTTGATATTCTTGCTATACTGGGACATCCCAGAGAAATGAGAGGTTAATAGTGCAATTGTATTTGTGACTACTCATAATAAATTTAAAAAAAAGGAATTTTGGAAATGCATTCCTTCCTACAGCAATTTGTAGAAAAGTTATATGTAAATTCTGGCCCATGCACTTAAAAGAAGTGACCAAAGTTGAGCAACAGAGGTAGTCCTCAACTTTACAACCACAATGACCTCAATCATTGTGTGGTCATTAAGCAAGACATTCATGTGCCTGCTTTATTCCACAATTACAATCCCAGCATTCCCTGGTTGCAGTCATGAAATGATCTCTTCGGTCGTTAAGCAGAAAGAATAAAAAAGCTGCCTACAAGGTCAGCCCCTCTCCGTGCACAGAAGGGAGCTAGTCCATCAAGCTACTGCAGGGGTGAGCAACCCACCCTCAGCTCTGGAGCTGCATGTGGCTCTTTTATCCCTCTGCTGTGGCTCCCTGTTGCCGGTTGACTCCACAATTGATAGGGCTTTCGGTTAGGACAGGTAAAGGAAAAAAGATGCCGTGCTAGGAGAAGACTCTATGGTGGGGGGAACCTGACTTCTGGTTGGCTCCAGAGTTGAATGGGGGGTGTTGTGAACTAATAAAATACTCAAATAAAGTTTATCGAAAGCTTTAGAAAATAGCAGAGTTCTAGCCCTGCACTTCTGATTGGCCGATAATAGCGGTATCGGATTGGTCTGTTCAGGAGAATCTGATTGGCTGTTAACGAGCCACTCTCATTAGTTAAGGGGGTTAACACTCCACGTTTCCTATTGGTTACTAGAGCAGCAGCTTGCCTATAAAAGGGCTGCTTTTGCTCTAGGGTTTTGCTCTGTTCAGAATGTATAATAAAGAGTTGAAGTTCACTGTTCACCGTCTCGTCTCCGTTCCTTGCGCCCATGCGCAGAACAACACTGGCGACGAGGGTGGAATGCGGAGACATCAGAGCTGACTGAACACTACAGAGCACTAAACAGAGCACGTGGCTGAAGGCACATCAACGGCAGAAACCATGACTGGCGGCACCATACCACCCGCTCCACTCGACCAGGCACAAGAAGACTGGGACTCATACATGGACCGGTTCCGGATGTTTCTGGAGACCAACAACTTGAAGGATGCCACTACTGGGAAAAAGAGAGCGGTATTCCTGACTCACTGCAGACCTGCCGTTTTCAAGATGGCCAAGGCACTGGGAAACCGGCTGAGGTGAAATCCATGGACTGGGACGTCCTCGAGCCCCTCCTACGGGCCCACTATGCACCTACCGTACCAACGCTTGTATGAAGACATGAATTTTACCAGAGAGACCAGCGGAAAGGAGAAAGCGTTGCAGATTTCATCGCGGATCTGGGAGGCCTCTGTGGGTTCGCCGACCTCGAAGAAGCTCTCAGAGACCGAATAGTTCTGGGATTAGATGCACCTCATGTGCAAAGCAAGCTGATGGCGAAAGGTGACATCAGCCTTGCAGAGACCATCACTGATGCTACTGCAGCAGAAGCAACCAGGAAGTCGGCCGCCCGAATGCGCCGCACCAACGCCCCGCTCAGCCAACTTGCTGGCGAAACCTCACCTCGCCTTGAGGGACATGCAACGGCAACCCACCACGAGGACCTCGAATCGTCATCAGAAAGTGATGAGGAAGAGGTCAACCGGCTCCGGTCTGAACGAGACCAATGCCACCAGCGTAACCAGAGACTGCAATATCAATGCGCAGACTGTGGGGCAAACCACCCACGATCAGACTGCAAATTCCTCGACGCACTCTGCCATATTTGTGGGAAGAGAGGCCACATTGGAAAGGTCTGTCGAAGCAAGATAGGAGCCAGCCCATTTCAGAGGGGGACCAACTATCACCAACCCACAGGAAGTCGTCCTGTGAATCGGGAACATTCGAACCACCAATGGAACAACAACTCCTACAGAAATAAACCACTAGCCTATTCAACGAAACGAGAAGAGGCACACCAAACCATCACAATTGATCACGCATCCTCATTAGATGCAAAGAAAATCCGAGTGAAGGTCGCCATCAAGAACCAACCCTGCGTGATGGAAGTCGATTCAGGATCGTCCCTCTCGATGGTTTCCTGGAAGGCCCTGAAACAATTGATCCCTGCCATCCGGCGGCAAGACCTCAGAACCCAAAGAATCATTCTCAAGGACTATCAAGGAAACCGAATCCCGGTCATTGGATCAAGCCTGGTCCGGGTCTCATTCAAAAATCATACTGCATCATTACCATTGACCGTCGTCGACTGTGATCGGCCTAGTTTGTTAGGCCTTCAATGGTTCGTTCCTCCTGGGATTGAGGTAGCCGGCATTTACCAGACCAGCAGCGACGACTGGGAGGAGGCCCTCGTCCAGGAATTCCAGGACGTTTTTGCAGACAAACTAGGCGAGTACAAGGGGACCCCGATATCATTTAACCTTAACCCTGAAGTGGCCCCCATCCGCCTTAAGCCTCGTTGAGTCCCTTTTGCCCTTAAACCAAAGATTGATGATCAGCTTGATAAATTAATAGCCCAGGGTGTTTTAGAACCAACCGACCATGCTCCTTGGGAAACCCCAATCGTAACAATTGAGAATGATCCATCAAACCGGATAGATCGTTAAGGATTTGTGGGGACTACCGTGCCACCCTGAATCATGCCCTTCAACAGAGCGCTTACCCGGTACCGGTGGTACAACACCTCCTCCATTCCTTGGGGGGCGGAATGGTCTTCGCTAAATTGGATTTAGCACAGGCGTACCAACAACTGCCTGTCGATAAAAAAACAGCAGAGGCACAAATGATCGTTACGCACTGAGGCGCTTTTAAGTGCAACCGACTCCAATTCGGAGTTAGCGTGGCCCCAGGGATCTTTCAGAGCTTGATGGAGAGACTGTTACAGGGAATAAAAGGGGTCATACCATACTTTGATGATGTTTTAATTGCTGCCCCTAATAGAGAAATACTAAAGGAGCATCTTAGACTCGTTCTCCAGAAATTTGAAGACTCTGGCCTTAAAGTTAAAAAAAATAAATGTCAACTGTGTACAGATAAAGTAGAGTTCCTGGGGTACCTAATCGATAAACAAGGCATTCACCCCACCAGTAGCAAGTTAAGGGCAATCAAGAACGTCCCAAGACCCAGAAACAAGACTGATCTCCAAGCTTTCCTGGGGCTTATTAATTTTTACAACATCGTTCTGCCCCACAAAGCAACTGTAACTGAGCCCCTACATCAGCTTCTCGATAAAAAAGCAACCTGGGTTTGGGGGCACCGAGAGGAACACGCGTTCCGACAAGTGAAAAACCTATTAACTTCAGATGCTGTTTTAATGCAGTATAACGAGACTTTGCCTTTAACAATCACATGTGACGCGTCACCCTTTGGAGTAGGAGCCATTTTGAGCCATGTGTTACCAAACGGTAGTGAAGCCCCTATTGACTATTTTTCAAGAACTCTATCAAAGGCTGAACGTAACTATAGTCAAATCCATAAAGAGGCTCTTGCTGTTGTATCTGCTGTTAAACAGTTTCATGAATATGTTTATGGACGAATTTTTACTATTGTTACCGACCACAAACCTTTACTGGGGATTTTAGCAGGAGACAAGGCAACCTCTTATATATTATCACCTAGAATGACTCGCTGGTCGGAGTTTTTGACTGCGTACAATTATAAGCTGCAGCACCGCCCGGGGAAAGCCATTTCCCATGCTGACGCATTGAGCCGTGCACCACTTCGGGAAACCGTCGATGATCCAGCTCCAACCCTTACAACGCTCCAGATTGAAACGCTGCATTCACCACTGCTGACCGCTAGAGATATCACGATCGAAACAAAACACGATCCTATCTTAAAGTGGGTTCTTAGCTGGGTCGAACGGGGATGGCCAGTAGATCAAACCCCTGACGACTTCATTCCCTTCAAGAATCGACAAACGGAACTTTTTTCGCAAAAGGGCTGCATCCTGTGGGGGGATAGAGTCGTTGTCCCAGAGCGGTTACAACGAGTGGTACTAAAGACACTGCATGAGGGCCACCCCGGCATCATGCGCATGAAAGCACTCGCACGAAGCTATGCGTGGTGGCCGGGCATCAACAAACAAATCGAAGCCTGGGTAAAGACTTGTTATAAGTGCCAGGAGGTTAGCAATACCACACCAAAAGCAATTCCGACAGAATGGGAAACACCTCGGGGACCGTGGTCCCGCGTTCATATTGACTTTGCGGGACCTACTAAGGGACATACGTTCCTATTAATAGTGGATGCCTCCTCAAACTGGCTCGAGATCCACGAAATGAAAAGTACTACAACCGAGTCTGTCATCCGGAAGTTGAACAGATTATTCGTGATGCATGGACTGCCAGACGTTCTGGTATCCGACAACGGACCCCAGTTTACCGTTCTACCCTTTGAACAATACTTAGCGGACCGCGGTATTCGTCATGCGCTAATCGCCAGTGCACCCTGCGGCTAACGAAAGAGCTGAGCGCATGGTACAGTTTTTTAAAAAAATCCTCTACACGATGGACTATGGGAACATTGAAGATAAGATAAATAGAATACTCCTTCTCCAACACATCACTCCGCACAGCGTCACCAACAAGACTCCAGCGGAACTATTGATGGGACGCAAACTCCACTCCCACCTCGACCGGCTTCACCCATCTTACAAGCCAGAGAAACCCTGTGGATCTAGCGGAAAATGCCGCGAGTTCCAGATAGGCGACTTAGTTTTCGCCAGAAACCTCTCTGGCGAACCATTGTGGATTGAGGCCACTGTTATTCAAGCCACTGGACCCAGGTCGTACCAGGTGAAAACCTGCGATGGAAAAATATGGAAACACCATATTGATCAGCTTCGCTCGAGGCTACAACTTAGTTTCCCCGACTCCGGTAACTCCCAAACTGAGGGGGAAGGGGATGTCGAAGAAACCGAATTCGAAATGGCGGAAAGCAGGAACGAAAGAAGTCAGCCATTGGGCGTGACAAGTGAAGAAGGATCAAGGATGGGGGTGGCCTCGCCACAGAGGAACAACCCAAACAGAGGCAAGCCCGCAAGGGTCAGAGGACAACGACGAGAACACTAGCGGCACCGAGTCATCCAACGAAGAACCACCAGCACCCAACTTGCCCAAAAACGCCCCGTCAAAACAGGCTTACGGACAAGAACCGGTGGATCAGCGTAAATCCAATAGACAGTCGAAGCAACCTTCCTACCTCAGAGATTACATCACTGCACCCCCCAAGCGGAACCCGGGGGGAAGGGGTGTTGTGAACTAATAAAATACTCAGATAAAGTTTATCAAAAGCTTTAGAAAATAGCAGAGTTCTAGCCCTGCACTTCTGATTGGCCGATAATAGCGGTATCGGATTGGTCTGTTCAGGAGAATCTGATTGGCTGTTAACGAGCCACTCTCATTGGTTAAGGGGGTTAACACTCCACGTTTCCTATTGGTTACTAGAGCAGCAGCTTGCCTATAAAAGGGCTGCTTTTGCTCTAGGGTTTTGCTCTATTCAGAATGTATAATAAAGAGTTGAAGTTCACTGTTCACCATCTCGTCTCCATTCCTTGCGCCCATGTGCAGAACTTAACAGGGGGGGCTTCTTTGTGGTTCTTTGAGTGCTTAAGGCTGCTGACCACTTGGGCTACAGAAACAGAGCTCGGATCTTCAGAATCTGAGCTCCACTTCTCCACCCTGCTGGAGAAGTTTAGCTCCCTTCAATGCATGGAAAGGAACTGCTCTAGTGAACTGCAAGAACAGACCTCAGATCAGAGGTAGAATTCAAATATTTTTACTGCCGGTTCTGTGGGCGTGGCTTGGTGGGCATGGCAGAGGAAGAATATTGAAAAAACCCCATTCCCTCCTCACTCCAGGGGGAAGATTACTGCAAAATCCTCTCTCCCCACCCCAAAACCTGCTTTCTAGCTCCGTTCTCCTGTGCAGGGCAACAAAAGAAGACCCAGGTGATCAGCTGGGACTCCAGAGGAAGAGAAGAGATGGGAGTGGGGCCAGTCAGAGGTGGTATTCCAAACTACTCAAAATTTCCGCTACCAGTTCTCTAGAACTGGTCAGAACCTGCTGAAAACCACCTCTGCCCCAGATCTTCAGCATCTTCTCCATTTCTCTCACCTCCCCCCTGTGTTGGTCTCTGTTCTTGTGGCCTGACATCAGGGGTCTTCATGTAAATGTGCTGTGGCCCAGTAGCATATTCATTGCAAGTTAATTGGGTGTTCTCACTGATGTGAAGAAACCTTCTTTCTTCCTCACATAGATGACCGTAGTCTTGGGATTTTTATGATCAGGGGAGAAAGGTGGGATTTTCTTGTCCAGCATGCAGCATTTTTATCTCTCTTCTCTTTGTCAAACTACCCAGAGGAGAGTAATAAGTACTCTATGAGTATTAGTCCTCATTGTGTGCAATTAGTGCCCTTGAGTAGTATGCATTCTAAAAAGTTTCCTTTCCCTGGTGTGATACAAATGCGTAAAGTGATGGTAGATACTGAGCCTGAAGGGAAGAAAGACACTCCAGGTGTAGCCGGTGATTTCCAAAGATGACAGCTAAATGTTGAAGCCCTGGGATTTAAGATGCCCATATAAGGTTGAGTCAAGCTCAGCTCCTGATGACAACAAAATCAGGGCCTTGCAATTTTGGGGGGCTACAGATTGGAAGTGGTTTCCCATTGCTTTCCTCTGCGGTGTTTTTTCAGTTACCTAGTCTAGCTTTCAACTCTCAGATTTCCTGATAGATTTCCATTGAAATACCAGCTTGATCCTTCTTAATTTTTGAGAGCAGCCAAAATTGACTAGGTCCTGCCAAGCCACCTGCCTGGAAGACAGTTAAAAGATCCAATATCTGATGGCTACACCAGCACTTTGTGTTTCAAAAGAAAAACAAATCTTATTGTAATGGAGCGACCAAAGGCCAAGTTAATTTATGACTAAGAAAAGTTGCATTTGAACAACATGCAGATTATACATCAGAATGAAATACTGTATGGTTCATCACACACACGGCAGTACCTTGGGTATTGTTTGTACAAGTTGTGTGAGCTGTGCAATCGCATTACAATTTTTTTTCTGTGTTCATGACATATTTTATGCATATGCAGCAATGATTTTTCTTTTATTTATTAAACCAATGTATATACCGTAGCTGCCCAACTCACATATAGGTGATTCCTGGCAGCTTATAATATTAAAAACCTGCAACTTTAAAAACTCCTAAATAGCCCCTGCCCTCCCATCCATCCACTCCCATGATAGCAGCAATGCAATCAAATCAACCACTTGAGCAGCTCTATCTCCATTCATGATCCCCAGGCCCATTGATAAGACCCCATCTTCAGCGGCTTTCAGGGATGATGTTCCATAGAGAAAGGGCCACCACTGAGAAGAACCTTTTTTGTGGTTCCATCAGATGTACATCCCTAACAAATCAGACCTGCAATATATTCATTCTTCCCATCCCAATGGGGTGGGTGGATGGAATTGGGGAGAGGTGGTCCTTCAAATAGCCTGGTTGATTATCTGCTAAGCCAGGTTTTGCGTTTAAGATGTACAAGCCCATAGTCAAGGTTCTGACTGACGAACCCAACCCAGCAAGCACCGGCGAGATGATCCAATCTCTTAATGCAAAACTTTATTGAGCACATCATTTGAGCACAGAATGAAAACAAAACCAGCTCTGGCTAATTCCCACGCAATTGAATATAATTAAAGAATAGAATCCTCCCTCCCTCCTATTAGTGGAGGTCCCATTGCCCAATTCAGTGTCACAATATTGTTGTAAGAAGATGTCTTGAAAGTCTGACCGGCACCTGCTGCAGTGACCTTGGTTCTCACGGGCAGACAGGATGTTTAAAACTCACATTCCAATTTCTCCTTCCCTTCCCCCCATAGTTCATTGGCAGAGGCAGCAAAAGTGAAAGCAGCATGCAAAGCTTGACACCCATATTGCTTACTTTGGCCTAAGAAAAAGGAAAGGAAAATTCTGCTCACCAGTTCAAGAGACCAATCCTCAGAAAATCCCATGAAGCATTTGACAACAATTAATGTGATGTCCAAAAGAACAGGGGCTTAGATGAGAACAAATCTCAAAGTGAACAATTCCCCATCTTCATAGGAGAACTGAGGTGAAGAGGCTGCATCAGCCTTCCTCAGTTTTGGCATTCCAAAAGGTTGTATGAACTTCAGCTCCCAGAATTCTCAGCAATTTCCATGCTAGAGAGTTCTGGGCATTGGAGCACCTAAACAAGACAAGGCTAGATCAACCAGAAGGAGCGAAGAAACACAACGAAGGGAGGGGCTGAATGACAGAAAAAGCCAAAACTTTCTAAATTATATGCTTCTGTACAAACCTCTGCAAGAACAACTCTCTGAAGAACAAAATACAACTGGCAAAAGAAGAAAAACTAAAAGGAAGCAGGTAGTACAGGGATTTGCAACCTGCAGCTCTGGAGCCACATGTGGTTCTTTTGGCCCTCTGCTGCGGCTCCCTATCAGCTGATCCTGATATAGTTTCAGGCATGGGTGAAATGAATGGAGACAATCTTAGTTGGTGAACTTTCAGCTCTTTATTACATAGTGACTTGAGAGCTTGAACAACAACAACTCTGCCTTATATGGGTAACCTTAATGTGAAATAACCAATAGGGAGCTGTAAGACGCTAGCTCCGGAACCAATAAGAGTCCTTCGTTAAGGGCCAATCGGATTCTCTGAACCCAACCAATCCGATCGAGCCGCTTAACAACCAATCAGAAGTGCAGGGCCAGAACCCTGCACTTTACCCCAAGCTTGCTTTTATTTAAACTATTTACATACATAACACCCCTTCCCCCTGGCTCCTCAATTATGGTGTGGTTATAAAGTCCTTCAAATAGGATGGTTGTCTTTTGGGTCTATTAGATTTTCTTTGGACTGGCTGTGTGCAGTCCTGTTGAGGTAAAATGTTGTTTGGCAGTGGCTCAGCTTCTCGTTCTGGTGTGATTTCCCTTGGAGTGTACGATTCTTCCTCCTGCTCAATTTCCTGAATTTCACTAGATTCATCGCTCTCTTGGAACAGGTTCCCTGGAATGTCGTCTTCTTCCATTCCTTCCCCCCCCCCCACTCAGTTTGGTCGTAGGGGAGTTGCTGGCTGGCCGAAAGGAGTCGTGACCGTAATTGGTCAATATGTCGTTTCCACAGTCTTTCATCAATACATCTTACAATATAGGATTTGGGCCCAGTCTCACGTATTATCGTTGCTTCAATCCAAACTGGGTCGCCCGATAAATTTCTTGCATAAACGGGGTCGCCTACCTTGAAGGTACAGTAGCGTCCGCTAGATCCTGCAGCTTTTCTGGCTCGTAAGCAGGGTGCAGTCGGTTGAGGCGGGAACGGAGTTTTCGCCCCATGAGAAGTTCTGCGGGAGTTCTGCCGGTTACACTGTGCGGAGTGATGTGTTGTAGAAGTAGAATGGGGGTTATGTTTTCATCAATATTATCATAGTCCACTTTTTGCAAAGTCTTTTTCACAAATTGGACCATGCGTTCCGCTCGGCCATTGGTAGCAGGATGCGCAGGCGAGGTGAGCACATGGCGCATGCCATTATCAGCAAGGTACTGTTCAAACATCAGCGCTGTAAACTGTGGTCCGTTGTCGGACACCAGGACGTCCGGCAATCCATGAGTTGCAAAGAGTCTATTGAGGACTTTAATGACAGCTTCGGAGGTTGTATGGGTCATTCGATGAATTTCCAACCAATTAGAGTATGCATCGACAGTCAATAGTTATGTATGTCCTTTAATCGGCCCTGCGAAATCCAGGTGGATTCTGGACCAGGGCCCGCGTGGCGTCTCCCATTCAGTCGGTGCAGCTTTTGGCGGTGCGTTGCTGTTTTGTTGGCACTTGGTGCAGGCCTTGACCCATTGCTCGATGTGTCGGTCCATGCCTGGCCACCAAGCGTAGCTCCGTGCGAGTGCTTTCATCCGTACGATTCCGGGATGTCCTTCGTGCAAAATTTGTAACAGCGAGTTTTGGAGTCGTTCTGGAACAATGACTCTATCGCCCCAGATGACACAGCCTTTTTGCGAAAAAAGTTCAGTCTGTCTTATTTTAAATGGTGCGAAGTCATCTGGGACCTGGTCCAATGGCCATCCACGTTCTACCCAGCCTAGGACTCGAGCTAGGGTGTGATCTCCTCTGGTCTCTCTCGCGATATCTCGAGTGGTCATAGGAGGCGAGTTGAGCGTCTCGATTTGTAACGCCGATACTGTTGGTGCCGAATCGTCGAGAGTTTCTGGTAGCGGTGCTCTGCTGAGTGCGTCGGCATGGGGAATGGCTTTCCCCGGGCGATGTAACAATCGATAATTATAAGCAGCTAGGAACTCTGACCATCGAGTCATTCTTGGGGATAATATATAGGGGGTTGGTTTGTCCCCAGCGATTAGCCCCAGTAAAGGTTTGTGGTCAGTTACAATGGTAAATGTCCTTCCATATACATACTCATGGAATTTTTTTACGGCTGACACAATTGCAAGAGCTTCCTTATCTATTTGTCCATAGTTACGTTCTGCCTGAGAAAGAGTCTTCGAAAAGTATGCAACGGGGGCCTCGTTTCCATTAGGCAGCACATGGCTCAAAATAGCGCTCACCCCAAACGGTGAGGCATCACAAGTTATAACCAATGGTAATATTTCATTATATTGCATAAGTATAGAATCAGATGTAAATAAATCTTTTACATTTCGAAACGCTTTTTCCTCCCAGTAACCCCAAACCCACAATGCTTTCTTATCTAATAACCGGTGTAACGGTTCAGCCACAGTCATCTTATGTGGTAAAAACACATTATAGAAATTAATAAGGCCTAAAAATGCCTGGAGATCTGTTTTGTTATGGGGTCTGGGAGCATTTTTTATCGCCCTTAATTTACTCTCAGTAGGGTGGATACCCTGACTATCAATGCGATAACCTAGAAATTCAACACTGTCGGTATACAGATGACATTTATCCTTTTTTACTTTCAATCCCGCTTCTTGGAATTTCTTAAGAACACATTTTAAATGATTCTGTACAATTTTTTTACTAGGAGCTGCAATTAACACATCATCAAAATACGGAACCACACCCTTGATTCCCTGCAATAATCATTCCATTAAACTTTGGAATATTCCCGGGGCTACACTTACCCCGAATTGCAATCAGGTACATTTAAAAGCACCTCTGTGCGTTACTATCGTTTGAGCTTGGGCTGTTTTATCGTCCATGGGCAATTGTTGATAGGCTTGAGCTAAATCTAACTTAGCAAAAACCTTTCCGCCTCCCAGGGAATGAAGGAGGTGCTGTACCACCGGCACTGGATACGCATTCTGCTGGAGGGCGTGGTTTAGAGTGGCCCGGTAGTCCCCACAGATTCGGATTGACCCATCTGGCTTAATGGGGGTTACAATAGGAGTTTCCCATGGAGAATGATCAATGGGTTGCAGTACCCCTTGTTTAATTAGTTTGTCAAGTTGTTCATCTATCTTGGCCTTAAGGGCGAACGGAACTCGACGGGGCTTTAAACGGATCGGGGCGACCTTAGGGTCGAGGATAACGAAATTGGGGTCCCCTTATACTCGCCCAGATGATCTGCGAAGACATTGCTGAATTCAGTAATAAGGTCCTCCTCCCACTCGCAATCACCAACTCGGTTCACGTCGGCTACTTCGATGCTGAGTGGCGTGAACCATTGGAGGCCCAACAAACTAGGCCTGTCCCTATCGATGATCATTAGAGGTAAGTATGCCATATGCTTTTTAAACGAGACGCGGACTCGACAAGACCCAACTACAGGGATCCGATTCCCTTGGTAGTCTTTAAGGATGAGACGTTGCATTCGAAGGTCTTGGCGTTGGATGGTAGGAATGAGTTGCTTTAATGTCTTCCACGACACCATCGAGAGGGACGATCCGGAATCGACCTCCATGTGGCAAGGTTGGTTCTCTATGGCTACTGTGACTCAAATCTTCTTAGCGTCCATGGCTGAGGCGTGACCTATAGTGATAGTATGGTGGGCCTCTTCTTTCTGCAATGCTCGATATCTGTAGGAGTGGTTTGCTGGATCTCGCCTTACAGGACGGTTTCCTGCCGATTGGCGAGAGCTGGTTCCCCTTGAGGCCTGACTTGGTCCCGGTAAACTAGGACAGACTCGACTGATGTGGCCTCGTTTTCCGCACTCATGACAGATCGCATCACGGAATTTACAGTCTGCCCTGGGGTGGTTTGCCCCGCAACCAGCGCAAGGGCGTGAGGGTTTAGAGCGAGGATCCCGGTCGAACCGCAGTCGATGGAGCCCTTCTTCGTCGCTGTCTGACGACGAAGAGAGGTCCTCGTGGTGCGTCGTAACAAGCTGCTCTTCTGACTTGGATAAAAGGTCGCCTGTCTGTGGGGTCGTTGGGTTTCGGCTTCGCCGTAGTTGCACCACAGACTTTTTGGTCACCTCAGCAGCAGTGGCTTCGGCGATGGCGTCAGCAAGGTCGATATCGCCTTTCGCCATCAGCTTGCTTTGCACGCCTAGCGCATCTAATCCCAGAATTAAGCGGTCTCTCAGTGCTTCATCTAAGTTTGCGAACCCACAGAGGCCTCCGAAGTGTCAGAGGTCTGCCACGAAGTCAGCCACACTCTCTCCTTTTCGCTGACTTCTTTGATAGAATTCGTGGCGTCTCACGAGTGTAGGTATGGTTGGCGCGTAATGGTCTCTCAGGAGAGGTTCGAGGTCATCCCAGCTCATTGCTTTAACTTCTCGAGGTTTCGCGAATGCCTTTGCCATTTTAAAGACAGCCAGGCCGCAGTACGTCAGGAACAGCGCCCGCTTCTTGGCTGGTGTGGAATCCTTCAGGTTGTTTGTTTCAAGGAACATTTGGAAGCGATCCATGTAGGATTCCCAATCCTCTTGGTTCGGATCGAACGGAGCGGGTGGTACGATGCCGCTGGACATGGTTTCCGTTGGTGGCGTCGTCTTGGCACGTGCTCTGTTTTTCTTCCTGGTTCCTTAACATCAGATGTCTCCAAATCCCATCCTCGTCGCCAGTGATATAGTTTCAGGCATGGGTGAAATGAATGGAGACAATCTTAGTTGGTGAACTTTCAGCTCTTTATTACATAGTGACTTGAGAGCTTGAACAACAACAACTCTGCCTTATATAGGTAACCTTAATGTGAAATAACCAATAGGGAGCTGTAAGACGCTAGCTCTGGAACCAATAAGAGTCCTTCGGGCCAATCGGATTCTCTGAACCCAACCAATCCGATCGAGCCGCTTAACACCCAATTAGAAGTGCAGGGCCAGAACCCTGCACTTTACCCCAAGCTTGCTTTTATTTAAACTATTTACATACATAACAGATCCCACCACTGGCTGCCCCCCTCCCCGTGATTCCTCACCTGGCTTGAGAAGGTAAAGGTGATGGCAGGGGAATGGAAACTCACTCCATATTCCAGAGCAGCAGGTGACTGGGTGGGAGTGAGTGACATTGAGTTGGCATGCCCACCCAGTCACACCGGTTGTTAAATTATTGGCTCCCAGTGTTTTCTTTTCAGTGGGAAATGGGTCCAAATGGCTCTTTGAGTGTTTAAGGTTTCTCTGAGATAGTGGGACAGGAATTCCTTTTTGCTCCTTACCTTTTACGTAATTGCTATGTTTAAGTGACATTAAGTCTAGATTCTCTCTCCTGCCCCTAGTAATTTATCATTCAACAGAGAAAGTTGCTAATAAAGGAGAATATTTGTAGTTCTGAGTTGACATGAGGGGTCCGCTGAGCTGGGTTGTTATCTTGCAGATATTTCATTACCCAAAGTAGGTAACAACATCAGTCTAGCTCTCAGAGAGTAACAAGGGTCCCTCATGAGAAAGTTGCCTTAGTTTCACTAAAAGAAATAGAATCTTTTTTCAGACGTGGCTACTCTTAAATTCTGTGTCCTGCACCTTTTGGATAATTACAGGTCTCTTTAATCTCCTTTTTCTCTTGCTCTAGGTCAGTCTTCCCTGGGTGGATCTCCTTCTGTTCTGTGGAATTTTATTTCCCAAACTTCTCAGTAAATGGATGTTCACTGGAAAACAAATCCACCCAGATCAGGCTTGTACGATGGATTGGGCCCAGGACTGACAATATAAACCTGCTGTTAATGTAACTTGATTTTCCAGTTAAGAGCTTCTTCCTGTTATATCTCTTTCTTCCTTTTTCATTGAAGGCAAGTTTGTGCTTGGCAGGTACACAAAATTTCAAATCTATATACCTGCTCAGGTTGAAAAGGTGAGTGGCTGTAACCCACCCAGGAAAACGAAGAAATAGGAGGAGGAAGTGTAGAAGAATTTGGGGCATACTCAGATTTTCTTTTCTTTGTTTTAATATAATTGTTATTGAAGAATTTTTTTATGAAGTGAAAAGTTACAGAAAAACAAAAAAAAATATGGATAATGTTTAAAATATATTTAAAAAGAAAGAGAGAGAGAAAAAGAAAGAAAGGAAGGAAGGAAGGAAGGAAGGAAGGAAGGAAGGAAGAAAGAAAGAAAGAAAGAAAGAAAGAAAGAAAGAAAGAAAGAAAGAAAGAAAGAAAGAAAGAAAGAAAAAAAGAAAAACAAGTAAGAGAATATGAGAGAGAGAGAAAGAGGAAGAAACAGAGAAAAGAAAAGAGAGAGAGAAAACAAGAAAGGAAGAAAGAAGGGAGGGAGGGGAGGGAAGAAGGAAAGGAAAGGAAAGTTCCAATCTTGTAGCACCTACAAATTTAGTTAATACTGTTTCTACTTTCCCAAACTACAAAACATAGTTCCCTTCTTCTCATATGCAACTCCAGAAGTCACCAGTTCAATTTCATTGTATCCATGTTGTGCATTGACAATAAACGTTTGATTCATTTTTGTCCAATTCATTTTTGTCCAATTACAATAAAATGTCCACAAAAACTTTCCAGTCTTTTACAAAAATAGTTACTGCTCCTTCCCTAATCAGACAAGTTAATTTAGCCATTTCTGTAACTTCTGCCATCCTCACAATTTTCTGTGAGTCAGTAATGACACAGGTGACCAAAGGCATTATTCCTTCCCCTTCAGCCTCTCCTAGCCCATACACCCCCAAAAAACAGGCTCTGTCTTCTGTGTTTTTCAGAGGAAGCCAAACATGCCTCAATTCCACTCAACCACTGCCTACTGTGGTCACATCACAGCTCAGAACAGACCATTCCATGCAGAGAAATCCCTTTCTAGATAGGAGATGACGCAATGTGTTCTTGACATTAAAAAAAAAAAAAAAGGAAAAAATTGGCATCCATCATGGAGGGGCCACACCTGAGGAGAGGCAAGTGGCTGAAAGTATGTGGGCCGAGCCCTCATGAGCAGGCATCGAAGAACCCAGGCACTGCTCCCTTAGTTGGAGAGAATTTGTAACCGAGTGGATACAGCAACACCTTTAGAGCTGCAAAATGAAATTTCTTTGGATTTTGGAGTCAGGCATCCATTGCTTAATCTTCCTGCTGCTTTCAGTCTTCTTACTAGCAGGTATGGCCATTTGACTTTGAGCCTCTTTGTAGTGAGCAGCAGTGAGTTTTATCTGGAAAAAAAAATCAAGGGGAGAGGACACTCAAAGTGGTTTGTGCTGCTTTAACTTTTTTCTGTAATAAACTCATAATTTAGGGGCACCATGTCTTGGCTGCTAAGAGCTGAATGACCTTCAGGTGACCATTAAAGCTGGGGGTGTTTTCTACATGTCTTTGCTGCCATCTACGGTCATATGGGATTTTGCAGAACAGAAATGGTATGCCTATCAAATATCTTTCAAAAAAATCCAAGTATTCCTGATGAGAGGAAGTAAGGAGGAATAGCAGCTTGCAAAAACATCTCAAATATATAGTCTCTGCTCTTTATATTTCCTAGACTCTATGTATTCCTATATACTCTCTCCCCCCCAACTGATGTCAACCTTGTAATAATTAAGTAGAGATAAAGATTCCTTCCACTCATCAGAAAAGACTTACATGAATTACTATTATGGCTGAAGCATATCCAGATTGGATATTTCTGGACAGCTATTGGATCATTTCCAATAACCTGGGACATGTTGTTTATAATAATATATAAATATCACTGTAGGATATAAGCTGTTTGAAGTAAATCTGTATTTTGCTATTATTATTGTTGTGGTGGTGGTGGCGGTGGTGGTTAATCTTTGGTGAGATTCACAGCCTTTGGGGCTGGTTGGTAGCTCAACAGCTGGAGTCCTAACCAAGGACCCAGGAACTGTTCAGGTAGTGTCGGAGGACATAAGCTGTTCCAAGTAGGGTGGTTTTTTGTAGAATCAGGGTATTCAAGTCTGATAAATTCAGAATTTTCAAATAGCGAGGTAGCCCTTTAGACCCGATATTATTATTATTATTATTATTATTATTATTATTATTATTATTATTATTATTATTATTACAATGATGATGATGATGATGGTTGGTTGCACAATCAGCTAAATGTTTAGACTGGGTTTGGTATTTTTATCCACCTATCAAGTCCTTCCCAGGGACCTGGGATAGGCAGTTGTTGTCTGATGGTGTTAAAGGTAAGTCGCAGGATGTAAGTTGCTCCAAGTCAAGCTGCCTTTTGCAATTGATTGATGGTGATTTAATCAATGCCAATGGTGTTCACGTAGTGCTCCAGATATTTTGGGGTTGGACCCTAGACACCTGTTACTGTTGGTATTATCTTTGCTTTCTTTTGCCACAATCATTCTATTTATTTATTTATTTTGCTGGTGTTTGTATTTTGTGTTTTTCTTTTATTTTGTGCCCTTGAATTATTTTTGACTCCTGACAATTGCTTGGACTAGTCCCTGTAGTTTGCTTGGCAAGATTTTCAGAAGTGCCTCCTTCCTAGAGCTGAGAAATTGATTGGCCAAAGGTTACCCAGCTGGAATGGAGCCTCAGACTTGACTAGAATTCATGCTCTCATGGTTTCTAGCCTGATGCCTGATGCACACCAAACTGGTTAATAACAGAACAGAATAACATAGTTGGAAGGGACTTTGGAGGTTGTCTAGTCCAACCCTCTGCTCAAACAGGAGACCCAGACAAATGGTTATCCAATCTCTTCTTTAAAATCTCCAGTGATTCAACACCCAGAACTTCTGAATGCAAGCCATTCCACTAATTCATTTTTGCCTTATTGGGCTTGTTTATATAACAGAATAATTTATCTGTAGCTTACAATACATGCCACACCAAGACTGATTTACAGTTCTGGAGACTGTACAGTTCTGGAAGTAAATTCAAGTGAGTTCAGCAGTACTCATTTCCAAATAAACCAGCCCAGGACTAAGATAAAGCATAATTTATGCTGATCCATATTTAACCACTTCACAGTTCAGATAAGAATACTTAGAATTTATTTTAAAATTTGAGCACATTTCTTTTACGCATTTTTCAGTTGGCTTACCCTAAACATTTTCTTCTGATAGAAAAACCTGTGAGACAGCTCAGGGATTGGCTCAAAGTCACCTGATAAAGTATGTGTGTTTATCTGGACATAAGTCTCATTTTACAGAATGGAATTTGCTCCCAAGCTACTCCCTATAGGATTCCAGCTTTTAGAGGTGACCTTGCCAAAAAAAAAAATCAAAATAGAAACTAAACAGCCCGAAAAGAGGGAGAAAGTTATCAGAAAAGAATATAAAATGGACTTGATTAGATACACCTGCATAATTAAAAAAAGGCTGTAACCAGAAGACTCATTGGCTTATGCTTCTCAGCTGTCCAGAGGATGATTTGCTCAGACAAATCCAAGGCTTTCTATTCTTTTATCCCTTCTCTCATCTCAGTTCAAATCCTAAACCAGCCCAGTCTCTCTATGCACCTGATAAAAGGAACAGAGAACAGAGAATAACAGGATTGGGAGGAACTTCAGATGTTTTTTCTTGTCCAATCCTCTGCTTGAGCAGGAGATCCTATACCAGGGGTGTCAAACTCAAGGCCTGTGGGCTAATCCGGCCCATGGAGTGCTTAGATCTGTCCTGTGGGGCCACCCTGGAAGCAGCAAAGGACCTGCCCATGGTGCCTCTGCCAGTGAAAATGGAGCTCAGGAGGGCCCTGCGTGGCCCCACCAAGCTCCATTTTTGCTGGCAGAGGGCTAGCAAAGCAAACTGAAAACAAAAAAAAAGAGAGAGAAATATTTCCCCTTTCAGCATGGGACAGGAAAGGAGAAAGAGAAAGAGGAAAGACAAGGAAAAAGAAGGGAAGATGGGAAGAGAGCAAGGAAGAAGAAAAAGGAAAGAGTGGGAGGAAGAGGGAAGGAAAAAGAAGAGAAGAGAAGGGAGGAAGGGAGGAAGGAAGGAAGGAGGGAGATTATAATGAGAGTGACGAAGGGTCTGAGGGAAGTCCAGCCTTAGCGCTTGGCCACCAAAGGCGCCCCTGACACAAGTGGTGTTGAGCTGTCCACCCCCACCCTGTCCACCCAGGCCCCCAAGGTCAAACACAACCCTGATGTGGCCCTCAATGAAATCCAGTTTGGCACCTCTATCCTATACCATTCCAGACAAATGGCTGTCCAAAAAAGATGTGGAGCTGTAATGCATAATAGTTTAGGCTTTTTAACAAAACGTTTAAGTCTGAAAAATAGCCAGACTTCTTCTGTCCTTCAGAAGGTTAAGTTAGACAACATTTTATTTATTTATTTTGTTCTGTCCTGAATTTGCATACTTGAAATCCCCGCGCCTTGATTGGCTAAGGCGCGGGGATTTCTGATTGGCCAGGCGAGCCGCGCTGATTGGCCCGATTGAAGTCTCCTGCGATTGGCTCACTCCAAGAGCGGAAGACTTGAATCGCTGCCATTGGCCACGGCCTCCGCAGCGAAAAGGATAAAAGCCGCGGGCTTTTTCCTTTTCGCTGGTTCGGTTCACAACTGTTTAATAAAGAGCTTGAATGATAGTCACCGACTCAGAGCGTCTTTTTGCGGACACGACACTGGCGACGAGGGTGGGATCCCGACCCTGAACCGAACCCCGTGTCCAACAAGAGCCAGTTCCAGCGCAGAGATGGCGAAGATCGCACCGCCCGCCCCCTTCAACCCCGCCACCGAGGACTGGGAATCGTACTCAGACCGGTTCCGTATGTACCTGGAATGCGCCGGAATGAAGGACGCCCCGGGCCCGCTAAAACGCGCCGTCTTCCTTACTCACTGCGGACCAGAGGTCTTCCAGATGGCCAAAGCATTGGCCAAGCCGGCAGACGCAACCGCCATGGACTGGGACGTCCTCGAACCTATACTGCGGCGCCATTACGCCCCCGAGGTCCCCATCCTGATACGGCGCAACGAGTTTTACCGCCGAAATCAGAAACCAGACGAAAAATTGAGCGACTTCGTCGCCGAGTTGCGGCGCCTAGGAGGACTCTGCGAGTTTGAAGGTCTGAACAGCCTCATAAGAGACCGATTCGTACTCGGCCTATGGGACCCTACACTCCAGAGCCGGCTTATGGCCAAGGGCGACATCAGCCTAGCAGATGCCCTCACCGCAGCCGCAGAAGCAACCCGCACGTCTGCTGACAGCATGCGAAGATCTGACGCGAAGGGCGGAAACAACAACCCGGCAAGGTCGGCCGACCCTAGAAGCGAATCAACCGCACACTACGGAGAATTCCAGTCAACCTCCAGCACGTCGGAAGACGAGGAGGACATACATCGCGTGCAGACGGGACGCGGCGACCAACGGAATCGAAGAGGTCGTAGGTCGAGGACCAACTGTGCCGGGTGCGGCGGCGACCAGCCCAGGTCAGAATGCCGATTTTTTGACTCTATCTGTAGGCATTGTGAACGACGGGGTCACATCGCTCGAGTTTGCCGCCAAAAGAAGACCCGCAGCCCGCCCAAATGGGAACAACACGACCGGAAGAAGGAAAGCCCCCCGCCCAGGACCAGAGAGCGCCAACCGGACGGTCGGTGGGACCGTGCCCAACGATCTTCAAGAGGCGGCGACGGTCAGCGAAAGGAAGAGACTCACCAGACGGTGACCATCGGCCACGCCATCTCCGACAGCGCCAGAAAGGTACACGTAGAAGTCCATATTGAAGGCCAACCATGCAAGATGGAAGTGGATTCCGGGTCCTACCTCTCCATGATTGCATGGCGTGAGATTAAACGGCTAGTGCCCACCCTCCATAAGAGGAACATTCTTGCCCAGAAAATCATTATAAAAACTACCAAGGGAATCGCGTCCCGGTAGTGGGCACCAAGAGCTTTAATGTAACCTACAAGGGCCGCACCGAACAACTGCCACTCACTATCGTCAATCGCGACCGCCCAAGCCTACTGGGTTTACAATGGTTCGCCCCGCTTGACATCGCGCTGACAGGAATCAACCACGTCGCCGACGACGGTTGGGAACAGCGGCTAGCCCAGGAGTTCCGGGAGGTCTTCGATGGAAGCTTGGGCAAGTACCAGGGGCCCCTTATCTCATTTGACCTAGACCCAAGGGTTCCCCCCAAGCGGCTAAAACCTAGGAGGGTACCATTCGCCCTGAAGCCTAAAATTGACGAGCAGATCGACAAGCTCGTCAAACAGGGGGTGTTGCAGCCGATAGACCATGCCCGATGGGAGACCCCTATAGTGACCCCAGTCAAGCCAGACGGGTCCGTGAGAATTTGCGGGGACTATAAGGCCACCCTAAATGGCGCATTGCAACAAAGCGCCTACCCAGTCCCAATCGTGCAACATCTGCTGCACTCATTGGGAGGGGGCAAGGTCTTTGCCAAGCTCGATCTCGCCCAGGTATATCAGCAGTTGCCAGTAGATGAGAAAACGGCGGAAGCCCAGACCATCGTGACCCATCGGGGGGCCTTCAAGTGTAACCGACTCCAATTCGGAGTCAGCGTGGCATCAAGGGGGTGGCATCTTTCAGAGCCTGATGGAACGTTTGCTACAGGGCATCAAGGGGGTGGTGCCCTATTTTGATGACGTATTAGTGGCGGCGCCAAACGAAGCCGAATTAGAAAACCGACTCAGACAGGTCTTAACAAAATTTAAAGTGACGGGACTTAAAGTTAAACGAGAAAAATGCCAACTATGCACAGAGCAAGTGGAATTCTTGGGCTACCTTCTAGACCGGCATGGCATTCACCCTACAATTAAAAAAGTGAAAGCCATCAAAGAAGCTCCCATCCCAAAGTCTAAAACGGAACTACAAGCGTTCTTAGGGTTGCTGAATTTTTATAATGTTTTCCTACCCCAAAAGGCTACGGCGGCGGAGCCTTTGCATAGACTCCTGGATAAGGCGGCAACCTGGACTTGGGGGAGACGAGAGCAAGCCGCCTTCCAAAAAACCAAAGACCTCCTCACCTCCGACGCCGTCCTGATTCAATTCAGCGAAACCTTGCCCTTAGTTGTCACTTGCGACGCATCACCTTTCGGCGTCGGCGCTGTCCTCAGCCATACCCTCCCCGACAAAAGAGAAGCACCCATCGCTTTTTTCTCCAGGACTCTGACTAAACCGGAGCGGAACTATAGCCAGCTGGACAAAGAAGCTTTGGCTATAGTTGCCGCCGTTAAGCGATTCCACGAATACCTGTTTGGCCGCCCGTTCACCATTGTGACAGATCATAAGCCATTGCTGGGCATCCTCGCTGGAAACCGAGCCACCCCGAACATTTTATCACCCCGGATGACAAGGTGGTCCGAGTTCCTGGCAGCCTACAGCTACGAACTGTTACACAAGCCAGGTAAGAAAATTTCGCACGCGGACGCCTTAAGCCGTTCGCCTTTACCAGACTCTGATCCTGACCCAGCACCAACGACAAACACCCTTAGCATCGAGAACCTACCCATTACCGCGTCGGACATTGCCAGGGAAACTATTAAGGATAGGCGTCTGGCGCGAATCCTACACTGGCTAGAAAAAGGTTGGCCTGAAAGGGACAATGACGAATCCATTAAAACATTCAGAAACCGCCAGACTGAACTCTCACTGCTTAAAGGATGTATTTTGTGGGGTGACAGGGTGGTCATCCCGGACAGATTGCAAGAGAGGGTCTTAGAGATGCTGCATGAAGGTCATCCTGGCATCGTCAGGACTAAAGCCCTGGCCAGGAGTTACGCTTGGTGGCCAGGGATGGACAAACAGATAGAGGCATGGGTCGCCAAATGCCAACGTTGCCAGGAGACCAGACCCAGCCCACCCGCAGCACCCATCCGGGACTGGGAAACACCAAGGGGGCCCTGGTCCAGAATCCATTTAGACTTTGCTGGTCCAACGAATGGGCATACTTTTCTGATCACAGTTGACGCTTACTCCAATTGGTTGGAGGTAAGCGACATGAAATCCACTACCACGGAGGCCGTCATCAAAGAACTGTGTAAACTGTTTTCCACGCACGGCCTCCCAGACGTCGTCGTCTCAGACAACGGGCCCCAGTTTACTTCCCTCGATTTTGAGAGGTTCTTGGCGGAGAGGGGCATCCGCCACGCATTAACAGCACCGGCGCATCCGGCGGCGAACGGTAGGGCGGAACGGATGGTACAGTTTACAAAAAAAACCCTCCGGAAAATGGACCACGGGGAGATCAACGACAAAATCAATAAACTCCTCTTCATACAACACATCACCCCGAACACCACTACCAACAAAAGCCCAGCCGAATTACTAATGGGCAGGAAGCTGAGGTCCCCACTCGACAGGTTACACCCAACATACAACCCGGAGCGGCCCCCAGACTCCAGTTCCAAATACCGGACATTTGCCCCCGGTGACTTAGTTTACGCGAAAAACCTGACGGGGGACCCCCTATGGATCCCAGCCGTCATCACTCAAATCACAGGTCCACGGTCGTACCGGCTCCAAACCACCGATGGGCGAGCCTGGAAACGACACATCAACCAGCTCAGGTCGCGAACGGCAACAGACCTCAACCCCCAAGACACGAACCAAGGGGGGAGGGAATACCTGAATAAACAAGCGCAGGAAAAAAGAATCCAAAAGTACTCACCGGAACGCAGCCATCGCGAGTCCCCACCGGAGAAGAACCACCTGGCCAGCTCAACCGACTCGGAGAAACCAAGCGGGAGCGGCGAAACCCGTAGCTCAACCGACCCGGTAGGCCCAGGCAGGAGCCACGGAGAACGAACCGGCCCAATCATCCAGCCGGTTCACACAGAAGGAGGAGCAGCCAAAAAGATGACCGCTCCGGCCGAGATCCAGCTTGCAACTGAGTTGCGCAGGTCAACTAGGGCTAGACGGAGCCCCGCCTACCTGCGTGACTACACAACGTGATGGACTATACCAAGAGGGGAGGGGTGTTCTGTCCTGAATTTGCATACTTGAAATCCCCGCGCCTTGATTGGCTAAGGCGCGGGGATTTCTGATTGGCCAGGCGAGCCGTGCTGATTGGCCCGATTGAAGTCTCCCACGATTGGCTCACTCCAAGAGCGGGAGACTTGAATCGCTGCCATTGGCCGCGGCCGCCGCAGCGAAAAGGATAAAAGCCGCGGGCTTTTTCCTTTTCGCTGGTTCGGTTCACAACTGTTTAATAAAGAGCTTGAATGATAGTCACCGACTCAGAGCGTCTTTTTGCGGACACGACATATTTATTTTATTTTATTTGTCAGTCGCTTACAAGATAATAGGTATAAGTATAATCATGAGTAAGAATACAGGAAATAGGTACAAATAAATGGGGACAATAGGATAGGGACGGGAGGCACGCTGGTGCACTTATGCACGTCCCTTACAGGCCTCTTAGGAATGGGGTGAAGTCAATAATGTTTAGTTTGAGATTTAAGGAGTTGTCAGAGAAAGAGGACAATTCTGTGTAGACATCAATATATGATAATTTTCATTTCTTAAAAGGGTCTTAAATGGAGCTAAACTCTGTATGCACATACAGGAATGAGAAGATTTAGTATCTGAAGTAAATTGTTGGACATCAAAGAGAGGAATGATCCCAACAGAGATCAGTGTAGAATGAGAAACTCTTAAGCCATTTTTCTATGCTCGAAAGGAGGGTCCTCCACTGCTTCTCCAGAGTGTCCCAATTTTGCCTGCTTTTCAACTGAACCGAAAAGATTCAATCTGTTATGTTCTGTGCATGGGCGCAAAGGATGGAGACGAGCCGGTGAACATGAACTTCATACTCTTTATTTACATGTGAAAACAGCTCAGCTCAATGGCCGCAATGGGCCCCTTTATATAGGCAACTCTTCACTTATTTAACCAATGAAACACGGGGAGCGCTAGCTCCATTAACCAATAGGAGAGGCTCGTTAATAGCCAATCAGATTCTCCTGAACGGACCAATCCGATGTTGCTATTATTGGCCAATCAGAAGTGCAGGGCCAGAACCCTGCACTTTGCTTCAAGCTCTTAATAATCTTTATTATTAATAATCTTTATTATTTATTGATTCACAACACCCCTTCCCCCCTGGGTTCCGTTTAAGGGATGCGGTCACGTAGTCTTTGAGGTAGGCAGGTTGTTTTGATTGTCTATTTGATTTGCGTTGTTCTCCCGGTATTTGGCTACAGTCTTGTTGGGGTGGGACGTTATCTGGTGAAGAGGGTGCCTCCCATTCTGTGTTCGAATTTTCATTGTCGCTACTGCTCTCGGCATCTCTTTGAGGCAAGGCCACCCCCATTCCGGATCCATCATGTGCTGCCTCTGAGCGGTCATTACTTCTGCTTAAACTTTCTGCCACTTCAAATTCAGCTTCCTCGGTATTTCCTCCCCCCTCGGTTTGGAAATCAGGGGGCTCAGAGATCCACAACTGTAGCCTTGAACGCAGCTGATCAATATGGCGCTTCCATATTCTATCGTCGTGACATTTCACGCGGTACGATCTAGGGCTGGTTACTTGTACTACAGTTGCCTCGACCCACAACGGATCGCCCGAATAGTTCCTAGCGAAAACCAAGTCGCCTACCTGGAAATTGCGGCATTTCCCGCTGGAACCGTGTGGTTTTTCAGGTTCATATGATGGATGCAGACGGTCGAGGTGGGAGCAGAGCTTCCGTCCCATTAACAACTCAGCGGGAGTTTTATTGGTGATGCTGTGCGGAGTGATATGCTGCAAAAGGAGTATCCGGTTAATCTTGTCTTCTATATCGTCATAGTCCATTTTATGCAAGGTTTTCTTGACGAATTGTACCATGCACTCGGCCCTTCCGTTGGCCGCAGGATACGCCAGCAAAGTTAGCACATGGTGAATACCGCGGTCCGCCAGGTACTGTTCGAAGGACAGCGCGGTAAATTGGGGCCCGTTGTCGGATACTAGAACATCTGGTAATCCGTGTGTCACAAAGAGTCTGTCTAGTTTCCTGATGACTGATTCGGTTGTTGTATTCCTCATCTCATGGATTTCAAGCCAGTTCGAGTAGGCATCCACCGTTAATAAAAATGTGTGTCCCTTGGTAGGTCCCGCAAAGTCCAGATGAATACGGGACCATGGTCTCCTCAGTGTTTCCCATTCGGTCGGGGTTGCTTTCGGCGGGGCGTTGCTTACTTCCTGGCATTTGTGGCAAGCTTTTACCCATGTCTTGACCTGCTTGTCGATACCCGACCAGCACGCGTAGCTTCGTGCGAGGGCTTTCATGCGCACGATGCCGGGGTGGCCATCGTGCAAGGTCCTTAGTATTGCTGGTCGCAACTGCTCTGGGACGACAACTCTATCACCCCAGATAATGCAACCCTTCTGGAAAAATAGTTCCGTTTGTCGATTCTTGAATGGGGCGTAGTCATCAGGTATCTGGTCCTATGGCCATCCCCGCTCGACCCAACTGAGGACTCATGCTAAAATTGGATCGCATTTCGTTTCCATTGCGATATCTCGGGCTGTTAATGGCAGCGTTCGAAGTGTCTCGATCTGCAGTGTTGTAACCATCGGAGCGGGGTCATCAATGGTCTCCAGAACTGGTGCGCGGCTCAATGTGTCGGCATAGGGAATGGCCTTCCCCGGGCAATGTTGCAACTTGTAATTATATGCCACCAAGAATTCTGACCAGCAAGTCATTCTGGGAGATAATATATACAGTGTTGGCCTATCTCCCGCTATTATTCCCAGCAAAGGTTTGTGGTCAGCCACTATGGTAAAGGCTCGGCCATACACATATTCATGAAATCTCTTAACTGCGGACACAATAGCAAGGGCCTCCTTATCAATTTGACTGTAATTGCGTTCTGCTTTTGATAACATCTTTGAGAAATAGGCAACAGGGGCTTCACTACCTTTTGGCAAAACGTGGCTTAAAATGGCACCCACTCCGAATGGAGATGCATCACACGTGATCGTTAAAGGCAAAGTCTCATTATACTGCATCAAAACAGCATCAGAAGTCAATAAATTTTTCACATGTTGAAACGCCTGTTCTTCTCTGTGTCCCCATACCCAAGTTGCTTTTTTGTCCAATAAACGATGTAGGGGTTCAGCTACAGTTGCTTTGTGAGGCAGGAAAATGTTATAAAAATTGATAAGGCCCAGAAAAGCCTGGAGGTCGGCCTTGTTCCGGGGTTTTGGGGCGTTTTTGATTGCCCTAAGTTTGTTATCAGTGGGGTGAATGCCTTGACTATCAATTAAATATCCCAAAAATTCTACACGATCCGTACATAATTGACACTTGTTTTTTTTAACTTTGAGACCTGAGTCTTTAAATCTCTGGAGAACCAACCTCAGGCGTTCCTTTAGTATTTTCCGAGTTGGGGCAGCGATTAACACATCATCAAAATATGGGACAACACCTTTTATCCCTTGTAATAGCCTTTCCATCAAGCTTTGAAAGATTCCCGGGGCTATGCTAACTCCGAACTGGAGTCGGTTACATTTAAACGCACCTCGGTGCATAACGATCATTTGGGCCTCTGCCATTTTTTTGTCAACAGGCAGTTGTTGGTATGCCTGGGCTAAGTCTAGTTTAGCAAAGACTTTTCCGCCCCCCAGGGAATGGAGGAGGTGTTGCACCACCGGTACCGGGTAAGCGTTTTGTTGAAGGGCGTGGTTCAGGGTGGCTCGGTAGTCCCCACAAATTCTTATCGATCCATCCGGCTTGATGGGTGTTACGATTGGGTTTTCCCAGCGAGAGTGATCGGTTGGTTCTAACACACCCTGGGCTATTATTTTATCAAGCTGCTCGTCAATCTTTGGTTTAAGGCAAATGGAACTCGACGAGGCTTAAGGCGGATGGGAGCTATTTCGGGATTGAGGTTAAATGATATCGGGGTCCCCTTGTACTCACCTAATTTTTCTGCAAAGACGTCCTGGAATTCATGGATGAGGTCTTCTTCCCAATCGCTGCTGCAGGTTCAGTGAATGCCGGCTTCTTCAATTCCGAGTGGAGCGAACCATTGGAGGCCTAACAAACTAGGCCGATCCCTGTTGATTACAGTCAGGGATAGGAATGCTGTACGGTTCTTAAACGATACCCGGACTCGGCTGGATCCAACGACCAGGATTCGATTTCCTTGATAGTCCTTGAGTATGAGTCTTTGGAACCTGAGGTCTTGCCTCCGGATAGTGGGGATGAGCTGCTTGAGGGTCTTCCAGGAAACCATTGAGAGGGATCCTGAATTGACTTCCATCAGGCAGGGCTGGTTTTCGATGGCCACTTTCTCTCGGATCTTTTTGGCATCAAGAGATGAGGCATGACCGATCGTAATCGTTTGGTGAGCCTCTTCTCGCTTCGTTGGGTGGTTTAAGGTTTTGTTTCTGTAGGAGTGGTTGTTCCATTGGTGGTGTATGGGTTCTCGCTTCATGGGACGACTTCCCGTCGGTTGGCGATAGTTAGCCCCCCTTGAGGGCTGGCTGGGTCCTAGCTTGCTTCTACAGACCCGTCTGATATGGCCTCTTTTCCCGCACACATGGCAGAGCACGTTGAGGAATTTGCATTCTGAGCGGGGGTGGCTTATTCCACACCCGGCGCATTGGTACTGCGATTTCTGATGTTGGTCTCGTTCGGACCGAAGTCAATGGACCTCTTCTTCATCGCTTTCTGATGACGATTCGAGGTCCTCGTGGTGGGCTGTTTCAAGCTGTCCCTCTGACTGAGGTGAAATTTCGCAGGCGCGTTGGCGAAACGGTGCGTGGGTGCGGCGCATTTGGGCAGCCGACTTCCTGGTTGCTTCTGCTGCAGTAGCTTCAGCTATGGCATCTTTAAGGCTAATGTCACCCTTCGCCATTAGTTTACCCTGAGTGCCTGGTGTATCTAATCCCAGAACTCTAATCCCAGGTCTCTTAGGGCTTCTTCTAAGTCGGCAAACTCGCATAGGCCTCCCAGATTCTGGAGATCTGCTATGAAATCAGCAACACTTTCGCCCTTCTGCTGACTTCTCTGATAAAATTCATGCCTTCTTACGAGCGTTGGCACGGTCGGTGCATCATGAGCCCTCAGCAGGGGTTTGAGGATGTCCCAGTCCATAGACTTTACTTCTGCCGGTTTTGCTAGTGCCTTGGGCATCTTGAATACGGTTGGCCCACAATGAGTTAGGAATACCACTCATTTCTTTCCAGTAGTGGCATCCTTCAAATTGTTGGTCTCCAGAAACATCTGGAAGTGATCCACATATGAGTCCCAGTCTTCTTGTGCCGGGTTGAATGGAGCGGGTGGTATGACACTGCCGGACATGGTTCCACCGTTAGTGCATTTCAGCCACGTGCTCGGTTATAGTTCTTCATCGTTCAGTAAGCTCTGATGTCTCCACATCCCATCCTCGTCGCCAGTGTTATGTTCTGTGCATGGGCGCAAAGGATGGAGACGAGCCGGTGAACAGTGAACTTCAAACTCTTTATTTACATGTGAAAACAGCTCAGCTCAATGGCCGCAATGGGCCCCTTTATATAGGCAACTCTTAACTTATTTAACCAATTGTTAAGCCTGGTTTCCCCAACCAGGGTTAGGGAGACAAGCTAAACAGAATGTGCAGCGTTAGTCAGATAGGCACACAGATAAATGAGTGAGCTAAGCTTGTATGTTTATTAACATACAGTAAAAATAACAGATACGCTTGTGCTATCAAAAATATAGTTTATTCCATTATGAGTTCATAGCATAGTCAAAATAACAGTCCAATAGTCATGTATCATTTAGTCAGTCCATTCAGGGATATTCAGTTAGCAAAGTCCGTGTAGAATATCCTATGTCAGTTCACTTACAAGTCAGTTCTTTGTTTTCTCTCCCGTTCGAGCAATGCAGTCTTGAGTCCTTGCAGTAATCAGGGATCATCAAAGCCAGAGAGAGAGCAAGCTGCAGTCTTGCCTCTTTTAAAGTGCTTTCACAACCACTCCCTTAATTACTATCCCACAGTTAAAGTTGCAGACACTTTAACATACAAACTATGATTACATATTATTATTTACCTAAACCAGTTAGGGTAAAACAATGTTATCCCTAACACCAATGAAACACGGGGAGCGCTAGCTCCATTAACCAATGGGAGAGGCTCGTTAATAGCCAATCAGATTCTCCTGAATGGACCAATCCGATGTTGCTATTATCGGCCAATCAGAAGTGCAGGGCCAGAACCCTGCACTTTGCTTGAAGCTCTTAATAATCTTTATTAAGTATTTATTGATTCACAACACAATCTATCTACCCTGTAAGACTTGGTCAATCCTCAATAGGATTAGAACTCAACATGGCAGGTATGCTGGTCTCCTCCAAGGTCTCCTCTTCAGAATGCATCTGTGGTGCTCCAAAGCATACAGTGGGGCCAGTGTGATCAATTTTTTTTTACTATTGGTTCTGTGGGCATGGCTTGGTGGGTATGGTGTGGCTTGTTGGGCGTGGCTTGCTGGGCATGGCAGGGGAAGGATACTGTAAAATCTCCATTTCTACCCCACTCCAGAGGAAGGATATACTGTAAAATCTGCATTCCTTCCCCAGCTTACCCCACTAACCTGCTTTCCAGCTCTGTTCTCCTGTGCAGGGCAACAAAAGAAAATCTAGCCAATCGGCTGGGACTCGGGAGGCAGTAAATAGATGAGGGCAGGGCCAGTCATAGTTGGTATTTACTGATTCTCTGAACTACTCAAAATTTCTGCTACCAGTTCTCCAGAACCTGTCAGAATTGGCTGAATATCACCTCAGAGTGTTACATATTGTGGAACAGTGCCCTCTGAGTGCATGTTAAGAAAATCCCAGAGACTTTCTATATACCAGGGTCCCCAAGCACCACCCCTGGTCTGTGGCCCAATGCTGGGCCACAGCCCATATGAAACTGGACTGCAGAAGTAATGGGCGAGCACAGACATGTTGTGTGTGAAGCTGCATTTGTGAAAGCAGCATGCCTGCATGCACAAAAACATCCCCTCTCCCTCTTCCCATCCACCTCCATCAGCACCTCCATCGGTCCACCGAGTTGTAAAGTGTGGAACCGCTGCTGCATACAACTCCATCATGTATTGACTATATAAATAGTCTACCTTTGGATCTGTAAACAGAGGAAATAGTTGCATATTTGCTCAGTGAGAATGAAATCGTCAGGTGCTTTTTAACAATTTTGTCATTTGCTAAATATATAAATAAGCCATGCTTGGAAAGATATGATTAGCCCTATGAACCGTGGTGGTGCAGTGGTTAGAATGCAGTACTGCAGGCTACTTCTGCTGACTGCTGGTTGCCTGCAATTTGGCAGTTTGAATCTCACCAGGTTGACTCAGCCTTCCATCCTTCCGAGGTGGGTAAAATGAGGGCCCAGATTGTTGGGGTCAATAGCCTAGATCTGCAAACCGCTTAGAGAGGGCTGGAAAGCACTGTGAAGCGGTATATAAGTCTAAGTGCTGTTGCTATTGATATTTGGTTGCTCTTGGTGCTAAGGATACCTTTTCTCTTCTCATTACCAGCTGGAGGTACTAATACATCTGCCACTACAGTGCTGCCCTTCAGGGGGAGCACCTTAATGGTCCCAAGGAACCTCTCTATGCCAACAGTCAACATCACAAGCATCTCCAATGGAACAAGAGAAGAATCAGCAACAGTGACCATCAAGATTGCTGTTCCTGGAACATCCAACATCACCAGTACAACCCCTGGAAACCACAGCAGAATAACTGCTGCTCCATCAAGTAGGTTACTGATAGCTGTATGAGGTTGGCCCAAATCCTCCTATGTTTCTGTAAGGGCCTAAAGATGTGGCTGTGCTGGTCAGCTTGGTGTCCTAATGGGGGAACAGTGCAATGGAGGTGGTCAATTGAATAATAACAGATCTCCCCAAACACACACACACACTCTGCCCTTGCCCTCCCCATGAGTCTTTGGTTCAAATGTATAAACAATCAGGTGTAATCAGTTAAGAGTGTTAAGCCTGGTTTCCCCAACCAGGGTTAGGGAGACAAGCTAAACAGAATGTGCAGCGTTAGTCAGATAGGCACACAGATAAATGAGTGAGCTAAGCTTGTATGTTTACTAACATACAGTAAAAATAACAGATACGCTTGTGCTATCAAAAATATAGTTTATTCTATTATGAGTTCATAGCATAGTCAAAATAACAGTCCAATAGTCATGTATCATTTAGTCAGTCCATTCAGGGATATTCAATTAGCAAAATCCGTTTAGAATATCCCATGTCAGTTCACTTACAAGTCAGTCCTTTGTTTTCTCTCCCGTTCGAGCAATGCAGTCTTGAATCCTTACAGTAATCAGGGATCATCAAAGCCAGAGAGAGAGCAAGCTGTCATCTTGCTTCTTTTAAAGTGCTTTCACAACCACTCCCTTAATTACTATCCCACAGTTAAAGTTGCAGACACTTTAACTTATAAACTATGATTACATATTATTATTTACCTAAACCAGTTAGGGTAAAACAATGTTATCCCTAACATTCTCCCCTTTTAGGAAATAATAATAAATATAACTATTTATATCTTTAAATCATATTTGTTACAACTCTCTTTAAATTTGATTACTCCTTGAGCTTTTGTAAATTGGTCTGCAATGTTTTCTTCCGTCATGCAGTATTCCAATTTAATTAGCCCATTCTTTACAGATTCTCTAACATTTAAGTATCTTAAATCAGTATGCTTTGATCTAGTTTTTACAGCAATACTAGTAGCTAACTGTATAGCTGCTTGGTTGTCCTCGTACACAATAATGGAATCTTTAACAGTTATACCTGTGATAAGTGAAATAATGTAATGCTACTTTTGCTTCTGTAAATTTGCTTACGCTTAGAATTGCTTATGAAAGCATATATCTTGTAACCCTCCGGAAGATAAGGATTAGAACAATATGAACATTTTGTATATATGTGTGTTTCAAAAGCAGCGTCAGTACTGATAGGGGAACCATCAACAAACAGTTGGAAGTCTAGGAAGTACTGGTAAACAAAGCTATCAAAGGTCATTTGGTGGACCGGGGGAATGTTGATGGGCAATAAAGTGTCCCTGGAAGGTGTGAATTCCGATGACAACTGTGAATCAAGCCCTCGTACGATGAGGCAAGGGATTTAGGGTATAAATATGCTGTGTAAAATGTGCTCGGGGTTCCATCCTGCTGCCTTGGATGTGAACCCGCTTCTGCAGAATCGTAATAAACCAGAGAGAAAACTCAGATCCGTGTCGTGTCAGTCTCTCGTGCGAACGCAATCTCACAATTTGGCGCCCAACGTGGGGCATTCCACGGCGATCCTCGGTGTTCTGGGGACTGGTGAGTAGTGGCCACTCCGTCTCGTTTGGAGACATCCCCACTCCCCATTGATCGAGAGATCCCAGGAATCTCCAATCCAAAAAACGAAGTTTCGGAGAAATCGAGAGAAAAAGGACGGACTGGGTGAAGGTACCTTGTGAATGGTGATCAGGGATCACGAGAAAGCCTGAGTCGGGGACGCCCGCACATCCGCATACCTGGACTGACGACAGGTCCCGGAGTGATCAGGTAAATTTGTTCCTTTTTTTAAAGAGAACGGGGTTCTGTTGATAGGAAGGAGTCCTTAAATTTTCTCAGGGAGAAAATCCAGTACTTGCTGGAGGACAAGTGTAGTGACAGAAATGGGGAAAGGACAAAGTAAGAAGTTATTAGAAATCTCAGGGATAGAGAAGATAGAGGAGGAAGAAGGCAGAAAACCTATTCCGGTAGATTCGCCTTTGGGACAACTGCTGCACCAGTGGTTCTCCCCGAATCTAAAATATTATACCCGGAAGCTGGAAAAGAAGCACATGATTTGTTTGTGCAAATACAGGTGGCCAAAATATCCTCTTGTGGATCCAAAATTTCCCTATCATTGGGCACCGGAGGGAGAAACCAGTACATACTGGATGAATCAATTGAAAGATTACCTATTGGCTCATAAATTAACCGCCGAGATGCCGTACCTGGAAGTATGGTATCGTGTTGAATTTGAAGGACCCAGCCCGCCACCGGCTGATCAATTTGTGTCCAAAATTAAAGATCCGGAGTCTGACGATGAGTTTTATCGTCCTCCACCGACAGTTCCTCCGCCCAATCAGCAGGAAGCATTAGCAGCAGCGGCAGCGGCTCCATTACCTCCCTCCCCGCCGCCGACACGCCATGCGCGTTTGCGGAGAGAACTAAGGGATTTGGAACAGAACGTTCAGAACTTTCCCTTTCCACCGACACAGCCGGCACACGCTTATCCCTTACGTGAAGTGCCAAATGGTCTGAACGCTCAGGGCCAGCCCGTGGCTATGTATGCTGTTCAACCTATGAGGCCTGGGGAACTGAGAGAATTAAAGCAATCACTTCCCCGGCTTCATGAGGATCCACAAAAAGTAAGCTTAGAATTGGAACTGTTTTTGGGACCAAATGATTACACTTATGAAGAACTGATGTACATTTTGGGGCACTATTTAGCAGAGAGGAAAGAGATCTGATTAGACAGGGAGCAATAGAATATTGGCGAGTGTTACAATTGGGAAATAACCAAGCAGTTGCTGGGGATGTTAAGTTCCCTTTGGCACCTCCCAATTGGAATATCCAAAATGCAGATCATAGACAAAACATGAAAGATCTGAAGACAATGATAATTGAAGGAATCAAAAGTGCAGTACCACAGGGCCGAAACTTGACAAAAGCTTTCGAGATAACTCAGGGAAAAGATGAATCCCCAGGGGATTATTGTGCTAGGTTAAGACAAAGCTTGGAGAAATATTCAGGGGTAAGATCAGACACTCCTGCGTTTGAATTTATGTTAAAAATGCAGTTTGTGGCAGGAGCTTGGCCTGATATTCAAAAGAAAATCCAGAAGATAGATAACTGGGGGGCTCAGGGAATTACTGAGTTGATTCGAAATGCCCAACAGACCTTTGTGAATAGGGATGTGATTAAGACCAGACAGAACTCTCAAATGATGTTGGCAGCGGTACAGAGCGCTGCTAAGAATGAAGTGAGAAAATCAGGAGAAAATGATCAACCAAGAAAAGAGGCGACTGGAGGGAGGGGGAGAGGATTCCCTCCCAGAGGGAGACCTTTCAGAGGGAGAGGGATGAGCACTAATAGAGTAGGTATGGATCGTAACTGTTTCAGGTGTGGTAAGCATGGTCACTTTGCACGCGAGTGCCAGAACAGCCACCCTGAGAGAAGTTACGCTCTATATGAAGACTAGGGAATTTCCGGCTCCTTTAAAAGGACCTACGGGGAGCCACTGGTAAATATAAAAGTAGGTCCAGACCGTCAGGAACTGACTTTCCTGATAGACACAGGGGCAAGTCGTACCTCGGTATGCGAGCCCATAAATGAAAGGATGAAAGGGAAAGAAACTATTCTGGTAACTGGAGTGAGTGGGAAGCAGAATAGAGTGAGAGTTTTGGAAGAGGTAGAAATGAGTATGGATGGGATAGAAGTTTGTAGTAAGGTGTTGTATATACCAGAGTCAGGGGTGAATTTGTTGGGGAGGGATCTCATGCCAGCGTTTGGATTCCAGTTGAGAGATAATAGTGGAATAAGAATGTGTGTTTTGAAGGAAGAGGATGTAGAACGGATTCATGATGATGTTTGGGCAGATGGACAGAATGTGGGGAGGATGGAGATAAAACCTATCGAGATTAAGGTACAGCCTGGGATTGTTAAAAGTTGGACGCCTCAATACCCAATGAGCAAGAAGGGTAGAGAGGGATTGAAGCCTGTAATTGATCAATTGTTACAGCAAGGATTATTGGAACCAACCATGTCCCCTTTTAACTCTCCTATCTTGGCTGTACAGAAGAAAGATGGAAAGCACAGGCTAGTAATGGATCTGAGGGGGATCAATCGACTTGTAATACCACGTTTCCCGGTGGAACCTGACCCCTATACCATTTTGGGTCGGATACCCCCTAAGGATGGGTGGTTTACAGTCATTGATCTAAAGGATGCTTTTTGGGCATGTCCGCTTGAAGAGGGGAGCAGAGATTTGTTTGCCTTTGAGTGGAGTGATCCTGAAAGTGGGAGAAAACAACAATTGAGATGGACAGTATTGCCTCAAGGGTATACAGAAAGTCCTTTGTTGTTTGGCCAGGCTTTGGAGGAAAAGCTGCAAGCTTTTCCAAAAGAGCCAGGGGTAAGTTTGATTCAGTATGTAGATGATTTGCTGTTGTCAGGAGAAAAGGAGGTAAGAGTTAGGGAAAGTTCAGTAGCTTTATTGAACTGGTTGAAGGAGCAAGGATTGAAGGTGTCAAAGGAGAAGATTCAATTTATAGAGAGAAAAGTGAAGTATTTAGGACATTACATCATGCAAGGAGTCAGGAGTTTGGATCCTGAAAGGGTGAAAGGGTTGATGAGTTTAGCTCCACCAAGGAACAAGACGGAGGTTAGAAAAGCCTTGGGGTTAGTTGGATACTGCAGAGCTTGGATAGATCAGTATGCAGTGTTAGTTCAGTTCCTGAATCAGAAGTTGCAAGGAGGAGGAGAGATCATTGAATGGATGGGGGAGGATGAAGGAAGGTGGGAGGAAATCAAGAAGGCATTAGCCACCGCGCCGGTGTTGGCTCTGCCCAACTTGAAACTCCCGTTCCATCTATATGTTTCTGCAAAATCAGGAGTTGCAGTAGGAGTGCTTGCTCAGAAGAGGGGGGGGCGGTTTCAGCCCATTGCCTTTCTGAGTAAGACATTAGAGCCTGTAGTGAGAGGTTGGCCTATCTGCGTGCAGGCAGTAGCCGCCACAGCCGTTTTGGTGGTAGAAAGCAGGAAATTGACTTTTGGGGGAGCTATAGTGGTACACTCCCCGCATCAAGTAACCTCAGTATTAAGTCAGTTGGCTTCCACTTGGATGACCGAGGGAAGGATTTTTAAATATGAAACTATTTTAAGGACAAGTCCAGATATTATTATCGGGACTGATAAGAATTTGAATCCAGCAGAGTTTTTGGAAGGAATCAGAAAAGAATGGGAAGCTGAAGATCATGATTGTTTGTTGGAGGTTGAAATTATGACAAAAGTGAGAAAAGATTTAGAAGAAGTCCCGCTGGAGGAAGGGGAGAAGTGGTTTGTGGATGGCTCAAGCAGGGTTGAGAATGGCATAAAGAAAGCAGGATATGCAATGGTGACTCAGAATGGGGAAGTAATTGAGAAAGGATCATTAAAAACAGGGTGGTCGGCTCAGAAGTGTGAATTATACGCTCTCAAAAGGGCTCTGGAATTAGCTGAGGGAGTTGATGTGACAATATGGACTGATTCTAAATACGCTTGGGGGGTGGTTCACACTTTTGGGAAGATCTGGCAAGAAAGGGGGTTTATAAAATCAGATGGGAAACAGATAGAGCAACTCCAGCTAGTAGAAGAAGTGTTAGAGGCTTTACAATTACCACAACAGGTAGCCGTCGTTCACGTGAATGCACACCAAAAGGGGAATAGCCTGGAAGTTGTTGGAAATAGATGGGCAGATAGGTGGGCAAAAGAGGCAGCTGGGGAGGTAACTCTACAAATGGTATCAGTACCTATGTTGCCTGAAGAGCCCGAAGACAAGTGGGAACCAGATGGAACTGTAGCAGAGAGACTAGAAAAGGAGGGGTGCAGAAAAACAGAGAAAGGATGGATGACTGGGAATGGAGAAAAAGTTTTATCAGAAACACAAATGAGAAATGTAATGCAGTATTTACATGAAGGGAGTCATTGGGGGACTGAAGCTTTAGTACAAGCTGTCAAACCGGTGTATTGGAGTCTGAACATGTGGACAATTGCCCATTCCATTTGCTGGAAATGTTTAATATGTCTAAAAGTTAATAAAAGTGCTTCCAGAAAAACGGAGAAAGGGGGGCGGCCTTTAGCAGCTTGGCCGTTCCAGAAGATACAAATTGATTACACTGAACTGCCACCCAGTGGTGGATGGAAATATCTGTTGGTGATTAAAGATCACTTGACAGGGTGGATGGAAGCCTTCCCCACCAGACAAGCTACCGCTTCCATGGTAACAAAAATTCTGCTGGAACAAATAATACCTAGATATGGCATGTTTGAAGTAATAGACTCTGATAGGGGCACACACTTTACACAGAAAATCCTTCAAGAGGTAATGAGGGCTATAGGGGTGAGGTGGGACTTACACACCCCTTGGCATCCTCAATCTTCAGGGAAGGTTGAAAGGGGAAACTCAGAAATTAAGAAACACTTAACAAAATTGCAGCTGGAAAATGGATTACCTTGGACCAAGAATTTACCTCTAGCTCTGTTGAGAGTTAGGACTTGTCCAAGAAAGGACGTGGGGGTTTCGCCTTTTGAAATGTTAATGGGTCGCCCCTACTTGGCAACTTTTGGGGGACCCATACCTGAATTCAGAGATATGTTTGTGAGGAAATATCTGCAGACGCTGTCCAGGTCTTTATTATCTCTTCGTAAACAGGGACTTTTAGCACAACGACCACCACTAGTAGGAAGTCAACATCCCTATGAAGCTGGTGATTGGGTGCTTGTGAAAACTTGGAGAACTGAGAAATTGCAACCTAGCTGGGAAGGACCATATCAAGTACTTCTGACGACTGAATCTGCTGTCCGGACAAAGGAAAGTGGATGGACCCATCATAGTCGTGTGAAAGCAACTCCAGAACCTGAGAGGCCCTGGAGAAGTCACCCAGTGGAAGGACAACCTTTGAAACTGACTCTCAAAAGATAAAATCATGCATCTGTTTCTGTTTACTTCAACTGTACTTGTGAGTATTTTTGTCTTACAACAGGTTAAAGAAGCAGGAACTGGACAGTCTCGGCATGTTCAGAGAGCAGGAGATCTTGGAGAAGATCTCTGGACAGAAAATTGTTACATTAAAGATATAAGAACAACGGCGAAAGATCTAAATATTACTAATTGTTGGTTATGTATGCATATGCCTGGGAGAGCTGAAAAGGGGGTCATTCTACATGGAGTACCTCTGACAAAACAAATGATGGCGTTTGGAGGGGGATATAAACAAGAGTCTGGGAGGAATATGACCGGGAGGGTATTCCTCCAATTGCGAGAGACAGCTCATGTTTGTTTTAAAAGGAATACTACTGGAGGAGTCTTCCTGGGAGATTGGGAAAGGTGTAATAAAACATTTATAATGCCCACAACATGTTTTAATACCAGTAAAACAAATTCCTATGACTGTACAAATGATCTTCTACCATTCCATGCATACTATTGTGAAATGTGTATGTATTTTGAGGGGATAATCAATTGGACAAGGCTTTCTAATGCTACTTGGGCAATGGATGACAGTAGGTGGTTGTTATGTGGGAAACATGCCTATAGAGAAGTACCAAAATTGTGGTCAGGAACTTGTACCATGGGGTTTGTGCTACCGGTAATATATAAATTAGATAAATTGCCTAACACCCGGATCAGAAACAAAAGAGAGTTAGATTCTGGAGTAAACCCGGGATCCTGGTGGGGTGGTATGGGAAGAGCCCTAATTGCACCTCTAGGCATTGGGTTAAATTACCAAGACATTAAACAATTGAATAACTTTACCATCGCAATGTTTAATGACACCATAAAAAGTATAAAAATGATTAATGAAGAATTGTCTGAGGTTAGACAAATTGCATTACAGAATCGCTATGCTTTAGACATAGTGCTTGCTGCAAAAGGAGGTGTCTGTGCCTTGATACATTCTCATTGCTGTACATATATACACAATTATGAGCCAAATATAACAAAAACTGTGCATGAAATGGAGATCAGGATAAATGAATATCAGAAGCAGTGGAATGGTGATTCAGGATCATTGTGGGATATGCTATGGTCTTGGCTTCCTGATGGATCATGGTGGAAATCGATAGTGACCACTCTAACAATTATAGTAGTCATTTTGGTTAGCTTATGCTGCTGTATCCAATGTATTCCAAACTTAATAAATATGTGTGTGCAATCTTTAGGGGAAATTAGGTTTACAAACGAAAAGAAAGAACTCATTTTATACAATCAATCAGAAGAAATGTTAATGCAAGTTAGTAAAGATCTCTATGCTTTTGAAACAAAATGTAACCAGAAGAGGAGGGATTGTGATAAGTGAAATAATGTAATGCTACTTTTGCTTCTGTAAATTTGCTTACGCTTAGAATTGCTTACGAAAGCATATATCTTGTAACCCTCCGGAAGATAAGGATTAGAACAATATGAACATTTTGTATATATGTGTGTTTCAAAAGCAGCGTCAGTACTGATAGGGGAACCATCAACAAACAGTTGGAGGTCTAGGAAGTACTGGTAAACAAAGCTATCAAAGGCCATTTGGTGGACCGGGGGAATGTTGATGGGCAATAAAGTGTCCCTGGAAGGTGTGAATTCCGATGACAACTGTGAATCAAGCCCTCGTACGATGAGGCAAGGGATTTAGGGTATAAATATGCTGTGTAAAATGTGCTCGGGGTTCCATCCTGCTGCCTTGGATGTGAACCCGCTTCTGCAGAATCGTAATAAACCAGAGAGAAAACTCAGATCCGTGTCGTGTCAGTCTCTCGTGCGAACGCAATCTCACATACCCATGTCTAATAATAACTGTTTGTACAAAATCAAGTCAGTGCATAATAATGACAGACATGAAAATTCCGCTTCCATCGTGGACAAGCTAATATGCTGTTGTCTGATTGACCTCCACCCTATTAATGTCTTACCAAATAATATAGCCATCCCAGATGTTGATTTTCTAGTGTTTATATCAGTTGCAAAACTTGCATCTGCATAGGCACTAAGACTCAAATCACCCTTTGGTTCTATATACAATGCATGGTTCATTGTTCCTTTAAGATATCTTAAAATTCTCTTTAATGATTGCCAATGACATTGATGTGGATCTGAATTAAAACGTGCCAGCTGATTTACACTATAAGCTATATCTGGCCTAGACCAATTGCTTATATATGATAAGCTACCAATCAAAGATTGATATATGGACTTATCAAATTTGGGACTTTGATCATCAGTTTGGCAAACTTCCTGACTCATTGGAGTCTTTGCCGGTTTACAAAGTTCCATTTTAAACGTTTTAATTAATTGGCAAATTTTATCTTCTTGAGATATCTTAAAACCATTTTTTGTTTTGTTAATTGTCAATCCTAGATACTTTTTAATTTCACCTAAATGCTTTAATTTTATCTTTTTGGCTAATAATGATATAATCTCATTAGCTTCATTATTAGTCTTAGTTATCAAAGCAATATCATCTGTAAATAATAACAATAATGGCACCGTTCCATTATTTTCTCTTTTAAACACACATGGATCTGCTAAACCAGATTTAAAACCTATATTGTTTAACTCTTTCACAATATATTGGTTCCACTCAAACCCAGATTGTTTCAACCCGTAAAGACTCTTTTTGAGTTTCCAACAATCATTACTATTTACTTTATTGTCTTTTATACCTACTGGTTTTCTTAAATATATAGTGTGCTGCAATGGTGCATGCAGGTAAGCAGTTTCTACATCTAAATGGTTAATAACATAGTTTTTCTTAGCTGCCCACACTAATGCTGCTCTTAAAGATGTTGCTTTAAGACTTGGTGCAAAAACTTCATCGTAATCAGATGCAGTTTGATTAAATCCTTGAGCTACTAACCTAGCTTTATGGGTAACAGTCCCATCATTTCCAGTTTTTACTTTAAATATCCATTTGCACCCAATGGATTTTTCTCCTGGAGGTAATTTAGTATCTTCATAAACTTTCATTACCTTTAATGAATTTAGTTCTTTTTCCATTGCCTTTTGCCAATTCTCCTGATCCTTTACAGGATACATCCTAAGTTCATCTACACTAGTTGGAACTTTAGTTACTTGGCAAACTATACTTGCTTGATACCTATCAGGTGGTCTAGTTATACGTGTAGTACGTCTAGGTATTACAGGACTTACAGGTGGACTTTCCTTTATTAACTCTTCTTGATTATCTAACTCTTCCTGATCAACTGTTTCCTCTTGTTCTGGTCCTATTTGCTCTTCATGGACTTCTTTTTTAATTGGACTCTTCTTATAACTAGTCTGATCTTTCTGCCTTTTGTAGGGATCAATAATTACTTCATTATTTAAATCTTGCTCTAATCTATTCCATCCTACATGTTCTAGGAATTTAGCACTGGCACTGGTGTAAACTTTAGGTGTACCTGGTTCCCAGAATCTATAAGATCTATGATTAGATGTATATCCTACAAAATATAATCTTTTAGCTCCATGCTGTCCTTTGTGTCTAAGTTGTGAAGGGATATGCACCCATGCTGGTGCTCCAAATGTGTGCATGTAACTTAAATCAGGTTTTGTACCATGCCACAGTGTGAATGGTAATTCACCTGTTGTTGAATTAACAACATTATTTAATATATGATTACCACACATTATTGCTTCTCCCCATAAATTGTCAGGTAATCCTGAATCAGACATCATAGTTCGTGTCATTGATTGTAATGTTTGGCCTCTTCTCTCTATAAAGGCATTATGTTGTGGCCTATATGGTGCAGACATTTTATGTTGAATACCTAACATTCTTAGTCTGTTCTGGAATTTATTATTTGTAAATTCCGTACCATTATCTGTTATAAGAGTTACTAATTTCTTTTTAGTTTTCCTTTCAGCAAATTTTATCCAATTAAAGAGATTTTGATACGTTTCAGTTTTGCTCTTCATTAAATAGCAAAACCCATATCTAGAATAGTGGTCCATTATACTTAGTATCAAACGAGCTCCTCCTACACTTGGTTTTTTCGGACCTATTAAATCTGCAAATACCTCTAAAGGCTCTTTGGTAGTAAATCCATCAACTCTATTAGCCTGTGTGACCCTGGCTTTGCTTTGATTACAGGCATTGCATTGCAATTACTTATTACAAGGTTTCAAACTTATTCCCTTAGATAATACAACAGTTTTCTTAAGCCTTTTAAAATTTAAATGCCCTAGCCTTCGATGTAACAAGTGAATACATTCATCATGAGGTTTCTTATTTTCATAAACTGTGTTAGCCACCTTTAAACCATCATCATTTAATACATATAATTCACCTCTTAAAGATGCAGTAATTTTCTTATCTTCTTTCTCAATTATGCAGTTATCTCCTTTAAAAGTAACTACATATCCTAGTTTAACCAAAATTCTAACTGAAATTAAATTAAACTTAAGTTGTGGTACATATAACATTTTTACATTCTCTTTTATAAAAGAACAATATGCTATACCTTGACCTTTAGCTTTCAGTTTCCAGCCATTGGCTAACGATATCTGCTGTGTACTCTTGGATATTTTAATAAAATTTTTGTTATCATTTGTTATACAGTGGGATGCTCCACTGTCAACCACCCATAAATTATTTTTTACAGCTCCGTTAGTATACATGGCTAACTCTAAATTTTTATTTTTATTTTGATAACTTTTAGTATTCTGGCCAGCGTTCTGGCGCTTTGCTTTTTTACAAAATCTTGCCAAATGTCCTCTTCCTCCACAATTAAAGCACTTTTTAATTGCGTATGCAGTAGGAGATTCATTATCTTCTTTTTGAGGTTGCTCCCTCCTTAACTCATCTCTTTCAAGCCTTCTTCTGGCTTCTTCAATCAATCTGCCAGTTATATCAGTTAAAGTTAGACTTTCCTTTGGCAAAATTTCAAGTGAAGTTACGTAGTTATCATAACTTTCGTTAAGGGAAGATAGAATTATGTAGACTTGGTGTAGTTCAGAGAAAATAAGCTCTTTCTCGTGCAGTTCTTGAAAAATGCTCTGCATAGTTTTCAAATGACTCAGCATATCACCATTTATTTGGAGATGTGTACTGAAAAGCTTCCGTGTAAGATTTATGTGAGCACCAACATTATCTCAAACATAAATCCTCTTCAGCTTCTGCCAACACCCAACAGCCGTTTTCTCTCCGTGGATATAAACAAGCTGTTGATCAGTTAAGGTTAACCCAATTATGCAAATAGCTTGTTGATTTTTATGCATAAATTCTTCTATCTTTAGTCTATCTTCATCATCCTCTTGATCCCATTCTTCTACGTTTGGTGGATTTTCAATTATGTTCCACAAACCTTCTCTTCGTAGAAGCAGACTACATTTTGTAGACCATGATACATAGTTTGTTCCATCCAACTTGGATATAAGGGACAAACTTTGTAGATTGACTTGTGCCATGTTTTCTTATATGGATATAAAATTATAATTAATAAAACACAGCTGTCTGTTTACTGTAATGTATAACAACACAAACTCTCACTTTTACATAAATCTGTTTTATCCTAGTTAAACTGACTTTGCAGCCTCTGGGCCCATAACCAGTGTTAAGCCTGGTTTCCCCAACCAGGGTTAGGGAGACAAGCTAAACAGAATGTGCAGCGTTAGTCAGATAGGCACACAGATAAATGAGTGAGCTAAGCTTGTATGTTTATTAACATACAGTAAAAATAACAGATACGCTTGTGCTATCAAAAATATAGTTTATTCCATTATGAGTTCATAGCATAGTCAAAATAACAGTCCAATAGTCATGTATCATTTAGTCAGTCCATTCAGGGATATTCAGTTAGCAAAGTCCGTGTAGAATATCCTATGTCAGTTCACTTACAAGTCAGTCCTTTGTTTTCTCTCCCGTTCGAGCAATGCAGTCTTGAGTCCTTGCAGTAATCAGGGATCATCAAAGCCAGAGAGAGAGCAAGCTGCAGTCTTGCCTCTTTTAAAGTGCTTTCACAACCACTCCCTTAATTACTATCCCACAGTTAAAGTTGCAGACACTTTAACATACAAACTATGATTACATATTATTATTTACCTAAACCAGTTAGGGTAAAACAATGTTATCCCTAACACCAATGAAACACGGGGAGCGCTAGCTCCATTAACCAATGGGAGAGGCTCGTTAATAGCCAATCAGATTCTCCTGAATGGACCAATCCGATGTTGCTATTATCGGCCAATCAGAAGTGCAGGGCCAGAACCCTGCACTTTGCTTGAAGCTCTTAATAATCTTTATTAAGTATTTATTGATTCACAACACAATCTATCTACCCTGTAAGACTTGGTCAATCCTCAATAGGATTAGGACTCAACATGGCAGGTATGCTGGTCTCCTCCAAGGTCTCCTCTTCAGAATGCATCTGTGGTGCTCCAAAGCATACAGTGGGGCCAGTGTGATCAATTTTTTTTTACTATTGGTTCTGTGGGCATGGCTTGGTGGGTATGGTGTGGCTTGTTGGGCGTGGCTTGCTGGGCATGGCAGGGGAAGGATACTGTAAAATCTCCATTTCTACCCCACTCCAGAGGAAGGATATACTGTAAAATCTGCATTCCTTCCCCAGCTTACCCCACTAACCTGCTTTCCAGCTCTGTTCTCCTGTGCAGGGCAACAAAAGAAAATCCAGCCAATCGGCTGGGACTCGGGAGGCAGTAAATAGATGAGGGCAGGGCCAGTCATAGTTGGTATTTACTGATTCTCTGAACTACTCAAAATTTCTGCTACCAGTTCTCCAGAACCTGTCAGAATTGGCTGAATATCACCTCAGAGTGTTACATATTGTGGAACAGTGCCCTCTGAGTGCATGTTAAGAAAATCCCAGAGACTTTCTATATACCAGGGTCCCCAAGCACCACCCCTGGTCTGTGGCCCAATGCTGGGCCACAGCCCATATGAAACTGGACTGCAGAAGTAATGGGCGAGCACAGACATGTTGTGTGTGAAGCTGCATTTGTGAAAGCAGCATGCCTGCATGCACAAAAACATCCCCTCTCCCTCTTCCCATCCACCTCCATCAGCACCTCCATCGGTCCACCGAGTTGTAAAGTGTGGAACCGCTGCTGCATACAACTCCATCATGTATTGACTATATAAATAGTCTACCTTTGGATCTGTAAACAGAGGAAATAGTTGCATATTTGCTCAGTGAGAATGAAATCGTCAGGTGCTTTTTAACAATTTTGTCATTTGCTAAATATATAAATAAGCCATGCTTGGAAAGATATGATTAGCCCTATGAACCGTGGTGGCGCAGTGGTTAGAATGCAGTACTGCAGGCTACTTCTGCTGACTGCTGGTTGCCTGCAATTTGGCAGTTTGAATCTCACCAGGTTGACTCAGCCTTCCATCCTTCCGAGGTGGGTAAAATGAGGGCCCAGATTGTTGGGGTCAATAGCCAAGCTCTGCAAATCGCTTAGAGAGGGCTGGAAAGCACTGTGAAGCGGTATATAAGTCTAAGTGCTGTTGCTATTGATATTTGGTTGCTCTTGGTGCTAAGGATACCTTTTCTCTTCTCATTACCAGCTGGAGGTACTAATACATCTGCCACTACAGTGCTGCCCTTCAGGGGGAGCACCTTAATGGTCCCAAGGAACCTCTCTATGCCAACAGTCAGCATCACAAGCATCTCCAATGGAACAAGAGAAGAATCAGCAACAGTGACCATCAAGATTGCTGTTCCTGGAACATCCAACATCACCAGTACAACCCCTGGAAACCACAGCAGAATAACTGCTGCTCCATCAAGTAGGTTACTGATAGCTGTATGAGGTTGACCCAAATCCTCCTATGTTTCTGTAAGGGCCTAAAGATGTGGCTGTGCTGGTCAGCTTGGTGTCCTAATGGGGGAACAGTGCAATGGAGGTGGTCAATTGAATAATAACAGATCTCCCCAAACACACACACACACTCTGCCCTTGCCAACCCCATGAGTCTTTGGTTCAAATGTATAAACAATCAGGTGTAATCAGTTAAGAGTGTTAAGCCTGGTTTCCCCAACCAGGGTTAGGGAGACAAGCTAAACAGAATGTGCAGCGTTAGTCAGATAGGCACACAGATAAATGAGTGAGCTAAGCTTGTATGTTTATTAACATACAGTAAAAATAACAGATACGCTTGTGCTATCAAAAATATAGTTTATTCCATTATGAGTTCATAGCATAGTCAAAATAACAGTCCAATAGTCATGTATCATTTAGTCAGTCCATTCAGGGATATTCAATTAGCAAAATCCGTTTAGAATATCCTATGTCAGTTCACTTACAAGTCAGTCCTTTGTTTTCTCTCCCGTTCGAGCAATGCAGTCTTGAGTCCTTGCAGTAATCAGGGATCATCAAAGCCAGAGAGAGAGCAAGCTGTCGTCTTGCTTCTTTTAAAGTGCTTTCACAACCACTCCCTTAATTACTATCCCACAGTTAAAGTTGCAGACACTTTAACTTATAAACTATGATTACATATTATTATTTACCTAAACCAGTTAGGGTAAAACAATGTTATTAATGTCTAGTGCCATTTGTTGGATTCAAGCACAAAGAAGAACTTGTTGTTGCTACCTCTAATACAAGTCACTAATGGTCAAAGCTAAAATGGCACTAGATAAGGATCAACGGTATTCAGGAGAGGGGGAAGGCTGGACTTAGGTCTTTTGTGACAACACAATGACTGGTGACACATTTAACTCCATCTGCTAGCTCAGCCTCTTCTTTTCCTACACAAACCCAACTAGCTGGTTAGTTTATTGAAATGTTTCTCAACCTTGCAGCGTCTCACAGTCACATGACTGTGTTTTATGAAGGCTTTGCCAAAACCTGACTTCTACTCCTGGGTTTTTGTTTTTTTTGTTTTTGGCAAAACCATGTGCCTTGTTTTACTTAATGTCTGCCAAAAAAGGTTGTAAAATTGGGTCACATGACTGATCTGTTTTACAATCGTCACAAGTTATAACGGGCAGGTGCCATTACAGTTGTAACTTGAGGAGAAGCTGTCTGTACAAAAGCAGGTACAAAAATATTGTTGCAGAAAAGGTAGGCATTGGGCAAAATTTTACACAGGTCTTGTTTTGTTCTTACAGCTTCATTGCTGACAACCAACAGCACTCATTCATTAGGCTCAGGTGGTCCCAGTACAGCTGCAGTCAGTACAACAGGAGCCAACATCACCATGCTGGGTATGATAAAACTAAATAAAATAAAATAAAATTACATTCTACTCTTCCTCAACCCAGTTCAATGAAATCTTCGTGTTCATTTTCTGCTAATAGGGACAACAACACAAGATCCAGGAAGGCGACCACTGACATTCTGGGCCATCATTCTCATCTGCTTAACCGTGTCTGGATTCTTCATTGGAGGATATGTTGGGTGCTGTTTCCTCTGGAAAGTAAGTCAGGAGAGCCAGCGTTCCTCAGATCAATGGGAGGTTCTTCATGGATTGATACAGAGCCAGTGTTCAAATTTATGAGACACAAACCAGAGTGTAGCCTGATAATAATACAAGTTGTCCTTGGTTGATGATGGTAATTGGGGCCAGAAACAATCAACACAGAATGTCACAGTCATACAGCACGACTTGACTGTGCTGACTTACAATTCTAGCTGTTTCCATTGCAATTGTTAGGTGAATTCTGCCAGTCATTAGGTACAACAACACTTGATCACCACCCGTGACTTCCTGATGTCTTCCCCATTGATTTTGCTTGTAGGATTTTGCTTAGCAGAGAAGCTCTCACATAATGATCACATAACTGTGGGATGTGTCGAACACCATGACTTCTGTGGGAGATGGGTGGTCCCAAAATGTTATGATAGATAGATAGATAGGTAGGTAGGTAGGTAGGTAGGTAGGTAGATAATATGGATGGATGGGTGGGTGGGTGGATGGATGGATGGGAGACAGACAGACAGACAAAATTTGATTGTAAGCTGGTTTCAGTCACCCAAATCACAGTCATGGTTGCCTGTCATAACATCCCACAATCACGAGAACCAACACCACCATATCTTTGACCAGTCCCTGAATGAGTGGTCATTGACACAGTGGCTCAGTGGCTAAGATGCTGAGCTTGTCAATCAGAAAGGTCAGCAGTTTGGCGGTTCGAATCCTCAGCACCGCACAGTGGAGTGAGCTCCTATTACTTGTCCCACCTTCTGCCAACCTAGTTTGAAAGCATGTCAAAAAATGCAAGTAGAAAAATATGGACCACTTTGGTGGTAAGGTAACAGTGTTCCATGCACCTTCATCATTTCTTCATGCCAGCCACATGACCATGGAGATGACAGCGCTGGCTCTTCGGCTTTGTAGAGCTGGAAACAAGTAGCACATATGCACAAGCGGAACCTTTACCTTTAACCAAGGACGAGCTATCTCTCCCTTTGTATGCATGACTTCTAATATTACAGGTTAGTAGAGCCGACCAGATAATATTGTTTATTTATTTATGCTCTAGACCTCTTGACCTGCTTTCTCTGGAGCAGGTGACAAAAAGCAATGTGGTATAAACAAGCCATGAAACTATTAAGTGAAACATGTAGCACACCAGGGAAAATGCAAGATTAGGAGCAAGTAATTCCTATTATTTCAATTTCCCACTTCTCCAGAAGTAATTATTAGTTCTGTTAGCAGAGCTAATAGCCATTCAGAATTTCCATGCATCAGATTGCATATAAAAATGAATAATAGTCATTATTTTTATTATTTAGCAGGAATTACAAAGTCAGGCCTTCTCATGCTTTTAGGCTTTGGAACTCCCAGCCACTAGAAGTCAGGCTAATCTTTGTGTTTCCACTGGCAGACAAATAGATACAGCAGGGTAGTCCGCTCAATGGATTTAAATGGAGTGGTTTTGTTTTTAACAATATTTCACCTTATACTATACAAATCTAGACCTTATAATAAAATGGTGACATATTATTTCATTGTGGGACTACCACATGTTGCTAAACTACAACTCACTCCCAGCATTCTTCACTTACAAGTAAAGTTGAGTTCTGCAACATTTGGAGATTCAACCCTCCCTGAGGCACTTCGGCTTTCATAGGAAATAACTGCCTTAATTGGGTTTATTATTTGACTTGCAAGTTAGGATTTCCCGTTACGTTCTGGATTTGAAATTCAACTGTTTTCCTTGCTATCATTTTGCTTTGTTCCAGAAGAATATTTTCTAAGTCAAGCCGTAGCCTTTCCCTGGAATCTTGTTCCCTGTTTTGAACACGGAGACAAAAATATTGAAAAATGAAGGAAATTCTTCTCGCTGATGGGAGCTGAACCCTGATTTGTGATTCATCAAGTTTGTTGAACGGTGACAAGGATATAATTGTTGGATCTTCAACCCAAATGTTTTCATGATCAAATGTTAACCCCTGGAATGAAAAAAGATTCTTAACTCTGTATTTCCTTCACATAACAAAGCTTGATATAATATCCAGAGTATGAAATAATATGGAATAGCAGCATTATCACAGAAGCATCGTTTAGCTATATTGGAGAGGGCAACGGGGGGGGAGCACTTCCACCACCACAACTAAAATAAGTTGGTCCCTTTGTACCAAAAATGGAATTTACATTTTTTTGGCATTGTAATTACAGGTAGTCCTCGACTTACGATCACAATTGAGTCCAAGATTTGTTGTTAAGTGAGACATGTGAGCTTTGCCCCATTTTATGCCCTTTCTTGCCACAGTTGTTAAGTGAATCACTGCAGTTGACAAGTTAGTAACACGGCTGTTAAGTGAATCTGGCTTCCCCATTGACTTTGCTTGTCAGAAGATTCCAAAAGATGATCATATGACCTCAGGACACAACAGTCATAAATATGACCCAGTTTCCAAGCATCCAAATTTTGATCACGTGATCATAGGGATTCTGCAAAGGTCGTAACTTTGAAAAAAGATCATAACAGTGGTGGGATTCAAAACTTTTTGCTACTGGTTCTGTGGGTGTGGCTTGGTGGGCGTGGCTTGGTGGGCGTAGCAGGGAAAGGATACTGCAAAATCCCCATTCCCTCCCCACCCCACTAACCTGCTTTCCAGCTCCGTTCTCCTGTGCAGGGCAACCAAAGAAGACTCAGCCAATCAGCTGGGACTTGGGAGGCAGAGAATAGATGGGGTTGGGGCCAATCAGAGGTGGGATTTGCCAGTTTTCCAGACTACTCAAAATTTCTGCTACTGGTTCTCCAGAACTGGTCAGAACCTGCTGAATGCCACCTCTGGATCATAAGTCATGCTTTTCAGTACTACTGTAACTTGGAATGGTCTAAACAAATTGTGTAAGTGGAGGACTACCTGTGTTCATGACAAAAAACAACAACAACTAAATAGAGAACTTTTATTTTTGTTGGCTGAAACAGAAGGAGAGAATAGCAGAGCTGTTCAACCGGTGACCATAATCCATCCCTTAGTTAGCAAGATTATTGCAATTCTCTGTACCTAAGATATTTTAAAAGCTATAAGCCATGTACCGAATAGCCAACCGTTTGCTGACTAAGGAAAGCTAGTATAGCTACTGGGAGAGCCAGTTTGGTGTACTGCAGTGGCTAAGGGATCAAACTAGAACTCAGGGACCATGAGTTCTTATCCTACCTGAGGCACAAAGCCAGCTGGGTGACCTTGAGCCAATAACTCTCTCTAGGCCTTAGGAAGGAAGCAATGGCAGCTTGTAGGGACTTGTTCAGAAAGTTGCCAGAAGTCACTACTGACTCAAAGGCACTCCAAAAAAATCATCACCCAAGGAGGCAGCAAGCAAATATGATAAAGAATACATAAGTAAAACATGAGAGGGCAAGAAAGTCAAGACAGAAGCTCCAGACATACAGTTGAAGACCTGCCTCCTTCTGTTGGCCACATCTATGATGCACGTAAATCAAAAGTGTTGTGTCAAAAAAAGTTAAAATGGCAATTGTAACCTCATAATTGACTGCTATCAGACCTGCAAATAAAAATAAAATGACTGTGGCAAAAGAAAGCAAAGATAGTACCTTTAGTAATTAGCATTAACTAAATCACAATCAATTGCAAAAAAAAAAAAAACCAACCACCTTTACTAGTGTAAAAAATTAGCACCCACCTCTCTCCTAGAAGAATGAAATTGTTACGGATTAAGCCAACACAGCGATACAACCCTAAACAGCTTCTTCTTACAGCAGGCTTGTAATCCTGCAATTCTCATTGGCCCGTGAATAGCGAGTCGTGATTGGTCAGATTTGGCCATCTGATTGGCTGTTAACGGGAACCCCTGATTGGACACTTGTGAAAGCGATAGACTCAGTTCATTGGTTGTTTAACGGCAGCAAGCTCTATAAAAGAGCTACTGCTGCCCAGGTCTTTTGCTCCGTTCTTTCTTGTTAAATAAAGAGTTGAAGTCACCGTCCGATGTCTCGTCTCCATTCTTTGCGCTCATGCCCAGGACCTAACACTGGCGACGAGGATGGGATGCGGAGACGATAGAGCTGACTAGAACATATCGGACAAAGACAGAGCACGTGGCGAAAGAGCGCATGCAACAGACGGCAAGATGACTAGCGGCACCATACCACCCACTCCATTCGACCCAGCAACCGAAGACTGGGACTTATATATAGACCGCTTCCAGATGTTCCTAGAGACCAACAATTTAAAAGATGCTACATCTGGCAAAAAACGAGCGGTGTTCCTGACTCATTGTGGCCCCGCCATTTTCAAAATGGCTAAAGCATTAGCAAAACCGGCGGAAGTGAAGACCATGGATTGGGACACCCTCGCTCCAATCCTCAGAGCCCATTATGCACTCGCAGTACCTACACTGATACGAAGACACGGATTTTACCAGAGGGACCAATGGAAGGATGAGAGCGTTGGTAATTTCGTAGCTGACCTCCGGAACTTAGGAGGCCTTTGTGGTTTTGCAAACTTAGAGGAAGCCCTAAGAGACCGAATAGTTCTGGGATTAAATGCACCACACATGCAGTGTAAGCTGATGGCGAAAGGCGACCTCAGCCTTACAGATGTCATCACCGATGCTACTGCCACAGAAGCAACCAGGAAGTCAGCCGCTCAAATGCACCGAGCGAACGCACCGCTTTGCCAACTTGCCGACGAGGTCCCACTCGCCACTGAGAAGCACACTACCACTACCCACCACGAAGACCTCGAGTCATCCTCAGACAGTGATGAAGAGGAGGTCAACTGGCTCTGCTCGGAACGAGAGCAAAGGAACCAGCGATGTCCGTGCCAATGTGTGGGTTGCAGGGCAAATCACCTGCGATCGGACTGCAAATTCCTCGACGCACTCTGCCGTAACTGCGGAAAAAAAGGCCACATCGCGAAGGTCTGCAGAAGCAGACGAGAGTCCAGTCCCAACCGAAAGGAGAACAACCTCCGTCAGGAGATAGACAAACCTCCTGCGAACCGGGACCATCTGAACCACCAATGGAACAACCACTACTACTACAGAAACCAAGCACCTGCCTTTTCAACGAGACGAGAAGAGGCCCACCAAACCATTATCATCGGCCATGCTTCATTGTTCGATGCAAGGAAGATACACATGAAGGTTACTATTGAGAATCGACCATGTGTGATGGAAGTCGATTCGGGATCATCCCTGTCGATGGTATCCTGAAAAACCCTCAAACAACTGATCCCTGCCATTTCCCGCCAGGACCTCAGCACGCAGCGAATCGTCCTGAAAGATTATCAGGGAAACAGAATTCCAGTTGTCGGTTCCAGCCACATCCAAGTATCATTCAAGGACCGCACAGCAACGCTTCCCCTGACTGTCATCGATCGTGACCGACCCAGCTTGATAGGGTTACAGTGGTTCGCCCCACTCGGAATTGAACTAGCCGGCATACACCATACCAGAAATGATGACTGGGAAGAGACTCTCATCCAGGAATTCCAGGATGTGTTCACAGGAACATTAGGCAAGTACAAGGGGACCCCTATATCGTTTAATCTCAGCCCCGATGTAGCTCCCATTCGGCTTAAGCCCCGTTGAGTACCTTTTGCCTGAAAACCTAAAATTGACGAGCAGCTAGATAAACTGATAGCCCAGGGTGTATTGGAACCGATTGATCACGCCCGTTGGGAAACCCCGATAGTAACGCCCATGAAGCCAGATGGTTCGTTAAGAATTTGCGGGGACTATCGGGCCACCCTAAATCATGCTCTTCAACAGAATGCTTATCCAGTACCGGTGGTTCAACACCTTCTTCATTCCCTGGGTGGCGGAAAAATATTTGCGAAATTGGACTTAGCTCAGGCGTACCAGCAACTCCCTGTGGATGCAGCAACTGCAAAAGCCCAGACAATAGTTACACATAGAGGTGCTTTTAAGTGCAATAGACTCCAATTTGGAGTAAGCGTGGCGCCGGGCATTTTCCAAAACTTAATGAAGAGACTATTACAAGGCATAAAAGGTGTCGTGCCTTATTTTGACGATGTCCTAATAGCTGCCCCTACTAAAGAATTATTAGTACAACAACTCAGAAAAGTCCTGCAGAAATTCAAAGACGCGGGTCTTAAGGTAAAACGAGACAAGTGTCAACTTTGTACGGAGAGAGTGGAGTTCCTGGGATACCTTCTCGACAGACAGGGAATCCACCCTACCGAAAAAAAACTAACCGCAATCAAAAAAGCCCCGAGTACTAGGAATAAGACAGACCTTCAAGCCTTCCTGGGACTCATTAACTTTTATAACATTTTCTTGCCCCAGAAGGCAACCATAGCCGAACCCCTACATAGACTTCTCGATAAAAAGGCTCCTTGGGTTTGGGGACGGCGTGAAGAGAAAGTGTTCAAAGAGATAAAAGACCTTTTAACCTCCAATGCCGTATTAATGCAATACAACGAGACTCTCCCTTTGATGGTTACCTGTAATGCCTCACCATTTGGAGTAGGAGCCATCTTAAGTCATGTCCTCCCAAATGGAAATGAGGCACCCATTGCATTCTTTTCGAGAACATTGTCTAAAACCGAAAGGAACTATAGTCAACTTGATAAAGAGGCCCTCACTATTGTATCCGCAATTAAACGCTTCCATGAATATGTATATGGGAGACCCTTTACCATAATTACAGACCACTTATTATAATTACAGCCGTTACTTGGGATTTTTGGCGGGAAACAAACAAACTCCCCATATATTATCACCAAGAATGACACGTTGGTCAGAATTTTTAGCTGCCTACGATTACCGATTGCAACATCGCCCAGGGAAAACCATTCCCCACACTGACGCTTTGAGCCGCTCGCCACTACCAGACATTTTAGAGGACCCTGCTCCAACCATAACCGTACTACAAATCGAAACCCTCAAATCGCCACCATTAACTGCTCAAGACATAGCCTTAGAGACAAAAAAGGACCCTGTTTTGGCACGAGTCCTCAGCTGGGTAGAATGCGGTTGGCCGATCAGTGCAACCGATGACACGTTCAAGCCATTTAAGAATCGTCAAACAGAACTGTTCTCCCAGAAAGGTTGCATAGTATGGGGAGACAGAGTCATAGTCCCAGAGAAATTACAATATAGGGTATTGAAAATGCTGCACGAGGGACATCCAGGCATCGTGCGGATGAAGGCACTGGCCAGGAGTTACGCATGGTGGCCTGGTTTAGATAGACAAATAGAAACTTGGGTAGTAAAATGCAGTAAATGCCAGGAGACTCGCTCCACTCCTCCAAAGACTCCCCCAACTCAGTGGGAAATGCCTCGAGGTCCTTGGTCCCATATCCACATTGATTTTGCGGGACCCACAAGAGGACCCACTTTCCTCTTAATGGTGGATGCCTATTCAAACTGGCTTGAAATCCAAAAAATGGAAAGCACCACCACAGACGCAGTCACTAAAAAACTGAATAAACTATTTGCTACCCATGGACTTCCCGATGTCCTCGTCTCAGATAATGGCCCCAATTCACTGCCCTGCCATTTGAACAATACTTGACAGATCGGGGCATCCGCCATGCTTTAACATCGCCAGCCCACCCTGCAGCCATTGGTAGGGCTGAGCTAATGGTTCAATTTGTAAAACAGACCCTGCACAAAATGGACCACGGCGACATTGACGACAAAATAAACCGAATGCTTTTTATCCAATACATAACCCCAAACAGCACCATGAACAAAACCCCAGCAGAACTCCTGATGGGCCCGGAAACTTCACTCGCATCTTGATCTCCTCCACCCAAACTACACGCCAGAACAACCCCCGGGATCCAGCAGCAAGTGTCAGGCATTCCAGAAAGGGGACCCTGTGTTTGCAAAAAACTTCTCAGGTGACCCATTGTGGATCCCCGCAACAATAACACAACTTACAGGACCCTGATCCTATCGCCTACAAACAGCAGATGGTAAGATGTGGAAACACCACATAGACCAACCCCGTTCCAGATTAGCGCCGGAACCTCCAGCTGGGGGGGGAAGGAACATGGAGGAGGACGAAGAAGAAATCGAAACCCAACAGCCCAGGGGACACTCACCATCCGAGGGAGAACCGAACCAGGGAGCGGCCTCGCCACATGACAACACCGCGATGGAGACGGATCCAGGGAACCCAGAAGAAACGCTGATGAGGGCAACCCGGAACCACAGTCTTCACTATCCAGCCCAGCGGACAGCCCACCGGAACCAGAGCCAGAACCAGAGCCAGAACAGAACCCAGTGGAACAGCGCAGGTCGAGCAGACAGGTGAAGCGGCCTGCCTATTTGTGAAAATACGTCACCCCACCCCTCAGATGCAACCAAGGGGGGAGGGGTGTTATGGATTAAACCATCGCAGCGGTACAACCCTAAACAGCTTCGTCTTACAGCAGGCTTGTAATCCTGCAATTCTCATTGGCGAATAGCGAGTCATGATTGGTCAGGTTTGGCCACTCTGATTGGCTGTTAATGGGAACCCCTGATTGGATGCTTGTGAAAGCGATAGACTCAGTTCATTGGTTGTTTAACGGCAGCAAGCTCTATAAAAGAGCTACTGCTGCCCAGGTCTTTTGCTCCGTTCTTTCTTGTTAAATAAAGAATTGAAGTCACCGTCCGATGTCTCGTCTCCATTCTTTGCGCCCATGCCCAGGACCTAACAGAAATGTTTTGGGAAATATTAAAAAAGCAGAATATTATATTTCCCTAAAGGAGAAACATGCTCTTGGAAAGCAGCCCCCACCTTCTTAATAGCCCCAGCAGGACTGGACCAGTCTATCTACAAAATAAAAGACCTTCAACTCCTAGTATATCCATAAGTTTTCAGGACATAATAGGATTAGCCCTCTACCATCTAGCAGCAGAGCTCACCATATGGTACAACAAGCCCCTTCATTGCATCACCCAGCAAGCTTCAACCAAGCCTGGGACTCAGACAGCCTACAAAGTTAGCAGTGACCCTTACAACAACCAACAGAATACATTTTTTTTGCCCAGGAACAGGAAGCTCAAGGGCAAAGACCCAAGAGAGGGTGTAAATAACCCTCACTCTCCACTCCATGTGGTCAGCTGAGCCCAGGACCTCAAACCCATGTGGTCCTATTCATCAATAAACCATCTTTCCAATCAGCCTCCATGTTTCCAGCACCTTTCTCCCCACTTGGAACTGAACCAGATAATTTCTTCCAACACTAGGAACAGTTAATATCCTGCAATGAAAACTTCAGCAACATCAATCATCAATAGCAGCCTCTTGCAGGTCCTTGCGAAGGCCTCAAAAGGTAGATAAAAATGCCAAATCCAGCCTAAAAACCTGTCTGACTTAATGGCTAACTGCCACGAAGAGAAGATCAGATTGCAGTAGTTAGAACAGTCAATGCAATAGGTTACATCCAGACTTCCTAATATGTAGAAATCAATATGAATTAAGTTAGAAGTCTTTTGAGCTACTTGTGTGCCATCGCACTAAATTAAAAAGCAGAAAGCCTGTAAGTCAGTTTCAATCAATCTTGTAAGACTCCTTAGATATATTTAAGAATTTTTGCTGTATACTTTTAATCTCTCCAGAGGTTAAACCAACTTCTGGTTTTTTAATATTTTAAATGTGTAATAATTATTTTCTTTAGGCCACTCTAAAGGGCAGAAATGTCCTTTTTTTTTTGGTCCCAATTCTCTGACAAATTTTAGATTTTTCAGAACTGGAAATTTACTGACTGTATTTGTTCTGGGAGAAAGATTTGCCATTCAGGTCCTCAAGGTCAGCTGCCCATGGATTTAAGAGTTTCAGGCATTGTTACCAATGCACAATTTTGAAGGTGATAGGAGAAAAGTATTAAACACCTACTGGGTGTGTAATCATATTAATTATATTTTATTTTAATGAAATGTAAATATAAATAACATGCTTTTGAAGAATACCGGTTAAAGGATAAACCTGGCCCTTGGGCCAGAAAACATAACACCTAGAGAGAGTAAGGCACCTCCTGCCTACCTTTTTAAAAAGTACAGGTGTGTACTTAGTCTTAAGCTTCTGATCTTCCTTCTGATCCAGCAAAATTTTGCAAGATTCTCCCCACTCAGTAACTGCATCATAATCACCTTGAGATTTGGCACCTTTGTAAGGCATCAAGCAATTCAGATGATCGAAAGTAAAATAATGATTGCTTCCAGATGAAAAGATTCGATGACACCCGCCATGGAAGAACGGTTGATGAAACTGACCAATTTTGCTAATTTATAAGTTTCTTTGCTTAAGCAAAAGATAAACATGTTTATCTACATTTATTTGATGCCTGGAAACCTTATGGACTTTTTGAATAAAAAATTTTTAAAAATGAACTTCTGGTTTACGGCTTTGATGATCTGCCTGGTTATATTGTATGTGGACATACATGGTTCTCTTTTTAAAAATTTGGTTTTATGTATTTTGGATTCCCTCTGTCCCCCCTTATTCTTAACTGGAAGCTGCTCAGAGCTGTTTGGGCAGCCTCCAAATTTAATAAAATAAAAACTAAAACAAATTCTGATACATAAGCCTCCCCCTACAATGTTATGTTTCTTGATAATACATTCTACAGCTCAAGTTTTGGCTCCCATCTACAAGTTCAAGAGTTTATATTCTAAAACTCAGCAATTTCTCCCCACTCCAAATCCACTTAGATTCAAGAATATGAATATGATTTTTTTTTCAATTTGATCTAAAATATATTCTCTTCCTCATTCCAAATTCCTGCCTGAAATGCTTTTACCACTCCTTCAACATAAGCACATCCTTTTAATGTGCAAACCCATCTCTAACAATATTCGGAATGAAAACTCAAATGCACATTTGCAACATGCATTAGACTAGATCATGTGAAATCTTACGTCAAGGTCACTTTTCAGTCTGCTTTTCCAATAAGTCTTTATCAGAGAATTTCAGCTTCAAGCCCTTTTTCTTCAGAGGAAAATAGGCAGCTATCCAATGTTATCTCATCTGAACAGCCCTTCACATACCAGTGATAGTATTCTTTTAAATCAATGTTTCTCAACCTTAAATCAGTGATAACATTCCCTTAAATCAGTATTTCTCAATATTGACAGCTTGAAGATGTTTGGATTTCAACTCCCAGAATTCCCAGCGAGTTAGCCTTGCTCTCTTGACTCTATCAAGTTTTGGATGAAAGTTTAAGGCAAACAATGTAGGATAGAATTCAGCGAATGGGGAAGAAAAAAACTACATTTGATTTACACTTATTTAATACTTAGTTGTATCCAATATGCTTACTGTCCAGTCATATCATTAATAGTTCCTCCCATCTGTCACATTGGTATTACATGATCATTATGTTGGGGCCCTCAAAATTGTTGTGCCCCTTGGGCCCCAGATTGGGCACCTGTTTGGATTGTTAGGCCCTTTTGTATGCAAAACATTTTCCCCCGATATCTACTTTCTCATAGTAAATAGGCAAATCAGTTTAAATTATTCCTGGGGATCATCAGACATGAAACGTCTATCTGTCTGTCTGTCTGTCATTCATGCATGCATGCATCCATGCATTCATTCAAACTGCCCATTTTCCTCACAAGAGGAGTCATGCTGATACACCCTCAGTTTTTTTTTAAGGTAAGGCTTGTTTCCATTGCTGTCCCCCATCCATTTAAGGCAGTGTTTCTCAACATTGGCCACTTGAAGATAGACTTTAATCCACTTTCTAGCCTTAACCACTATACCAATGTGGCTTTCATCAGGCTACTAGTATCACATTTATGTGTTTATTGGTCATATTTATGGCATTATATTCTTATAATAAAGCTGGCCTACAAGACTTGACAGCATGAAACAAAACACCCATCATTGATAGTCAAGTTCACTGGATGTCATGTAGCATGCTGCTCCCAGCTCAGACTGATCATTGAAAGAACTGACTTGTAGTTCAGCTGAGATCAGTTTCACAACCCTTATATATGTTGAAGTTAAATAACAATAGTAATTATTTATTAAATTTGAATGAAACAACAATCAAACAAAAATTACAATAACAGATAAAAGAGGGCAAGTGCAACAGATCAGGTGAGTAGACCATACAGATTTCTGTTCTATATACTTTATTGGAAATTCCTTGACAACTTAAGTGTCAGAACTGATTTTATATGAAAATCAAAGCTAGGCTCACAAGAACAGTTTTGGTTGGCACCAGAAATAAAAGGAAGTAAATATACTGGGAAGTAGACAAAGAGAAAAGCATAATCATATAAATCAGCTGAAATGCCTCCTTTCAATTCATAAGAAAGATGTTTATTCACTGAATGGACAGATTAGATTAGATTAGCAAAACATCAACATCATACAGTAGTTGTCAGATTGATTCCCATCCATTCCCTTCATCTCTTCCCTTTTTCTATTCCTGCTGACAGACAACCTCCAAGAGCCTTTCAAGAAATAGTACAGGCAAGTAGGGGTGAGTCTAAATTTGGAATACTCTTTTTTTTTTTTTTAGTTCAGATGGGCATTGCAGTGTATATCCTTGGAGGAAAAATAAGGTACAACTCCATATTCGCTACAAGGAGATCATGATGGAAAATATCAACCCTCTCCAGAATGATCTTCAGGAAGAAGATTTCCTAAATCATCCCGCTCAGGGATTGGTGGCCAAGGTGCTATTGGCAGCAGTGGTAAGGGTGGATAAGGGTCATCAGGAAGAGGGGGATTAAGTGATCCAGGAATTTGTCCTGGGTGGTGAGGCCCCAAGGGCTTTGGTGGTTGTGGAAATTTGGGCTGCAGGGGATGTGGTGATATAGGGGGACCTTCTGGCCAAGGTTTTCCAGGCACTAGAGGCCCCAAGGGCTGGGGGCCTTCTGGTTTCGGTGCTCCTTCTGGCCATGGTTTCTCTGGAACTGGAACCAATGGACTGTCAGGCTTTCGGACAGGAGGAACGCCAGGTGAACCAGAAGGACCAGGCCTTGAGGGATCTGAAGACATGATGAGATACCACAGAAAGAAGAAAGAACCTGGGGAATCCAGAAAGAAAGAAAAATGGCAATTTTGTAAAAGTTGACAGTATCCATCTATGAACAGAACCTGATATATAGCAATCAACTTTCTGAATAAGTGACAGTCGGAAAACAATAGCAAAATTCATCATCACGATTGACATATAATGGTAAATACTTGACAAGACTTGACAACTAATGTAGTAAACATTTGACTTACTTGATTGTCCATGAGAAAGCCAATAGAATTGCTACAATTCAGTTAAAGGTAAACATGGATTAACAGAAATAGTAACTTATATGGGAAATCTTGACATGAAAAAATGAAACTTTGAAAGATGAAACTATGGTGGATGTCAACATTGAGGGAATTTTCATTTTGGGTTAACCAAAGATGGACTAATGGAAATAACCCTTTTCCACTGGATCTTTTGTACATAACAAAAACTCTAAAGAGACAACTCAGATGCTCACATACTATTGCATATCATAAGCAATCCATGCAGCCAAGCAAAGCTATTGACAGACTAAACTCTATTCAATGACACCACTGTTCAAACTCATCACCAAGCCCCTTCCTCTCACATTTCTCTTGCCTTAAAATGGCCACTATTCAAGACCCAGATATTTTCTCTCTATCATCACTTTGATGATGCTTCTTTCACAGCTAAGCAAGTTTGCAGAACCTGCTCTAGAGGGAGGCTTGACTGGATATTTATTAGGGCCCCAAGAGGCTCACAGTCCCACATCTCCATTTTGTACAGAATATCCAGAAAGTTCACATGCAGTCTAAATAGCCTACATGCTCTACTCCATTTCTACTTGGAGGACCCATTAAAGATGCAATATTCAAAAGCTCCCACATATTGCAGCCAATCTTAATTTTTTGGTAACCAGAAGTTCTTTGTGTTCTTTACCTCCTGTAAGAAGTATTGCATATGTTCATTGCCAATGTATTAAAAATCCTAGATTTGCTCCCAGGTATCTCTGTTTAAAAGTTCAGATGTGTCTGTCAGCAGTCAAAATGCTGGTTTAGATGAGCAAATAGTCAGATTTACCTTTTAATGCAGGTTCCTTTCTTTTACAACATAAATCTGAGTCATTTCCCTGCAAATATTTGCAGCATTTGCACCATCCACAGCCCACTTTTAAAGATGTCCTATCCCCACTTCCCAAACCACAGCTTTCAAACACATTATCTAGATGTTATCTACCTAAAAGCTGGAAAATGATGGTTCTGGTTCCCTCTGGAAGGCAATGGTTTTTTGGTGTGCAGCAGGTTCAATTTAGCTTATATACCTACAAGGGCTAGCTAAATCAGTTGTAGGAGTTACCCAGATGGTTTTGACTCCACCCAAGATCACCTAATGGAATCCACTGATGGGAACATGTGTCAGCATACCTTGGAGACAGGGATAGACAAGGCAGAGAATACAAGGATATCTGGAGAGTCCAGGCTAAAAGTGTGGGGAAGAGACTCATGGAGGAAACACAAAACTACTCTGAGAAGAAAAAAAGAAAAAAAAAACACCCATAAAATAGTTCTGTGAATCCATCTGGGAAAGGAAGATCTATACTTATTAGAATCAACTAGGATGACAATTGAGTTGAACTATGATTATGCATTTTCTGCCAACCTAGCAGTTTGAAAGCATGCAAAAATGCAAGTAGAAAAATAGGTACCACTTTGGTGGGAAGGTCACAGCATTCTGTGCACCTTCGGCGTTCAGTCATGCCAGCCACATGACCATGGAGACATCTTCAGACAGCGCTGGCTCTTCGGCTTTGTAATGGAGATGAGCATTGCCCCCTAGAGCCAGAAATGACTAGCACTTATGTGTGAGGGGAACCTTTACGAGGATTATGAACCTAAGTTAGGATAATAAATGATTGTATTATAATAATTGATTATGTGCCATAAGTCATAATTGACTCATAGCAACCACCCCGATAGTTTTTCTCCATGATGATTTGTCCCTATCATCATCATTATTATTATTAATTATCAGGCTTCATGTAAAGGAAGAAATAATCAAATAAGACACAATTACATCCAAATGTTTGCATCTTCCTCCTTAGAATCCTCCAGATAAGAAACTTCAACCAGGGTTGAAGTTTCTTTTATTGTGGTTGCTATTTTTCCTCTTTAAATCTCCGCAAAGTGATAAAAACAAAAATCAAAGGGACCCCCGATTTTGACTCAGTCTCTGAAGCAGTTTTGGGAGGATGCTTGGAAGCCTCATGTAGCCCATGGTCTTAAAGTATGCAGTCTTCAGCTGAATTACAGTGATTTAAACTCAGGTAAAAGCAGGAGTGGGCTTCAAAAATTTTAACAATGGGTTCTCTGCCCTGTTGCTGGGTGGGCGTGACCATAGTGGGTGTGGCCTAGATGGCCTCCTGCATCGTGGCAGGGCCTCCCCGAGTTCCAGGAGGGCAGAAATGGCCTCCCTGGGCTTCAGAGGCTCTCTGGAAGCTGGAAAGAGGCTCATTTCTGGCTTCGCAAATTTCCAGGAGGCTTGTTTTTCACCCTCCCTGAGCCTCCATGCATTACCCCCTGCACTTACCTGTATCCAAATGGGCCATGTGGGGACTCCTCAGAGGGGAGGGGTGGAGTGGACAGGGCCAGCCAAGAGTGGGCTTCGGGGGTTCTCCAAATTGCACAGAATCTTAGCTAGGGACTCTTCCAAACCCCCAGCAGCCCATCCCTGGGTAAAAGCTCTGCTCCCCTTCCATGCTCTCTGTCAACCCTGAAGTTGACTGAACTGTCGCCATTTTGGTATTTTTGTAGTTTCTAGTGAGGTTTCTTTTCTCACAGCTTCAGGTTTGACACAGCCTGGGGTGAAGGGACCAGGGAGTGGGGTATAGAGATTAGCTGGGGTATTGTAGCCTAAATAAAATTCTTTCCCATCGGAATCAAGGACGTTGGTGTGGGTGTCCAAAAGGTGGGGAATGAGGTCACCTAGCAACTGGGCTGTATGCTGATTGGACCATGTGACTGAGACTCTGTGGGGGAAGTGACAAAGTTTTACTTTTAATTGGGGGAAAAACGGATGGCAGCTTAGAGCCAGTTTTCCACAAGGAATATGTCAATTTGATATGTCCTAATCAAAATGTGCTTTGAGAAACTTGCCTGCCTTGGAGTTTTTACTGAACGGGAAACGGGTTCTGCTAAACAAGAAAATGATCCCATCTTTTTAAGGATAGTTTTCCCTCCTGCTTGCTTCAGAGCTGTGCACTGTGTGGTCCCCAAAGTATTACTCCTGAAAATATGCCATTCACTACAGAAAAAGGCCACAGACCTCTTTTTGAAACATGATGGAGGGGTATAGAACATGCTATAACATTTAAAAACTTGCAATAAGCTTGTGTTAAGGTAAAATACATGGGTTGAGTGTGGAGTTCCTTGGAGAGAAACACCATGAGGTTGCATTGAAGTTGTTTTGCCACATAGGTATGAGAAGCAATCTCCAACATTTAGGATTAGTTAGGATTTAGCAATGAAGAAAATTGCAATTAAGAAGGGATTTTCTAGGGACTATTAAGAACTGTCTGGAGCCAAGAGCTTTTGGAAGCCAGGAAAGAATTATTATATACTACATGGAGTCTGATTTTCAGAAGAGAAATAATCTAGTACAGGAAACAGGTAATGCGTGGCAAAAGTGAGACCGTGATGGTGAGCTATAAGGAAGAGAGATCATAATTCTTATTTGTGTGAAGTTGTTTGTGAAGAAAATTGGAAGGCTTCCCCTGAAAATGTTTGTGTACTTTGCATTTCAGAATGGCAGGAAGGTAAGGTCAGAGGCATGTTAGGAATTGCAAAAAAACCCAAAACAAATCTGAAGTCGTCACCAGACAGAGAGGCAATATTTTTTGTCATAACCCCATGGATCCGGTGGTGGGATTCAAATAATTTAACACCGGTTCACCCAGGCTCACGTTGGCTGTCGTAGGAGGCATGGCCAAACCTGACCCTGGGAGAACTAGTTGTTAAATTACTACTACCACCACCTGCTATCAAAGTGGATCTTGGGCACTATACTGCAATGGAGTAATAGGCAACGGAGCAGTCAGCACAAAGGAAGGAGGAGAAGAAGAAGAAAGAGGGGAAATGGCCTTATCCTTCCCTCGTGCCAGCCGCTCCACTACCTGTTCCTCCATTGAAGCACAACACCCATGATCCACTTTGATAGCGGGGATGGGTAGGTGGGTAATTTAATAACCGGTTCACTTGAACTGGTGCGAACCGGCTGAATCCCACCACTGCATGGATCTACATGAAAACATAGCAACTCACACCCCAGATCCATGATCTGCTGCACACTCAGTAGAAAAACTAAAAGTTGAGCCAGTGGATAAAATTTCAAAGATGCAGAAATTTAAATGAAGAAACTGTATCTGGGCATCCAAGAAAGGGCTTCTGTTAAGACACAGTATTCATTTCAAGCAGTTTGAACAAAAAATAGATGGGGATTGATTGCAAAGTTAGATGGTGTAATCTGATAAGAACAAGGCAAGGAAATGCTTTGGGAATTTTTTTTTTTAAAAATGATCTTTAATAATTCTTTCGCCAGATTTCTTGTTGTTTTGCTACGTTTAAAAAATAGGAAATTCCATTTTAGTTTAACAATTAGTTTCGGCTACTGTAGAATCTGTGGTTTGAGGAGCCCAATTCATCAATTAACAACAAATTAACCTGACAATAACATAGTCCACCAATGCCCATATTTTACCAGTGATATACACACATGCATATACAATACAGTATCTGTATTTCACTGAATGAACTGCCTTCTGCTCAGAAAAACTAAGATAAGATAGGATCTTTATTGTCATTTTTTTCTGTAGGCATTCTGACACTCATTAAAACTGAAATTCTGTTGCCTGCTCTCAAAAGTGTACACATACTTAACAAACATATAGACATGCTATATACATACATATGTGTATACCTATACCAATACATAAATCAATATAAATATTAGTCACTGTCCATCTTGAATACATAGCAGAAAGAGGAAGCTTGAAAATTCACAAGGTTGATACCATATGGACCAAAACTGTGGCTGAACTTGGTTGTTTTGTTTCGGATACCACGAAGCCTCCTCCAAAAAGGTAGCAAAGAAAACAGGTTGTGAAGAGAATATGTGGCATCCCAGACAATACTGCAGACCCTGGTCAAGCAACACTTATTATGCCATGTCCTAGATAGATCTATAAAGACTATATGTCTATTTTAAAACAATGAGACAGGACCAAGGAAGAGTGGGGGAATCCTCAGCATAAGAAGAGTTCTCCACTTCTCCACTCATAGAACACCTTACGCCACCAGACTTGAAATTCTAGACCTAGAAAACCTTGAAGTACACCATCTTTGGCCCGATCTAAGTATGGTATATAAAATCATACATTGCAATGACTTAATAGTCAATGAATACTTCAGCTTCAACCATAACAACACAAAGAGCACACAATAGATACAAACTCAAGGTTAACCGCACCAAACTTGATTGCAGGAAATACGACTTCAGCAACAGAGTGGTCAATGTCTGGAATACTCTACCTGACTCTGCGGTTTCTTCCCCAAACCCCAAAAACTTTAGCCTTAGATTGTCTACTGTTGACCTCACCCCTTTCCTAAGAGGTCTGTAGAGGTCTTCATAAGCGCACCAACATGCCTACCGTCCCTGTCCTATTCTTTCTTTTATTTCTCTTATATATACCCATTTCATGTATTCAAAACTATGCATATACTTATACCGATTATCTTGTAAGCGATTAACAAATAAAAATAAATAAAAATAAAATAAATATTAAAATGAGATTTAATTCTTCAACAATACACATTCTGGAAACGATGTTTCTGAATGTGCAGAAGACAAGGAGTGTCTCTCAAAAGCATGCTAATAGAAGATAAATGCTATAAATAATCTGCTTGTTACAAAAACATATGGTGCTACTGTAGGTACTACCTGGCATGTGGGACTGATTCTAGTTCAGGTCTGAGGTCACAGAAGATGGAATGATTCTGCTTGATTCTACAACAAAGATCAAGGATCTCAGAGTGTTGGAATGAAAGTCTCTTGAGAGATTCCTGGTCAGAAATGATATGATCAAAACTTTGGAAGGCAAGATAGATTGGACCAGAGAAGATTGCCCTCGCTTCCCTGCCATGATCACTCTGAGACATCCAAGAGACATAGCAGATTATGATTGTATATGCCTGGTCAGCAACTTCTTATGTTATATTCACTCCACTGTCTTCTTCAGACACTGATTAAGCAAACTTAGTTGCATTAACAAAGGAATACAATCAAGATCAAGGAAAGTACTAATACCACTCTATAAACCTTAATAAGACCACACCTAGAGTACTGCATCCAGTTTTGGTCACCACACTATAAGAAAGATGTTGAGACTTTAGAAAAAGTACAAAGGATGATTAGGGGACTAAAACATATGAAGAATCCTTACAGGAACTGGGCCTGGCTAGTCTAGTGAAGAGAAGGACCAGGAGAGACATGATAGCAGCCTTCAAATATTTGAGGGGCTGCCACAGGGAAGAAGGGGTCAAGCTATTTTCTAAAGCACCTGTAGGCCAGACAAGGAATAATGGAGGGAAACTGAACAAGGAGAGATTTAACCTGGAAATAAGGAGAAACTTTCTGACAGTGAGAACAATCAACCAATGGAACAGAAGTTGCCCTCGGAAGTTGTGGGAGCGCCATCACTTAAGACCTTCAAGAAGAGATTGGACTGCCATTTGTCAGAAATGGTGTAGGGTCTCCCGCTTGGGTGGGGGGTTGGACTAGATGACCTACAAGGTCCCTTCCAACTCTGATTATCTGTTATCTGTTAAACTGATCCTCCTGGAGATACACAAGCTACTCTGCAAGTGTCTATAGGAAACCTGGGCATTTTACAGCAGGCTGTCATTTGGCTGTCTCATTACAGTTGGTTGTCATTTTTTACATTTGGCTATCTCTGTCCAGCCTACATGGGGTCAATCCGAAATCAAATGTAAATAAGTATATGCCATGCATACGATACAACTGTGTTAGTTTTATTTTGAAGGCGAGTGTTGTTGTTTTTTCAAATTTACATATGTGCATGGGTGCATGACTATGCATCTTCACAGTCCTATTGGTTCGACCCTGCACAACAACCTCAATTTCTCATGTAGCCCCTTGGGAAAATGAATTGCTCGCCATGGGTCTTTAGCAACACATTAAGCACTCTATCCAGTAGGACTTGTTTCTTATTAAATGTCTTTAAATGGTTTTGTATGGCCCTGTTTATGCAAAAAGTTCTTATTCGTCTCAGTTCATATCTGACTCTGGCCAAAAAGGATGTTAAATATTTTTATTTTATGTCACTTTTTTATATATAACTCAAGATGGCAAACATACCTAATACTCCTATCTCCTATCTTCCCCACGATAATCCTATCAGATTAATCTATCTGGTTCTGTGTCTTGTCTGGTCCACTTAATAAGGCTGACAGGCATAACTCTTCACCATCTCATGACTGTTGACCTAAATGGAAAGTGGGATATAGATAGACTCAGAGGTGGCATTCAGCAGGTTCTGACAGTTCTGCAGAACTACTAGTGGAAATGTTGAGTAGTTCAGACAACCGGCAAATACCACCTCTGACTGGCCCTGCCCCCCATCTATTCTTCGCCTCCCATTGAGTCCCACCTGATTGGCTGGGTCTTCTTTTGTTGCCCTGCACAGGAGAAAGGAGCTGCAAAGCAGGTTAGTGGGGTAGGGAGGGAATGGGGATTTTGAAGTATCCTTCCCCTTCCACACCCACCAAGCCACACCAAGCCATGCCATGCCCACCAAACCACACCCACAGAACTGGTAGTAAAAAAAAAATTGAATCCCTCCACTGGATAGACCTATATTCTGCTCTCCTTCTATGTCTGCCATCTGCCTATTCTTTGAGAGATTGCTAATCCCCTTCCGACTACCTTCCCAGATACTCATACCCAGAACACACGGTCTCCGACTCTCTTCCTGGTAGAAAGTCCTTAGCTTGATGCTAGGCTTTGCCTTCCCCCAAAAACATACTTCCTTACATTTTATATTTATATACTTATTTATATCTTGCCTTTATTATTTTTACAAATAAGGTGGTGAACGTATCCAACACACCTCCTGTTTTCCCCACAAAAACAATTATGTGAGGTGAATTGGGTTGTGAGAGAGTAACTGGCCCAAAATTATCCCGCTGGCTTTCATGACTAAGGCAGGACTTGAACTCACGGTTCCCCCGCTTTACTGCAAGACCAAACTGGCTCTAAAATCAATCAATCAATCAATCAATCTCCTTTCTGTTATAAATTTGCTTCACTAATCATTGCTCAGGTCAGATTCCCACTCCCATGAACGTTTACATTCACACATAGAGCTTCTGTGTCCAACAATTTGTTCTCTTTAAAAAGAAATCTAGTCGAATTTCACAGAGTCCATCAGTGAAACTAATTAGTTGACGTTGTTGTCATTTAGATGTATATTCTGCCTTTTGCAGTAGCTTGGGTAAGGGTATCCCTTCATTTTATCCCACAATGGTAACTCTGTAAGGCAGTGCAGGAGAAAGTCGCCCACGTGAATATATCCATGGCTGAAGGGGACACTTATGTATGGGTGTCCCTGTACTGGTTTAACCACTATACCATAATGACACTTTCATCAGTCAATTGCTTCACACCTGACAAAACTAAATCCTTCCTTATAAAACACCCCAATTAACTTGGAAAATTCTCACCATGAACAGACATAATTGAATGTCACACACTTGGATGGCATGTTTGAAGAAGTAATGAGCTTGGCACTTTTTGAATAATTGTGAGCCATTAAGGCTGAAAGAAGGCAATCATAACAAGGTATATCTGAATGTTTGCCAAAGAAAACTAACTGGTTGTGTCCCTGTAGTCATCAGCAGAGATTATCTTGAAAGAGTCTTTACCATTAAAGCTAAAAGGAAACAGTAATATGCTACTGCAACATATTAGGAAGTTTTGGGTTGTGTTACTTTTTGTCTTATGTTTTTTTAAAAAAAAAGCTTGGGACACTACAATGAATTCATAGTTTAAAGTTTTCTGTTATAACGTTTGGACTGGAATATCTGTAGTCAAAGGCTGTTGCAGGTTCCTGGCAGAGTTTTTCTCCAGACCAGAAAATAACTGGAACACTGGGGGCAAAGTTGGAGCTAATAAAGAGATCCCTACTTATTATTCTGGCTGTGTTGCCTTTGTGCCACGCCCTGGGTCATCGCACCTACAAACTGTCCTCCTCTAAACTCCAATAATATCCATAATGAGGAAGGATGACATCACGATTGGTGTTATGACAAAGTGCCAATGGGGCGAGGAATAACTTCTAAGGAGTAATTTGGATAATTGACAATAGATGCACAAGCATTTCTAACTGTCTGTGGCATAATTATTAGAAACAGTTTTTTAAAATATTTATTAATATGCCGCTTTATTATTTTTACACAGTAAATAACTCAAGGTGGTGAATATACTTAATACTCCTTCCTTCTCCTATTTTCCCCACACACAAAAACCCTGTGAGGTGAGTTGGGCTGAGCATGACTTGGTCAACTGGCTTGGTGTCTAATTAAGGACTAGAATTCACAGTCTCCTAGTTTCCTTAACCATTAGACCAAAGTCTCTTCTTTTTGAAGGAGAATATTTCCAGGGAACCAGAAGTGGGTTTTAGTGTCAAAAGACTTCTGAGCAGTTTCAGCTACCAATCATATACAGGACTTACAATAGTTTATTTAGTGACTGTTCAAACTTACAACGGCACTGAAAAATGTGATTTATGACCGTTTTAGGGCTTCAGGTATTCTGAGCTCTCTTGGTGCTTCTTAAATTCTAGTCAAACACAAACAGAAAGCTGAAATCTGCTATTTTTAATAAAATCCCTATTTTTAATAAAACAAAGGTGAAGCTGAGCAAACATTTGACATGTGATTTTTCTGTATTGTACAGGATAAAAAATGAAACAACAGCAACCCATAATCAACAACTGTTCTCTTTCATTTGTTTCTGACATTTTGAGCACGAGTCAGCTTCTGGAGGTAAACTCAAAAGCCAGAGCAATATAAACACAATCCCAGTTAAAAACATAAAAAGAATCCTAAAAAACATAAAACATATAAATATAACCCTTATTTTAGGCATGGCAGTTAATCTGAAGGTTTGACATTCTCTGTCTACTAGATTTGCTTCAGTGTAATTAAACCTTGTTGTGAATTAATAAAAGTGCTTGAATAAAGATTGTTGAAACCTTAAAGTAAAGTGCAGGGTTCTGGCCCTGCACTTCTGATTGGCCAATAATAGCGATATCAGATTGGTCCGTTCAGGAGAATCTGATTGGTTATTAACGAACCTTTCTCATTGGTTAAAAGAGCTAACGTTCCTATGTTTTCATTGGCTAAATACCCAAGAGCTTGCCTATACAAAGGGGGCTGTTGTGGCCCTTTTTAGAACTGTTGCATCATGTTAAATAAAGAGTTGAAGTTCACTGTTCATCAACTCGTCTCCACTTCTTGCGCCACGCACAGAACATAACACTGGCGATGAAGGTGGGATATAGAGACGTCAGAGCTGACTGAACACTACAGTGCGATAACTGAGCATGTGGCTGAAATGCACCAACGGCGGAACCATGTCCAGCAGCATCATCCCACCCGCTCCATTCGACCCGGCACAAGAAGACTGGGACTCATATATGGATCACTTCCAGATGTTTCTGGAAACCAACAATTTGAAGGATGACACTACCGGAAAGAAAAGGGCGGTATTCCTAATTCATTGCGGACCGACCGTATTCAAGATGGCCAAGGCACTAGCGAAACCGGCAGAAGTGAAGTCCATGGACTGGGACGTCCTCAAACTCCTGCTAAGGGCCCACTATGCACCGACCGTACCAACGCTCGTTAGAAGGCATGAATTTTACCAGAGAGATCAGCGGAAGGGTGAAAGTGTTGCTGATTTCATAGCCGATTAGACTGCAAATTCCTCGACACGCTCTGCCATGTGTGCGGGAAAAGAGGCCACATCGGACGGGTCTGTAGAAGCAAACAAGGACCCAGCCAGCCCCCGAGGGGGGCTAACTGTTGCCAATCCACAGGAAGCCGTCCTGTAAAGCAAGAACCCTTGAACCACCAATGGAACAACCACTCCTCCAGAAACAAAACCCTAAACCACTCAACGAAGCGAGAAGAGGCGCACCAAACTATTACGATTGGTCACACCTCATCACTGGACACCAAGAAGATCCAGGTAAATGTGGCCATCGAAAACCAGCCTTGTATGATGGAAGTCGATTCAGGATCGTCCCTCTCGATGGTTTCCTGGAAGACCCTCAAGCAACTCATCCCTACCGTCCGGCGACAAGACCTCCGATTCCAAAGAATCATACTCAAAGATTATCAGGGAAATTGAATTCCAGTCATTGGATCCAGCCAAGTCTGTGTCTCATTTAAAAATTGTACTGCATCTCTACCCTTGACTGTAGTCAACAGGGATCGGCCTAGCTTGTTAGGCCTCCAATGGTTCACTCCACTTGGAATTGAAGTAGCCGGCATTCACCGAACCAGCAGCTATGACTGGGAAGAGGCTCTCGTCCAAGAATTCCAGGACGTCTTTGCAGATAAACTAGGCGAGTACAAGGGGACCCCGATATCATTTAACCTCAACTCCAAAATAGCTCCCATCCACCTTAAGCCTCATCGAGTTCCATTTGCCCTTAAACCAAAGATTGACGAGCAGCTTGATAAATTAAAAGCCCAGGGAGTGTTAGAACCAACCGACCATTCTCCCTGGGAAACCCCAATCGTGACACCCATCAAGCCAGATGGATCGTTAAGAATTTGTGGGGACTACCGAGCCACCCTGAATCATGCCCTGCAGCAAAACGCTTACCCGGTACCGGTGGTACAACACCTTCTCCATTCCCTGGGGGGTGGAAAAGTCTTCGCTAAACTAGATCTAGCCCAGGCATACCAACAACTGCCTGTAGACAAAAAAAACGGCAGAGGCCCAAATGATCGTTATGCACCAAGGTGCGTTTAAATGTAACCAACTCCAATTCAGAGTAAGCGTGGCCCCGGGAATCTTTCAAAGTTTGATGGAAAGACTATTACAAGGGATAAAAGGCATTGTCCCCTATTTTGATGATGTTTTAATTGCTGCTCCGACTCAAGAAATACTAAGGGAGCGCCTGGGGTTGGTTCTTCAGAGATTTAAAGACTCGGGTCTCAAAGTTAAAAAAACAAGTGTCAACTATGTACGGATCAAGTAGAATTTTTAGGATATTTAATAGATAAACAAGGCATTCACCCCACTGATAGCAAACTGAAGGCAATCAAAAATGCCCCAAAACCCCGCAATAAGGCTGATCTCCAAGCTTTCCTAGGCCTTATCAATTTTTATAACGTCTTTCTGCCTCACAAAGCAATCGTAGCCAAACCCCTACATTGTTTATTGGACAAAAAAGCACCCTGGGTTTAGGGGCACCGAGAGGAACATGCGTTTCGACAAGTAAAAAACCTATTGACCTCCGACGCTGTTTTGATGCAGTATAATGAGACTTTGCCTTTAACTGTTACATGTGATGCATCACCATTCAGAGTGGGCGCCATTTTGAGCCACATTTTACCAAACGGAAGTGAAGCCCCTGTTGCCTATTTTTCAAAAACGCTATCAAAAGCAAAACGCAATTACAGTCAAATCGATAAGGAAGCTCTTGCTATTGTATCTGCTGTTAAACGATTTCATGAATATATTTATGGGTGAGCTTTCACTACAATAACTGACCACAAACCTTTACTGGGAATAATAGCGGGAGATAAACCAACCCCTTATATATTATCTCCCAGAATGACTCGCTGGTCAGAATTCTTGGCTGCCTATAATTATAAGTTGCAACACCGCCCGGGGAAAGCCATTCCCCACACTGACGCATTGAGCCATGCACCACTTCCAGAAACAATCGACAACCCTGCTCCGACCATCACAACACTGCAGATCGAGACACTCCAAAAACCCCCATTGACAGCTCGCGATATCGCGATTGAAACTAAACGCGATTCCGTTCTAGCACATGTCCTCAGTTGGGTAGAACGTGGATGGCCATTGGACCAAATCCCTAACAATTACGCCCCCTTCAAAAGTCAACAGATGGAACTGTTTTCCCAGAAGGGCTGCATCATTTGGGGTGATGGAGTCGTTGTCCCAGAGTGGTTACAGTGAGCGGTACTGAGAACCTTGCACAATGGCCACCCCAGCATCGTGTGCATGAAAGCACTCACACGAAGCTATGCATGGTGGCCAGGCACAGACAAGCAGATCGAAGCCTGGGTAAAGACTTGTCATAAATGCCAGGAAGTCAGCAATGCCCCACCGAAAGCAACCCCAACAGAATGGGAAACACCCAGGGGACCATGATTCCATATTCATCTGGACTTTGCAGGACCTACGAATGGACACACATTTTTATTAACAGTGGATGCCTACTCGAACTGGCTCAAAATCCATGAGATGAAAAATACAACAACCGAATCAGTCATCAGGAAATTGGACAGATTATTTGCAACACACGGACTACCGGACATTCTGGTATCCGACAACGGGCCCCAGTTTACTGCGCTTCCTTTTTGAACAGTATCTGGCAGACCGCGGTATTCGCCATGTGCTAACTTCACCGGCGCATCCTGCGGCTAATGGAAGGGCCAAGCGCATGGTACAATTCATCAAAAGAACTCTACATAAAATGGACTATGGTGATATCGAAGACAAGATTAACCAAATACTCCTTTTGCAGCACATCACTCCACACAGCGTCACCAACAAAACTCCCACTGAGTTATTGATGGGACGAAAACTCCGCTCCCACCTCGACCGACTACACCCATCGTACGAACCTGAAAAACCACATGGATCCAGCGGGAAATGCCGTAATTTCCAGGTAGGCGACTTGGTTTTCACGAGAAACTTTTATGGCGACCCATTGTGGGTCGAGGCAACTGTAATCCAAGTAACCGGACCCAGATCGTACCGAGTGAAATGTCGCGACGATAGAATATGGAAGCGCCATATTGATCAGCTGCATTCAAGGCTGCAGTCTGGGGTCTGTGATTCCGGTGATTTCCAAACTGAGGGGGGAGGAGACGCCGAGGAGGCTGAGTTTGAAACGGCAGAAAGCACAAGCGGAAGAAATGACCGCTCAGACACAACATATGAAGAAGGATCGGGGACAGAGGTAAACTCGCCTCAAAGGGATACCGAGGACATTAGAGGTAACGGAAGTTTAGATACAGAACCAGAGGCACCCCGTTCACCAGATAACGTCCTACCCCAACAAGACTCTAGACAAATACCGGGAGGACAACATAAATCAAATAGATAATCAAAACAACCTACCTACCTCAAAGACTATGTTACCGCACCCCTTAAACGGAACCCGGGGGGAAGGGGTGTTGTGAATTAATAAAAGTGCTTGAATAAAGATTGTTGAAACCTTAAAGTAAAGTGCAGGGTTCTGGCCCTGCACTTCTGATTGGCCAATAATAGCGATATCGGATTGGTCCGTTCAGGAGAATCTGATTGGCTATTAACGAACCTTTCTCATTGGTTAAAAGAGCTAATGTTCCTGTGTTTTCATTGGCTAAATACCCAAGAGCTTGCCTATATAAAGGGGGCTGTTGTGGCCCTTTTTAGAACTGTTGCACCATGTTAAATAAAGAGTTGAAGTTCACTGTTCATCGACTCGTCTCCACTTCTTGCGCCATGCACAGAACATAACAAACCTTAGTACTGATTATCTGGCTTTCTCACAAATTATTAGATATTTGGAATGAATCTTCTTCTTCAGAGCCTCTCAGAAAAGCTAATATTCCAGAATGAGAGTTAAATATTTTGTAGATCAAGCCTTATGTAATATTTCTTTGTTATATGAGTGATGAAGATCTATTGTCCACAACAGGAATTACAGGAAACATGATTTACTCTAATATAAATATGTGACTCATCCCAAGATCAAATATAATTTCACTTATCAGAAAGCACGAATATTCTTCTTCTAAAATCTTGGGATCTTGGAGTCTTAGTGGACAACCAGCTAAATATGAGCCAGCAGTGTGCAGCAGCCAAAATAACTAATGCAATCCTAAAATGTATTAACAGAGGGATACAATCAAGATCAAGTGAGGGACTAATACCACTCTATAAAGCCTTAGTAAGACCACACCTAGAGTGCTGCATCCAGTTTTGATCACCACATTATAAAAAAAAGATGTTGAGACTCTAGAAAAAGTACAGAAAAGAGCAACCAGGATGATTAGGGGATTGGAGACTAAAACATATGAAGAATGGTTACAGGAACTGGGCTTGGCTAGTCTAGTGAAGAGAAGGACCAGGGGAGACAGGAGAGTGGTCTTCCAATATTTGAGGGGCTGCCACAGAGAGGAAGGGGTCAATCTATTTTCTAAAGCACCCGAAGGCCAGACAAGGAATAATGGAGGGAAACTGAACAAGGAAACATTTAACCTGGAAATAAGGAGAAACTTTCTGACATTGAGAACAATCAACCAATGGAGCTTTGCTCTTGGATGTTGTTGAAGCGCCATCACTTGAGACTTTCAAGAAGAAATTGGACTGCCATTTGTCAGAAACTCCAACTCTGATTATCTGTTATTTGTTAAGTCTCTAAAATATTAGAGCAATATTCTGGATAATTCCTGTATTGTAGGACTCAAGAAGCATCACGATACCATGGCAATTTCTGATAAAGGAGAATGAAACATTGATGCTCCATAATGGGTCATTTCTGCTTTCCATTTCACCCCATCTCTTTTCATTTGACATCAGCTTCCTTTAGCAGAAGTCACCCAACACATTTTCTGTGGAGGAAGTAAGTGAATCATCCCTTAATGACTAAGATAGCCACTCCTTAGGGATTTTTATGGGTTAAAAATAAACATCAGTTTCACTCTGACATGCAAGATTGTTGCCTGACTATCTAGGGATGGATAGATATTTAAGAACTGTACTCATTTTGGAATAGCTATATTACATGCAGAAAGAGATGGAGATAGAGACTGAGATGGGAAAATAGGGTGGAGTAATTAAGATGTTGGACTAGGAATGAGGAAACCCAGATTCCAGTCTTCTCTTTGCATAGGAGCTGGCTGAATGACTTTGGCCCAGTCCCAGTCCCAGTCCCAGTCCCGGGCTCTTAGTCCTAGTCCAAGTTTTTAAAAATAATATACCTACCAACCAGTGGTGGGATTCAAAATGTTAAGTACTGAGCATGGGTTGAAATAAATGGAGACAGCCTCTGAACGGTGAACTTCAGCTCTTTATTTACATAGTGACTTCTCGATTTAACAACAGTGAACTCTGCCTTATATAGGCAACCCTTGTAAGATTTATCCAATAACGAGCTAGGAACGCTAGCTCTTGCAATCAATAAGAACTCTCTGTTAAGGGCCAATCGGATTCTTCAGAACTAGCCAATCCAGTCTGGCTGCCTAACAGCCAATCAGAAGTGCAGGGCCAGAACCCTGCACTTTACCTCAAGCTCATACTTTATTAACTATAGTGCATACACAACACCCCTTCCCCCTAGCTTCTTAATTCTGATGTAGTTATATAGTCCTTCAGAAAGGACGGTTGTCTTTTAAGTCTCTTGGATTTTCGTTGGATTGGTTGATTGCAATCCTGTTGAGGTAGATCGTTGTTTGGCAGTGTTTCTGCCTCTTGCTCAGAGTTTACTTCTTCGTCATTACCCACATTTTCTGCAATTCCCTGTGGTGCAAACGTTTCTCCTTCCTGCTCCATTTCCTGAGTATCACTTAGTTCGTCGTTCCCTTCGAGCGGGTTCCCTGGAACTTCATCTTCTTCCGTACCTCCCCCCCTCCTCGGTTTGGTCATGGGGGAGCTGTTGACTGACCATTGCAAGTCGTGACCGCAATTGGTCGATATGCCATTTCCACAATTTATTGTCAAGGCATTGCACCACGTAGGATTTGGGGCCGGTGACACGTACTACTGTCGCCTCTATCCATAGAGGGTCGCCCGATAAGTTTCATGCGTAAACGAGGTCTCCTACCTGGAAGGTGCGACAGCGGGCAGTGGATCCTATTGGTTTTTCCGGTTTGTAAGCAGGGTGCAACCGGTCGAGGTGGGAGCGGAGTCTTCGCCCCATCAGTAGTTCGGCGGGAGTTCTGCCGGTGACGCTATGTGGAGTGATGTGTTGCAAGAAGAGAATTTGATTGACCTTGTCATCGATATTGTCATAGTCTATCTTTTGCAAGGTCTTTTTTAGAAATTGGACCATGCGTTCTGCTCGGCCATTGGTCGCAGGGTGCGCAGGCGAGGTGAGCGCATGGTGGATACCGCGGTCAGGGAGGTACTGCTCGAACATTAGTGCAGTAAACTGTGGCCCGTTATCGGACACCAGGACGTCTGGCAATCCGTGGGTTGCAAAGAGTCTGTTTAGAATCCTGATCACTGCCTCGGAGGTTGTAGTTGTCATACGATGAATTTCCAGCCAATTGGAGTAGGTGTTGACTGTAAGTAAGAAGGTATGGCCCTTCGTTGGCCCTGCAAAATCCAGGTGGATTCTGGACCAGGGTCCACGTGGCGTCTCCCATTCAGTAGGCATGGCTTTTGGTGGGGCGTTGCTGACTTGTTGGCAATTGGGACACACTTTAACCCATTGCTCAATTTGCCGGTCCATGCCCGGCCACTATACGTAGCTTCGTGCAAGCACCTTCATTCGCACGATGCCGGGGTGGCCCTCATGCAGAATTCGCAGCAGCGTCTTCTGGAGTCGTTCTGGGACAACGACTCTATCGCCCCAGATAGAGCCCCTTTGGGAGAAAAGTTCAGTCTGACAAGATTTGAATGGTGCGAAGTCATCTGGTACTTGGTCCAATGGCCATCCACATTCTACCCAGCCTAGGACTCGAGCTAGGGTGTGGTCTCATTTGGTTTCTCTCACGATGTCTCGGGCGGTCATGGGCGGCGAGTTGAGTGCTTCGATTTGTAACGTGGTGCCGTTGGTGCCGGATCGTCGAGAGTCTCTGGAAGCGGTGCTCGGCTTAATGCGTCGGCGTGGGGAACGGCTTTCCCCGGGCGATATTGTAGGCGATAATTATAAGCAGCTAGGAATTCTGACCATCGGGTCATTCTAGGGGATAATATGTAGGGGGTTGGCTTGTCCCCGGCTATTATCCCTAGCAACGGTTTGTGGTCAGTCACAATGGTAAAAACCCTCCCATACACGTATTCATGAAATTTTTTTACAGCTGAAACGATTGCGAGGGCTTCTTTATCAATTTGTCCATAGTTTTGCTCTGCTTTTGAAAGAGTCTTCAAAAAGTATGCAACAGGCGCTTCGTTCCCATTAGGCAGTACGTGGCTCAAAATGGCACCCACACCGAAAGGCGATGCATCGCAGGTTATAACTAACGGCAAAGTCTCGTTATACTGCATGAGTACAGAGTCAGATGTGAGCAGTTTTTTAACATTCTGGAACGCTTGTTCTTCCCAGTAACCCCATACCCACAATGCTTTTTTATCTAATAACTGGTGTAACGGTTCAGCAACAGTTGCCTTGTGCGGTAAAAATACATTATAGAAATTGATGAGGCCTAAGAACGCCTGGAGATCGGCCTTGTTGCGTGGCCTGGGAGCGTTTTTTGATCGCTTTTAATTTACTTTTGGTAGGATGAATGCCCTGGCTATCAATCTGGTACCCTAGAAACTCAACACTGTCAGTATACAATTGACATTTATTTTTTTTCACCTTCAGTCCTGCCTCTTGGAATTTTTTTAGAACGCATTTCAAACGGTCCTGTAAAAAATTTTTTATAGGGGCTGCAATTAATACGTCATCAAAATAAGGGACCACGCCCTTGATTCCTTGTAATAACCTTTCCATGAGGCTCTGGAAGATCCCCGGGGCTACACTAACTCCAAATTGCAGCCGGGTCCATTTAAAGGCACCCCTGTGCATTACAATAGTTTGGGCCTGAGCCGTTTTTTCATCCACTGGTAATTGTTGATAAGCTTGAGCTAAATCCAATTCCCGCCCCCCAAGGAGTGGAGGAGGTGCTGCACCACCGGAACTGGATACGCATTCTGCTGTAGGGCGTGGTTCAAAGTGGCCCGGTAGTCCCCACAAATTCGGATTGACCCATCTGGCTTAATGGGTGTTACAATAGGGGTTTCCCATGAAGAGTGATCGATGGGCTTCAACACCCCTTGAGCAATTAGCTTGTCGAGTTGTTTGTCGATTTTTGATTTCAGGGTGAACGGAACTCGACAGGGCTTCAAGCGAATGGGAGCTACTTTTGGATCTAGACTGAATGAGATCAGGGTCCCCTTATACTTGCCTAAGCTGTCCGTGAAGACATCACTGAACTCAGAGATAAGGTCTTCCTCCCAATCACAACCACCGACTCGGTTCACGCCGGCCACTTCAATGCAGAGTGGCGCGAACCATTGGAGGCCTAGTAGGCTAGGCCTGTCTCTATCGATGACCGTTAGAGGTAAGTACGCTGTGTGCTTCTTGAAGGAGACTCGGACTCAGCAGGACCCGACGACGGGGATTCGATTCCCCTGGTAGTCCTTGAGGATGAGGCGTTGAAATTGGAGATCTTGGCGTTGAATTGTGGGGATGAGTTGCTTGAGTGTCTTCCAAGACACTATCGAGAGGGACGATCCTGAGTCAACTTCCATGTGTCACGGCTGGTTCTCGATGGCTACCATGACTCGGATTTTCTTAGTGTCCAAGGTTGAGGCGTGACCGATAGTGATAGTATGGTGAGCCTCTTCTCTCTGCACGGCTGGATTTCTGTAGGAGTGGTTTACTGGCGTTCGCCTTACAGGATGGCTTCCTGTTGATTGGCAATAGTTAGCCCCTTTTGAGGCCTGGCTGAGTCCTGGCAAGCTGCGGCAGACCCGCCCGATGTGGCCTCGTTTTCCGCACTCATGGCAGAGTGCGTCACGGAATTTGCATTCGGACCTGGCATGATTGGCTCCACAGCCAGCACAAGGGCATAAGGGCTTCGGGCGAGGGTCCCGGTCGGACCGCAGTCGATGGACCTCTTCTTCATCGCTGTCTGACGATGAAGAGAGGTCCTCGTGGTGCGTCGTTGCACACTGCCCTTCTGGCTTGGATAAAATTTCGCTTGTCGGTGGTGGTACCGGAGTGCGGCTTCGCCATAGTTGTGCAGCCGACTTCTTGGTCGCCTCTGCTGCCGTGGCTTCGGCGATGGCATCAGCAAGGCTGATGTTGCCTTTCGCCATCAGCTTGCTTTGCAGGCCCAGTGCATCTAGTCCCAGAACTATTCGATCTCTCAGTGCCTCTTCTAAATCGGCGAACCCACAGAGGCCCCCTAAATTTCGGAGGTCCGCCATGAAATCAGCCACGCTTTCCCCTTTTCGTTGGTTCCTCTGATAAAACTCATGGCATCTCACGAGGGTAGGCAAGGTTGGTGCGTAATGGCCTCTCAGGATGGGTTCGAGGTCGTCCCAGCTCATGGCCTTCACTTCTCGAGGTTTGGCGAGTGCTTTAGCCATCTTAAATACGGCTGGGCCGCAATGCGTTAGGAACAATACCCTTTTCTTTGCTGGTGTGATGTCCTTTAAGTCGTTCGTCTCAAGAAACATTTGGAAACGATCCATGTAGGATTCCCAATCCTCTTGGTTTGGATCGAACAGAGCGGGTGGTACGATGCCGCCGGACATGATTCCGTTGTTGGCGTCGTCTGTCACGTGCTCGTTGTTGCTTCCTGGCTTCTTTGGTTCAGACGTCTCCGTATCCCATCCTCGTCGCAGTGTTAAGTACTGAGCATGGGTTGAAATAAATGGAGACAGCCTCTGAACGGTGAACTTCAGCTCTTTATTTACATAGTGACTTCTCGATTTAACAACAGTGAACTCTGCCTTATATAGGCAACCCTTGTAAGATTTATCCAATAACGAGCTAGGAATGCTAGCTCTTGGAACCAATAAGAACTCTCTGTTAAGGGCCAATCGGATTCTTCAGAACTAGCCAATCTGGTCTGGCCACCTAGCAGCCAATCAGAAGTGCAGGGCCAGAACCCTGCACTTTACCTCAAGCTCATACTTTATTAACTATAGCGCATACAGAACACCAAACTTTTTACTACTGGTTCTGTGGGCGTGGCTTGGTGGGCAAGGTGTGGCTTGTTGGGCGTGGCAGGGGAAGGATACTGTAAAATCTCCATTCCCTCCCCACTCCTGGGGGAAGGTTACTGCAAAATCCCATTCTCTCCTCACCCCACTAACCTGCTTTCCAGCTCCCTTCTCCTGTGCAGGGCAACAAAAGAAGACTCAGCCAATCAGCTGGGACTCGAGAGGCAGTGAATAGATGGGGGCGGGGCCAGTCAGAGGTGGTATCTGCCAGTTCTCTGAACTACTCAAAATTTCCACTCCCAGTTCTCCAGAACTGCTCAGAACCTGCTGAATACCACCTCTGCTACCAACCCACATTTCATCAGTACAGGTAGTCCTCGACTTATGACCTCAATTGAGCCCAAAATTTCTGTTGCTAAGTGAGACAGCTGTTCACTGAGTTTTGCCCCATTTTATGACATTTCTTGCCACGGTTGTTGAGTGAATTACTGTAGTTATTAAATTAACAATACACTTGTTTAGTGAATGTGGCTCCCTCATTGATTCTGCTTGTCAAAAGGTTGCAAAAGGAGATTATGTGTACCGGCAATCAATATGAACCAGTTGCCAAGCATCGACCCTACGCATCAGAGCAGGAGACGTTGCAGGTCGCATCCCTGAGGGAGATACACCTGGTGGGAACCAGAAGAAGGGCCTTCTCTGTGGTGGCTCCCTCTCTTTGGAACATCATTCCCACAGAGACTAGCACTCTTCCAGAAGGCACTGAAGAACTCATTCTGCCAGCGGATCTGGGGAACCCAGAGTGGGGTGGACCCATGTGAGGTGCTGTCACCAGGGCGGGGGTGATTTTAGTATATTAATTTATTATATGATTCTTCTTTTATTAATTTTATTGTTTTTATATGAGGGTTTATATTCTGTAAGCCACCTTGAGTGTGAATAGGCAGCAATATAAATTCTCAAATGAATAAATAAATTTCACATATCAGACACCAATATTAAGAATCATTTATATCACCATCTCACAATGGCGATCCCATAAGTTATAGGATACACCCAGACACAGAGATTTACATGAGAGTCATATGGGAACTCCACCAGTAAGAAAGGACTCTTAACGTAATGAAGACTGTGCCCCAAATTCTCCATTGAAAAGGGTGGCATGAGAAGAGCGCAGTGGTTAGAGTGCAGCACTGCTGGCTAATTCTGCCGACTGCCAGCAGTTTGATTTTCACCAGGCTTAAGGTTGATTCAGCCTTCCATTCTTCCAAGGTCAGTAAAATGAGGACTCAGATTTTGGGGTATGCTGACTCTGGAAATCACTTATAGAGGGCTATAAATCACTGTAAAGCAGTATATAAGTCTAAGTGCTATTGCTTTGACATAGAGTTGTCACCATCTTTTTAAAGTCAGGAGGATACACCATTAAATCTTGTTAATGGTGTATCAAGTGATAAATTAACTCACCAAGGAAATTGGGGAGGGGAAGAGACACAACATGGCTGGCTGGACCTTGGAAGAAGAGTCCTCCAAGTGCATTTTTGGTGAAAAATCTCATCTTAGCAATGCTTGCTATCCTGTACTTTGTGAATCTTGATTCCTGGCTATTTACAGGAAAGTTTTCTCAATTTTGCTATGATTCAGCCTTGCACGCCCTTCTTTGATATGCTTTCTGTGTATGTTGACATCTATTTCATCCGCACCTTGTCTTTAATGCAGTCATCTGGGCAGCCACTTCCACTGTGTGGAGACATCTAATTAAGCATTCTCTGGTTTCTTAATGAGAGTTCATCACAGAAGCAACAGCTCTCAGAATACCAAAGCCATCAGTTTCAAACAGGAGCTGCTGACTTCAAGAGGCAGTCAACATTGTCCCTGCCCCCAACAGCAATGTCTAGCCTTTACATAAAATTCTTACTTGAGCCATTGAGTCAACATCTAGGAAAGGAAACCTTTGTGTTCTCCCCTCACTGACTGGCAAACCAGCCATCTTGAGCGTTGGCTGCTCGAAAAAATGTGTCAGGTCACTTTCTGCTTTTCTACATTCTTCAGCTCTGAATTCTCCTAAGGATCATCAGAATGCCTTTGCCTCATTCATAACATAATTCTTCTGAAATAAGCAGAAGTCTTCCTGTGCCTAACTTAGTGAACTAGCTGGTTCCAGTTCCAAAAAAGATGCAGCTGAAGGACCTGGCAACAAGTCCCCTGGTACCTGTTGCACCTGAATCGGATGATTCAGGAATATCTGGGAAAGTTAACTGGTGGGAAGGGACAGGATGTGATTCAAGGTGTGGGAGAATCTCCTATTGCCTTAATGATGTTGTAGATATTGAGAGAATGATTAAATCATCTTTTTAAATGAATTTTGTCTATCAATATAAAAACATATTTTTTTAGAATTATAAGCTGAGATGGGTGGCTATAGAAATTGGAGAGAGGAAGGGAGGGAGAGAGAGAGAGACTTTGGACATGTAGTGTGTAGTCTTTTGATTCTACATACACACACACACACACACACAAACTTCTGCAATTACTCCTGAAATATAGAATGGGTTTTGGGGGACCCTTTTTATTTCCTGTTTAGAAGAGATAGGGCTCCTTTCTATTTTATTTCTGCTTTGTTTTTTGTTTGTTTGTTTCCTGCTGAAAACCAACATATATTGACATATATTGTGTAACAATTATGCACAAGAAACCATTGTGATTCTCCTGTTGGAAGGATGAATAAATCAGTGGCAGACATAAATGTTCTCCTAGTTACTCAGCACATGCATCTATTGCCGTCTCCTGGAGAAGCAGCTGTAATTCCACCATTTATTTTATATTTATTTATTTATATATCAGAGGCAGTTCATCTAACTCATTCTTGGATGAACTCTAGAAAAAAGTCTTGAGGGCTGTGTTAAAAAACAAACAAACCAGAGTTAAATCAGCCACAACAGCATAGAAAATATTTCATTCTGGCTTCCAAAGTGCACAATCACAGTGTTATGCCCCTGTCAGAATCTGACTCCAAGGAGGAAGCTGAACAGCTGACAGGGAATGGGAATGTGGCTCTGTTGGCTGTGGAAAAAACTGGGGAAAGGCAAAATCCAGCTGGGCAGAGCAGGGAAGAGGTAGAACAAGGGAGAGGGAATTCAGAGGAAGACCCAGGCCCACCCCCTCTCCATCCTAGGGCAGCAGGGAGGAAAAGGGAAGAGAACAATGTGAGTTGCGTGGCTTACGGGGGAGGAAAGGGCCCTGATTCCCTTCATTACCTGTAGCTGAGAACACAGTGTATAAAAAAGGCAAGCTGTGTGCAGCAGGCTGTTGGGAGCAAACATGACTTTATCTTGTATCTTCATGGCTTATCTGTGTTCCTGGCATCTTCCCAATTGTGTGAGTTTGCCATGCTTTCAAGTCTGAAATTCTTGCCCCTGCCCTGCCAAATTAATTACTTTAGTTTCTCTTGTTTGGACTTTAAGTTACAGTTTGTATATACCTTGTTTTGGACTGAATTTTCTGCAATCAAAGGCTGTTCCTGGGAGAGTTTTTCTCCAGCCAGAAGGTAACCTGGACATTGGGGACAAAGTTGGAGATAATAAAGAGACGTATTGTCTATCTGACTGTGATGCCTTTGTGCCACGCTCTGGGTCATCACACACAGTGTGCCAGTCAAACTTAGGATGGATAAAAATATAGTAATAGTACTAATGATAATAACAATGACAACAACCGTAACCTGCTTCCCAGATGCTGTGAAGAAACTTTATTACTTTACTAACTCTTGGAGAGAGAGAGAAATTAAGAATAAAATCTGTACTGCTGGTAGCGCTATCGGGATTCCACTTAGACCCTGTGAAACAATAACAACACCCACAATAGTTTGGGTGTATGCAGGGAAATTTAATTTCTCTCTCCATTTGTACTGGGGAAAAAAACAGTGGGGCACTAAGTTCAATTCTCTAAATGGGGAGACTTAAGAGTTTGTCTCTACTCCAAGGTGTGTCTTGTCTGAAATGGTATAGGGTCTCTTGCTTGAGTAGAGGGTTGGACTAGAAGGCCACCTAGGCCCCTATCCAACTGTATTATTCTGAAGGCAGTATCCGGTTATACATGAGAGTTGACAAAGGGAAAACTTCAAACCAATGTTGATCCCTGGTGATTATCTGGACTGGTCCCTGAAATGTTCTCAGCAAGATTTTTCAAAGTGTTTGCCTCTTAGAACTGAGCAAGGAGGACTCACCACCAATGTCACCCAGCTGGCTTTGTACAGCAGGCAGGATTAGAATTTGCTATTCTCCTGGTTTTTAGCTTGGTGTCTTAACCAGCACACCAAACTGGACCCGGTAAGTTACTTAGTATAGTCCCAAATAGCCTGGAGTTGTTACCAGCCCCTAACCCCAATTGTTATGTATTTGCATACTTGAAATACTGCCTTTTGATTGGTCCGTCAATACTGCCTTTTGATTGGTCCGTCTTATATATTTGAATACTTGTAATACTGCATCTGATGGCGGGAGATTCAAGGACCTGTCATTGGCCGTGAGCCGCGAGCAGCCGCTATAAAAGAGGCTGCCGCGGCTCCATGGTTGTTCAGTTTTTGCAAGAGATTAATAAAGAGCTGAAGTCACACTGGTCTTGAGTCGATCTTTCCCACGACATAACACCAAAAGTAAGTTATGAAGCTTGGACAAAATGCTTCTTCTCTTTCCCTGTTTTATACATTTATAGAATGTAATATATACACATTAAGAAAATGTGGGAATGTTCTATCTATCTGTCTGTCTATTTATTTCCCACCTTTATTATTTTTACAAATAACTGAAGTGATGAACACATTGTCCTCCTTCTATTTTCCCCATAACAACCACCCTATGAGGTGGATTGGGTTGAGAGAGTGAGTGATTGGCCCAAAGTCACCCAGCTGGCTTTCATGGCTAAGGCAGGACTTGAACTCATGCTCCCTGCTTTCTAGCCAGGTGCCTTAGCCACTAGACCAAACTGGCTCTCAGTATTTCTTTGACCCCTTGGAAGGAAAATGGGATGTTATGCTACAAATGGGTCAATGAAAGTGGTGCCCTGTAGACCCAAAATGTCTAAATCTTAAGATCTAATAGGCAACGATAAGTATGTTGTTTCAGGTAATTTTTTCATCTTCAGTAATACAATGTGGTTTGATTTCTCTGAGGAATGAACTTGGAGTTGTGATCAGTTTCTAAGAATTGTTTATTGCAGTTAGACAACATTCTCAGTAGGGATATGTATCAAATGAAGAATTTGGTGGCTTCTGATACACCTTTGTATCCTACTAAACATGCATACTTACAACTTTCATTTTTACAACCCTTTGAATGCTCTTTCCAGTTTCTTTTACCGTATTTATTCACTCTCTCTTTTTAAATCCTGCTGCATCCACAACTTTTCTTTCTTTGACCCAGCAGTGGATGTGGAGACCTGCATTGACCTATCCGACTGTAGTGATTTTCTTCTTCCTGGAATTTCTTCTGTGGGCAGTAAAAAATGCTGTCTGAAATCATACCTTAACACAGTGTTTCTCAACCTTGGCAACTTTAAAATGTGTGGGCTTCAATTCCCGCAATTCCCTAGCCACCAAAAGAGGTTTGGAAGATCTCCTCTAATGGTTAATGTTTGGATGTATATAATATGAGCCTCTAAGTGACTCTGTGCCTTACTTTATAGTTGAGATCAAGCCGTAGATTTTCTTTTTGCCTCACTTTTCAAGCCAGGCCATCTCTCGCCACTAATTGGCTGGGCTGTTGGATCCTTTCCCTTCCCCACACCTTTCCATAAGAGCACATTTTCCTTCATTTTCAAACATGACCTGCCTTTGTAATTGCCAAGCACCAAGATGATTTTTTTTGTTTTTTCTAAGATGACACATTTCACATCCTGGCCTTTATTCTGCTCCTGAAAAGGTTTTCCTGTTTATTCAACCTGTTTATTTTCTGAAACAACTGTTTATCCAATTATCTCATTTCTAGCTTTCACAGCCTGTTTTGGAAAGCTTTTGTTTCAATTGTTGGATGTTGAAAACTGACAGGACTCCGCCTGCCTTCTGCCCAGTTGGTTAAACAAATGGAGAAGATAAAAGCAACCTTGGAGCAATAGCTTTGATGCTATAAAAATTACTAGTAGGACATTCAGCCAGTTGTTGTTGTTGTTGTTTTAAAAAAAAAACTACCTATAATTGAGTTAACACTCAATAAGGAAGAAGAAAATAGACAGGGAAGGAGGAATAAGGGCTGAAGTTGAGGAGGAAGAAGCCAGAGAGGTCAGGCAGAACCTTAATGTAAACATCAAGCATAAAATTACCCACAGTTTCTTTAGCAAGGGAAGAGCAGGAGATAAATTAGCAATAACATGATAGAATGTTTTGGAAGCCAAGTAGCCATTAAACTGCCAACACTTTATTGCATCATAATAAATTAAGGCTGTGAAAGGCAGGCTAAAGTTAAGATGCACAGGGTAAAGCTTATTGTAGTGGAGTAGAGAACTGGGCACCAAAGGGATATTAGCATACAGACACAAACATTAATGTACCCAAGCTGTTCCCCACCCAGTAGCTGCAAATCACTTTGGCACTGACTAGAATATTCCCCATTGCCATTAGTGAGAAAAAAAAAAAGATCTACTAGTGGAAATCAATCCCTAACTCCCATACTATAGGCTTCTTAGCAATAGCACTTAGACTTATACATCGCTTCATAGTGCTTTTACAGCCATCTCTAAGCAGTTTACAAAGTTAGTATACTGGCCCCAACAATCTAGGTCCTCATTTTAGCAACCTGGGAAGGATGGAAAGCTAAGTCAACCTTGAGCCAGTGAAAATCGAACTGCAGTCAGTCAGCAGAATTAGCCTGCAATTCTGCATTCTAACCACTGAACCACCACAGCCCTTAGCTCTTATAACAATGGCATGAGATGAATATTAGCAGAAATTCTGACATAGATGGGTATTTTTAAGACAGTTTTTCCCTATATAGATAACAGAGTTCAGCTGGAAGGTTCAGGAAATACTGGAAAAGAAATAAATCTCATAAACCTGAAGTATGGTCCTCTGTAATCTACTCAGATTACTGCTGGAAAGCAACCGTCCCAGTTGGGAGAGGAACTAAACTAGACTTGCTATGTGTGGAATTAAACTAGACTTGCTATGTAAACACAAGAAGGGCCAAGTTTCTCTCTCTCTCAGTCATCTTGAAACTCTGAGGAAACACAGAGCAGATTCTGCAAATCCATAATTTGTCTCCCCAGCATGTCAGGAAAGAAAAGTAAGGAAAATGATTTGGAGTTGGCATTCCATGGAAAGAAGTTATAATCTCCAGTGTCTGAAATATAGAGTTACTTTATTGCCATAACAGCACTCATCAAAGGGGTATTTCCAACTTTAATAGAAAGAAAATTCAAAAGGATTTGCTGCGTATACAAGATCATATTCCCTTTCCCTTTCCCCCTCCTCCCAAAAAAACATTATCAAAGCATATATTGTGCTTTATTCAGATTAAAAACCAAAAACTAAAGATCAGAGAAGATGTTTTTTCCCCACCTCAAAATGTTCCTTAACTGGTGTCTTTATTTTCTCAATTTCCAGGAAAAGCAAGAAAAAGTTAAGGCTACATATTCCTGATCCAGCATATATATTTCTGATCAATCAAAGCTCTCTTCAGAATCGGAGACATCTGAGAGAGAACCCTCGCTCGGTTGAGGTGGGATAGGGAAAGTTGGGGCAATAGAAGTGAATGATTCCTCCAGTGAAGAGGGGAAGGGGAGACTCTCCGCTTCATTTGGCTGAGCAGAAGGGACGGCAGGAGCCATCTGAAGAGACGGCTCTAAGGAAGTAGGGAGATCAGGCCTTCTTGCTGGCTGCGTGATGCTGCTCCTTGGTGAACTGGTGACTGAAGCAGGTTCCTCCCTTGTGGGATCCAGAAGCTCCTTTAGAGCAGGAAACCAAGAGAGAAAATCTTCCAGTGGAGGAGGCTCAGAGAAAGCCTTTATTAAAGGCTCAAAAATCCTGGGCAAGTCAGAAAAAGAAAAGTCATCTTCATCAATGGTCTCTGATTCACCAGCCCCATAATCTTCTTCAATAGCTCTTTGAAAAAAGAGATTTAATAGAGTCATAGGATCTTCCTCATCTTCAATCATCTTCAGGTTTTCTTCTTCAGGAATGCTGGGCTCTGAGGTATTTAGAGATTCCCATAAAGTAGTTCCTTGCTCCTTATAGTTTCCCGCTGTTCCGTTAACCTGTGGGGAGTCCAGATCTTCTAGGTTGGGTATAATAGCTCCAATGTTATCCCAGTAATCATCAAGTTCAGTCAAGTTCACCTTGTTGGAATCGACTTCCAACTCATTGGGTTTGAGGTTGTCTTTCTCAAAAGCGCCTTCCTTTTCAGGAAGCTCTGCTCCTGATTCATTGGCCACAGTTGGGGCTACAGCAACCGTTTTCTCAACGGGCTCTTGAATGCTCATGGATATCACACCTAGGAGGAATCACAAAGGAGAAATATTATCAAGCGATAGATCCATAAACCAAGCAAGCAACAATTAAGTAGCACTTGCCTATTGTGAGTCATTTAAAAACCTTGTTCATGTTTGTAGAAAAGTACTCTGATCCAACAGCAGCTGAACAGAAAATATCTTCATTCGTGTAATCTTCTGTGAAATGGAAGCTTCGTATTGATCTTTTCTTAATTTGAGTAACTGTTAACATAAATTGTCTAGCAACTTTAAAAAAAATGCAATACACGCTAATTTCATTGTTTGACATATCAATGCTCATAATGTAAACTCTTAAATGAAAATGTAATCCCTTTTCTTTTGTGTAACTATTAGTATTTGTCTACACAGCTTTCATTTTCTTTCCACAAACTTTTCTACAGAGTATGATATATAGAAACATGAAAGCAGCTACCACTTCATATGATGCTGTGTTTCTTTTGCTCGATTGGTTCAGCAGGGAAGAATCCTCAAATTCAATTCATTAAACTGGTTTCAGAATACTTTCACATCCATGCAAGTAGTCCTCAACTTAAGACTTTAATGGAGCCTACTCATTATGGTTGTAAGTTATGATTGTAAAGCAGGTCACCCATGTAACCAGTCCAATTCTATGATCTTGTTGGCATAGAATTGGGTCAGTCATGTGAATGCTGCAGTCATTAAGTAACCCAATTGTTTGTTATGGACTGGTTTTGCAAAAAGCTGGAAATAAAAGATGGTTTTCAGTAAAAATGTAGTAAAATCTGGTCACTTGACCATGGGATGTTGCAAACAGTCATAAATACAGGGTGGTGTCAGCTTTGGAAGCCATATTCCACGCTGCCACATAGCCTGAGAAAATGGGAGGGGGTGATTTCAGTTGAGTAGTTCTAAGGAGATAAAATAAAATTATTTTGTTACTTCAATGTTATTAAGTGTGGCGCAGCAGAGAAAAAGGATTTTACACTGAGACAGATTGTGATTGGTCCATGTGATGTGATGATAGGAGAAAAGGGGATGGATTTGTAGTTTGGGGAAGTGGTAAGTCCAGGAAACTTTTAGATTCGGGATTCCACAGGTGTGCCAAGTGTTATTTTAATAAAGGTACTTTTGAGATTATGCTTGTCTCGAAGTTACTGATTGGAATTGAGGTTTGCTGGAACGCTGACAGGTGGCTGATGAGCCACCTGTGACCACAGAGGGGAGGGGGAATGGTCCAAATTTCAAAACTTATAAGTATCCCAGCACCCTTTGAATGGTGCGGGAGTAGGAATGGATTTCCAGAGGAAAAATTGCAGACTACAGGAACCAGGAGCACCACTCAGGTGACCCTGAACACGCAGATAAACTTCCAAGTGCTTCAAGGGCCTTCTAAAAGGATGCAAATGACCAGCTATCTGCAAAGAATATAAATCCTTTCATTCCCCACTATCCTGTCAGAGCTGAAGAAGCTTCTTGGACGTGAAACGTCTTCAAAGAAAAAACAAGAAATTCCAGAACCTCCTGAAAAAGCACCTTTGGATATCCCAGGGTAGGCCCATCATAAATTGTCACCAAGCAGCCAGTTGACTACCTATATTCAGCCCCCAAAATAGGACTCCCCCGCCCTAAGTCTCTACATGATATGAAGCAGGATTAATTCTGCTGATTTTCAAGTAAATAAAAGCTAAGTCCCAGGAGTCTTATTTCAAGGTATATTGCTTCTCCAGTTAAGCAGGTATGTTTCTCTCTTACTACCTCTTATGTGCAGTTCTTGTTGATGCTCTAGGCAGCAGCTCACACACCTGTCAGCTACTCTAACTGGTTGCTTAGGGCACCAAAGAAGACAATCCTACTTTGTGTCTCCAGCCAGCATTTCTCAACCTCAGCAACTTTAAGATGTATGGACTTCAACTCCCAGAATTCCACACCTCTAAAAGTTGCTGAGGGTGAGAAACACTGGACTAACCTAATGTCTTTTTCTATCAAATAGATTGTTGCTGTTCTCATTTAACAAATAGGAAATGCAAACTGGGGAGAGAAAGGCTCAAGATCAAACTGGGGAGAGAAAGGCTCAAGATCTTCACAACTCTTAAAAGAAAGTCCCCGACAGGCAAGAATGGAATGTGGCCAGTTCTAAGTCTTAATTTAATGCAAGCTTTATCGATCCTTTGAAATAATTCTCACCCATGCTGGCCAGAGAATTCTGGGAGTTGAAGCCCACGCATCTTCAAATCGCTGAGGTTAGAAAACTACATTATAGGAAAGAAGATTCTTTGTTCACTAAATGATATTGCTAGCCACGTAATCATAGTGCTATTGCCACCATATTTTCTGGAAGGAAGAACAGCAGCTTTTTCTATGTCCACCTGGCTAGGCTGAAAATCTGTTTATTATTCCCGCTCAAAATCTGCTCATTGTGTGAATATTAAAAACTGCTTGGAACACTTCTCACCATGAAAAGGGAGATTTCACTGAAGCAAGTAATTAAAGAAGTGAGAGTGTTGAGTGACACAACAGGCTGAGCATTCCATGGCAAACTCAAAGTTTTATCCATTCAATTTCTGCCTACCACGATGTTGTAAAATGCACAGAAGCCTCAGCAGAAAAATTAGGGCAGGTTTTATTTTGCGTGTCTGCTTAAAATTATAAAGTAGGACACAAACCAATGTGGAATGGAAATCATGGGGCGGAATTAGCAGAACATGTACAAACAAATAATATACGGACTATCTATGTAGACAGTGCAACATATTACAGGTCCTCCCTGTTTAGCAGCCACAATTGGCATCGGCAACTCGCTCATTAAGCAAAGCTATCATTAAGTGAAACCACAACTTATGATCTAACTTCAGTTTTCCTTTGCTTCACATAGCTATGAAGGTCATAAATGCATGGATTGGTGGTAACGGCAAATGGCTGCTAAAGGAGGCAGTTGCTAAATGAGGACTACCTATTCTTTTTTTGGCATGTCTGATTACAAATGTGTTATCTAACAACTTTTTCCAAAATTAGTTAAAGTCTTGCTGTCGTGACAAATAATGGCATAAAATAAGAACAGAACCGAAAAAAATAAATATCTATCTACATTCACGCTTGAGTGGGGATGATAAGATATGTAGCAGAGGTGGCATTCAGCAGGTTCTGACCAGTTCTGGAGAACCGGTCACGGAAATTTTGAGTAGTTTGGAGAACCAGCAAATCCCACCTCTGACTGGAGATTTTACAGTATCCTTCCCCTGCCACCCCCACCAAGCCACCCCCACAGAACCAATAGTAAAAAAAATTGAATCCCACCACTGATGTGTAGTAAACCCATCTCAAAAGCCTTTGGTTTGGAAAAAGTGGTTTGAGAAGAACAAAGCAGAAAAAAACAGTATGATGTTTTCTTAACCATAAATTATTTAAATGGGCCTTGGAAAATTCCAACACCACGCCCTCCCAGTTTACGATTATTTGAAATTATCACAATGAGAAATAAGTCTTGCAAACAATTTGGCTGAACCTCAACAGATAATAAGTTGTGGGGTGGGGGGAGGGGGGGATGTTCTACCTTTGCCATTAATCTCTAAGATACATCAACAGGGTTTAGCTTATTTCATATTTCATTTTAAATCATATTTAGGTATTTCTACAGATGGTATGGATCGAAAAAGAAAGCCTTGTGCTGTTTACTATGGCAATTATTGAGGTTAATTCTGAAAGCAAAAGTACTGAGTGGTGGGGTGTAGCGTAAAATTGAAGCAAAAGTAGCTAACTTAGTCTTCAAGGGCATAATGAGCAATGTTTTATTTACGCACAACTTCGTGCTTTGACTCACAACTGTGACCCTTGAGGGACATAAGAATGTTTAAAATCTTGCTTAGTCAGTCTTCAAAAGGATTCTATTGTATCTCCCGGGTTCTAAAATCTCAAGTAACATTTCTCTGTAAATATTTTTTCTAGTAAGTATCACTTATAAAACTATTGGGCCCCACCTTGAAACCAATTAACTTATTTGGCCCTTTTAGCCCATATCTTCACTGGGGAAACTCAGCACCCAGGAATTTCTTTTGGCACTGCTGATGGAAATTGGGGCCTCATGGAGCAAGAGTCTCCATCAATCAAAGTACACCTGGAAGATTGTATTTTTGTGTATAACGTGCCCACCTGATCATGTAGAATCCAAAGCAGCTAGGTCAGTGTTTCTCAACCTTGATCACTCTCAGATTTCTGGGAGTTCAAGTCCATGTGCCTTAAAGTTGCCAAGGTTAAGAAACACTGATCTAGATGGAAGGGAATTTTTAAAAAATCTGCTTCTAAGCCATTTTGAATCTGAAAATCTAATATTCAATAGACCATGATGTTTTGGTTCTGCCTTCCAGCATTTATTTATTTATTTATTTATACATACATACATACATACTGTGGCTTCATATCAAAATTGCCAAAAGTTGAATTTACAGCTACAGTTAGCTTTAGTGAACACTCTAAAACAAACTAAGAAGGAAGGAAAATAAAAGCTTTTTCTAAGTTATCTTTAGGATTCTTTTCTTTCACAATTATTCGACATTCAATGAGTTGTCCTTTGCTCATTCCCATTTCCACACTTGCCAAATCTTATAGACTCCTAAATCTCAAGCACATCAGATAAAGTTGAACCCAGGCAGAAAATATGTTTTAAAAAAATTCAGAGGTATAATACTTTCTCATTAGGCATTTATATTCAGAGTAGCATGGGATATTGAGAAAGACAGATTACATTGTTCAAATTAGGCAACTGCAGAAAGCATACTTTAAAAGTGTTTTTTTTTTTTTAAACGTCACCTGCAATTTATCTAAAACATGGTCCAAGACCTAATTTTTCCCTGCAACACCAACCCTCCAAATAAGCATGGCTGAGAGAAAGAGAGTAGCCCCAAACTGCCCAATAAGCTTCTGTGATTCAGGTAGGATTGGAACCTTAAGGGTTCCAAAGGGTTCCTTGAGGGTTCCAAACCTTCCAAAGGGAAGACCACAATATGTTCTCCCCAAAAAAAAGCTTTGGGAAGACCTCTGAGTATAAACCTATCTCAGCTAAAAGAAATTGGCCAATTAGATAATTGCTTAGAGTGCTACTAATTACTGTATTTTAAGGGGAGAAACAAATTAAAATATAAATATTTTTGTGAAGTTACTGATTGCATGGTCAGCATCATTTACTGGTAATTAGTATATGGCTATCCCTGGTTTTGACACTGAGATGGAATTTTTAAAAAAGGAAGACACGTTCACACTATCATCTTAGTGTATAAAATCTTGACAATCCAGCCTAACCAGATTATAAATACTCCTCGTTTCTGCAGATGTAAACAGAGGACATTAGCCAGTCCTGATTAGGCTTGGAACAAAATTTGGCAATCCAACACAAGTGCAATTAACTAAGATTAAAAAATATAATCCAAGTTTCTTGCCCCAAACTACATGATGTATCAGTTTCACAGAAGCAGACCAGTCTGGGTGTGGTCAATAGTTGAATGGGACTCTGTGGACATAATGGAGTTAAAAAAAAAGATGAGAAATTTATCAAATAATAAATAATGACCATCTTGTTAATAAGAAAGTGGGTAGAAGAAAAGGCACATCTCTGCCTCTCCTGACATAGATGTCCAGCTGACTCCAGAAGGCCCCATCTGGAATCTGCTGTTAGATTCCTGTCTTTTCAAAACTCCAGATCTACTCTGGGTGAATAATGCCATCAATAATTTCTATAAAATAGCTCTGCGTACAAAAAAGAGTTTATAACAGGGATTGACAATTTGTTGCTTTCTAGATATTTTAGAGTTCACACAATATCTTCCCATTTGTCCTAACTGTTATGACTAATTAAAGTTGGTACATCGCATCACTAATGCCAGCTTTTAAAATAATAATGGTTCTAGCTTTTGGCAAAGTGGAATGAAGGGAGTTTACTTTCTTGCCATTATTAACACAACCTATTTGCTTTTTCTTTCTTTCTGGACCACACATGTTACTTCACAAAGAAGAGCACAAGGAAAAAAACTTCAGGCTGCATTTAACATGCCTGGTTTCCCAAAGAGAACCTGATTTGTCCAAGATCATCCAGAAAACTGAATGTTGGAGTAGAGATTTTAATCTACCATGTCCAAACTAGACATTGATCATCGTGCAACATTCACAAATGCACCTTGGAAAGGCTATCAATGGACTAGGAAGAATTACTGAAATACCATTACAAGCTTCATTTTAACTCCAGGCTGAGCAATTTATCAACCTATACTATAACATGTGCTCATATCTCTCCTATTTAAATTGTTTGAATCATTTTTTCAGCTATGAAACTGTGCAATGAGCATCTCTCAGCCTACCTACCCTACAAAGTCCTTATATTCTAGAACATTTCCCTAACATTTTTATATAAATGTCCTAGCCCTTGAAAGCATTTTGCCAGCTGTCAAATGAAAGTTAAACACAAATCAATTTAAATACAGCTGTTCCACATTTCCTAAATAATAGTCTGGTGCAATTCAATGCAGTACTAAAACTTTAAGTAATGTGATACTTAAAATAAGAAAAAATAAAATAAAATGCTGAAGTGGCCACTGTCAGAAAGCGAAGTTTTATTCTTTTTCTCAATGGATCTCTTCTTAGGTTTCACAAGGTATAGGATATCTTCTGGGTTTGCTATAAATGTAGCTCTAATTCCCCCCAAAAATTATGCTGCTGTCCTAAAAATCTGAAGCACCTTCTCAGTCTGAACAAGACAGGAGTTTTTGTGAACTGTATCTGACTCCATCAAATGCACAGAGATGATGAAATATCTGAAACCATTCACACATCTGATGAAGACAACTCACAAAAGTTTATTAAGTCTTTTAATGAAATTCATTTGTCTGAAAAGGTGTTACCAGAGTCTTCCTGGTTTCTGGCTACCATAGTCAAAACAGGACTTTTCCACGTTTTGCAATTAATACTTCCATTTTTTTTTTCTTTTTTGATGTTCTGTTTCTGCTCTAACTTCATTCATCCTTTACTTACCTGTGAAAAGTAGAGTCATGGCCAAGACGAAGACAAGGCTTCCACTGAAAGGCATCCTGCCCAAGCTGAAGCTGATCTTCATCCTTCTGGCTTGGCCCACTGCAAAACCTTGCTGCTTTATGAATCTCCAGTCAGGCTCATATATGGGACCAATTGCTCCAGGTACTCACAAGGAGACACCTTATATCATTCCTGTTGGGATACAGGGCTGGATTTCCCAGAATTTTAGGGTGTGGTATCTTTCTATCCCTTGCATGGGAGTGCCACACTTCACTGTTTCAATAGAGCAGATGCAACCTTTTGGAAACATCCTCCTACTGAGAATTTGGCAAGGCAAGTCTGGAATAATGAAAGGACTGTAACCAATCCCCTTTCTTTCATAGCAAAGACATGGAATCACAAGACAGCAACAATCATTGTGCTAAATTTACCACAACCACCACACCTCTGCTCATCTTTTATCTAATTCTAGGCTTTACAACAGGGGTCTTCAAACTTAACAGCTTTAAGACATGTGAACTTCAACTCCTAGAATTCTTCCTCCAGTCATGTTAGTTCCGGAATTCTGGGAGTTGAAGTCCACAAGTCTTAAACTTGCCAAGTTTGAAGACCCTTGCTTTAGAAATACACCCTGCTTCCCAAAGGGAGCAGGATTGGTGCTAAAACTCCTTTCGTATTGGGCATTTTATGGCATTTTAAATTGCAGAGCTGTGAAATGATGCAACCAGGCTTAACTGCAAGATTTTTGAGAGTAGACAAAAAGAGAAATGAGACACCTGATCAAGATGTAACTTTCAATAGCTTTAAAACTAGAGCGGCTTGGATAACCTGTGGTCCCAGACCATGGTTTCCTGCTGATGTTCAAATAGTACAAAGCCAAATAAGGGTGGATTTTCATGTATTTACCACATGTGGTATTACCCACAGCCTTACAAATGTTGCTAAAGTTGCATATATCACTATTATAAGGTTAACAAGCAAGGTTCTCTATGCCCATATACAGTAGATTCATTGGGCCCTTTGATCATCTAATGAATAAATTTATTGGGCTTCCTAGCTGTTGGGAAACTGCAACCTAGGCTAGAATGAGAGATCAAATGAAGGCCTAGCTAGAGTCCATGAGCTACAAGAGGCATAAGCTTAACCTCTCTCAAGATCCATAAAGCCTTATCTGGTCATTTCCAGGAGAAGGCAAACCATCTGTGCAGCTTCTTATAACTTAGGTAAAGAACAATACAATTGCTTACTTTAGCTATCTACCAGTAGCTCTAATTGCTTGCGCCTGACACTAAGTACTCTTTAGTAATATGCAGGTATACATACCATGGTGGGAAGATTGGCTGTTGTTTTGAGTCTTGCTTTGAACTCCAGAACCCCAAAGCTATTGTGAAAAATAACAGCACAGCAATTATTAAAGAATAAAGTCCATAAATTGTTATGTATATTGATTTTATAAGGTTTATGTTGTGTATGCAATATAATTAATAAAGTGTGAGCTTGGAATAAGTGCAGGGTTCTGGCCCTGCACTTCTGATTGGCTGTTAAGCGGCCGGACCGGATTGGCCCGTTCCAGGGAATCCGATTGGCCCTTAACAGAGAGTTCTTATTGGTTATAAAAGCTAGCGTTCCTAGCTTGTTATTGGTTAAACGTTACAAGGTTTGCCTATATAAGGCGGGTTTTACTGATGTTAAGAGAGCAAGTCACGATGTAAATAAAGAGCTGAAGTTCACCGTTCAGAAGCTTGTCTCCATTCTTTCTCGCCCATGCTCAACACTGGCGACGAGGATGGGATGTGGAGACATCTGAACCAACGAAACTTCGAAGAACACTGAGCACGTGACAGACGACGCCAACAACGGAACCATGTCCGGCAGCATCGTACCACCCGCTCCGTTCAATCCATCACAAGAAGACTGGGAGTCTTGCATGGATCGTTTCCAAATGTTCCTAGAGACGAAAAACTTAAAGGATGCCACAGCCGGGAAGAAACGGGTGGTGTTCCTGACGCATTGCGGTCCAACCGTATTTAAGATGGCTAAGGCACTAGCCAAACCCCGAGAAGTGAAAGCCATGGATTGGGACGACCTCGAACCTATCCTGCGAGACCACTACACCCCGACTGTGCCTACGCTCGTGAGACACCACAAGTTTTATCAAAGAAGCCAGCAAAAGGAAGAGAGCGTAGCCGACTTCATAGCAGACCTCCGAAATTTGGGAGGCCTCTGCGGATTCACCGATCTAGAAGAAGCACTAAGAGATCGCATAGTTCTGGGATTAGATGCACCAGGCGTCCAAAGCAAGCTGATGGCGAAAGGCAACCTCAGCCTTGCCGACGCCATTGCCGATGCTACTGCAGCGGAAGCAACCAAGAAGTCGGCTGCACAACTATGCCGAAACTGCACTCCAGTACCACCACCAGCCAGCGAAATCTCACCTAGTTCAGAAGGGCAGCTTGTGACAACGCACCACGAGGACCTCTATTTGTCGTCAGACAGCGATGAAGAAGGGGTCCATCGACTGCTATCCGACCGGGACTCTCGGCCGAAGCCCTTACACCCTTGTGCTGGCTATGGAGCCAACCATGCCAGATCCGAATGCAGATTCTGTGACACACTCTGCCATGAGTGCGGGAAACGAGGTCACATCGGATGGGTCTGCCGCAGCTTGCCAGGACCCAGCCAGGCCTCAAAAGGGGCTAACTATCACCAATCGACAGGAAACCGTCCTGTAAGACGAGAGCCAGTAAACCACTCCTACAGAAATTGAGCTTTGCAGAGAGAAGAGGCTCACCATACTATCACTATCAGTCATGCCTCAGCCTTGGACACTAAGAAAATCTGAGTCACAGTAGCCATCGAGAACCAGCCTTGCCACATGGAGGTCGACTCAGGATTGTCCCTCTCGATGGTGTCTTGGAAGACACTCAAGCAACTCATCCCCACAATCCAATGCCAAGATCTCCGTTTCCAACGCCTCATCCTCAAGGACTACCAGGGGAATCGAATCCCCGTCGTCAGATCCTGCCGAGTCCGAGTCTCTTTCAAGAAGCACACAGCATACTTACCTTTAACGGTCATCGATAGAGATAGGCCTAGCCTACTGGGCCTCCAATGGCTCGCGCCACTCGGCATTGAAGTGGCTGGTGTAAACCGAGTCGGTGGCTGTGACTGGGAGGAAGACCTTATCTCTGAGTTCAGGGACACCTTCGCGGACGTGTACAAGGGGACCCTGATCTCATTCAGCTTTGATCCAAAAATAGCTCCCATTCGCCTAAAGCCCCGTCGAGTTCCGTTTGCCTTAAAATCAAAAATCGACGAACAACTCGACAAACTGATAGCTCAGGGGGTGTTGGAGCCCAACGATCACTCCCCATGGGAAACCCCTATTGTGACACCCATTAAGCCAGATGGGTCAATCCAAATTTGTGGGGACTACCGGGCCACTTTGAACCACACCCTGCAGCAGAACGCATATCCAGTTCTGGTGGTGCAGCACCTCCTCCATTCCCTGGGGGGCGGGAAAGTTTTCGCTAAATTGGATTTAGCTCAGGCATATCAGCAATTACCAGTAGATGAAAAAATGGCACAGGCCCAAACTATTGTGATGCACCGAGGTGCCTTTAAATGTACCCGGCTGCAATTCGGAGTAAGCGTAGCCCTGGGGATTTTTCAGAGCCTTATGGAAAGGTTATTGCAAGGGATTAAGGGCGTGGTCCCCTATTTTGACGATGTATTAATTGCAGCCCCTGCAAAAAAAATCTTACAGAACTGGTTAAAATTAGTCCTAAAAAAATTCCAAGAGGCCGGTCTTAAGGTTAAAAAAAACAAATGTAAATTGTGTACTGACAGTGTTGAGTTTTTAGGGTACCTCATTGATAGCCAGAGCATTCACCCTACCGAAAGTAAATTAAAAGCAATCAAAAACGCTCCCAGGCCAAGAAACAAGGCCGATCTCCAGACATTCCTAGGCCTCATCAATTTTTATAATGTATTTTTACCGCACAAAGCAACTGTCGCTGAACCGTTACACCGATTGTTAGATAAAAAAGCAATTTGGTTATGGGGTTACCGTGAAGAACAGGCGTTCCGAAATGTGAAAAAACTGCTCACTTCTAACTCTGTACTCATGCAGTATAACGAGACTTTGCCGTTAGTTATAACCTGTGATGCATTGCCTTTTGGGGTGGGCGCCATTTTGAGCCACGTACTGCCTAATGGGAACGAAGCCCCTGTTGCATATTTTTCAAAGACTCTGTCAAAAACGGAGCGGAACTGTGGACAAATTGATAAAGAAGCCCTCGCAATTGTCTCAGCTGTGAAAAAATTTCACGAATACGTGTATGGTAGGGTTTTTACTGTTGTGACTGACCACAAGCCTTTATTGGGGATAATAGCCGGAGATAAGCCAACTCCCTACATATTATCCCCTAGGATGACCTGATGGTCAGAATTCTTAGCTGCTAATAACGATCGGCTGAAATACCGCCTGGGGAAAGCCATTCCCCACGCTGATGCATTGAGCCGAGCACCGCTTCCAGAGACTCTCGACGATCCGGCACCAACGGAAACCACGTTGCAAATCGAAGCGCTCAACTCGCTGCCACTGACCGCCCGAGATATCGCAAGAGAAACCAAACACGACCACACCCTAGCATGAGTCCTAGGCTGGGTAGAACGCGGATGGCCATTGGATCAGTTATCAGATGACTTCACACCATTCAAAACTCGACAGACTGAACTCTTCTCCCAGAAAGGCTGTGTCATCTGGGGCGATAGAGTCGTTATTCCAGAACGGCTCCGAAAAGCGCTGCTGAGAACTTTGCACGATGGCCACCCCGGCATCGTGCAAATGAAAGCCCTTGCACGAAGCTACGGATGGTGGCCGGGCATTGACAAGCAAATCGAACAGTGGGTTAAAGCTTGTCCCAAATGCCAAGAAGTCAGCAATGCCCCACCAAAAGCCATGCCTACTGAATGGGAGACACCACGTGGACCCTGGTCCCGAATTCACCTGGACTTTGCGGGGCCAACCAAGGGCCACACCTTCCTGCTTACCATCGATGCCTACTCCAATTGGCTCGAAATTCATCACATGACGACTACGACCTCCGAGGCGGTCATCAAGATTCTAAACAGACTCTTTGCAACCCATGGATTACCAGACGTCCTGGTATCCGATAACGGCCCACAATTTACTGTACTAGCATTCGAGCAGTACCTCGCTGACCGCGGCATCTGCCATGCACTCACCTCGCCTGCGCACCCTGCGACCAATGGCCGAGCAGAACGCATGGTTCAATTTGTGAAGAAAACCTTGCAAAAGGTAGACTACGACAACATTGATGACAAGGTCAACCAAATCCTCTTCTTGCAACACATCATCGCACATAGCGTCACCAACAAAACTCTCGCTGAACTGCTAATGGGACGAAAGCTCCACTCCCACCTTGACCGGTTGCACCCTGCGTATGAACCAGAGAAACCACTAGGATCCAGTGGCCGCTGTCGCACCTTCCAGGTAGGAGACCTGGTTTATGCAAAAAACCTATCGGGCGACCCATTGTGGGTGGAAGCGACAGTAGTACGTGTAACCGGCCCTAGATCCTACCTCGTGCAATGCCTTGACGATAAACTTTGGAAATGGCATATCGACTAATTACGGTCGCGGCTTGCAGTGGCCAGTTCGCAACTCCCCTATGACCAAACTGAGGGGGGGGAGGTACGGAAGAAGATGAAGCCCTAGGAAACCCGTTCAAAGGAAACGACGATTTAATAGAAACTCAGGAAGTGGAGCCAGAGGGAGAAACGTTTGCACCTCAGGGAATCGCGGAAAATGTGGGCAACGACGTAGAAGTGAACTCTGAATCAGAGACAGCCCCACTGCCAGACAGCGATCTACCTCAGCGGGATTGCAACGAACCGATACAACAAAAATCAAAGAGACTAAAAAGACAACTGTCCTATTTAAGGGAATATGTAACTGCGCCCTGAACTAAGGAACCAGGGGGAAGGGGTGTTGTGTATGCAATATAATTAATAAAGTGTGAGCTTGGAGTAAGTGCAGGGTTCTGGCCCTGCACTTCTGATTGGCTGTTAAGCGGCCGGACCGGATTGGCCCGTTCCGGGGAATCCGATTGGCCCTTAACAGAGAGTTCTTATTGGTTATAAAAGCTAGCGTTCCTAGCTTGTTATTGGTTAAACGTTACAAGGTTTGCCTATATAAGGCGGGTTTTACTGATGTTAAGAGAGCAAGTCACGATGTAAATAAAGAGCTGAAGTTCACCGTTCAGAAGCTTGTCTCCATTCTTTCTCGCCCATGCTCAAACTTAACAGTTTATGTCATTTAAACTTCTATTTTAGTTTGGTATATTTATAGGGTTGTTGTTTTTTTGTTAGTAGCCAAGCCTTTTGCCTGTCTACAAAAGGTACAAGAAAGGGTAAACAGCAGGGGTGGGATTCAAATTTTTTAACAACCAGTTCTGTGGGCGTGGCTTAGTTGGTGGGCATGGCTTGGTGGTCATGTTATTGACTGGGCATGGCCAACTCAATATCACTCACATCGAGGCACGCATCTCCTCTCCTGGCCTCTCATGACTGTGGGGATGCTGCAACAGTCGTAAGTGTGAAAAATGGTCATAAGTCACTTTTTTCAGTGCCATTGTAACTTTGAATGGTCACTCCACACAAGCAAAGTACCAGCAAAGGAAGGGGGGAAAAAACTCCAGAGACGTTCCTCAGACAGGAAGTCTAGTCCTGCCAAGAATTAATAAGAGTTAATGGAGAGGCAGTTTCTGTAAGCAACACCAGAATGTTTCCTTCCTGCCTTCCTTACAGGATTAGGCCAGTAATTTCTTCTAACAACCAGTTCTCCAAACTGCTTAGAATGTTAACAACCGGTTCTAGCAAATAAGTGCGAACTGGTAGAATCCCACCCCTGGTAAACAGCAATATATAGGTATAGGGCCATCTTCGGGGACCCAAAAAGTTAAATTGATAGGCATGACATCTGATTGAAGTTTTAACCCTTTTTTTGCATCCATTGTGTCTGCAAAGCAGGCCAGAAAGGGATGGGGTTTCAATCATGCTGTTGCAAGTGCTATCTGGACTCCCTAGGGCTGCACCAAGGATGCTTCCGATATTCAGAAGCACAAAATAGCTGACTACATTGTACCAAGTTATTGTAAATACACTGACCAGGTAGGTCACTGGTTGCTAATTCAGGGTGCTATATGGATCTAAACTATTGAATCAATTAGGTTAACTATGGGTCAGTGAATTCAGTCGATAGCATCCAAGTAATTAAACATTACTTTTGTAATAATTATTTCTAATAATATGATAAACATTATATTACTTTGAATATACACTGAGACCTTATGCACCAAATTCCTTGTGTGTTCAAACACATGTGGCCAATCAAGAATATTCTGTTCTGTTCTGTTCTATTTTATTTCTATTATACATATGGAAATCTAATTTCAAAACATTTGTCCACAGGTACAAAAACAAACAAGGTTCAGCAGAGACTGGTAGGGATATAATGGTCACCCAAAATGATATGCAAATTTTGTAATACCAGGTAGAAACTGAAGCTATATAACAATAACTAAGGAAGATATCTAAGGTGATGTGGACTTCCCAGATCAGATTTCCAGCAGCATAGGCAGAATGTCCAATGGGAGGAGTGTGCAAACTGTGGGAGATGCAGAATGTACAGCTGTGCTAACAAACTATCCATCTCAGAGGTGGTATTCAGCAGGTTCTGACCAGTTCTGTAGAACCGGTAGTGGAAATTTTGAGTAATTCAGAGAACCGGCAAATACCACCTCTGACTGGCTCCACCCACATCTATTCTCTGCCTACCAAGCCCAGCTGATCAGCTGGTCTTCTTTTGTTACCCTGCACAGGAGAACGGAGCTGGAAAGCAGGTTAGTGGGATTGGGAGAGAATGGGGATTTTGCAGTAACCTTCCCTCAGGAGTGGGGAGGGAATGGAGATTTTGCAGTACCCTTCCCCTGCCACGCCCACCAAGCCATGCCATGCCCACCAAACCATACCCACAGAACCGGTAGTAAAAAAATTTGCATCCCACCTCTGATCAATTTGCCTTGTTAGGTCAAAGAGGACCCATTGTTCTTATTTACAGATGCAGGGGGTGACTCTGTGAAGCATTCAGCAAAAAAAAAAAAAAAGTATACAACAATGTCAAACACAATTATGTTAAAAATAAAAGCTCTCACATACTACAGAAGATGTTAATCCATTCATTTTTTCTCCTTGAATCCTGTTGAAGTTTTCTAAATTCTCACATATACAGATAGGAGCATCTAGATGGCAACTCTAAAAAGACCATAGAAATATTTGAATTTGGAAGTTTGGCTCGAGACTCGTGATTTAATTGGGGTAACTGCCAGAATACTGACATTTAGATAGATCTAAAGAAAATACAGTTTTATACAATAATCTGAACTGACATCACAGCTTTCCTTCAGGCTTTGCAGCTTCCCTATAAATTGTATATTCCTTTTTTTAAAAAAAAAAAAAATTCCTTAAGCAATTTTATATTGCAAGTCACATGTAAGAAGTATCTTGTTTATTCAAATATTTGGAAATCTGTGACCTGACTAGTGAACGATCAAATCATACAATTTCAGCAATAAAACTAATAATGAGAGCCATTTTGGTCTAGTGGTTAAGGTGCTGGCCTAGATGACTGTGAGTTTCATGAAAAACCAGCTGGTGACTTTGGACCACTCATGCTTTCTCAGCCCAATTCACCTCACAGGGTGGTTTTGGGGGGCAGGGAGATAGAAGAAAGGAGCTTTTGGTATATTTACCATCTTAACATTTATAAAGATAATAAAGGATTTTAAAAATCTAAATAAAAATAAAAGGCAGGCTAAATATCAAATAATGCCAAATCCACTCTAATATATCTGGTGGTATGTGCAACCAACCATAATAATGATAAAATAGAGCAAGTTCAGTCTAGTGGTTAAGACACCCAGCTAGAAAGCAGGAGACTGAGTTTGAGTCCTGCCTTAGCCAGGAAAACCAGCTGGGTACTTGGAGCCAGTCATTCTCTTTGAACCCAACCTACCTCACAGGATTGTTGTTGTGGAGAAAATAGGATAAGGAAGATATCTTACATATATTTACCACCTTGAGTTGTTTGTAAAAATAATAAAGATGGGACAGAAATAAATAAATTTTTAAATAAATTTTTAAAAAATCTCTAAAAGTGAAAGGATGAAGCTTCATAATAATCACTCAGATGCCTATGAGAAATCCATAAGGACGAGAATACATCAATAAAATTAATTTACATATACAAGTTACCCCAAAATAAAAGTATTCAGTAAAATATTGCATAGACTCTTTAAATTAATGGCCTGCAGCTTGAAAAGCTTGACATTTTGTAAACCTGAAAATTGAAATAAAGGCATCTTCTTGGGGATGTTATATTCCCAAGCAAATATTTTTCACTGAGGAAAGTTCTCCCCCCCCCCTTGTATTCAAACCAAGTGTTATGAACTAATAAAACGCTTAAATAAAGTTTTATCAAACCTTTAGGAATAGCAGGGTTGTAATCCTGCACTTCTGATTGGCCGATAATAGCGATATCAGATTGGTCCGTTCAGGAGAATCTGATTGGCTGTTAACGAGCCACTCTCATTGGTTCAAGGGGTTAACGCTCCACATTTCTCATTGGTTACTAGATCAGCAGCTTGCCTATAAAAAGGCTGCTGCTGCCCTAGGTTTTTGCTCTGTTCAGAATGATTAATAAAGAGTTTGAAGTTCACTGTTCACCGTCTGGTCTCCGCCCCTTGCGCCCATGCGCAGAACTTAACACTGGCGACGAGGGTGGGATGCGGAGACGTCAGTGCTGACTGAACACTACAGAGCACCAAACAGAGCACGTGGCTGAAGGCGCATCAACGGCGGAAACCATGTCCAGCGGCACCATACCACCCGCTCCATTCGACCCGGCACAAGAAGACTGGGACTCATACATGGACCGGTTCCAGATGTTTCTGGAGACCAACAACTTGAAGGATGCCACTACTGGAAGAAAGCGAGCGGTATTCCTGACTCACTGCGGACCTGCCATTTCTAAGATGGCTGAGGCACTGGTGAAACTAGCTGAGGTGAAATCCATGGACTGGGACGTCCTCGAGCCCCTCCTACGGGCCCACTATGCACCTACCGTACCAACGCTTGTACGAAGACATGAATTTTACCAGAGAGACTAGCAGAAAGGAGAAAGTGTTGCAGATTTCATCGCGGATCTCCGGAACCTGGGAGGTCTCTGCGGGTTCGCTGACCTCGAAGAAGCTCTAAGAGACTGAATAGTTCTGGGTTTAGATGCACCTCACGTGCAAAGTAAGCTGATGGCGAAAGGCGACATCAGGCTTGCAGATACCATCACTGACGCTACTGCAGCAGAAGCAACTAGGAAGTCAGCTGCCCGAATGCGCCGCACCAACACCCCACTCCGCCAACTTGCCGGCAAAACCTCACCTCTCCTAGAGGGACATACAACGGCAACCCACCACGAGGACCTTGAATCGTCATCAGAAAGTGATGAGGAAGAGGTCAACCGGCTCCAGTCTGAACAAGACCAACGCCACCAGCATAATCAGAGACTGCAGTATCAATGCGCAGGTTGTGGGGCAAACCACCCATGATCAGACTGCAAATTCCTCGACGCGCTCTGCCATGTTTGTGGGAAGAGAAGCCACATCGGAAAGGTCTGTAGAAGCAAGCAAGGATCCAGCCCATTTCAGAGGGGGACCAACTACCGCCAAACCACAGGAAATCATCCTGTGAGTCGGGAACATTTGAACCACCAATGGAACAACCACTCCTACAGAAATAAACCACTAGCCAATTCAACGAAACGAGAAGAGGCACACCAAACCATTACAATTGGTCACGCCTCATCATTAGATGCAAAGAAGATCCGAGTGAAGGTCGCCATCGAAAACCAGCCCTGCATGATGGAAGTCGATTCAGGATCGTCCCTCTCGATGGTTTTCTGGAAGACCCTTAAACAATTAATCCTTGCCATCCAGCGGCAAGACCTCAGAATCCAAAGAATCATTCTCAAGGACTATCAAGGAAACTGAATTCCGGTCGTTGGATCCAGCCTAGTCCAGGTCTCATTCAAAAATCGTACTGCATCTTTACCATTGACTGTCGTCGACCGTGATCGGCCTAGCTTGTTAAGCCTTCAATGGTTTGCTCCACTTGGGATCGAGGTAGCCGGCATTTACCAAACCAGAAGCGATGACTGGGAGGAGGCCCTCGTCCAGGAATTCCAGGACATTTTTGCAGACAAACTAGGCGAGTACAAGGGGACCCCAATATCATTTAACCTTAACCCTGAAGTAGCCCCCATCCGCCTTAAGCCTCATCGAGTACCTTTTGCCTTTAAACCAAAGATTGTCGAACAACGTGATAAATTAATAGCGCAGGGTGTTTAGAACCAACAGACCACGCTCCTTGGGAAACCCCAATCGTAACACCCATCAAACCAGATGGATCGTTAAGGATTTGTGGGGACTACCGGGCCACCCTTCAACAGAATGCTTACCCGGTGCCAGTGGTACAACACCTCCTCCATTCCCTGGGGGGCGGAAAAGTCTTCACAAAATTGGATTTAGCACAGGCGTAGCAACAACTGCCTGTAGATAAAAAACAGCAGAAGCACAAACAATCGTTACGCACCGAGGCGCCTTTAAGTGCAACCGACTCCAATTCGGAGTTAGCGTAGCCCCAGGGATTTTTCAGAGTTTGATGGAGAGACTCTTACAGGGGATAAAAGGGGTCGTACTATACTTTGATGACGTTTTAATTGCTGCCCTGAATAGAGAAATACTAAAGGAGCGTCTTAAACTGGTTCTTCAGAAATTTAAAGACTCCGGCCTTTTGGTTAAAAAAAATAAATGTCAACTGTGTACAGATAAAGTAGAGCTCCTGGGGTACCTAATCGATAAACAAGGCATTCACCCCACCAATAGCAAACTAAAAGCAATCAAGAACGCGCCAAGACCCAGAAATAAGACTGATCTCCAAGCTTTCCTGGGGCTTATTAATTTTTACAACATCTTCCTGCCCCACAAAGTGACCGTAGCTGAGCCCCTACATAGGCTTCTCAACAAAAAAGCAACCTGGCTCTGGGGGCACCAAGAGGAGCACGTGTTCTGACAAGTGAAAAACCTATTAACCTCAGATGCTGTTTTAATGCAGTATAACGAGACTTTGCCTTTAACAATTACATGTGATGCGTCACCATTTGGAGTAGGAGCCATTTTGAGCCATGTGTTACCAAACGGTAGTGAAGCCCCTATTGCCTATTTTTCAAGGACCCTATCAAAGGCTGAACGTAACTATAGTCAAATCGATAAAGAGGCTCTTGCTGTTGTATCTGCTGTTAAACGGTTTCATGAATATGTATATGGACGAGTTTTTACTATTGTTACTGACCACAAACCTTTGCTGGGTATTATAGCGGGAGACAAACCAACCCCCTATATATTATCACCTAGAATGACTCGCTGGTCGGAGTTTTTGGCTGTGTTAGGGATAACATTGTTTTACCCTAACTGGTTTAGGTAAATAATAATATGTAATCATAGCTTGTATGTTAAAGTGTCTGCAACTTTAACTGTGGGATAGTAATTAAGGGAGTGGTTGTGAAAGCACTTTAAAAGAAGCAAGGCTGCAGCTTGCTCTCTCTCTGGCTTTGATGATCCCTGATTACTGCAAGGAAAACAAGTCTGCATTGCTCGAACGGGAGAGAAAACAAAGGACTGACTTGTAAGTGAATTGACATAGGATATTTCTACACGGACTTTGCTAACTGAATATCCCTGAATGGACTGACTAAATGATACATGACTATTGGACTGTTATTTTGACTATGCTATGAACTCATAATGGAATAAACTATATATTTGATAGCACAATGGAATAAACTATATATTTGAAGCGTATCTGTTATTTTTACTGTATGTTAATAAACATACAAGCTTAGCTCACTCATTTATCTGTGTGCCTATCTGACTAAGCTGCACATTCTGTTTAGCTTGTCTCCCTAACCCTGGTTGGGGAAACCAGGCTTAACACTGGTTATGGGCCCAGAGGCTGCAAAGTCAGTTTAATTAGGATAAAACAGATTTATGTAAAAGTGAGAGTTTGTGTTGTTATACATTACAGTAAACAGACAGCTGTGTTTTATTAATTATAGTTTTATATCCATATAAGAAAACATGGCACAAGTCAATCTACAAAGTTTGTCCCTTATATCCAAGTTGGATGGAACAAACTATGCATCATGGTCTATGAAATGTAGTCTGCTTCTACGAAGAGAAGGTTTGTGGAACATAATTGAAAATCCACCAAACGTAGAAGAATGGGATCCAGAGGATGAGGAAGATAAATTAAAGATAGAAGAATTTATGCATAAAAATGAACAAGCAATTTGCATTATTGCTTTAACCTTAACTGATATGCAACTTGTTTATATCCATGGAGAGAAATCAGCTGTTGGGTGTTGGCAGAAGCTGAAGAGGATTTATGTTCGAGATAATGTTGGTGCTCACATAAATCTAACACGGAAACTTTTCAGTACACATCTCCATAAGAATGGTGATATGCTGAGTCATTTGAAAACTATGCAAAGCATTTTTCAAGAACTGCACGAGAAAGAGCTTATTTTCTCTGAACTACACCAAGTTTACATAATTCTATCTTCACTTGACGAAACCTATGATAACTACGTAACTTCCCTTGAAATATTGCCAAAGGAAAGCCTAACTTTAACTGATATAACTGGCAGATTGATTGAAGAAGCCAGAAGAAGGCTTGAAAGAGACGAATTAAGGAGGCAGCAACCTCAAAAAGAAGATAATGAATCTCCTACTGCATATGCAATTAAAAAGTGCTTTAATTGTGGAGGAAGAGGACATTTGGCAAGATTTTGTAAAAAGGCAAAGTGCCAGAACGCTGGCCAGAATACGAAAAGTCATCAAAAGAAAAATAAAAATTTAGAGTTAGCCATGTATACTAACGGAGCTATAAAAAATAATTTATGGGTGGTTGACAGTGGAGCATCACATTGTATAACTAATGATAAGAAAAATTTTATTGAAATGTCCAAGAGTACACAGCAGATATCGTTAGCCAATGGCTGGAAACTGAAAGCTAAAGGTCAAGGTATAGCATATTGTTCTTTCATAAAAGAGAATGTAAAAATGTTATATGTACCACAACTTAAGTTTAATTTAATTTCAGTTAGAATTTTGGTTAAACTAGGATATGTAGTTACATTTAGGGGAGATAACTGCATAATTGAGAAAGAAGATAAGAAAATTACTGCATCTTTAAGAGGTGAATTATATGTGTTAAATGATGATGGTTTAAAGGTGGCTAACACAGTTTATGAAAATAAGAAACCTCATGATGAATGTATTCACTTGTTACATCGAAGGCTAGGGCATTTAAATTTTAAAATGCTTAAGAAAACTGTTGAATTATCTAAGGGAATAAGTTTAAAACCTTGTAATAAGTATTTGCAATGTAATATTTGCAATCAAAGTAAGGCCAGGGTCACACCTGCTGATAGAGTTGATGGATTTACTACCAAAGAGCCTTTAGAGGTAGTATTTGCAGATTTAATAGGTCCGAAAAAACCAAGTGTAGAAGGAGCTCATTACATACTAAGTATAATGGACCACTATTCTAGATATGGGTTTTGCTATTTAATGAAGAGCAAAACTGAAACGTATCAAAATCTCTTTAATTGGATTAAATTTGCAGAAAGGAAAACTAAAAAGAAATTAGTAACTCTTATAACAGATAATGGTACGGAATTTACAAATAATAAATTCCAGAACAGACTAAGAATGTTAGGTATTCAACATAAAATGTCTGCACCATATAGGCCACAACATAATGCATTTATAGAGAGAAGAGGCCAAACATGACAATCAATGGCACAAACTATGATGTCTGATTCAGGATTACCTGACAATTTGTGGGGAGAAGCAATAATGTGTGGTAATCATATATTAAATAATGTTGTTAATTCAACAACAGGTGAATTACCATTCACATTGTGGCATGGTACAAAACCTGATTTAAGTTACATGCACACATTTGGAGCACCAGCATGGGTGCATATCCCTTCACAACTTAGACACAAAGGACAACATAGAGCTAAAAGATTATATTTTGTAGGATATACATCTAATCATAGATCTTATAGATTCTGGGAACCAGGTACATCTAAAGTTTACACCAGTGCTAGTGCTAAATTCCTAGAACATGTAGGATGGAATAGATTAGAGCAAGATTTAAATAATGAAGTTATTATTGAACCCTACAAAAGGCAGAAAGATCAGACTAGTTATAAAAAGAGTCCAATTAAAGAAGAAGTCCAAGAAGAGCAAATAGGACCAGAACAAGAGGAAACAGTTAATCAGGAAGAGTTAGATAATCAAGAAGAGTTAATAAATGAAAGTTCACCTGTAAGTCCTGTAATACCTAGACGTATTACACGTATAACTGGACCACCTGATAGGTATCAAGCAAGTATAGTTTGCCAAGTAACTAAAGTTCCAACTAGTGTAGATGAACTTATTATGTATCCTGCTAAGGATCAGGAGAATTGGCAAAAGGCAATGGAAAAGGAATTAAATTCATTAAAGGTAATGAAAGTTTATGAAGATGCTAAATTACCTCCAGGAGAAAAATCCATTGGGTGCAAATGGATATTTAAAGTAAAAACTGGAAATGATGGGACTGTTACCCATAAGGCTAGGTTAGTAGCTCAAGGATTTAATCAAACTGCATCTGATTACGATGAAGTTTTTGCAACAAGTCTTAAAGCAACATCTTTAAGAGCAGCATTAGTGTGGGCAGCTAAGAAAAACTATGTCATTAACCATTTAGATGTAGAAACTGCCTATCTGCATGCACCATTGCAGCACACTATATATTTAAGAAAACCAGTAGGTATAAAAGACAATAAATTAAATAGTAATGATTGTTGGAAACTCAAAAAGAGTCTTTACGGGTTGAAACAATCTGGGTTTGAGTGGAATCAATATATTGTGAAAGAGTTAAACAATATAGGTTTTAAATCTGGTTTAGCAGATCCATGTGTGTTTAAAAGAGAAAATAATGGAATGGTGTCATTATTGTTATTATTTACAGATGATATTGCTTTGATAACTAAGACTAATAATGAAGCTAATGAGATTATATCATTATTAGCCAAAAAGATAAAATTAAAGCATTTAGGTGAAATTAAAAAGTATCTAGGATTGACAATTAACAAAACAAAAAATGGTTTTAAGATATCTCAAGAAGATAAAATTTGCCAATTAATTAAAACGTTTAAAATGGAACTTTGTAAACCGGCAAAGACTCCAATGAGTCAGAAAGTTTGCCAAACTGATGATCAAAGTCCCAAATTTGATAAGTCCATATATCAATCTTTGATTGGTAGCTTATCATATATAAGCAATTGGTCAAGGCCAGATATAGCTTATAGTGTAAATCAGCTGGCACGTTTTAATTCTGATCCACATCAATGTCATTGGCAATCATTGAAAAGAATTTTAAGATATCTTAAAGGAACAATGAACCATGCATTGTATATAGAACCAAAGGGTGATTTGAGTCTTAGTGCCTATGCAGATGCAAGTTTTGCAACTGATATAAACAGTAGAAAATCAACATCTGGGATGGCTATATTATTTGGTAAGACACTAATAGGGTGGAGGTCAATCAGACAACAGCATATTAGCTTGTCAACGATGGAAGCGGAATTTTCATGTCTGTCATTACTATGCACTGATTTGATTTTGTACAAACAGTTATTATTAGACATGGGTATAACTGTTAAAGATTCTATTATTGTGTATGAGGATAATCAAGCAGCTATAAAATTAGCTACTAGTATTGCTGTAAAAACTAGATCAAAGCATACTGATTTAAGATACTTAAATGTTAGAGAATCTGTAAAGAATGGGCTAATTAAATTGGAATACTGCATGACAGAAGAAAACATTGCAGAACAATTTACAAAAGCTCAAGGAGTAATTAAGTTTAAAGAGAGTTATAACAAATATGATTTAAAGATGTAAATAGTTATATTTATTATTATTATTTCCTAGAAGGGGAGAATGTTAGGGATAACATTGTTTTACCCTAACTGGTTTAGGTAAATAATAATATGTAATCATAGCTTGTATGTTAAAGTGTCTGCAACTTTAACTGTGGGATAGTAATTAAGGAAGTGGTTGTGAAAGCACTTTAAAAGAAGCAAGGCTGCAGCTTGCTCTCTCTCTGGCTTTGATGATCCCTGATTACTGCAAGGAAAACAAGTCTGCATTGCTCGAACGGGAGAGAAAACAAAGGACTGACTTGTAAGTGAATTGACATAGGATATTTCTACACGGACTTTGCTAACTGAATATCCCTGAATGGACTGACTAAATGATACATGACTATTGGACTGTTATTTTGACTATGCTATGAACTCATAATGGAATAAACTATATATTTGATAGCACAAGCGTATCTGTTATTTTTACTGTATGTTAATAAACATACAAGCTTAGCTCACTCATTTATCTGTGTGCCTATCTGATTAAGCTGCACATTCTGTTTAGCTTGTCTCCCTAACCCTGGTTGGGGAAACCAGGCTTAACACGCTGCGTACAATTATAGGCTGCAATACCGCTCCGGGAAAGCCATTCCCCATGCTGACGTGCTGAGCCATGCACCACTCCCAGAAACCGTCGACGACCCAGCTCCAACCCTTACAACACTCCAGATTGAAATGCTACATTGACCACTGCTAATAGCTAGAGATATCGCGATCGAAACAAAACGCGATCCTATCTTAACGCGAGTTCTTAGCTGGGTCGAACGGGGATGGCCAGTAGATCAAACCCCTGACCACTTCACCCCCTTCAAGAACCGGCAAACAGAACTTTTTTCGCAAAAAGGCTGAATCCTATGGGGGGATAGAGTCGTCGTCCCAGAGCAGTTACAACGAGCAGTATTAAAGACACTGCATGAGGGTCACTCCGGCATCGTGCATATGAAAGCGCTCGCACGAAGCTAAGCATGGTGGCCAGGCATCGACAAACAGATCAAAGCCTGGGTAAAGACTTGTTTAAAGTGCCAGGAAGTTAGCAATGCCCCACCTAAAGCAACTCTGACAGAATGGGAAACACCCCGGGGACCGTGGTCCCGCATCCACATTGACTTTGCAGAACCTACTAAGGGACATATGTTCCTCCTAATAGTGGATGCCTATTCAAACTGGCTTGAGATCCACGAAATGAAGAGTATTACAACCGAGTCCGTCATCCGGAAGTTGAACAGGCTATTCGCGATGCATGGACTGCCAGACATTCTGGTATCCGACAATGGACCCCGATTTACCGTTCTACCCTTTGAACAATACTTAGCGGACCAGGGTATTCACCATGCGCTAACTTCGCCAGTGCATCCTGCGGCTAACGGAAGAGCCCGAGCGCATGGTACAATTTGTTAAAAAAAACCTCTACAAAATGGATTATGGGGACATTGAAGATAAAATAAACAGAATACTCCTTCTCCAACACATCACTCCGCACAGCGTCACCAACAAGACTCCAGCTGAACTATTAATGGGATGCAAACTCCGTTCCCACCTCGACCGGCTTCACCCGTCTTACGAGCCAGAGAAACCCTGTGGATCTAGTGGAAAATGCCACGAGTTCAAGATAGACGACTTAGTTTTCGCCAGAAACCTTTCCGGCGAACCGTTGTGGGTCAAGGCAACTGTAATTCAAGCCACTGGACCCAGGTCGTACCGGGTGAAAACCTGCGACAGGAAAATATGGAAACGCCATATAGATCAGCTTCGCGACTCCTGTAACTCCCAAACTGAGGGGGGAGGGGATGTTGAAGAAACCGAATTCAAGATGGCGGAAAGCAGGAGCGAAAGAAGTCAGCAATCGGGCATAACAAATGAAGAAGAATCAGGGAGGGGCGTGTCCTCGCCACAGAGGAACACCTCAACAGAGGCAAGCCCGCAAAGACCAGAGGACAACAACGAGAACATTAGCGGCACCAAGTCATCCAATGAGGAACCACCGGCACCCGACTTGCCCAAAAACGTCCCACCGAAACCAGGTTACAGACAGGAACCGGTGGGACAGCGTAAATCCAATAGACAGTCAAAACAACCTTCATACCTCAGGGATTACGTCACCGCACCCCCTAAACGGAACCCGGGGGAAGGGGTGTTATGAACTAATAAAACACTTAAATAAAGTTTTATCAAACCTTTAGGAATAGCAGGGTTCTAATCCTGCACTTCTGATTGGCCGATAATAGTGATATCGGATTGGTCCGTTCAGGAGAATCTGATTGGCTGTTAACGAGCCACTCTCATTGGTTCAAGGGGTTAACGCTCCACGTTTCTCATTGGTTACTAGATCAGCAGCTTGCCTATAAAAAGGCTGCTACTGCCCTAGGTTTTTGCTCTGTTCAGAATGATTAATAAAGAGTTGAAGTTCACTGTTCACTGTCTCGTCTCCGTTCCTTGCGCCCATGCGCAGAACTTAACACCAAGCATGCACACCACTGGGTTAAATGCTTGTTTTCAATATGCCTTCTCTCTGGAAATTCTTCACTGCCATTTTAACAGCCTTCTCATTTCCAGAATTCTTCATATCTTCCCATTAATTAAGTTCCCATGTTTCTTTGAGAAACATTATGACTGAGTGAAATGACAAGGCAAAGCTAACATCAGATGCTAATAGTGTCAGTTGGCCAATCTAACTTATTATGTACATATGAATGGAGATACTATTAATAGCAAAAGATCACTGTAAGAACATGGGATAGTGAGTAAAATTGCACTGATGGCACAGTCATCATACAGTTCATTGAAATTAGGTCTAACATGAGTTCAGTGGCTTAGCTTTATCTTCAGAATTAAATTAGAACAGGAAATGACTCAAGGATTGTGTGGAAAAAGAACAGGCAGGTTCACCTGGATACAAGGAATGTAGAACAAAGCCAAGGAATGTGGAGTGTATTTTAGAAATGGTAGGATGATCATTTTTCTGGAGTCTGCAGATTGATGTTGCACGTTGTTGCTATACACTCAACTATGCCATTGAATGCAGTACCATAATATAATTTTTGGAATAACCAGTATACACAGTCTATTGTGTAAGAATCTTCTGACATAATAAATCTAAACAAGGACTTCTGAAAAATTATCTTAAACTTGAAAAGAGATATGAAGAAGCAGTCATGCTTTTTAGCAAGTTATTTAGCCAATGCTTTTTTATTTTATACTGTATACTTATTGCATGTAAATTACTTTGTATGGCTTGGATTTATCTTAAAAACTGCTTAGAAATACATTAAACATTGCCTAATAGTTCATATTGTCTTTTGTGCAGTGTAGTAATAATTATCACCATGAAACATTATAAGGTATTATTTAGTGGGTCATTATAGGATTGAAACTGGAAACAAGATTCAAGAAACAAACTCCCACATTATTTCTGTTTATTTTATCTCATTTTCCTTTTCAAATGGATAGCTGTTTCAAATGTACCTGAGATTATCAGATAAATCATGTTTTATTCAGTGCATAATATGCCATGTCTAAAAGTATTTAATTATATAATATATGGGTGCAACTCATAATCTTTTTATTTAATATATTATTTCCTGGGTTTCTTTCCTTCATTGACTGATACATCTATTCACAATCATATGGATTGTAGGCTGATAAATAGAAGGTGTGTAGCAGATTTAATCAAAGCTTGCACAAACACATTTCCTGCTTATCCATCTTGTCTTATGCATCTTCATTATATTATAATGGGAGAGATGTTTCATCACAAAGGTATTCTACTAAGTAGAATGTTCTCTTATCAAGTATTCTCCATTCTCCAGAGATCGTTGTAGTAATTTCTTGGCAATGGTAGTGGAGGGGCAGCAAAATAGTTCTCTGAACAGAAGACGATATTTCTACATATTTTACCCATTCTTGAATATCCTGAATCACAATGATTTCAAATTATGTGCCTGGAAATACCTATCTTCAACAAAGGTTTGAATTTACTACTTGAATTCATTTTTCTATTTCTTTGTTGCTTGTTTTAGGGTCACAAATTTTGCATCAAATTACTTCCCATATCCCAGTAGGAACAGCATCTGACCAGAATATCTACCATTGACATGCCCCCCCCCATCATGGTTTATGGAGCAGTTACGGTATATAATCAAAGTCCTACCTGAAAACAAGCTAGGAAAATAGGACAGAGGAGGAAAAAATGAAGTGGCAGATCAGACCAAAAATGGCAGAAAACAAACACTATGTGTTTTGGGGACAAAAAGAATAGAAAGCAGACGAACAAATAGAATAGGTTAAAAAAATTATACCCTAGTGTTAAGGAGGACAGAGAAAATCAAATCAAATATCTTCATTATGGTTGTGATGTAGGATATTGCACAAGACAAGGATGAAACTTATTGACTATTCATCAACTGAAACTGAGAGTTTAAAATTCCATTCTGTAAATAGTTATTTAGAGTATTATAATGTTTAGAATAGGATTTTGCAAGTTGAAGCTTTGTAGAAATTGCTTATTTCTTTAATAAATACACAATAGCACAATAATAAACTGGATGAACCATAACTTGGGCCAGGAAGAGATGAGAACTAGTGAGCTGTTGGTCTGACTAACTGTCGTCTGCCCTTTAGAACCACCTTGGTCTACCTAGATCTAAGGCTAGTTTGTGAGGATAAACATCCCATCTGAAAGAGCTTTTCTAGACATTTGAAAAAAGTAGAGCTGTTGTTCTTCAAAAGTTTAAGGGTAGTTAATAAAGCTTGTCTTTTGGGGAGTTAGATGTCCAGAGTAGTTGTCCTAAAAGCATCTCTGGTTCCTACTACCCACCTTAGAAACAGACCCAATTTTTAAAAAAGAAATATAAACACAGTTAGCCCTTTTATTTTTGTTTAATTTTGGCATTATGTCATTGCCAAGATCTCTCTGGTGGCAAACCCACCAGCACAAGCAAAGAAGTAACCCACTAGTTAGGAAAACTTTTTATTTAGAATTGCTACTTTGTTATACAGTAGTTAAGTTTTTTAATCAAATAATCCTCAAAGCAGCCTAGTTCAAGATGTTAATTGCCTTACAACTTCATTTAATAAACTACATTTTCCCTTATAAACAGCACCCCACCCCCCCAACTTGTGAAATCAAAATCATTTTCCAGCTTGTGTGGAAAAATGACACCAAAATCCTATCAAATAATCATGAGAAGCAATGACAGCGCTATTGCTTCTCTTTTAAGTCTTGATATGATAAATACCAATAAATATAATAACCCATCATTTTTAAAACTGAGAAAGGTCCGGGAAGGAAAAAAAAAAGTTAAGAAACACCGGGATAAAAGAAAATGACATAAAACTGGAGAGGAAGCAGTGAATGCGGACGAATCAGGCATGTCTTGGGAAGGCCCTTTTTCTCCTCATTTCCTTTTTGTGCCCATATCGTGGTTGTCTGGGTTTGACCAACTCTCGTTTTTGAACATATTGTATATTTGACGAAATGCCATAGAAAACGTTGCTTCAGGTGCGTTCGATACCTGAGGCGAACGAGCAATGAGTTTAAAGTCGAATGTAAAATCAGGGTTTTATAATGTAGTTTCACGAAAACAAACACACGCAGTGTGACAAAAGCAAGATTTTAATTTCTAAATTAAAAATGGCCAAATTGGGTTATTTTTTCCCCCATCATCAATTGCTCGGAGGGGGAATATCTTAGAAATTGTTTTATTTTTAAATAGAGTCCGCTTTACAATTGCTCCTATGTAATCTCTCCCCGAAATAAACGAACGATCAACCATCAAACGGGGAAAAGGAAAAGGGGCAAATAGACTAAACCACTTCGACCTTTAAGGGGGAAAATTCCCTATTTTAATGCTTGCCTGTGCTATGCTGATTCCTTATAAGCAAAAAAAAATTGCAGAGAAGACAAAGAGATGACGTTACAAGTCTTTTCTTTTTCACGCTCGGTTTCTATTTCCTTTTATTTTTAAATTCGGAAACATTCAAAATCGGTTATCCTCTCTAAGGGACAGGATGGTTCGGCCTTTAGCGTCCAACTATTAAAACCACGCTGCCGTAGATAGGCGGGGTTTGCTTTGAAAGAAATCGCCAACAGATTTTTCGCGATGCTTGCACTTGGCGAACCTTTCTTTTCCCGTCAATTCGCGCTTTGCCCCACCTCCCTTCTGTCTTCGCTCCCTTTGATTGGTTCGCGTTGCGGCCGTTGACTAAGCGCCGCCCTCCATCTCCGCTCTTGTGTGTTTGTGCCCGTCAATCACGTTCCGAACGGAAAAGCAAGAAAAGTAGCAATTGGGGTTTGGGAGATTTCTATCACTTTAATTGTTTATTGCGCCTTTCGTCGCCCAAGGAGAGCTCCTTGAGGTGACAGGTGTTTCTTTTAAAGAAGCAAGGATAATTTCCAGAAAGAAGGCATTGCTTTCTTTCCAGTAGAGATGTAATTGAATCAAGCGTGGCTTTCATGCATTCATTACATTTAATATTTTAGTTATAAATTGTTGCATTTTACTTCTTTACTGCCCTGCACGGGTTGGCTCCAGTTTTGCTCCAGACATAATGTCCTGACTGAATTCAGGATTTAGCGTATTGATCAATTTTTATGATTTTGCTCACTGGCTTGATTTGGAAGCATAAAGCACTTCATAATGCTGCAGCATGAAGAAGTATTAATGTACATCGAAGTTCAACCCTTCCAGGAATAGAAAGTAAGAGTCAATAAAAGGGAGCTGAATATGCAGAGTGCTTCCCATATCCATGAATATTTCCAGGTGGATGAGCCAGGTAGGCTTGCGTTAGTAATGTGGGATCAAGTGTACCTAATCTCAGCCTTGTAAAGGGGATAGGGAAAATTCACATTTGCTTGACAATCATACAATACAGAACAATAGCACATGCAATTCATGATTAGACATACAATAGCACCATACTGCTTCATTTAGAAAGAAGTACTGCAAGATCAGATTGCAGTTTACAATATACTATTGCAAAGTTGTTCAGGCAAATGGATTTATATCAAAAGCAGATTTTTCATAAAAATAGAAATGTGCAGCAGAGCTTCATGAATCACAATCACCCCATTGGAATCAGTAAGATATATTCATGAATATGAATGGGATTACCGATGGGGTTTCCAAAATTCACTGATTGTCTGGAGATCCTGGAGAAACTTTTACTGTGAAATATATATGAATAAAGTAGGGTTTTAAGAAAAGATTAGACAGCCAGAATGGTTCCTGCTGCTTGAGCACCTTTGAAAAAAGTATCTTTGGGGCTTGAGCAGGAAGTTGGAATGGAAGATTCTTTCTTTCTTTCTTTCTTTCTTTCTTTCTTTCTTTATTTATTTATTTATTTATTTATTTATTTATTTATTTATTTTTTATTTATTTATTTATTTATTTAGTCAAACATGTAGGAGAAAACAAGTATAAGTATGAGCATAAATAAACATTAGTACAGTATAAACAGGTATAAGTACATACAAAATAAATGAGTACAAATAAATAGATAAATGGGAACAGTAGGGCAGGGACAGTAGGCAAGCTGGTGCACTTATGCATGCCCCCTTAAAGACCTCTTAGGAATGGAGTGAGGTCCACGCTAGACAGTTTAAAGTTTAAGTTTTGGAGGTTTGAGAATGTAACAACAGAGTCAAGTCGTGAGTTCCAAAGTCCCTTCCAACTCTGTATTCCATTCTGTATAGTGGTGCCCTCTTGAAGATACTAGGATTATAGAAAGGAGGAGGAAAAGAATTTGAATAACAGAATTGGAAGGCATCTTGGTCTTCTAGTCTAACCCCCTGCTCAAAAAGACCCTATACCATTTCAGTTCAATCTTTTCTTTAAAATGTAGTGATGGAGCACTCACACTTTCTGAAGGGAAGCCATTCCATTGATTAATTGTTCTAAGTTGTCAGGGAATTTTTCCTTAATTCTAGATTGGTTCTCCCCTTGATTAGCTTCCATCCGTTGCTTCTTATTCTGCCTTCAGATGCTTTAGAAAATAGGTTGACCCTTTTTATTTGTGGCAAGCATTAAATATTGGAACACTGCTATCCCTAGTGCTTCTTTTCATTAAATTAGACATACTGGTTTTCAAATTCCTGCAACTGTTTTTCATGTTTTAGCCTCCAATCCCCTAATCAGCTTTGTTGCACTTCTGAATGTGTTGCACTTCTGAATTCATGTTGCACATCTATATTTTATATCCACACATCTATATAAGACATCATATGTTTTATATCCACACATCCATACATGTTTTCTTACAATATTATTTTAAAGGAGGGTATTTCATTGCATTTAATTTAATACAGTGCTTTGTTTTATAATATCACTTGAACCATGTTCTGATGCTTGTTTTAGTGTGATGCCAAAGGTGCCAGTGCTCTCGCCAAACTGTCCTGTGAGCCTAGGCTATTTTACTGAACCTGAATCTCTGGAGGGGCAGTTACTGAGGCATGCTGCTGAGGGCAAGAGCAATAAGGCCAAGATATTACTAAAGAGAGGTAAGTCATGTTTGTTGTGTGGGTTACATTGCATCAGTAGCTGCTGTTTTATAAGAACTCTAGCTGGGCATCATTCATGTGATGAAAATAGAGGATATAAGCAGCAACATTTATGCTTCACTTTCTATTCCATATTTCTTAATATGGGACAGATTTAGTTATAGTTCAATGAACTCATTTTGATACATATTACAGATAAGTCTTCGATTTACAACCACAATTGAGCTCAAAATTTCTGTTGCTAAGCAAAACATTTGTGAGTTTTGCTCCATTTTATGACCTTCTTTGCCATCGTTGTTAAGTGAATAACTGCAGTTGTTCAGTTAATAATATGGTTGTTAAGTGAATCAGGTTTTCCCTTTGACTTTGCTTATCAGAAGGTAGCAAAAGTGGTCACATGATTCTGGGACACAGCAACTGTCATAAATATGAGTCAGTTGCCAAGCATCTGAATTTTGATCATGTAACCATGAGGAGGTCATAAGTGTGGAAAACAGTCATGTCATTTTTTTCAGTGCCCTAACTTCGAATGGGCACGAAATGAACTATTGTAAGTTGAGGACTACCTGTAATTTTGTAGTATTACTGCTGCCGTTGTTAATATTATTAATTTATTGGCTGCCCAATTCCTGTGAACATGCATTCAGAAAAAAAAAACTTTTGCTATTATTCAGTATGTATGCTTCCTTCCTTAGGTGTGGAAGTCGACAGCCACAATGCAGCTGGACAGACTGGTTTATATATTGGTGCCCTACTGGGACATGCTTCCATAGTTAAGCTGTTTCTGTGCTTTGGTGCTAATCCTAATCAGTGAGTGATACAGAATTCCTAGAGAAGCTAGTTCAATATTTAGTTATTCTTTTGCAGCCTTTCTGACTCTGCACTTCTTCTAGAATAGAAATATATTGTAAGCATCCCAATGCATTACACTGTTTCACATATCTACAGATGTTCATTCCTTTAGGAACAATTCCACCATTTATACATTTCTCAGCTTTGCAGCTACAGTCCACAAATAGCAGTGACTAGAAATGGCCTAGCTTTGCAGTGGAGATATCCTCTTTCTCTTTCCAACTAACACACTAACAGGTCTGTTGGAGGGGGTCCACACAACAGCACTTTAACATTCCTAAAGTGCCCTTCCGGTTTGAGCTTCTTTGGTGACAGACTGAAACCTCGTCTCTCCGAGACTTCGATCCGTGCCCACTGCTGGAGCGCCCCGAGCCGGCTGGTTTCGGGGCTAAGCCACCCCGTAGAGGTGGTGAAGGGGAAGACTGCCTGCAGGGTTGAGGAGAGCCACATCTCTCCTCCCCAGCTGGCCATTACTCCCTTTCCCAAAGGTGGTTGTAGTGGTGGTCAGAAATGGCCACCACAAAGAAGAACTCGACCGAAAAAGAATGTGCAGGAGGAAGATAAGAAGAGAAAGTTTTGGTTGACTGGGTCAAACAGCAAAAACAACAAATAAGGTACCCTGGAATTTAAACTTAACAACTTTGTTCCCAAAGAAGATTTTGAAGCTGCGAAGGAGAGAGAGAAGGGAGAGGATTACATTTTTTTTCTTTCCTTCCTTATACTGACAGCTAAGAGACTTAAGCAAAAAACTGAAAAAAAAATCCACTTTGACATTAAGAGGCATCTAAGCTGAAAGTAAAAGTCAAGGGGATAATAAAGATTTCTGGACATTTAAAAGTTTTTAAAAGCTGGAAAGGAGGAAAAAAAAAAAGAATATAGAAGGGCAGGATCTGGAAAAATGGAGGAGACTGCCTGGAATTAAGGAACAGAACTGTAATTAAAAGGAACTTACAGTGAAATTTTAACAAGATTCCTCAAAGATACATTTTAATGGAAACTTGGTAACAAAATAATAGAACCCCAGGAAGAGAAAGTGGAAAAAAGAAGCAAGTAGAAACAGCCTTGGATTATTTGGATTACTTGGTGATTTTTGGTTTTTGCATCTAGATGACTAAAATTAATTGGGTGGTTGTTTAAAAGTTTTTAAAATGGTATCACTCTTAGAAGAACTGAAAACGGAACTTTAAAAATGGAAAGAAGATGCACAAGAAGGGAGAAGTTCTTTTGGCTTCGTGTTTCAATTCTTAGGAATGGAGATGTGGAACTATGAGAAGCAACAAGAAACGCTTGCAGAACAAGAAGATTGGGACAAAGACGAATCCATCTTTAATGATCAAATAATTTTAAGTGGGGGGGGAGAAAAGGGGGGAAAGAGAGTGAAAGGTTTAAGACTAGAAAAAACAACCAAAAAGAAGAACAATTTGAAAGATAAGTATAATATTAGAAAGCAACAGAAGAGGGGATGAGAGAGTTAGAAGTAGAGAAACGAGGGGGTAAAAAGGGGAGGGAGAAGAAGAGGGGGAAGAAGGCAAGGAAAAGAAGTTGTAAAAGAAAGAAACAAGAAATGGAGAAACAGGGAAAGGATATAAGGATTGTAACCATAAGTTTGGTTAGCGATAATGGGTGAAAATTTAATTGTAAAAGGGATTCTGCAAAGGTACATAAGATAGCTTTGTTATATTATAAATAGAAATAACTTTAGAAAATATGATGATGGATAAAATATTGTAATGCAGTGGGATGTTTGTTAATAAATAAATGAATTAAAATGATTGAGAGAATTAAATGGGAACATTTTTAATTGTTAGTAATGATTTATAAAAATATAAGTGAGAATTATGGGAAAAAAGAATTAACTATGGAAAGTTTATAAATGTTCCCAAGTATATTTAATTGAAAAGAAATGTTAAAGATGTTAAGATTTTAATGCATATTAATGATAGAATTGAATTGGAATAGAATGTGTGCTTTATTTACATATATATATATATATATATATATATATATATATATATATATATATATATATATATATATATATAATTTTTTCTTTTTAAGAATATAGTGTGTATTTTAAGAATGTACCAAGCAGAATTCGATTGGAAGTGATGTATTATATTGAATGCTATAATCTTAAAGCTATACATTGAAGCTTAAATAAGAGCTTGAATGGATAAAATTAAAGGATATAAAGGTGTCATACTCTAATTGGTAACTACAGGGAAAAATGTGCTTAATAAGAAAAGATTATGTGAAATTGTGACAGACAAACGTATAAATATAATGATTTGAATTGAGATAATTAAAACAAAGTTGAGAAAATTAAAAGAGGGGAAAAACTATGTAGAAAATATAAAATGGTAATAAGATATGGAATAGAATATAAAAATGAGCATGAAATTGAGTTTGGTGTCTATATGAAGAAGTGATAACCTGGGACTATGCTATTTTCAAAAAAGATGTTTTATTTGTATTTTGTTTTTGTGAAAACCCAAATAAAATTTTCAAAAAAAAAAACCATTCCTAAAGTGTTTTAAGGAGGATGAGAGTGAAGACTGTCCCAAAGACAGGATTACATCCAGGGATGGGATTCTACCTGGTCGGTCCAGTTCTATAGAATCGGTTGTTATGATTCTGCTCAGTTCCGAGAACCGGCAAATCGCACCACTGCCTCCTCCTTGTCCCACCCTTACTCCTTACCTGGCATCTGAGCCACCCAACTTGCCTGCATTTGGTAAGTTGCTATTTTTCCTTTTTTTCCCCCGACCATCAGTTGTTCTGCTGTGCTGGAAGATTTAGATTAGCTAGAAAGCAGGAAATTGTTGGATTTCTTGCTTTCTAGCTAATCTAAAAGCAGAGCTAAACCTTCCTTGGGACTGAAACTTCTGTTTTTTTAGTGCAGACTCAGTTAGCAGATTGCAGAATCATAGAGTGAATCTGTGATTCTGTGAGCAACTCAATCTGCCTGCATGTTTTACCTGGTTTTGGGTAAAAGTTGCCCTTTTTTAAATAAAAAATTCAATATTTACATACATGATGTGTTGTGAGTTACCGTATATACTCGAGTATAAGTTGACCCGAATATAAGTCGAGGCACCCAATTTTACCACAAAAAACTGGGAAAACTTATTGACTCGAGTATAAGTCAAGGGTGGGAAATGCAGCAGCTACTGGTAAATTTCAAAAATAAAAATAGATACCAATAAAATTACATGAATTGAGGCATCAGTAGATTAAATGTTTTTGAATATTTATTTCAAAGAAAAACAGTAAACTAGCTCTGTAAGTGGAAAAGAGAGCCAACAAAACCAATATGGTATCAACAATAACTTTAAAAGTACAAAAACCTTAGCTCAATCAGCAACCAAGCTAAAACACAAGAGTTAAAATCCTTCAAAACTGGATTCCTCATCATCATCTGTATGCCCAAACAGAGTCACTCTCTCCCTTGCAAGAAAAAAGCATGTGTATGTGCTGCATGTACATCCTGTTTTGGAGAGCCACCATCTCTTTCACAGCTCTCCCTCATGCCTCCATTGCATGTGCACACATGCCATGGCTCAGTAGGTCAACATACAGATGTCACACTAGGTTCCCTCCTCAAAAGGAACATCCAACCTTTCTTGAGAAGTACAAACTTCATCTGTTCAGGATTGTGGTGACAAAGGTGAAGGAGGATGGGGCTGAGAGAAGGGAAGGGAAGAAAAGATCATTGACAGGGAGAAAGACAGGGAGAAACACCTGGAAGTGTGAGCCCTCGAGTTTCCTTAGGGAAGACCAGACAACAAGGGGAGAGGAGAGGAGGAGGAGGAGGAGGAGGAGAGTTAAAAAAAAAAGATTGGGAAGCCAACTCACGCGTGCCATCAAAGCCAGGGGGAAGCGGGGCTTTCTCCGCCTGCTGCTGCCAGAGGAGTGCGGGGGGGGGAGTGCGGGAAAAGGGGGTTCATGCCGAGGCTCCGCAAGTGATTACCAGATTTGCAGCTCCGTTTGTTGGTGAAGCTGGAAGCGCGCAACACAGGAGCTCGCAGGGGCCCCGGGCGCCCGTTAATGGGGAAGGAGAGGCCGCTTGGGGTCGCCAGGCTCAGGCAGCCTCCCCCTCCCCCTAGCCTAGCAGCGAAGAGCTGCTCCGGGGGGTTCCCGCCACGGCACAGCCAGGCACTTTGTCTCGCTGCCTCCGGAGCAGCTCTTCGCTGCTAGGCTAGGGGGCGGGGAAGGCTGCCTGAGCCTGGCGGTTTCTTGGCGAAGCTGGAAGCGCGCAACACAGGAGCTCGCGGGGGGCCCGGGCGCCCGTTAATGGGGAAGGAGAGGCCGCTTGGGGTCGCCAGGCTCAGGCAGCCTCCCCCTCCCCCTAGCCTAGCAGCGAAGAGCTGCTCTGGGGGCTCCCGCCACGGCGCAGCCAGGCACTTTGTCTCGCCGCCCCCGGAGCAGCTCTTCACTGCTAGGCTAGGGGGCAGGGGAGGCTGCCTGAGCCTGGCGGTTTCTTGGCGAGGCTGGAAGCGCGCAACACAGGAGCTCGCGGGGGGCCCGGGCACCCGTTAATGGGGAAGGAGAGGCCGCTTGGGGTCGCCAGGCTCAGGCAGCCTCCCTCGCCCCCTCCCCTAGCAGCGAAGAGCTGCTCCAGGGGGTTCCCGCCACGGCACAGCCAGGCACTTTGTCTCGCTGCCCCCGGAGCAGCTCTTCACTTCTTGGCGAAGCTGGAAGCGCGCAACACAGGAGCTCGCGGAGGCCCCGGGCGCCCGTTAATGGGGAAGGAGGGGCCGCTTGGGGTCGCCTGTGTGACCCTCAGCGGGTAGACAGCCGCGGCGGCGATGCTGCCCTGGAGGCACGATCGGTTGCAGCCACGCCAGCGCAGGCCAGGCATGGTGCCGTAGCGGCTGACTCGAGTATAAGCCGAGGGCGGTTTTTTCAGCACAAAAAATGGGCTGAAAAACTCGGCTTATACTCGAGTATATACGGTAATTTTGTGAGTTTGCTTGCTAGCAAATTTTATGTGACAGATTCAAGTCATTGATTGTAGAAACATAGATCCCTAAGTGAATCTTCTATTGTACTTTACTAATTTATTTGATTTATTTGATTCTTTTTGTTAGTTTTTGTTTTTATTTTTGTTTTGTTTTAAATATGGTTTTATATTGTGTAAGCTGCCTCAAGTCACCATGGGTGAATTAATTAAATAAATAAATTACAGGGTTAGCTCATAAAGCAATTCTATAATTCAAACAAGAAAAACTAGAAGATGAATATATTAATTATATATTAAGGCTTTCAAGTCAGTTTTGACTCCTAGCAACACCCTGGACAGGTCCCTGCAATTTTCTTTGTAAGATTTCAGAAGTATGATTTGATATCTCTTTCTTCTCTTTCTATTCTATGAATCCCAGTCGTTGTTATGATGGTAGTACTCCAGTCCACGCAGCGGCATTTTCAGGTCACCCAAGACTTCTCAACAGTATCCTGCAAGTGGGAGGTGATTTAAGATTCCATGATCAAAAGGGTCGGACTCCTAAAGACTGGGCCCAGCAAGCTGGAAGTGAAGAAAATGCAAAGGTACAAAGTTCATAAGGCTGATATGGATATAACTCTACAAAATGTAGTAGCCTGCTAGAAAAGCAAAAGATTCTAATCTCATGGTAACTAATTAAGAGCATTGGAGAATTTTTCTGTGTTTGAAAGTTCACTCCTTTTACAAAATTGTGCAGCGAGATAGTTAACAAGCAGTCTTCGACTTACAATTACAACTGGGACCAGAGTTTCCATTGCTAGCAAGGTAGCTGTTAAGTGAGTTGCACCTGATTTTATGACCTTTTTGCCATGGTTGTTAAGCAAATCATTGCAGTTGTTAAGTGAATCATGCATTTGTTAAGCAAATTCTTCTTCCCCCATTGACTTTGCTGGTCAGAAGTTGGCAGGGAAGGTTGCAAAATAGCAGTCACGTGAACCTGGGATGATGAAACTGTTGTAAATATATGCTGGTTGCCAAACACCTGAATTTCAATTACAGTTAGTCAACTACAGATAGTCAGTTTACAACAGTTTATTTAGTGACCGCTTGAAGTTACAACATACCCGAAAAAGTAACTTATAACCGTATTTCACAGTGATGACCATTGCAGCATCCCCATGGTCACATGATCAAAATTTGGGTGCTTGACAAACTGGTTTATGGTGGTCACAGTGTCCCTGGGTTATAGCAATAGCAATAGCACTGAGACTTATATACCACTTTATAGTGCTTTACAGCCCTCTCAAAGTGGTTTACAGAGTCAGCTTATTGCCCCCAACAATCTGAGTCCTCATTATGCCCATTTTGCGACCATCTGACCAGCAAAGTCAAGGGGAAAGCCAGATTCACTTAACAAGCACGTTAGTAACTTAAGCACTGCAGTGATTCACTTAACAACTATGTCAAGAAAGGTTGTAAATTGGGGCAAAATTCACTTCACAACTGCTTCACAGCAACAGAAATTTTGGGCTTGACTGTGGTCGTAAGTCAAGGAATAGCAATAGCACTTAGATTTATATACTGCTTTACAGTGCTTTACAGCCTTCTTTAAGCGGTTTACAGAGTCAGCCTATTGCCCCCAACAATCTGGGTCCTCATTTTACCCACCTTGGAAGGATGAAAGGCTGAGTCAACCTTGAGCCTGGTGAGATTCGATCTGACAAATTGCAAGCAGCTGGCAGTCAGCAGAAGTAGCCTGCAAGACTGCACTCTAACCACTGCGCCACCGTGACTACCTGTACATGACCTCGTGGATTCTCTGACATGTTCTAAATGAGGACAGGTTATAACTTACTTCTTTCAGTACGTTGTAACTTTGAACTGTCACTAAACAAATGGATATATAAGTCGAGGATTACCTGTTAATATACTGGTGGCCATTTTGGCTTCTATGTTGGCTGCAGAGGCATAAGCGATGCTCTTCCCCTAACAATCCGCTTAATTAGCAAGCATGCATATAGCTTATGATATCCATCTGTTCGATTATGTGCAAGGATTTTGCAAAATGAGATCCACTGTCTTTTTAATTGCTTCTAGGTCATGGACATCATACAACAGTACTATGCTCAGATGGCAGCACAGGTGCAGCACGGTGATCAGTCACTGTACTCAAAAAGTCTAGGAGCATCTTCACGCAGTTTGCGTTCCTCTTTCACCTCACTTTTATCTACCTCCTTCTGGTAACTTTATTCTTGCTTGGTTTTAACCCCAAACCTGTTAAAGTAGAAGATTATGTAACAAAAATCATGATTTGACTGAGCTGACCAAATACATAGTTCTCTCTCTTTAATATGTCCCAGTGAGTATATATTTTTATCTACACTTATGAAAGAAAAAGTGCAGCATGTCAGGATAGCACATGTCAGAAATTAACATCCCATAAATAAACCGTGATCATTTCTTTAAAAACCCAAAAAAATGCCCAAAACATTATTCAATGTTATTTCTTCTCATTCTTTGAAGTCACAATAAAGGGTTATCTCCTGGTGGCATTTAGTTATTTAATTTTAGCACTTGCAGTTATAATTCCTTTCAGGTGCAAACAATTTAAACTATAGAATAGAATAGAATTCTTTATTGGCCAAATGTGATTGGACACACAAGGAATTTGTCTTGGTGCAAATGCTCTCAGTATACATAAAAGAAAAGATACAAGAAAAGAAAAGGGCTTAGGCCAGTGCAGAACTAAACATTGACTTGAAGAAATATTTCAGACTTCACGTGAGCAAAGCACTTTTCAACTGTTCTTGAAAGCAGTCATACTTTTTTTCAAAACCCAAGAAAATGGATTACAACTTGCAGATTTTTTTTTCTTGTCAGCAAGAGAAACTGTCCATCTCCTTTTCTTATATTGAAAGCTCAAAAGAATATGTCTTAAAAGAATCCTCCTGTCCTTCTTGTTGTAGGTATCTGGACTGTCCCCAAATGTTTGCAAATATGAAGAAGCCATTTGTTGGATATGGACATGTAAGGAAATTTTTTTGAATAGTGTAATTCAGTGCAGTGGGAAGGGCGGGTACTAATCTATAAAGTGCAATGCTAAGCTGCATACTTAACTTGTCCATTTTTTCTCAGCTCTATCCAAGTAGATACGAGCAGCCACGTATGGCTGCCTTCCTATCCATTGCCGATAATAACGAACTGATCAGAGGACAAGGAGAAGCAGATTGGAGTTATCAGAATGGACCATTTACACTCATGAGGAAGTAAAGCTATATTTTGAGTTGCTATGTATAGTCCCTTGTGGATTGTTCCTTCCCACACTTTTAAAATAATGAAATGTAACTTTAGAATAACTTGGAAGATCCAGTTCAAAGAGTGGTAGTTATACATAGTGAAAGCCTTCTCTTGGATCAATAATGAATATATGGTGACTTATATCATCATATGTTTCCATGGTTCATCTTTAATATTTCTCATCTCGTTCAAGTTCAGAATATTGTTGGCAAGCTTTGACATTACGCTGAAATTCCAAGAGGAGAATAGAAATACATATGCATCTCAAAACAGGAAAAGAAGAACCAATATGCAGCAACTTTACATAAATAGAGATGTGTAGCTTGGTAGTCTGGTAGAAGTGGTGATTTGTAAATAAAGTCAGCTGATGAGTTATGATTTGAACTCTTCATTTCACAATTTGTGGGGGGGAAAGGGATTAGAATCTAACTCTAATTATTTCATTATAATTAGATAATGATAATGATGATATAATTATTATATAATATATAATTATAATTATATCTCTGTTTCTAGCTTGCTATGGAATGGACAGTTGGTTACTGTGAGAAGCATCAAGCCAGAAGCACATCCCAACTGCAGTAAAGCACGTCGCACCATGGACTTGCTCCTAGCTGAACAAGAACACTGCAGGTAATTCCAGTTGGCAGGCATTGGGAATAATGATGGATCAAAGAAGGATATATTGCTGTGATTTATTTAGTCAGGCTTTCCTGTTTACAATCAAAAGATGTGATCTGTGTGGTTATTCAAAGTAGATATGGTATTTAACGTGAGTCTTGTGTTTCCTGTAGCCAACTTCGCCATCCCTATCTACTGCTCCTCTTAGCTGTGAGTCCATCCATGGATCTCCAAACTATCCAGCTTGTCTTTGAAAGGGTAGAAATGTGCTCCCTTTACTATGCCTTGCACTGTGAGGTAAGTGGGAGAGTCAGGAAGGTGAGTTGCTCCTCTCGCCACCCAGCACTCCATACTTCCCTTCTTACCTTCACTGCAGAATCCTAGCTCCCCGGCATCCTCTGCTGCAGTGCATCTGCTCCTCCAAGTCTCTGAAGCGCTTTTGTTCCTGCATTCTCGAGGCTATATCCATCGGGCTGTGACCTCCCATGCCATACAGCTGGTGAGACCTGGCCTTGCCAAGCTCAGTAACCTTGAGTACATGCAGCAGAGGTTAGTTGAAGCAAATGCAGTTGCAGCAGTTTGGATAGGGTTTTGCAGGAATCTTGACAGAATGGATTCTGTTTCAGGAAAGAGAAACTCTGTTTAACTTGGCCTATCCCACCACCTCCACCTCTGTACAACTGGTTACCCTTGGAAGTCATCAGAGATCGATCAGCCTCTGTGAAGTCTGACTTCTACAGTTTCTGCACAGTAATTCAGGAAATCTTCACAGGTCAGTTTGTGACCTAAGTACCGGTAGAAAATCACAGGGAGAAGGAACTAATCAGCGACCTGTGAGTTGTGCAAAGTAACTTTGCTGCAAATAAATTATGTGAACATGTTGCCAAAAATGCAGTATGTTAAAAATGCTTTCTTTTTGGGAGAGATCACATTGCTTTTAGCCTTAATTATATTTAAAATAGCGCTGTTGGAGTCAGATTTAAATTAGGCATGTCATATTCTGTATAGCCACATTTGGAGATTTAGATCTAGTTTAAAATTGTACAAACAAGCTCTAAAATGACCAATTAGAAATAGGCCTAAGGACTAGAATGTAGATTGTAGATACTCCTTTGATCTTTTTTGTCCTTACTGCCTTCCTGTGGAGAAATCTTCTTTATCTGGTTCAATTTCTTGAGGTTAGTGCACTTCAAGTTATTTCTTAAATGTGATTTTGACTTTTGGATTATTTTATTAATGATTCAAACAACAAGATCTTTATAGTAATTAGAATCTGTATGCTTTCAAAATTATTCAGAAAAACTGCATTTTCTACAGTTCATAAAAGCAAATAAATCCACATGAGTTTGAAAAAAGATGTTGCGGTAAGAATTGCAATGAAATTATGCTGCTTTAATAATTCATTAAAGGTGTGTCAAATTATTTTGGGGCACAAGTTTAGTAATAACAGCGAGCAGAATGCTGTGGTGGCCAAAACTATCAGGCTAGATTCCATTGTCTTCCTAAGCTATGGTTTATGATCTTATATATCAAGCAATGCATATTTTTAGGGGAAATTCCATGGGATGAATTGGATGGCCTTGATGTGAAAGAAAAAATGGAGGCAGGGCAGTCTCTCTCAACTGATGCCCGTGTCCCTGAGCCATTTTATGAGGTGGTCAAAAGTGGTACAGCTTTAAAAGAACGTGACCGGGGAGGCACTTTCCCTGACTTACGCTACTTACTGCGGGCAGCCCAACAGGTAAGGTGCTCAACTGCTTACATTTTGAGTTATTCCTAATCCTACTATCTGCAGAACTGATGAAAGTATGGGTTTTTCCTATAGAAAATTACTAGACCAGAAAAAAGGAAAGAGGAGTAGTTATGTAAAAGACATTGAGCCTATGTATTGAGGAGGTCTGAAGGTCCAATTCAGATGATCACTCACGAGTTTCATCCTTAAAGGCTTTAGCAATGCCTACTAATAGCAATAGCGCTTAAACTTGTATACCGCTTCACAGTGCTTTACAGCCCTCTCTAAGCAGTTTACAGAGTCAGCAAATTGCCTCCAACAATCTGGGTCCTCATTTTACAGACCTCGGAAGGCTAAAAGGCTGAGTCAACCTTGAGCCTGTTGAGATTTGAATTGCAGGCAGCCAGCAGGCAGCAGAAGTAGACTGCAGTACTACATCTAACCACTTCTCCATCACGGCTCTACTAAATCATATTTGCCTTCCTGAATTCTAGTTCTCGTTCTTCTTATACTCTCTGTAGTTGCACACAGACACTGGAACCTTTGAGTCACATAATTTATTTGATTCCTTCTTGAATTAATGTATTCATCATTAGGCTGCTTCATATCTTACCCACCCATCCAAGCCCTGTTCTCAATTCTTGTCATTGCATTGTTTCTATACTCGCTTTGCCCTCTTGCACAACATTTAAGCCCTTGTGAAGAGGTCTATCTGCTACTGGTAACCAAACCATCTCTGACAATTGGTATAGGGTCTCCTGCTTGAGCAATGGGATTGCAGTAGAAGACCTCCAAGATTCCTTCCAACTTGGTTATTCTATTCTGTTCTGCTGGAGAAATATAGTGAATTTTGCCTTCACTATGACTTTTAGAAGCTGTCAGCTTAAGGGGAAAAACACAAATATTGGTACAGCCAAGGTCCTTTTCATCATATACAGTGCTCCAGTTTCTTTTTAGGAAAGAGTAAGACTCTTCTTTAACTTTTATTGATCAGGAATAAAAATCATAAGCGGTATTATTTTTGCAGGTTGCGGCGGGAGATTTTCCTTGGCTTTCATCAACAGCATCTTGTCCAAAGAAGCTTTGCATGTGGGCAGGACCAACAGTGTCCTCACAAGACTCTGTCCCCATCATTCCTGAAGGTCAGTTTCATGGCCAGTCATAGAACTACAGGATGCAAAAGGGTGTTAGTTCATGGATTCCAATGTGGATCCAGAGGGTAAACCTAAGTAAATGTTGGGTTTGAGAATGTGTGTTATAAATCTATACTCAGAATTTTAAGTTAAGTCACTAAATGAGTTCACCTGTAACAGGCTGCCAAACTCACGGCGTCACAGCATCGTCACGTGATGTATCGTGACTTTTTTCCCCTTTGCTAAACCAGGCGTGGGCGTGACCAGCACATGACGCATCCAACTGCGGGCCAGGAGTTTGACATGCCTGACCTATAATATTAAGCCACAGCCTATTTTAGCCACACTTGAATCACTTATGAAACAGGCCAGAATATTTATTGTAGGTGAGCAAAGTAGTCATTGCTTCTTTGCATGTGCATAAAAGAAAGAGATGGTGATATGTGGCTGCTTTTGTTATTCTGATAAAAGCAACTGGACCCCATGGATACCCATGGTTTGGTCTGTTCTTGATTTGTTCTCATTCTGTTTTGCTGCTCTAGTTTTGCATCCATGTAGAAATATGGATAGACTAAGAAAATAACCCTAGAGAATTATTTAGGAGGCAAACTCTGCACCCTTTTGCAAACCATACTGAGCTTAACTGGACTCAATTCAACAACAAACCACTTCTCAGAACTTGATTTATAAAACAGCTTTTGATAAGCTCCAAATGAATGAATGAATAGCTAAGTAGATTACAAAAAAATCATCTCATAATAATGTCAGATAAGATAAATATAAATATTTTTTGCTAGGAACTGAGTATTAATGCAATAATTTTAATTGGAACAATAATATGAATTGGAAAAAGAAAGTGGAAAATCATAGGCAGGAAGAAGAATGGGGAAACAGGGCAAGTAGAATAGAACAGAATAGGAATAGGAGTAGAATTGAATTGAATTGAATTGAATTGAATTGAATTCTTTATTGGCCAAGTGTGATTGGACACACAAGGAATTAGTTTTCGTGCAAATGCTCCCAGTGTACATAAAAAGAAAAAAATACATTCCTCAAGAATCATAGGTATAACACAATAGTAGTCAAAGGGTACAAATAAGCAATCAAATCATACTAGGAAACTTAATAATAAGCGATCAAATCAAATTATCCTAGTAAACAGTCAATTAAAAAATAGAAAGGATACAAGCAATAAAGTTACATTCATGCAGTCATAAGTGGGAGATGGGTGAAAGGAAGGATGAGAAGATTAATAGTAATAGTATGCAGACTTAGTAAATAGTTGGACAGTGTTGAGAGAATTATTTGTTTAGCAGAGTGATGGCAAAAACTCCTTGTGTCTTGTTCTGGTGTGCAATGTGCTCTATAGCGTCATTTCTAACAGAAACTAACAGGCAAAATTAACTAACATTAAAATTAAAATTAACTATCAGGCAAAATTGGAGCTAATGTATAATAATGTGGAGTAGCAAAATAAATTTATCAATATAAGGATGTAACAGAACCCATAGTTTTTCTATACTTGGTTTTACCTCTGTTGCTCTCTCCAGAAGCACCATATTTTGAGGTGGAGTCCAGCAGCAGGAGTGCAGGACAAAGCACATTTAGTGCTTATCCTGGGAGCCAGACAATGAAACCAGCACAGGTAGGAAGTTGGATTCCAGTGGCTTTAAACAAACTTTCCCCTTTTCCCTTCTGGGGAGGGATGTATCTTTGCACAACATAATTCCTATTACATGTAAGAGCATGTTGGTTAATTGTGGAGAAAGCTTTCAATTACAGTAATTTGAATTTTGCTGCAATAGCAACTAGCAACCGTGGCAATTTTAATATGTGTGAATGTTAAGTCTTTGACTTCAGTATGTGTTGAAGTCTAAGCATCTGAAAGTTTGCCATGATTTGGAAATATTGGACTAAACTCTTGAAGTGCTTGGACAATGCAATCAAATACAGTCCATTTTATATCAGTTGTTAGATGGAGAAATTTCTCAAATACATATGCACATATTAGCTAAACCAGGCAAAGCACTGTTATATAGCGTCTGTTCTTGATATCGGGAGATTTCAGATTAGCAGAGTGACTGACTGAATCTTCAAAAAATGTCCTGGCTCTCCAAATGTTTATCCAGGGGAAATGGCTAATATTCAACAGGTTCATTGTGTGAATCATGTTTCATTTGAAGGGCTTCTTACATTTTTTTTTTAAATTCCAATATTCTTAATGTCAACTCATAAAATATTTTTATGGTCTTTTTAGAGTTGCCAACAGAAAGGGAGAGGGGAAAGGGGTTTGAGTAGTAGTGCAGCAGCTTGGAAATCGAAAGTGCATTCCATTTTTCAAATATAGTAACTAGGTGACTGAAGTTTCTGCCACACAAATATCTAACTGGAGAGCATGATTGATGACTCTTGGCTATGGATGTGTCCCATTGGAGAATAGGAATTATGATACACCCAGGGGGTGGAGGGAAAGCCAGGGTCAAGGGTGACAATGAATGAGGTGTCTCAGAGTCAGCTACACCCAGGCAGTGCCGGACATGTTAACTCCCAATAAATCCTTTTGAAGTTTTGGAAGTTTGGCTCCAGACTCATGATTTAATTGGGGTTAACTGCCGGAATCCTGACACTTAATTAATATTGCAATAGTCTTAATTAATATTAAGAACCTAGAGAAAGATGAACTGGAATAAATAAAAAACCTAAGTTCTATTGTCAATTAAATGTCTGCAGGAAGATACAAGAAAGGAGGAGGAGGAGACTAATGTTCTTCCCATGTTTCTAACCACTGACAACTGAGAGGCATAGGGCCTCACATATTGGAGTAGAAGTACAAAATGTCTGCCGTAGAAAGAGACTGGTCAAAGATGTCTCCCTTTAGGAAACAGGTTGAAGAGATAATTCAGATATTAGATTACATTCCATCCACTGAAGAACAACCATTTTCACAGGGTTCTGTGTTTTTTTCATAGAAATATAGCGATCAGCAGGCCGGTATCCCTAGCAAATCTGTGGAACAGCAAAATCTGAAGTCAAACTGTGACAGCACATGGGGACCCAGGAAGAGTGATGAGGAGAAGGCTGAATCTGATACTGTCATGTCAACAGACCTGGTATGACTTGGTCAGGCTTGAAGCCTTTTTAAGTCTGGATCAGGAAGTCCCTCCCCCAGTACAAATTGCTGGTGGAAATGATTTAGAGTTTTCAATCAATTAAAGAGAACTTAAATGAATTTAATGAGTCAAAGTTCTTTGATTAAGTCCAGAGATCTTTGGATGTTTTCTATAATACAGTGATGCCCAATTCTCCCTGTTAACACAGTTGTAGGAATTATAGTCCAAAACACACTCTCTCTCTCTCTCTCTCTCTCTCTCTCTCCTCTCTCTCTCTCTCTCTCTCTGTGTGTGAGAGAGAGAGAAGACAAGCAATCTTTCACTATGAAGCCTAAATTGTGTGCCATGAACAAACACATTCACACTAACACACAATGTCACATATGCAATGCATTGATTATGAATGTCTTTTTATTTGGCTGTAAAGCACACCCATCAATAAATGCAACAATTAAACTTGTAGCTCTAGGATTTACATACTACTCCACATTAAAATCTCCAAGAGTTTAAAGAAACATTTCACCACTTCCCAAGTAAACTATTCTTTTAATCAGATGTTTCACACTCTGTAAGTCTTCATTCCCTTTTCAGCATGATTCTTCTTCAGTGTATAAAAATGTATCTGTCTTCTTTCCTAATTCTGGATTATGTGCACCCTTAACGTTCGTAAGCACACACAATAATTTTTTCAATCCTGATCTGCATTTTCACATGATTTTCCACAAACCAAATATTCTAGAGCTGGTCCTTCATTTAGAACCCCAGTTGGGACCATAATTTCCATTGCTATGCTAGGTGGTTGTTAAGTGAGTTGTGCCCAGTTTTATGACCTTTTTTGCCATGGTTGTTAAGAGAATCACATAATCATTCATCAAAATCTGGCTTCCTTCTTTGACTTGACTTGTCAGGAGCTGGCTGGGAAGATTATAAATGGCAATTGTAATTTTAAGAACTTGCCAGGTGCCAAGTGCCTGATTTTTTATCACGTGACTGGGGTTGCTATGATAGTCATAAGTGTGAGGACCAGTCATGAGTCACTTTTTTTTCAATACTTCTATCACTTCAAATGGTCTCTAAGCTAATGGTAGTAAATTGAGGGCTCTCTGTGCTCTTAATCCTAGTCTCTTCTATGTTACCCCACCTGAACTCTCCTCACAATTATTTTCTTCTTCAGGGAAACACTGTTGCTATCCAGGAAGAAAATTTTGTCAATAGCCTACAGGATTCAGCCTGTCTGTTGGCAAAGGCCCAAGCATCCTTAGAAAATCTGGAAAAACGTTTTGCTTCTGGCATCCATATGTTGGAGTCATTTGTCATCCATCAAGGGGCACCAGATCGAACTGGTCATAATGAGGGATCCGTGTCTAAGCGGGTGGTGGTGGGTAAGTCTTAATACTGACAACTTATGCATTGTTTTCTGACTGAGGATGTTCCTTCTTGTGCACATTAAAAATAAGAGCTTTGACCCTTTCCAGCTATTGTAGATATTTTATTCCTTGTAATCTGTGTGCCAGCATTACACAATCCCTCTGCATATTATTCAGCACTGAATTACTGAAACTGATGTATGAATCTTGCATGGTCATATAAGCCAGGGGTCCCCAACCTTCAGGCTGCAGACCGATACCAATCTACTGCCCATTAGAAACTGGGCTGCACAAGTGAGTGAAACTTCATCTGTGTGTGCACGTGTTTTTAAGTAGCACACAAAATCATGTCCCCCACTCCACCCCCCAGTCCATGGAAAAATTATTTTCCACGGAACCGGTCCCTGGTGCCCAAAAGACTGGGGACCGCTGATACAAGCTTTTTGAAACATTTCAGGGTTTTTTTTTTACTGATTTCCAACTTCTGCAGGACTAATTTACTGTAGTATTTTTACATGGGTCTTTATGTTTTCAAATCCTGAGAAGTAAAACCTATTCCAATCTTCTGTTCCAGAGGGAGAAAATTGCTATATTTGACCAGTGCTAATACATACAAACACAATTGCAGTTGGCTGCGTGGTGAAAAGAGGATTATCTAGGGCCAAAAATCCAGGGGGGGGGGAAACATTTTAGCTCATTCCAAATGCATATGTGCTTTTTTATATATTTTTATATATAAAATATATATATTTTATTATATTTTTTCTAAGAATACAGACCAAAGATTCTTGGTGGTACACAATGCAATTAAAAAGCATAACACGTTCATTGTAAAATTATTAGAATATAAATATTAAATAAGAAATAAAAATAAATAACATTCATATTTTTTTTTTTTAAAAAAAAGCCAGTTTAGAAGAGTTTCTTCTTAATCGGCTTCTGGAAGGCAATTGAGGTCAGAGCAAGTTTCAAATTTAATAGCAGAGACTAATCCTTAAAATGAGAGCCATGACAAAGAAATATGGCTTCCTGGTCTCAACCCAGCTATTAACCTCATGGAAGTTGTTCCGAACTATCAGGCTCGTAAGCCTGCAAACCTGACTGGCCTTTTCCACAGCAGGCTCGTAATCCTGCAAGTTTGATTGGTCCATTAACAGCGGGTCGCGATTGGTCGTTCAAGGCTGATCCGATTGGCTAGTTAACGGGCTGCCGCGATTGGACGGCCCAAGCACGGCAAACTTAAAACCATTGGACGCTGTGACAGCAGCGAGCTCTATAAAAAGGACTGTTGCTGCCATACCTTTCAGCTCTGTTCCTGAAGTCACTAATAAAGAGTTTGGAATCACTATCCGATGTCTCGTCTCCGTTCTTGCACCTACTCTTCGAGATAGAACACTGGCGACAAGGATGGGATGCGGAGATGATAAGAGCTAATGCGGAACGATAAGAGCTGACTGAATACTCGCGAAGTAGTGACAGAGCACGTGGCAGACAACACGCAGAGACGGCAGAATGACCAGCAGCGCAATACCACCCGCTCCATTTGACCCAGCAAACGAAGACTGGGACTTCTACATGGACAGGTTCCAAATGTTCTTGGAGACCAACAACCTGAAGGATGCTACGCCCAGCAAGAAACGCGCGGTGTTCCTAACGCACTGCAGACCCGCCATTTTCAAAATGGCAAAGGCACTAGCGAAACCAGCTGAAGTCAAAACTATGGACTGGGACACCCTTGCTCCCATTCTCTGGGCTCATTACGCCCCAGCAGTCCCAACCCTCATCAGAAGACACGAGTTTTACCAGAGGGACCAACGGGAAAGCGAAAGCATTGGGGACTTTGTCACTGATCTAAGGAATCTGGGAGGTCTATGTGGCTTCGCAAATCTGGAAGAAGCCATGAGAGATCGTATTGTCCTAGGTCTAAGAGACCTCACCGTTCAAAGCAAGATTATGGCAAAGAGAGACATCGCCCTCGCAGATGCCATAGTGGATGCTACTGCAGCAGAAGCAACCAGGAAGTCAGCAGCCCGAATACGCCGAGCAAATGGAACAAACCACCAACCTCCCAGCGACATCGCAACACCCTCAGAGAGACACACGTCAACAGCCCACCATGAAGACATCGAATCCTCGTCAGAAAGTGAAGAGGAAGAAGTCAACAGACTCAGATCAGAGCGAGACCAGTGAGGTCATAGAACCAGTTTTCAATGTGCGGAGGAAACCACCCTCGAGCAGACTGCAGATTCCTAGATGCCATCTGTCGTTCCTGTGATAAAAGGGGCCATATCACTAAGGTCTGCAGAATCAAATGAGGATCTAGCCCCAAGAGGAACGAAGCAAAATTCTGGCAGACAACAGGCAACCACCCTTCAAACCGGGACCGCCCTAATCACCATTGGAACCAGTACAACAGAAACCGAACATCTGCTACCTCTACCAGACGAGAGGAGGCACATCAGACCGTCATCATCGGCCACGCCTCATCAGTGGATGCGAAAAAAATCCAGGTAAAGGTCACCATTGAAGACAGACCGTGCATCATGGAAGTCGACTCCAGGTTTTCCTTATCCATGGTCTCCTGGAAAACTCTCAAGCAACTGATCCCTGACATCCACCACCAGGACCTCAGCACCCAGAGACTTATATTAAAAGACTACCAAGGCAATCGAATCCCGGTTGCTGGTTCCAGTCATGTCCAGGTCTCATTTAAAGACCACACCGCAACTCTACCTCTCACCGTCGTTGACAGAGACCGACCCAGCTTGTTGGGATTACAGTGGTTCGCGCCATTAGGAATCGAATTGGCAGGCATCAACCAGACCATAAGCGAAGACTGGGAGGCGGCCCTCATCTGGGACTTTCAAGAAGTCTTCTCTGAGCAATTAGGCAAGTACAAGGGGTCTCCCATTTCATTTAATCTCTGCCCTGACATCGCACCCATCCATCTAAAGCCACGCCAAGTACCATTTGCTCTCAAACCGAAAATTAACAAGCAATTGGACAAATTAATAGCACAGGGCATGTTAGAACCCATCGACCACGCCCAATGGGAGACCCCAATTGTAACGCCCATAAAACCTGACGGATCCTTGAGAATCTGTGGGGATTACAAGGCCACCCTGAATCACGCGCTTCAACAGAGCACATATCCTGTACCCGTGGTCCAGCACCTTCTTCACTTGCTTGGGGGCGGAAAAGTATTCACGAAGCTTGACCTAGCCCAAGCGAATCAGCAGCTGCCAGTAGACGCAAAGACAGCAGAAGCCCAAACCATAGTCACGCACAGGGGTGCGTTCAAATGTAATAGACTCCAATTCGGAGTAAGCGTAGCACCGGGCATTTTCCAAAGCTTGATGGAAAGGTTGCTGCAAGGCATAAAAGGAGTTGTACCTTATTTCGATGATGTACTGATAGCCACCCCAACATGAAGTCAATTAGAAAAACGCCTAAGAACTGTCCTGCAAAAATTCCAAAACGCAGGACTCAAAGTAAAAAGGGAAAAGTGCCAGTTATGCACTGAGAGGGTTGAATTTCTTGGCTACCTTCTTGACAAGCAAGGTATTCACCCGACCGAAAAGAAATTGGCAGCTATTAAAAACGCTCCAAGACCTAGAAACAAGACAGATCTCCAAGCCTTCCTGGGCCTTATTAACTTTTATAACATCTTCCTGCCCCAGAAGGCGACTGTTGCTGAACCCCTGCATAGGCTCCTCGACAAGAAGGCTTCCTGGTTTTGGGGACGTCGAGAGGAGCACGCTTTCCAGCAGGTCAAAGATCTTTTAACATCAGATGCAGTATTAATCCAATATAACAAGACACTACCCTTGACTGTGACTTGTGATGCCTCACCTTTTGGAGTAGGAGCTATACTGAGCCACATTCTACCAAACGGTACAGAGGCACCTATTGCATTCTTTTCAAGAACCTTGTCTAAAACTGAAAGAAACTATAGTCAATTAGATAAAGAAGCCCTTGCTATTGTATCCGCCATTAAAAGGTTCCACAAATACGTGTATGGAAGATCATTTTCTATAATAACAGACCACAAGCCATTGCTTGGCATTTTGGTAGGGGATAAACCAACTCCCCACATTCCATCGCCAAGAATGACATGATGGTTAGAGTTCTTAGCCGCCTATGACTATCTGTTAACACATCGCCCGGGAAAAGTCATTCCCCATGCTGACGCCTTAAGCCATTCGCCATTGCCTGATTTCCTGGACGATCCAGCTCCTACGGTATCCACGCGACAAATTGAAATGCTTCCCTCACCTCCACTAACTGCACAAGACATCACGTTGGAAACAAAAAAAGACCCTTGTTTGTCGCGGGTCCTCAGCTGGGTGGAGAGGGGATGGCCAGAAACCGAACCCAACGACAAGTTCAAACCCTTCAAAAACAGACAGACAGAACTCTTTTCCCAAAAAGGGTGCGTATTGTGGGGAGACCGAGTAGCCATTCCTGAAAAGCTACAACACAGAGTCCTGAAAGTGCTACACGATGGACACCTGGGCATCGTGCGGATGAAAGCGCTGGCAAGGAGCTACGCCTGGTGGCCAGGTATGGACAAACAAATCGAAGCCTGAGTTGCCACCTGTAGCAAATGCCAAGAATCCCATTCGGCTCCACCAAAAGCACCACCAAAGGAATGGGAAACGCCCAGGGGTCCATGGTCCCACATCCACATCGATTTTGCAGGACCTACAAAAGGGCATACCTTCCTAAAAACAGTGGACGCATACTCGAATTGGCTCGAGGTGAACAAAATGAAGACCACCACCACTGAAGCGGTCATCAAAAAACTAAACAGACTGTTTGCAACGCACGGATTTCCAGATGTCTTGGTTTCCGACAATGGTCCGCAGTTTACCGCCCTGGCGTTTGAACAATACCTAGCAGACCGGGGGATACACCATGCCTTAACATCACCTGCTCACCCGGCGGCCAATGGCAGGGCTGAACGAATGGTTCAATTCACTAAAACAACCCTGCACAAAATGGACCAAGGAAACATCCACGACAGAATCACCAGGATGCTCCTCCTCCAACATATTACACCGAGCAGTACCACAAACAAAAGCCCAGCCGAACTCCTGATGGGCCGGAAACTTAGATCGCACCTAGACCGAATACACCCTGCATACACCCCAGAAAAGCCCCTGGGTTCCAGCAGCAAACATTGCACGTTTAAGATAGGAGACCTCGTATTCACAAAGAACTTTACAGGTGACCCTTTGTGGGTCCCTGCCAAAATAACACAAGTTACAGGTCCCCGTTCGTACCGATTAGAAACCACAGATGGAAGATTGTGGAAACGCCACATCGACCAGCTACATTCCAGACTGACAACTACCCCCTCCATGAATCCTGAACTCGGAACCAGAGGGGGAGAGGAAGCCGAGGATTTTGAAAACGAACGAACACTTGGCCCAAACCTTGCAAACCCACAGTCCGAACAAGCAAGCCCAGTATACTTACCTGCTGAAGAGGAGCCGTGGCAGTTGGTCGTGTCTCCAGGCAATAGCAGCCGAGCGGAGTCAGTGAGTCCGGAAAATCCAGATGACAGAAACGTTGAGGGTAGCCCCGAATCACCTCTAGGGTTGCCCAGCAATGAAGCCAGGTCACTGTTAAACGACCCACCAGAACCAGAATCCGAGCAAAGGCAGGTTGAACAACGCAAGTCAGGTAGACAGGTACGAAGATCTGCCTACCTGCACGAATACATCACCCCACCCCTTAGGCGAAACCTAGAGGGGAGGGGTGTTCCAAACTAGCAGGCTCATAAGCCTGCAAACCTGACTGGCCTTTTCCACAGCAGGCTCGTAAGCCTGCAAGTTTGATTGGTCCGTTAACAGCGGGTCGCGATTGGTCATTCAAGGCTGATCCGATTGGCTAGTTAACGGGCTGCCGCGATTGGACGGCCCAAGCGCAGCAAACTTAAAACCATTGGACGCTGTGACAGCAGCGAGCTCTATAAAAAGGGCTGTTGCTGCCATACCTTTCAGCTCTGTTCCTGAAGTCACTAATAAAGAGTTTGGAATCACTATCCGATGTCTCGTCTCCGTTCTTGCGCCTACCCTTCGAGATAGAACAGATGTGGAGGATTATAATTCCTCTTGTACCTATGTAGTAGATTTAGCCATACTATTTGGAGAAGATGGCCTTTTTCTTAGCTATTTTTTTTTTTACTAGACTGCTACAATTTAGTACATGTGATGTAAAAATTCCTCCAATTATAGCATATCAATAAAAAATAGATGTGTCACAAAAAGTATCTACTTTTAGAAAATCATAGAAACAAGAGAAGATTTGCTGTGTACGTGGAAATTTTTGGAAATTTTTGAAAAGGAATTTCAGAAGACTGATGGTATCAGTAGTGGGGAAATTGATCCCAACTGATAATTTTAGGAAACGGATATTCTTAATAATACTAGAACTTCTTCATGCACACAGAATTATTAAAATGCATTTATTGCTGTTATATTCAAAACTTCAGATGGGTTTAAAAGAATGATGAAATTTATTATCCTCAAAAGTTAATAAAACAAGATCATTTCCAAAATCCAAAATCTTGGCCTTCAGGAAAACAACCAGTCAGAAAAAGTGGATTATAAGGGAGGATAAAGTTGAACAGGTTCATATCTATATATACCTTGGAGGAGTTTTGGATGCCAAAGTGTCTCTGGAAAGCACATTTTGATTATGCCATTCTGGTAGTATTGCAATCTTCTGCCACTTTATGAACATTAAACAAAGATTATCTGTATACAGTCCTTGCTTTATGACTGGTTGCTTAGCAACCATTCAAAGTTACAATGGACCCCCACAAAAAGGCATTTAAAAGCAGAATTTGTGGCTTCAACTGTCACTTTCCCTACCACCATTTTAGGCTCTCGGCAATTGGCCCACAATTATGGCCATTTGCAGCATCCTATAGTCAAATGATTTATGACTTTTTCTGGAAACCAGGTTTTACTTCCACTTTCTGACAAAAGAAACCATTGTAGACAATCTTTAACAACCGTGGTGATTCGTTTAATGACTGTTGCAAAAAATGTTACAAAATCTTGTCAGTCTTAAGATGACCTGCTTAATAGCTGGTATGACTTCTGGGCTTAATTGTGGTCATAAGTTGAGAACTACCTGTAACTAACACTCTTCAGGTTGCTATTAACCTCCATCTGTCTCTACTCAGAGAAGTGCAAAGATAACCTCCAGAACAACTCCCTTCAATACCTTATTGATTTATCATCTCAAGCCAGAAGAGAACAACAGGTAAACAAAGTAAAACAAAACAAAAGCTTCTTTTAGTATATTGTTTGGTGATACTAACCTCCTATAGTCTTGCCTGCAGCAAAATCCTATCTCACCAGAGATTTTTCTGAGGTTGGAGAGTCACACAGAAAGGCCTTTTTGTAACACCGAGACGTAAGTAGCAGATGTCACAATCACATTTTCCTGTCTTGTAAAAAGTATTGGCTGCTTGGCTTTCAGATTATGTTATTCTGGGCTAGAGGACAGCTCTGGGTATGTTCAATTCTGGGTGTGTATGTGTTCAACTCTGTTCAATTTCTGAAGGTTAAGTTACTTAGTCTTATGATACTAACAGAAATTGTGCTCAAAGAAATATGATGTCTCTAAATTCTGACAAGGAACAAAGAAAATAAAAATGTACGCATAAATAGAAATGGGACTATACAAGGACTAAATTTAAATAGAAGCCAGAGAGCTGGTTTGTTGAATTCTGCTTGAAATCTGTTAGAAGTAGGAATTTAATAGAATGTTATTGTAAATCTCTTTCAACCTCAGCATTGTAAATGCATTGCTCAAAAAAATAAAGGAAAAAACAAAAATAAGACATCCTAGAGCTGAATGAATGAAATATTCTTATTAAATACTTTGTTAATTACATAGTTGAGTGTGCTGACAATAAAATCACACAAAATTTATCAATGGAAATCAAATTTAGCAACCCATGGAGGTCTGAATTTGGAGTTACACTCAAAATTAAAGTGCAAAAAAACACTACAGGCTGATCCAACTTTGATGTAATGTCCTTAAAACAAGTCAAAATGAGGCTCAGTAGTGTGTGTGGCCTCCACATGCCTGTATGACCTCCGTACAATGCCTGGGCATGCTCCTGATGAGGTGGTGGATGGTCTCCTGGGGGAACTCCTCCCACACCTGGACTAAAGCATCCCCCAACTCCTGGACAGTCTGTGGTGCAATGTGACATTGGTGGATGGAGTGAGACATGATGTCCCAGATGTGCTCAATTGGATTCAGGTCTGGGGAACGGGCAGGCCAGTCCATAGCATCAATGCTTTCATCTTGCAAGAACTGCTGACACACAGCCACATGAGATCTAGCATTGTCGTGCATTAGGAGGAACCCAGGGCTAACCGCACCAGCATATGGCCTCACAAGGGGTCTGAGGATCTCATCTCGGTACCTAATGGCAGTCAGGCTACCTCTAGCAAGCACATGAAGGGCTATGTGGCCCCCTAAAGAATGGCTCCCCCACACCATTACTAACCCACTGCCAAACTGGTCATGCTGGAGGGTGTTACAGGCAGCAGAACATTCTCCACGGCGTCTCCAGACCCTGTCATGTCTGTCACATGAGCTCAATGTGAATCTGCTTTCATCTGTGAAGAGCACAGGGCGCCAGTGGTGAATTTGCCAATCTTGGTGTTCTCTGGCAAATGCCAAACGTCCTGCACGATGTTGGGCTGTAAGCACAAACCCCACCTGTGGATGTTGGGCCCTCATACCACCCTCATGGAGTCTGTTTCTGACCGCTTGAGCAGCCACATGCACATTTGTGACCTGCTGGAGGTCATTTTACAGGGCTCTGGCAGTGCTCCTCCTGTCCCTCCTTGCACAAAGGCAGAGGTAGAAGTCCTGATGCTGGGTTGTTGCCCTCCTATGGCCTCCTCCACATCTCCTGATGTACTGGCCTGTCTCCTGTAGCGCCTCCATGCTCTGGACACTACACTGACAGACACAGCAAACCTTCTTGCCACAGCTCGCATTGATGTGCCATCCTGGATGAGCTGCACTACCTGAGCCACTTTTGTGGGTTGTAGACTCCGTCTCATGCTACCACTAGAGTGAAAGCACCGCCAGCGTTCAGAAGTGACCAAACCATCAGCCAGAAAGCATAGGAACTGAGAAGTGGTCTGTGGTCACCCCCTGCAGAACCACTCCTTTATTGGGGATGTCTTGCTAACTGCCTCTGCTTTCCACCTGTTGTCTATTCCATTTGCACAACAGCATTTGAAATTGATTGTCAATCAGTGTTGCTACCTAAGTAGACAGTTTGATTTCACAGAAGTGTGATTGACTTGGAGTTACATTGTGTTGTTTAAGTGTTCCCTTTATTTTTATTTTTATTTTTTGAGCAGTGTATGTCAGGTACTACAATGTCTTCTTTCTGAATCTTTGACTACTACTGTAATTCCCTAAAACTTCTTACCATACAGGGATTGTCATTAAATGTCAGCCCTTTGAGGTAGGCAAGAAAACACAGAAGGAATTCCCTGCTCTTTATTATTGTAGGGGAGAAGAGCAGAGTCTTAAAAGCCCATCAGAGTTTCTTCCTGCTCCATCTTTTATCAAACAAAATCAAGGTAGAATTATTTTGACTTTCTTTTGCACCCCTTCCTCTTTTTCAGGAGTGAAAAATCTGTTCTCAAAATCTGAATTTTTTTATTTCTCATTTTCTGTGCCTTCAACATTAGTAAAAATTCCAAATAGAACCTAACTAGGAATTCTGCAGGACAGCCTCCTTCTCATTTGATTAATTAGCAACTAATGGAGACATTTGTAAACTAAACATATCTCTACATTTTATTCTGCCTTACATTTCCCTAGTTTTGAAATCATCCTTCATGAAACTGTATTTAAAAATGTGTTAATTCACGTTTCCTCAGATTTGATCTTCTTCAGGAAATTATCCAAGAATTGCAAGGAACAAATGACTCCTTCACGATGAATCACAGTAGGTAGAAAATTGGAATCTTATTTTTCTGGTGTAGACCTGAAGAAGACATGGATATAGTAATCAATATTCAATCTTTATTTGTGGACAAATGGAAGAATTCCTTGTTTATTTTCACACATATTTGGAAAAGAGCATTTTGTGAGATAAATTGCATCAGTTTTCTTTGATGTTCACTGTTTTTTAATAGATGCAATGTGACTGATTCTAACAATGATCTGTCTGCCTCTGTTTATTAAATATATGCTGCTCATCTCTGTCCTTCCCCATATTGTATTAGATACCAGCTATTTGCCTATATTTTTAAAGAACCAATTTACATTTATACCATTATATTAGGCTTTCTTACTTTTCTTACAATACAAATTGTTAAGGATTATAAATTACATCACAGAGGAAGGTTAAGAAGCTTGTCTGACCAGCCCTCATGCAAAGCTATTTTTGCTTCCAAAACTGAATTCCTTAGATTCACTCTTAGAAAGAGCGAAAGAGTGAGGAAGTATTTCCTGAGCATTTTTAGTCATTTTATGCATGCTTAAAGTAGTGCCTGCTGGAGATTAAATGATTCCGTATATACAAGTAACAATTAGTGAAGCAAATTTTATAATTGTAACAAAGAGAGGCTCTATTTATAAAGAATACATTACAGAGATAAGTAAAGCCCTAGCCCCTACTTCACTACATCTTGCCATGCAGAGGTCAAATAACATCTCTGTAGGTGTATGTCTTAGAAGGAAGCAGAAGGAAGTGACTTTCCATTAGCAATTTGTGTGGCAAGGAGCAGGCAGAAAGATAATTTTTATATTTCTTTCTATGCCCTCCTAACTCATGTGGCAATAGATCATGTTGGATTTGGATCTCCAACAGGAAGAAAGCATCAATGGGAGAGATTTTTAACAAGGTTAGAACTTCTTAGGAAATGCATGGAACATAAAAACATGAAAATGCAGCAGTCACTTCTCATTATGAAAGGATTGGGAAGTGGCTAGGATATTCTTCCTTGTAATTTGTACAAAAAGTTCACATTAAGCTAATTTGCATTTGTTTACATAGTTTGCATGACAAAATTTAGTTTCACAAAGAGGACAGAAACACTGCCGCCAAAGATCTTCCTCTTAACTATTGGCAATCCCTGCTCCAGTTTCAGAAATTGGATTGGTGTTGCCAACACGCTGTCTTCGTATCTATTCTGCTCTATAAGACAGCATTTCTCAATCTTGGCAGTTTGAGGACGGATGAACTTCAACTCCCAGAATCCCTCTAACCAGCTTAGCCGACTGGGGAATTCTGGGAAACGATGTCCACTCATCTTCAAGTTGATAAGGTTCAGAAATCCTGCCACAAGAACTCAAATTTTACTTTAAGCAAATACCCCATTTGGACTTATTAAGAAATAAGGTTTTTCAGCCACTGACTATATTGTCATCTTTGTGCAGAATCAGAAAAATGCATAATCCTAATACAGCAATGTATGAGAAATTGTCCCTATCTGTGGAGATAAATTTAATTTCTTGGCAGAATCAATGTTTTGCGTATAAGAAATTCCAGATTTAACAACTAGGTATTTCCAATTAAAGGAACAACCAGCAAATAGAGAAAGGCCTTCCCTGAGGACTAAAGTCATTAACATCCTAGATTAAATTGAGATGCAATCTGGTTGGGTATAGAGCAATTGCAAGCTGTGTTCTTCTGTTGTGCAGTAGCAACACAGCATCACATCTAACATATTTTCATCATTTCTACAGAGCAGCAAACACCAAGCAGAAAAGAAAAAGAGATTTCCTCTGATCTAAAGAAGGGAGATCTGATCCGGACAAGTGATGATGACTATATGATCAGTACATGCTGATGACCCCTCTAGTTCTCTATTAAAGATAGGGCCAAGATAAAAGCAGTTTCTTTCTTCACAAACATCAGTATGCATCCTGAGAATTCAGTATCTCCAGTTCAGAGCCTCATATCCTAGAAAAGTTAAGTAGTACTGGACATGATTGCTCAAGAGAAAAATCCAGTTTTTTTTTAAAGACTGAACTAATGTCATTTAGAACATTCAGGTCAAGCTAGGAGAGCTATAGATCAAATAAAGCTTTCAGTGAAATGATAAGCATAGGTCTCAAAGCATTTTATAGCCATTTTTCACACATAAACTTGTTTAGCTCATGTTCTTTTATGCTTTGAATTCACATTCAAACCTGTCCAGTCATGCAGCCTTGTACAAATACCTCATTTTGTCATTCTACAGTATAACATTTTAATAAAGTACAGAATTGTGCAGAGAAAGAGTATAACCCTTTTCTCCCCACCATGCTTCTGGTGAAAATCTCTTTTCTTAAACAAATCAGTTGTATTTAGCTTCAGAATAAGAATTACTACAATCTCATTCTGAGCAAAGTAATTAAATTTTCCTTCTTGCTCTGATTTCAATTGTTTAGAGGGGAAAAAAGCAAAGGAAACATATGTTGAAAAATGAACTGTAAGTAGCTTTTCCTTTCAAACCATTAGCATCAAATTTAGTTTGATCTCAGTCTACTACTGCTAATTAGTCTACTTATTTTTTGTATTTGGAGAATCTTAACAATATTAAGATATTTTGCTGTCTTTATCTCTCTTCTTATGAATTCAAAGTTGCTTTAAATTGGGTCTTTGCAGGTTAAGTTCTGATGAGGGTAAGGCAGTTTTATCTTTTATAACATATAGTAATAGTATCTTGTACCCCTCCATACTATTCTCTGAGTTACCAGTATTACAAAATATATGAGCTTTTGAAAAAAGAATCAATCTGACTTTGTCACTTCTCTTGATTTCTTTATTAAAAAAGAGAAAAGTGTTGTTGTGGTTCACTTGTTTTTTTTATAAATCTTTCATATTTACCTGATGGTATTGCAGGTACTGCAACAAATTTTTCATTATTTTTAGTTATTTTTTTCTTATAAGCATGATTCACACATAATGATAAACTATAACATACTTTGGAAGGAGTGTGTGTCTGTGTCTGTGAATTCTAGCTCATTGTGGCTTATTTAATATCCTTGCTTGAAGAAACAAAGTGTAGTATGATATAGACAAAAAATTACTAGCTTATATTTCGTTTCCTGTTTTAAGAGCTCAAACACGTTTGCTGCTTTCAAGTTGCATATGCAGAAACTCACAAGATTGAACTGTTGGCATCTCCATTTCAAAAGGAGATTGGGCAGAATAACGCATCCTCAAAGACTGCATTTAAATTAGAAAACTTCATCATAACTAGGATTTGGCTAAAGCAGCAACAAAAATTGAATAGGACTGACTAATTTTTCAAGCTTTAAATGCTGTAAGACAGAAACCATCTCCTATTTTAAATCAAAAATAATCTATTGGGATTTTGCTGAGCTTGGTTTTCTTTCTACAACCATTTTATTACCATTCTAGATAAAATGGTTTGATATGAATGAATGGAGTTTGCTGCTTTTTTATGTGTGGCAGCTTGTCCTACCTGTTTTTATCAGGTATAACTTGTTCTAATTAGTGTGCTTGTTTCTGATTCTGAATAAACTGAAATAATGCAGCATGAGACTTCACAGAGACCACATGATGGCGCCATAAGTAAACAAAGAATAAAAAATTCAAAGATTCTGAGACTCTAGAAAGAGGACAGAGAAGAGCAAGAAAGAGGACTTGATGTCTGGAGGCTAAAACATACTGTCTGATGATTGGTTGAAGGAACTGGGTATGTCTAGTCTTTGAGAGGCTGTCACAAAGAAGAGGGGGAAAGTAAAGAACCTGAAGGCAAGACAAGAAGCAATGGATGGAAACTAACCTAGGAGAGATCCAATCTAGAATTAAGGATAAATTTTATGACAGAACAATTTTCTGGAACAGCTTGCCTCCAGAAGTTATTAAGGGTGCTCCATCTCTTCATGTTTCAAAAAAGATTAGACAGCCATTTGTCCAGAATAGTATAAGGTCTCCTACTTGGGCAGAGGGTTGGACTAGAAGACCTCCACAGTCCCTTCCAACTCTGTTATTTTCTATTCTTTATATTAATGGTTTAATTCTAATTTGATTTTCAGTTAATGCAACTTCAATATTTCAGCAGCATCACAGAGCTTTAAATTATATCCTTTACTTCACTAACAATATATGAGATTTATGTAGGCAGCTGTGCGATACAGGACAACATGGAAGTTTGCAATTATCCACAGAAATAATAGTCCTATCTTTGTGTTAGTAGATGTGCCAACAAAATAGCCAATATAAGTTGAAGACTGAGGAAGTGAGCAGTAAAAAGGAGAAACATATTACAATCTAGAGCAGATTTTTCTTACCTACAGGAAAAGGAAGGAAATCATATTGGGAAAAACTTAACAATGATGACTCACTTGGTCAGTGACTCCAACATGATCCAACTTTATATCTGTTTCTGATTTACTCATCATAAAAGATATTGGTGGGCAGACAGCAAATGGCTCAACTGTTATAGTGGGGCAGTTTCTGTATAGCTTCTCAGGGCACCATCAATATATAAATTACAGTATATTAGTTAATATACTACTTGACAGTTAATAGGGTGATATCTCTCTGATCCCACATCAATCAACCCTTAAACCATTCTTACATGTTATACTACTATAGACTTCAGAAAATGAAACTTGGTAAGAAAAAAGTCCCCCCAAAAGAAAGCACAAAATAGACTGATCTCACAATCTTTATGTTGTTTGTGTAAGGAACTTACTCAAATGCTACTATTTCTATGTCTTAAGCATTAACTTTGGGATCCAGAATCTCAGGCAATTTGAGGCAAATGCACCATGTATCATTTTACATAACGAATCCATCTTAGGACAAGAAGTAATGGATGGAAACTAATCAAGGGGAGAACCCACCCAGAAGTAAGGAACAACTTCCTCATGGTGAGAACAATTAATCAGCTTGCCTTCAGAAGTTGTGGATGCTCCATCACTGGAGGTTTTTCACAAAAGATTGGACAGCTATTTGTCTGAAATGGTGTAGAATCTCCTGATTGAGCAAGGGGTTGGACTAGAATACCTTCAAGGTCCCTTTCTATTTGTGTTATTCTGTTATGATTTCTGTGGGCATAGTGGGACTTCAGATTCCTCCTGCTTGAAAGAAAATTACTAGTTTGGCAAGAGAACTCATGTATAAAGATAGTTGGTTGATTGTAAACAGAGTATGAGTCAGCAGCCTGCATCAATTTTATGTTAGGCAGATGTTCATCTTGAGCATTGTGTCCAGTTCTGAACATTGCACTTTAAGGATTCAGGTGACCTGGAGCAGGATGTGTGACACTTGAGATCCTTAGAAATTAAAAACTCACGGGTCTGGTGCTGTCCCCAGATGTGAGACACACCCCAGTGAAGTCATTGTGTAGTGCTGAGGCAAGTGAATCAATTTTCTTCTTGCATGGTTGTGGCATAAGTCAGATAACAAAAACGTTGTGACCTGCAACACTAGGTCACCAGAAGGGAAGACAAGATGGATGCCAGCAGAGTGAATGGACAATAAAAGAGTTCAGTGTTGGAGCACCAGAATCTCAGGATGGAAACAAATCATCCCAGAGAAGATCTAGTTATGTGTTTGCTAAGAGTTAACACCAACTTGACAATCAGACTTCCAAGACCGATGTCAGAGCCACTAGGTACACCAGACCAAGAAAGTAACTCCAAAGGAACATTAAAACTACTTCATTATATTGACTATAATCTTGCAAGTCTGATTGTGCTTTAGTGCCTCACCCCCTCCCCTTATACTCCTGTGAAATTCAGAAGATGTCTGAATCATTTCCTCTTCCCCTCAGATTGTTTTGGGATTGAGCCATGCTTTTTTTTTTGCCTTGTTTTTACCAGATTCTGTGAACTGACCTGGCTTACTTCTGTCAAGGCTATCTTCTTTACTCCCTATACAAGGTGGCCAGATAGGGTGCTCCATCACTGGAGATTTTAAAAAAGAGATTAGACAACCATTTTTCTGAAATAGTATGGGTTTTTCTGCTTGAGCAGGGGGTTGGACTAGAAAACCTCCAAGGTCTCTTCCAATTCTATTATTCTATTATTCTGAAAGTGTGCACCATTGGAAGACGCGAAAGACCAGGATGGGGACAGACCATCCTGCAGAAGATCTATCTAAATCAATAAAAATCAGTGCCAAGTTGATGACAATTAATTCAGAAACTGGTGCAGGAATGAAGAGAGCATCTTCTCATTCAGCCTCAGTCACAAAATGTTGTGAGGGAACATCCCACCTTACAAGTTTGTTTGTTGCAGGAGGAGGATATGTTGTCTTTGTGTGCTGTCTGTTACTTCTGCATGAAGTGTGAGATCAGAAAGGAAGGAAGGATACCAAAAGGGCCATTTATTAGTGATTTGTAGCATTATCCAGCAATTCTTATTGCAATGACAGTAATGAAGTTTATTTTACCACCATAAATGGCTGGTTCAATCATGAGCGAGGAAAACACAAAGGATTTAACATCACTTCAGAAAAATAGCAATAGCCCTTAGACTTAACGGACAACACACGTATCATTTACAGCCAAATGTTTACTCTCCTAGACATCCCTTACATTCCTTCTATGTTAAAATTATATTTAATAATACATCTACTTACATTTTTTTTCTAAGAATGGCTTTAGGATCCATATAATTAAACCCAGCATGTGAAATGGGAACTTGGCAGCATGCAAAGCCATTAAGAGAAGAAAGAAATCTGGTGGTCAGTATTTTGCTTTGCAGCGTGTTGACCTGTGTAATGTTTTAATTAAAGAAATCATTTTACGAAAATCTATATCTAAGTCTAGTTATTGTCAAGAAAGATATATATGGGCACATCAATACTAATAGGAACCATATTGCCTTCCCCGTTTATAGGGACTGAATCATGCACACACACACACACACTGACTCATTCAAAGAGTTCATCCAGGAGTATGGAGTGTCTTGCCTGCATCAGAAACCAGCAATTATGAGCTAAATTATTAGTTGTTACTACTTCCACCCTCTGCAAACTGAACAGTACTCATAGTATGCTATGTATTTTGTATTAAGTCCTAAGATTAGAAGTACTCTTCGGTGGCACTCCTTAACTATTGTAGTTAAGATCTATTGGTAGCACTAATATCTTAATCTCATATTTTATTCAGTAAATCAATTTTTAACAGCTTCCCTTTATAATAAGGGATGGAATAGAAATTACATAACATGGTTTCCAAGCATGGAGAATTCCAATTTGTGTGCAGCAATTATATATTCCTTAGTTGCTACCTGGAAATAGCTTAGGATAGTCATCCCCGGCCTTTATGGCATAGTCCTTGGGGGAATTTACTTGTTTGATGGAGAACTACATAACCCAGCATTTTTTAATTTAATGAATTGCAATTCTTAAAATGCCGACATAACCTGGCAGACATCAGTCTGAGGAAGATTGTGATAGTCAAAATATATCTTTAGGTGGCCCAAACTCTGTTGTCTTCTCTTATTTGTAGAACTTCATTAACTTACAGAACATTTCCTCCAAAGAAGATGACCATATTCAAAGGATGATTAGTTCTCCAACAATTTCTGGTAGACAACAAGCACTAGTGGAGGACAGAGATGTAATGTGGCATGCTGAATAAATTCTTCTGCTATTATTGCATTGTCAGTAACCTGAATACTTTTATGCTGATTCTATGGTTTGGGTGGGGGGAGTTGCCCCCCTCCCAATGACCGTTGGATTTGGGAAGCTATACCAAATTGGATAAATAAAATAAAAGAGTTATTTTAGGAAAACAGGTGGTTTCTAATATGACTACAGAGAAAAACCTAGAAATATAACAACAACCTGCAGGCTATGTAAATATTGATAGGAAGGGAAGCTACCAGGAAGACCTGGAGAATGTTATATCAGTGGAATCCCACTCCTGGCTAACCTGTCTCTTATCTGAATGCTGCCTAGTCTGTGGCTCCTCCTGAAGGACTAGTATGGCTATCCTGGAAGAATCATGTGATTTTTTCATCTTCAAGGAACCTGTACCCAGGACAGCAGCTGTTTTGCATTCATTAGGAGTCTTATCAGGGATAGAAAAGTGTAGACTAATAGTTTAATGATGAACTTACCTTCTGGGAGGGCTATCCTCTGCAAGGGGTGTGAATAGTTTATTGCTTATTGACTATTTGCTTATGATCATGTGCCTTTGTTTTCCAAAAAGTGTATGAAAGCTGTGCTAATTTGTGTATTGGGGGCTTTCAATTTGTGATTTAGTCCTGAGAACACATGTCTTTGTGTGTTCTCAGGACTAAATAGGTTGCAATTTCCCATCATTACCTTCTTTTAATCACCCCATAATCCCTTGCAGGGTGGAGTCTGGGCAACTGAATGGAGCTGGGTTTATTGGCCGGTTGCCCTTCCTATTGCCAATGCGGAATTATATTCAGCAGATATATTCTCATTGTGCCCAGAGAGAGAAATATCTGCCTCTACCTAGGATCGAACCCACAGCATCCCGATTGTGAGGTGAGAGTTTCACCTCTAGTCTAAGCCACTGCATCACTCAGATTGCAATTTCCCATCTTGTGTAATAATTGGCTACTTTGCACTAAGGAAAAAGAAAACCAGCTTATGGTTGAGTCAGTTCAAGGTTTGACAAACAATTGCTCTTCCTCGCATGTCCCAAGGACATTCTCACAGACTGTTACATCCATTGAGTGGTGTGTGCATCAGAGGTGGTATTCAGCAGATTCTGACCAGTTCTGGAGAACTGGTAGCAGAAATTTTGAGTAGTTTAGAGAACCAGCAAATACCACCTCTGACTGGCCCTGCCCATCATCTCTTCTCTGCTTCCCGAGTCCCAGCTGATTGGCTGGGTCTTTTGTTGCCCTGCACAAAACTGAGCTGGAAAGTAGGTTAGTGGGGTGGGGAGGGAATGGGATTTTGCAATATCCTTCCCCTACCATGCCCACCAAGCCACACTACGCCACACTACATCCGCCAAGCCACACTACGCCCACCAAGCCATGCCCACAGAACTGGTAGTAAAAATATTTGAATCCCACCACTGATGTGCATGTTATCCCTTCATAAAATCGCCATCTTCTCTAGCTGAATGGTGCAAAAATTAGTTCCTTCAAAGCACTAGGTCACTGTCACTTGTGAACAGTTGATAAAAGCCAATCTGAGAAACCTCAATGGATGCTAGAAGAAGAAAAAAGAAGGGAAGGCGCTTGCCTATAAAGGGGGCTTTAAAAACCACACAACTAGTAAGAATTTCACAGAATTGTGTAATGTTACTTCCTCTCTGATTGGTGCCAGTGCCAGTTATCATAAGCCCAATCATTTTGCATCATCTAAAAATTGGACTTCTTTCTTTTGAACATACCTGATCTGGCTGAGGTTAATTGAAGTCCCTCTTTTTTATTAATAAATGAAGAACTGAAATGGAGATATAGCGTGGATTATTTTAATCGAAATATTGAACCATTGAGAATACAAAAGTCTTGGCTTCCAATGACGTAACAATATAACACAGGAAAGGGCAGAGATATTAACAGTGATAGGCAGAGATTAATTTCCACTGCATTCCACTTCTAAATTAGATGGAAAATGATCTGGATGGTACACCATAAGTAACAATAAGCATGCTGTCATCACAAAGGAGAGGGGAGGAAGGCAATTTTTTTAGAGCCAATGTGCCCAGCTCTTCTGTTGACAGGATAGCTAGAATAGGCATTCAGGTTTCTCCTAACCTATCTTCTCCAATCTACTGATCTTCAGATGTGGAGTTCAGTGGCAGTATTAGTATCAACGCATCTGTGGGGCATTCGGTTTTTAGTGCTTTCTGAGCTTGGTTGTTTTCTGGCAGGGGTTTCATTCCATAAACATAGTAACTTCACCAGCACTGATTATGTTATCTAGTTTGGGTAAAGAAACATCTGCCAGAAAACAACCAAGTTGAAAGAGTGCCCGAGGATCCCTAATTTCAGCCTTGAACTAATGATATTCTTTATTGGCATTAGGTTTCTACCTTTGGAAGTAGTATAAGAGTGGACCAAGAGAAGAGAGAGATTTCTGACTAGAATTTCATCTCAAAATTATTCTTAACACAAAAAGATGTGAGAGCACAGAAGAACCACTGCTTGAAAATGCATGTCACATCCATGTTCCACAGCTGTTTTCACAAATTTCCTGGCCTGTTTGTGAAGCCTAGACACTACTGTCCCATGTCCCTTCTCTTCCTTCCTCCTCTGCTGTCTCATGATTGACAGAGCTAGAAAGCTTTTCACACATTGGTTTTCACATGTTGGCAAGCTTTTTTTTTTTTCAGCTGGCTCCAAAGGACACAAGAGACATCCTTGTATCAGCTCTTACCTCTGGATGTCTTCCCTCCCTACATCCAGAGGACCTCAGGGGGAATCTCATATTTCTGAAATTTGACTCTCAGCTATCCACACACACTCTTGCTTAAGAGTTTTTGCTAATAGTATCTGTCAAACTGTGATTCCCATCAATCCTTAAGCAGGTTGGCTATGGGACAGATTGGTGGAAGAGATGGGAGCTGTAGGCTAATACATTTGGAGGGAAAGTCCTTCTGTAGATCATGTTTATGAAGTGAGGGATGTGCAATTATCCCATCTGAACAACACGATGGGACAGTTGTGCAAAATGTTGGCATCGCCACGTGATCATCACCAGCCAAGGTGGCTAAGGCTTTCTCAAAGCAGATCGAGAAATCTGCATCCTCTTAACAGTAGATCTAGTATAGTCCTCTGGAAAAAAAAGTATGCTGCTTTGGAGAGCTAACATTGCATTGCCGTGGCTGTCTTCTTGCGACTTCTCACATTGTAACTGCCCTACGCATTTTAACTGGCACTCTTGGTGCCAAAGAAAACTTTCTAGTGTATAATAGTCCATTAACCATAGTAATAAAATTGGAAAAGCCTTTAATTTGTAGGTCCAGCCCCCCAGATTTTAAGACTGGCTTTGCTATACTCGTATTCAATTGTGACATGTATTTACTTCCCTGCCATAAAGTTCTTGCCCAAGCATGGCAAGGAAACCAAGGCCAACTCAACCTGTCTCCAGGACACAGAGTCGAGTCTAACCTCTCTTCCTTTAACATTTTGGAATACAAGGGTTTGTAGGAGACTGATTGTCTTTCCCCTGCTCTCTCCATGGCTGCAAAGCCTCCGGTATGGGGCCATAACTGCCATCATCTGTCCCCCTTGGGCCGGATGCAATGAATTCCCCATCATAGAGTTTGTCCAAAGAATGGGAATCTGCACCACCACCATAGGGACTGCCATAGAGTACATTGGGCCTAGCCTTAGGGGGTGCCTTTGAAGCTGGGACATAGGTTCCTCCCCATTCCTTAGCAGTTGGGATGTAGGGGATACCAGGTTGCTTCCATACTGGCCGTGGATGGCCATTAGGAGTGTTTTCTCTGATGGTAAAACCAGAAGGTGGCCTTTCAGGAGTGCCACCTTCATGTTGTGTAGTACCCCAAGGTTCATACGGTCTTGGTCCGCCACCCTGAGCAGGATTTCCAAAGTTAGGCCCCACTGGGTTGCCAGGCCACCAAGGTCTACTTGGCCTGCCAAACTGAAAGGGGTTGTCTTCTTGGGAATGGGGTGCAGAAGAACCTTCTCCATAATTCCCAGGTGCGGAAGGCCTGCCACCCACTATCCGAGAGTCTCCCCCTTCAATGCTGTTGCCTCCCATTCCAGGTGGTGAGACGTCTGGTTTGAGAATCCCATTTGGGAAAGAGCACCTCTCCACCCCTGGGGGCAGGGGCTGAAGGTCTTCCCCAAAGACCGTGTCTACACATCTGGAGGTTATGCCTAGAAAGAGACACAAAAAAGACAAAGTTGCTGCTGAGTCATTGGCTGAGGTTCACCATGGCACACCCACTTCCAGCAGGTGCCATAAGAAGGCACAGAATATATTTATTATTAATATTAATATTGGCTACAGTAAGAATTTTTCAAACCTGTGCTATCTCCCACCCACCACCCACCTACTCAACATTATTATATGAACTAGGGAGGTATTTGCCTGAGTTGCTTATGCCTGCAGTACTTTCTGGTTTTTGGAATTAAACCATAAGAGATAACAGATAATCAAAGTTGGAAGGGACCTTATAGGTCATCTAGTCCAACCCCCCACCCAAACAGGAGACCCTACACCATTTCTGATGAATGGCAGTCCAATCTCTTCTTGAAAGTCTCAAGTGATGGCGCTCCCACAACTTCCGAGGGCAAGCTGTTCCATTAGTTGATTTTTCTCACTGTCAGAAAGTTTCTCTTTATTGACAGGTTGCATCTCTCCTTGTTCAGTTTCCCTCCATTATTCCTCGTCTGGCCTTTGGGTGCTTTAGAAAATAGCTTGATCCCTTCCTCTCTCTGGCAGACCCTCAAATATTGGAAGACCGGAATCATGTTTCCCCTGATCCTTCTCTTCACTAGACTAGCCCAGTTCCTATAACTGTTCTTCATATGTTTTAGTCTCCAATCCCCTAATTATTTCCCCCTTTTTGCTTTGATAATGGATTTGGCCTATCTCTGCCAAGGTCACCTTCCTTAGTCTCTACATCTCCTCCATGTTTACCAACAACAACTGGGAGGCAAGATGGGCTGAGACTGAGAGAGCATGACTGGTCCAAGCTCCCCAGGGTGTTTCTCCAAAAGGGAAGTCTAGAACCTGGATTTCCTTCTCCTAGTCCAGGGGTGTCCCAACTTCTGAGGGTCACTTTGGACAGTTTGCAAATATTTGAGGGCCAGTGGGGGGGAAATCAATGTTATAAATGAGCAAATAAGATTTGCTCCTCCTCCCCGCATCTCACAGGCAAGGAAGTAACCCACCAGTCAACTCCATCTTCTTTGTCCTGAGCCAGTTTAGATGGGGCTTTCTTTGGAGGGTGGGGGAGATGCGGCGAGGAAGGCTCCAAGGGAGCACATGGGAGGAGCTGGTAGGCCAGAAGGAACCTTCCAGAAGGCTGGATTTAACTCTCAGGCTGTAGTTTGGAGTCCAATCCAATCCTTTCACCACACCACCATATGGGCTCTCATATAATGCATCTCTCATAAACAGTGCCATCAAGACACCTCCATATTTTTGTTTGTTTTACTGTTGACTGAAACCTAGAAATTGGCAAAAGTCCCTCTGTTCTTTTGCCAAAAGAATGGTGTGGAAACCGCTGTAACCAAGAGCTCCCATCTGCCAGTGTGACAACTGTTAGTGAGCTCAATCCTGCCCTTCTGCCTCAGGCACATCCCCAAAGTTTCATTGATTATGTTTCTCCTTGTCAAGCTCCAGAAAATGTTTGAGCCAGGAGCCAGAAATGCCAATTCCCTACAATAGCCTGCAAAAATCGAAGCAAATGTAGGGTTCCACCTGGAATTTGCAACCTGCAATGGTGAAAACAAGAGGCAGATGTGGTGGATTGTGTCTGAGAAGGAAGAGGTGATGTGACAGACTAAAATGAAGTGGCAGTTTCCCAGGAAGTGGGGAGCACATTCCAAGGGTGTGTGTGTGAGAGAGACAAGATGCAACACAGTGCAGAGGTAGATCAGATACAGATGAAGAAATGTAGGATAGTCACTCCCTAGAAATTTTCAAGGTATATCCTTAGGCTTAGAGTAGTATAGCTTTTAGTATACAGTAGTATAGCTATAATAATTCTGTCTATATATATTCAATCATTCATTCGTATCCCGCTTCCATTACTTTTACAAATAACTCAAGGCAGTCAACATATTCAACACACCTTCTTCCTCCTATTTTCCCCACAACAACAACCCTGTGAGGTAAATTGAGCTGAAAGAGACTGACTGGCCCAAGGTCACCCAGCTGGTTTTCATGGCTAAGACGGGACTTGAACACACAGTCTCCTGCTTTCTAGCCTGGTGTGAACAATAATAAACTTTGGCTGGATTGTTCTATATTGTTCTTGGGTTGGGCCTGAGAACAGATGGCTTCTCTGGCAACTTACCATCTGATACAGCTCTCAATTTTCTAGGTCTTTCCACCCATCTCCATTCTCCATTCTAGGGCATAAGCTAATTATTTGTTATAATGCTATTACATATTCTAAACTAATCAGTAAACAACTGGTAAAATGCTATGAACCTTAGTATAAATAATGTATATATATATCATACAATCCAAGTTTTTATCCTTTGGTTTCTCCTCTCCCTCCTAGGCCAATCTACATGTCATTTCACAGCTTACTTCTCAGTCAACCTATTTCCTTCTTAAAGGAGATTTAGTCAGCAGGATCTCCAGAGTGCAGTTTGTAGCTTGCTTGCCCTTGGCTGCCATGGAAACGAGGGGGGTTGACATTTGGGGTTGGAGGGTTGAGCTGGTGTGAAGTGTTCCTGTGAGAATTGGAAAGGAGGCTTGCTACCCATCAAGGGAGTGGAGTTAGTTTGGACTTTTCCAAGGCCATTCGTGCTAGGCCTCTGGAGGCGCCTAGCATCTGCTGAAGAGGTTTCCCGTAACATCATATTGGACACTAATTGGTCTTTATGGGCTGGACCCTGGAAGGGGAAGGCTTTGGGGTGACTTTCAACATGTAATTTTTGTGTGGATTTTACTCAGACCTTGCCTTGTTTCTGCTACTATCAGTTCTTTCTTAGTAAAAAAATACCTTTTCTTTAAATCTATGGAGTTGGGGGTTTTCCTTTTTAAGATTTGAAAGGAAGCAAACCTGACAGCTATTCTGGATAGAAATAGAAATAATGAGAATAGAATAGAATATAGAATAGAATAGAAAATAAGGGAAGGGAAGGGAAGAGGAGAGGAGAGGAGAGGAGAGGAGGAGAATAATAGAATAGAATAGAATGGGATGGGATGGGATGGGATGGGATGGGATAGAATAGGGAAAGAAAAGAGTAGAGCAGAATAGAGTAGAGTAGAATAGAATAGGGAAAGAATAATAGAATAGGATGGGATGGGATAGGATAGAATAGAATAGGGAAAGAACAGAGTAGAGCAGAATAGAGTAGAAGAGAATAGGGAAAGAAGAGAAGAGAAGAGAAGAGAAGAGAAGAGAAGAGAAGAGAAGAGAAGAGAAGAGAAGAGAAGAGAAGAGAAGAGAATAATAGGATGGGATAGAATAGAGAAGAGTAGAGTAGAACAGAACAAAACAGAGTAGAATAGAATAGAATAGAATAGAATAGAATAGAATAGAATAGAATAGAATAGAATAGAATAGAATAGAACAAATATAGAATTCCTTATTGGCCACGTGTGATTGGACACACAAGGAATTTGTCTCCGGTGTACAAACTCTCAGGATACATAACGTATAAACAGCAAGTGATAGGTCATAAATCATAGTTACAATCATTAATCATGCTACAAACAACAATTGATAAATCATAAGAAATCAATAGGAGAAGGTAGTAGGAAAGATGAGAAGTTAAGAAAAGATGAGAAATGAGTCAGTGTTGTGGGAATTAAGTATTCAGCAAAGTGATAACCTGGGTGGGGGGGATTATCTTTGTGATTAGTTGTTTTGGCAGGCAATGCTCTATAGTGAAGGGGAAAGTTGAAGTAGATTATGTGCAGGATGTGATCTATAGATAGTTTCTCATCCTTCTTTCTGGCTCATTCAGTAGGATTGGTAACAATACAGTAACATAGTAATAAATCTGGTCGATCCATGTAAACCATGCTTAGCTAAGCCAAGGTTTAGTGCAATATGCCATATAAGCAGGGGTGGGATTCAAATTTTTTAACAACCAGTTCTGTGGGCATGGCTTAGGTGGTGGGCATGGCTTGATGGTCATGTGTCTGGGTGGACATGGCTTGGTGGTCATGTTATTGGCTGGGCGTGGCCAACTCAATATCACTCACATCGAGGGATGCATCTCCTCCCCTGGCCTCTCATGACTGTGGGGATGCTGCAACAGTCGTAAATGTGAAAAATGGTCATAAGTCACTTTTTTCAGTGCCATTGTAACTTTGAGTGATCACCACACAAGCAAAGTACCAGCAAAGGAGGAGGAAAAAACTCCAGAGAAGTTCCTGAAACAGGAAATCTAGTCCTGCCAAGAATGTAATAAGGGTTAATGGAGAGGCAGTTTCTGTAAGCAACACCAGAATGTTTCCTTCCTGCCTTCCTTACAGGATTAGACCAGTAATTTCTTCTAACAACCGGTTCTTCAAACTGCTTAGAATGTTAACAACCGGTTCTAGCGAATAGGTGAGAACTGGTAGAATCCCACCCCTGCATATAAGTTATTCACATTAGAACTTCAGAAGTTGCTATGTACAAAATTAACCCATTTCTCCATCCTGTCCAATATTTTCATGCAATTCTCTGGAATTTCAACCAGTTTTTTTCCAACTAGTTGGTAATACCTGGTCATACTGGGATTTCAGCCTAGTATCTTCTAAGGCCAAACATTGATACAATGACCTTTCAAATTGACTTAATAATGCAGTACTATCTTCTGATTAAAGGTGGTCAGGAAGCAATTTATATATTTTTTTTCAATCATATCCAATTCTCTATTTTTTTATATGCTCCTACTATTCTAATCATTTGACCATCATTGAATGTAACGCAACATACTTTTGGTTTCTGTTAATTCTATTTTACAGGTGGGAAAAGTACAACTTGAAAAAGAGCACCATTGATACAATGCAGATTCAAGTTTTGAATCCATTTTTGTCTTGGCAGCCTTCGTCTAAAGTTGATGGAACCAGCCGAACATCTGAAGACCTGTTACTTCCTGCCTCCTTTCTTAGGCCAGAAAGGATACACAGAGCAGAGTTTAGGCACTATTTGCAAAGAGTTGTAAAGTATAGCTTAGACATCACTTATACTTTCAGTCCTAAAGAGCAAATTCAGAATTATGGGGATAACACACAGCTTTTTACAAAGTGTTCCCACATCTGAGAGATAAACATCTAGATGCCCACTAGTGATCATCTAAATGTTTCCTGGATCTGGTAATATTATACTAACAGAAATGGCAAAGAATTTCTTGGCACCTTAAAGACAAACAACTCTCTTAAATGTTGGCAGTCCATTTCATCATTTGGCCAAGGCTTAAATAAAAGGGATGGGGTGGGGTCAAAGGAGTCATTAAGAATAATATGGATGGTGCAGATTTAACTATGATTTGATAAATATCCATTCCTGAAGATGGAATCCCTCTGTCCCATCATCCCCAACATACCTTGCAAATGGAAACTCAGGATTAAAGCCAAGAGCAGCGGCATCATGCCAGGATGGGACTTGCAGTTCATGCTGAAGGGCCCCAAAGATCAACACATCTGCTTCCAGTGCCTCTCCCTACTTTAGGACAATAGAAGACTGTGTCACCTCCTTTGCATTTTAGGATTTATATCTCTGGAACTTTGCCCTGCCCCAAGGATAAGGCGGGAACAGCCCAAATTGCAGCTGGATTGGGAGTCTGCTTTCCACATACTGTGTCACAGCAGCTCAGACCTCAGATAACAGCCCAGCCCTTAATACACCACTGCAAACTGGGTGGACTTGATGTTTGAACGAAGAAATGAGGAGAGGCATGTGTGTGGTCCAGCCAGTGTGAGATGAAGGGCAGAACAAAAGGAAGCAATGTATTCAGACAACAGAAATGGGACTGAGCAACCAAAGTACAATATGTGGAACTAAAATAGTCATCAGTGCTGAATAACAGAATTGGAAGGGACCTTAGAGGTCTTCTACTCCAACCCCTGCTCAAGCAGGAAACCCTATACCAGTGGTGGCTAATCTTTTTTCAGCTCCCGTGCTGATGGATTTCAAAGACTAGTCATTGTGCAGGGTGCCAAGATGTCTGACTGCCTGGGCAGCATTTGTTCCTTTTATATGGTTCTTTACAAGTAGCAAAAAGCAACATAGATACAGCATTAGGATGGGTGAGTCCCTCATAGATATAACAGTAGGATTGGTGAAACCCCCCCCCCAACCAATCCTTAAGAATAGTGGTGATGTTAGTAAGGTGAGATCATTGCACCAGTCTGGGACTTACCAGCCTGGGACAGGGAGTGAGATCATGCAAAGAGCAAAGAGGCCCACAGAATTATTAGGCACAGCAGTATGCTGCATGCGCCATCTACAGGATCTCTGTTGCTACTACACCATGCCGATAATTGCGCGCACCCACTTGCGTGCTCTCACATACCAGCACCCAGAAGGCAATGCATGCTGGGGGGGGCCATGCCCCGTGCACATGTGCACATGACCCACCCCTCGTGTGCCACACACCTGCATATGTGCCTGCGATTTCCCCCTCACATGCCACATGTCTGTGCATGCGCCCGCAATCCCCTCCTGCGCAGCACATCCCTGTGCATGCACACACATCTCCCATGCACTCCCCTCTGCCCCCTGCGCATGCGGGCCATATACCTGACAATCAGCTGTTGGGCGGCGGCGCGCATGCACACTGTGGCTCTTCTGGGCAACCTCTCGCGTGCCGGGGGGAAATGGCTATGCATGCCACTTCTGGCCTGCGTGTCATAGGTTCACCAACACAGCCCTAAACCATTTCAGACAAATGGTTGCTCAATCTCTTCTTAAAAACCTCCTATGATGGAGCACCACAACTTCCAGAGGCAAGCCGCTAATTAATTGTTCTCACTGTCAGGAAATTTCTCCTTAGTTCTAGGTTGGTTCTCTCCTTGCTTAGTTTCTACCTGCTTCTTGTCCTACCCTCAGATGCTTCAGAGGACAGATTGATTCCCTCTCTTTTTTGTGGCAGTCCTTCAAATATTGGAACACTGCTATCATGTCACCCCTGGTTCTTCTTTTCACTAGATTAGACATTCCTGCAACCAACTTCCAGGGCCCTAATCCTCTTTGTTGCTCTTTGCTCTCTTTCTGATTACAGGCTATGTGGGATTTGCGTGATGAGGCTGGGGAAGGGGGTCAAAAAAGCAGTAGGAAGAGAGACATTAGGTTGCACTTGTGCTTGGAAAGAGAAAGAATGTGATTGACAACCTGAAAGGAAGGGCAACCGATTGTCCTTTGTAGGACGGTCATTATACTACAGGTAATCCTCCACTTCTGATCGTAATGAAGCCTGCCCATCGCAGTTGCAAGTTGTGACAGTTCTAAAAAAAAATGGCTGACCCAATTTTATGGTAGTTGTTAAGGAAATGCCGTGGTTGTTAAGCGTACAATAGTTTATTATCAGCAAGGTTTTGCCAAAAAACAGAAGTGCCTCTGAGAAACTGCGAATAGCCATAAATGCAGCCATGTTGCCATATGTCTGAAGTGATCGCAAGGGGCGGGGAAGGAGGTGACTGCTTGAACCTCGAATCCGAGTCATAAGTGGTAGCCTCAAGATAGGTCTGCTGTAATTTTGAACAGTCACTAAATGGCCAGTCATAATTCAAGGACCAGCAGTGTTCTTATGTCGAGGCTGTGCTTTTAATGGTAGTTATATCCTGAGAGAAAAAAAATGTTATTTGTCAAGCTAGAATTCTTCTGCAAGAAAAGGGCTTGCTTGGTGCACAGTTGTAAAACCCACTCAGAAGGGAACAAAATCATTACCATACAGGGCCCTCAACCTCCAAGCTGGACAAGAAGAGATGTTGCAGTTGATGGTATTGAAAGCTGCTGTGAGATCTAATAGAATTATTGGAGAGTTATACATCCATCAATTCCTGCCATGAGTTATCCATGTATTTAATTTAATCCTATTCCCAAAACTGAAACCTGACTGCCATGGCCCCAGGTAATCCATTACTTCCAAAATTCTTTGCTATTTTCACTTCATTGCATTATATTTTTTTTCCTGTTTTACAAAACAATTCTCTTATACCAGTTTTCAGTTCCTGGTCCAAGACTTGGAAACAAATTTTAACTGTCCCCATTTCAAAAATAGGGAAACAATAATTGCTCAAAACTGTCTAGAAGCTCCCAACTCTTTTTTAAAATTTAGGTTAAAGTGCTAAGCAGCCATCTTGAGCTGACTAAAAAGTACACTGGCATTTAATTTGCTGCCATCCTGGTCAGTCTCTGTGTGGCCACAGATTACCAAATCGTGGTGTCTTTACTGCATGTAGACACCTTAAAAGATGGATTGGATAGATTTTGATCCATCCCACTAAATGTTTGGGGGAAATTCCATCAATCATTCTTTAATGTTGGATTTCTGTGTGGAGGAAGTGACTTTTGGTGTATGGATTGACCAGCAGGTTTAGATATTTATATTCACAAAAGAGACTATCAGCTGATTCTCTCCTGAAATAACACAATATGGGATCAATGATCATAAACTGATACCAAAAAGAGCACTAAATTTATGTTCAACTCAAGTGCAACTTGAGAGACAGTTAGTTTTGTGTAGTGGTTAAAATGCGCCTAGAATCTAGGAGACTGTGAGTTCTAGTACCGCTTTAGACGGTGGGATTCAAAAAAATTTACTAACAGTTGTGTGGGTGTGGTTGGTGGGTGTGGCTTGGTGGGCGTGGTGGGGAAGGTTACTGCAAAATCCCCATTCCCTCCCCACCCCACTAACCTGCTTTCCAGCTCCGTTCTCCTGTGCAGGACAACAAAAGGAGACTCAGCCGATCAGCTGGGACTCAGGAGGCAGAGAATAGATGGGGGTGGGGCCAGTCAAAGATGGTAGTTGCCGGTTCTCCTAACTACTCAAAATGTCTGCTACTGGTTCTCAGAACTGGTCAGAACCTCTGAATGCCACCTCTGGATAGGTGCTACTCTTTGAATCATCTGACTGATACTTACCGATTGACTGATGAAGTAGGCCTGATTGCACCCAGAGCAAAATTGCTTTGGCTTGTTCCTTGCTTAAAAGGGAAAACACAGTACAGGTAAATCTTCAACTTACAACTATTCATTTTGTGACTGATTTTACAACAGCACTGAACAAAATGACTCATGACTGTTTTATGACCATGGTCCTGTAATCAAAATTCGGACACTTAGCAACTGGCGTGTATGTATATAGGAGGGTTGCAATATCTCAGGGGCCTTGTGATTATCTTTTGCAAACATCTGATGAGCAAAGTCAATAGAGAAGCCAAATTCACTTAGCAACTGTATTACTAACTGAATACTTGCAGTGACTCACTGAACAACTATAGCAAGAACAGTCATAAAAAGAGGCAAAAACTTAACTTGGCCATGGAATTCTTTGGCTCCATTTTGGTCAAGGACTACCTATATTTTCTCACCCACAGTAGTAATTTAGATTGTAAGTCTTCACAGCGATAAATACTATTTTATTATAACTGGGTATGGACAACAGACTGCAAAAAGTGTATCTTGGGGCCCAATGTCAGCATCCTTTTTCAGTCCCCAAAGGTTGCTAAGAGTGAATGGGAACCAAATTGTAAGCTTCCCGGGCCCCCCCCCCATCCCTATTTTGGGGGTGAGTGAAGGCTAATAGTTCAGTCTGCCCTACTTCTGGAATTCGGTCCTTGCTGTGTAAAATCTAATAAGACTTCTGTTCTGTACACTTCATTAACATACTTGCAAATACCGCGCTGTGATTGGTCAGAGCGACCTGACCAATCGGCGATCTGATTGGCTGAGTGAGCCGCACTGATTGGCCCGCCGCAAATCCCCGTGATTGGTGGAAACTAATCACGGGCAATTCAAAGTGCCATTGGTGTCATTGGCCGCGGCCGCCGCGGCGAGAAAATAAAAGCCGCTGTTTTCTTCTGCAGCCCGAGCCGATCTCGGGACTTAATAAAAGAGCTGAAATAAGTCACTGCTCCCAAGTCTCTTTCCTTGCGATGGACACAACAACTTCCAAACCAAAGGAAGTTACACACTTATGATGGACAATAATGGATGCTATAATTATTACTTTCATGCCTTCCTCAACTCCAAAATAATTAAGTCATCGATCTTACCCAACTGTGCTATGATCTAAATACCACAGTGATTTCATCACTGAATACTAATGAAAGACTGAAAGCACAATAGGTTGCCCTATAGAAATTGGGGAAAGAATTTTCCATTGCTACATTTTCCCTAATTAAGTAAGAAGTCATTACCAGTAGAATCTCATGGACAGTGTTAAGTTCTGCGCATGGGCGCAAGGAACGGAGACGAGACGGTGAACAGTGAACTTCAACTCTTTATTATACATTCTGAACAGAGCAAAACCCTAGAGCAAAAGCAGCCCTTTTATAGGCAAGCTGCTGCTCTAGTAACCAATAGGAAATGTGGAGTGTTAACCCCCTTAACCAATGAGAGTGGCTCGTTAACAGCCAATCAGATTCTCCTGAACGGACCAATCCGATATCGCTATTATTGGCCAATCAGAAGTGCAGGGCTAGAACCCTGCTATTTTCTAAAGCTCTTGATAAACTTTATTTGAGTATTTTATTAGTTCACAACACCCCTTCCCTCCGGGTTCCGTTTGGGGTGTGTGGTGATGTAATCTCTGAGGTAGGAAGGTTGCTTCGACTGTCTATTGGATTTACGCTGTCCCACCAGTTCTTGTCCGTAAGCCTGTTTTGGCGGGCCGATCACGGTCGACGACAGTACGATTTTTGAATGAGACCTGGACGAGGCTGGATCCAACGACCGGAATTCGATTTCCTTGATAGTCCTTGAGAATGATTCTTTGGGCTCTGAGGTTTTGTCGCCGGATGGCAGGGATTAATTGTTTAAGGGTCTTCCAGGAAACCATCGAGATGGATGATCCTGAATCGACTTCCATCATGCAGGGCTGGTTTTCGATGGCGACCTTCACTCGGATCTTCTTTGCATCTAATGATGAGGCGTGACCAATCGTGATGGTTTGGTGTGCCTCTTCTCGTTTCGTTGAATAGGCTAGTGGTTTATTTCTGTAGGAGTGGTTGTTCCATTGGTGGTTAGATTGTTCCCGATTCACAGGACGACTTCCTGTGGGTTGGCGATAGTTGAACCCCCTCTGAAGTGGGCTGGATCCTAGCTTGCTTCTGCAGACTTTTCCAATGTGGCCTCTCTTTCCACAAATATGGCAGAGCGCATCGAGGAATTTGCAATCTGATCGTGGGTGGTTTGCCCCACAACCTGCACATTGGTACTGCAGTCTCTGGTTACACTGGTGGTGTTGGTCTTGTTCAGACTGGAGCCGGTTGACCTCTTCCTCATCACTTTCTGATGACGATTCGAGGTCCTCATGGTGGGTTGCCGTTGCAAGTCCCTCAAGGCGAGGTGAGGTTTCACTGGCGAGTTGGCAGAGCGGGGCGTTGGTGCGGCGCATTCGGGCAGCCGACTTCCTGGTTGCTTCTGCTACAGTAGCGTCAGCGATGATATCTGCAAGGCTGATGTCGCCTTTCGCCATCAACTTGCTTTGCACGTGTGGTGCATCTAATCCCAGAACTATTTGGTCTCTTAGAGCTTCTTTGAGGTCAGCGAACCCACAGAGGCCTCCCAGGTTCCGGAGATCCGCAATGAAATCTGCAATGCTTTCTCCTTTCTGCTGGTAAAATTCATGTCTTCAGACAAGCATTGGTACGGTTGGTGCATAGTGGGCCTGTAGGAGAGGCTCGAGGACATCCCAGTCCATGGATTTCACCTCAGCCGGTTTCACCAGTGCTTTAGCGATCTTAAAAATGGCAGGTCCGCAGTGAGTCAGGAATACCGCTCGCTTTTTTCCAGTAGTGGCATCCTTCAAGTTGTTGGCCTCCAGAAACATCTAGAACCGGTCCATGTATGAGTCCCAGTCTTCTTGTGCCGGGTTGAATGGAGTGGGTGGTATGGTGCTGCTGGTCAAGGTTTCCGCCGTTGATGCGCCTTCAGTCACATGCTCTGTTTCATGCTCTGTTTCGTGCTCTGTAGTGTTCAGTCAGCTCTGACGTCTCTGTTAAGTACTTGGACATGGATCGGAGTAAATGGAGACAGCCTCTGAATGTGAACTTTCAGCTCTTTATTGCATAGTGACTTCTCTAAACAACAACAGTGAACTCTGCCTTATATAGGCAACCCTTGTGAGAGTTGTCCAATAGCGAGCTTTGAACGCTAGCTCTTTTAACCAATAGTAATCCTCTGTTAAGGGCCAACTAACCAATCCGATCTGGCCGCCTTACAGCCAATCAGAAGTGCAGGGCCAAACCCTGCACTTTACCTCAAGCTCATACTTTATTAACTATGGTATATACACAACACCCCTTCCCCCTGGCTTCTTAATTACGGTGTAGTTATATAGTCCTTTAAATAGGACGGTTGTCTTTTAAGTCTTTCGGATTTTCGTTGGACTGGTTGATTGCAATTCTGTTGAGGTAGATTGTTGTTTGGCAGTGGATCTGCTTCTTGCTCAGGTGCAATTTCTTGCGGTGCAAACAATTCTCCTTCCTGATCCATTTCCTGAGTCTCACTTAATTCGTCGCTCCCTTCGAGCAGGTTCCCTGGAACGTCATCTTCTTCCGTACCTCCCCCCCTCGGTTTGGTCATGGGGGAGTTGTTGACTGGCCGTTGTGAGTTGTGACCGTAATTGGTCGATATGCCCTTTCCACAGTCTATTGTCACAGCATTTCACGACGTAGGATTTGGGGCCGGTCACTCGTACTACCGTTGCCTCTATCCATAACGGATCGCCTGATAAGTTTCGTGCGTAAACATGGTCTCCTACCTGGAAGGTGCGATAGAGGCCACTGGATCCTATTGGCTTTTCCGGTTCATAAGCAGGGTGCAACCGGTCGAGGTGGGAACAGAGTCTTCGTCCCATCAGTAGTTCGGCGGGAGTTCCGCCGGTGACGCTATGTGGAGTTATGTGTTGTAAAAAGAGAATTTGGTTGACCTTGTCATCGATATTGTCATAATCCATTTTTTGCAAAGTCTTTTTAACAAATTGGACCATGTGTTCCACTCGGCCATTGGTCGCAGGGTGCGCAGGCGAGGTGAGCGCATGGCGGATGCCGCGGTCAGCGAGGTACTGCTCAAACATTAGTGCCGTAAACTGTGGCCCGTTATCGGACACCAGGACGTCAGGCAATCCGTGGGTTGCAAAGAGTCTATTTAGGATCTTGATCACTGCCTCGGAAGTTGTAGCCGTCATACGATTAATTTCTAACCAATTGGAGTATGCATCGACTGTCAACAGGAAGGTATATCCTTTGGTTGGCCCCGCGAAATCCAGGTGGATTCTGGACCAGGGTCCATGTGGCGTCTCCCATTCAGTAGGCATGGCTTTTGGTGGGGCGTTGCTGGCTTGTTGGCAATTGGTACATGCTTTGATCCACTGCTCGATTTGCCGGTCCATGCCCGGCCACCATGCGTAGCTTAGTGCAAGCGCTTTCATCCGCACGATGCCGGGGTGGCCCTCGTGCAGAATTTGTAGCAGCGTCTTCCGGAGTCGTTCTGGGACAACGACTCTATCGCCCCAGATGATACAGCCTTTTTGGGAAAAAAGTTCAGTCTGTCGAGATTTGAATGGCGCGAAGTCATCTGGTACTTGGTCCAATGGCCATCTGCGTTCTACCCAGCCTAGGACTCGAGCTGGGGTGTGGTCTCATTTGGTTTCTCTCGCGATGTCTCGGGCAGTCATAGGCGGCGAGTTGAGTGTTTCGATCTGCAATGTGGTTGCCGTTGGTGCCAGATCGTCAAGAGTCTCTGGAAGCAGTACTCGGCTTAATGCGTCGGCATGGGGAATGGCTTTCCCCGGGCGATATTGTAGGCGATAATTATAAGCAGCTAGGAATTCTGACCATCAGGTCATTCTAGGGGATAATTTGTAGGGGGTTGGCTTGTCCCCGGCTATTATCCCTAGCAACGGTTTGTGGTCAGTTATAATGGTAAATGTCCTTCCATACACATATTCATGAAATTTCTTTACAGCTGAAACGATTGCGAGAGCTTCTTTATCAATTTGTCCAAAGTTCCGCTCTGCTTGTGAAAGAGTCTTCGAAAAGTATGCAACAGGGGCTTCATTCCCATTAGGCAGTACATGACTCAAAATGGCGCCCACCCCGAAGGGCGATGCATCGCAGGTTATAACTAATGGTCAAGTCTCGTTATACTGCATAAGTACAGAGTCAGATGTGAGCAGTTTTTTAACATTCCGGAACGCTTGTTCTTCCCGGTAACCCCATACCCACAATGCTTTTTTATCTAATAACTGGTGTAACGGTTCAGCAACAGTCGCCTTGTGTGGTAAAAATACATTATAGAAATTAATGAGGCCTAAGAACACCTGGAGATTGGCCTTGTTTCGTGGCCTGGGAGCGTTTTTTATCACTTTTAATTTACTTTCGGGAGGATGAATGCCCTGGCTATCAATCCGATACCCTAGAAACTCAACACTGTCAGTATATAAGTGACATTTATTTTTTTTCAGCTTAAGTCCTGCCTCTTGGAATTTTTTAAGAACACATTTCAAACGATCCTGCAAGATTTTTTTGGTAGGGGCTGCAATTAATACGTCATCAAAATACAGAACCACACCCTTGATTCCCTGTAACAACCTTTCCATGAGGCTTTGGAATATCCCCGGGGCTACGCTAACCCCAAATTGCAATCGGGTACATTTAAAGGCACCTCTGTGCGTTACAATTGTGGCCGTGTTTTCATCCACTGGTAGTTGTTGATAAGCTTGAGCTAAATCTAATTTAGCGAAAACCTTTCCGCCCCCCAAGGAATGAAGGAGATGCTGCACCACCGGAACTGGATACGCATTCTGTTGTAGGGCGTGGTTTAAAGTGGTCCGGTAGTCCCCACAAATTCAGATTGACCCGTCTGGCTTAATGGGTGTTACAATAGGGGTTTCCCATGGAGAGTGATCGATGGGCTTCAACACCCCTTGAGCAATTAGCTTGTCGAGTTGTTCGTCGATCTTTGCTTTAAGAGCAAATGGAACTCGACGGGGCTTCAAGCGAATAGGGCTACTTTTTGATCTAGACTAAATGAGATTGGGGTCCCTTTATACTCGCCTAAGCGGTCCGCGAAGACGTCGCTGAACTCAGAAATAAGGTCTTCCTCCCACTCACAACCACCGACTCGGTTCACGCCGGCCACTTCGATGCTGAGTGGCGCGAACCATTGGAGGCCTAATAGACTAGGCCTATCTCTATCGATGATCGTTAGAGGTAAGTACGCTGTATGCTTTTTGAAGGAGACTCGGACTCGGCAGGACCCGACAACGGAGATTCGATTTCCTTGGTAGTCCTTGAGGATAAGGCGTTGAAATTGGAGGTCTTGGCGTTGGATTGTGGGGATAAGTTGCTTGAGTGTCTTCCAAGACACCATCAAGAGAGACAATCCCGAGTCGACCTCAATGTGGCAAGGCTGGTTCTCAATGGCTACCGTGACTCAAATTTTCTTAGTGTCCAAAACTGAGGCATGACCTATAGTGATAGTATGGTGAGCCTCTTCTTCTTGCAAAGCTTGATTTCTGTAAGAGTGGTTTACTGGCTCTCGCCTTACAGGACGGTTTCCTGTCGATTGGCGATAGTTGGCCCCTTTTGAGGCCTGGCTGGGTCCTGGTAAGCTGCAGCAGACCCGGCTGATGTGGCCTCGTTTCCTGCACTCATGGCAGAGTGCGTCGCGGAATTTACATTCGGCCCTGGCATGGTTTGCTCCACAGCCAGCGCAAGGGCGTAAGGGCTTAGGGCGAGGGTCCCGGTCGGACCGCAGTCGATGGACCCCTTTTTCGTCGCTGTCTGACGACGAAGAGAGGTCCTCGTGGTGCGTTGTTGAGAGCTGCCCTTCTGAGTTGGGTAAGATTTCGCCGGTCGGTGGTGTTGCCGGAGTGCGGCTTCGCCGTAATTGTGCAGCCAACTTTTTGGTCGCCTCCGCAGCCGTGGCTTCAGCGATGGCGTCAGTAAGGCTGATGTCACCTTTCGCCATCAGCTTGCTTTGCACACCTAGCGCATCTAATCCCAGAATTACTCGATCTCTTAGTGCTTCTTCTAAATCGGCGAACCCGCAGAGGCCCCCTAAATTTCGGAGGTCCGCCACGAAATCGGCCACGCTCTCTCCTTTTCGTTGGTTTCTCTGATAAAACTCGTGGCGTCTCACGAGTGTAGGCACGGTTGGCGCATAATGGTCTCTCAGGATGGGTTCGAGGTCGTCCCAGCTCATGGCTTTCACTTCTCGAGGTTTGGCGAGTGCTTTAGCCATCTTAAATACAGCTGGGCTGCAATGCGTCAGGAACAGTGCCCGCTTCTTTGCTGGTGTGGCATCCTTCAAATTATTCGTCTCGAGAAACATTTGGAAGCGATCCATGTAGAATTCCCAATCCTCTTGATTTGGATCGAACGGAGCGGGTGGTACGATGCCGCCGGACATGGTTCCGTTGTTGGCGTCATCTTATCACGTGCTCGGTATTACTTCCTGGCTTCTTAGGTTCAGACATCTCCACATCCCACCCTCGTCGCCAGTGTTAAGTACTTGGACATGGGTCGGAGTAAATGGAGACAGCCTCTGAATGTGAACTTTCAGCTCTTTATTGCATAGTGACTTCTCTAAACAACAACAGTGAACTCTGCCTTATATAGGCAACCCTTGTGAGAGTTGTCCAATAGCGAGCTATGAACCCTAGCTCTTTTAACCAATAATAATCCTCTGTTAAGGGCCAATCGGATTCCTAAGAACTAACCAATCCGATCTGGCCGCCTAACAGCCAATCAGAAGTGCAGGGCCAAAACCCTGCACTTTACCTCAAGCTCATACTTTATTAACTATGGTACATGCACAACAGTCTCCGCATCCCATCTTCATCGCCAGTGTTAAGTTCTGCGCATGGGCGCAAGGAACGGAGACGAGACGGTGAACAGTGAACTTCAACTCTTTATTATACATTCTGAACAGAGCAAAACCCTAGAGCAAAAGCAGCCCTTTTATAGGCAAGTTGCTGCTCTAGTAACCAATTAAAAATGTGGAGTGTTAACCCCCTTAACCAATGAGAGTGGCTCGTTAACAGCCAATCAGATTCTCCTGAATGGACCAATCCGATATCGCTATTATCGGCCAATCAGAAGTGCAGGGCTAGAACCCTGCTATTTTCTAAAGCTCTTGATAAACTTTATTTGAGTATTTTATTAGTTCATAACAGACATGTCCAGGGCTTGATATCTATTTCATCCATCTAATGAGAAAGGGAAAGTATTTAAGTGGGACGTGGAAATACGGAAAAAGAAAAAGCGAAGTAACTCATCAGTCTTGTTTCCTTGCTTTGTCCTTTTCCATATTTCCCATTTGAATGAATTTGTGAAGTGTGATGACCCAGGGTGGGATACAAAATAAACACAGTCGCTAAAAACAGGTGAAGCCCCTTTTATTCCTTCACTTTGCTTCCAAGCTCCAAATTTCTTTGATTGGAGACAAAAAAACTCCCATATGAGCAGTTACAAGAAGGAGGAAATGCTTTTTAAACTAAAAATGCCTATAAATTATAAAGAGTAAAAAACAACACAAACCAGGCAAGATAAGGGCTTGAACACATCTACAGATATCAGAACACACTCTGGGAAGGATGCCAAACTCAGAGAGGAATCATAAACTAGAGATATTTCCAACCTTTGTTTTCAGTGCTCGCCCGTATGCATGTCTGTCCTCTTATTCAGTTGTCACAGCTGCAGCCCATGAAGAGGATCAAGGCCCTCTCCTCCTGAGGAGACCACATCTCTCCCTTATCCTCTCCTCCCTGTGTGCCCTAGGATGGAGAGGGGATGGGCCTAGGTCCTCCTCTGACTGCCCAGCTGGCCTCTGTCCTTTCCCAGCCTCCTCCACAACCTCCGGAGCCGCACTTCCACTCCCTGTCAGCTGTTCCTCCTCTCCCTCAGAGTCAGTCTCCATCAGGGGCATGACATAAAGAGTGGAGAGCATTGGACTTTTGGATCCCATCCCTCTCCAAAAAGAGGAGGAGGAAGGGTCGTTGGTACTCTCTGAGCTTGGTTATTTTCTTGCAGATATTTCATTACCCAAACTACAGTAGATAACATCATCAGTGCTAGAAGGAGGACTGGTGAATGTTCACAATTTGTGTGAGACACAAATTCTCAACTGGGAAGAAAAAAAAAAAAGACTTGATGGCTTCATACAGAGGATCACTCTTTAAGGCTGCTCAATTGTTAAACACTGCACAGCTTCCACCCGGACACTGCTGGCCCAAAAAACTTGTTTGCCACACCCACACACAATCATTCCCAATAAACACTGGATAAAAACAGAAGGAATATGATTTACCCTGGCAATGGATTCATCCTTAGGTATGTGCCTGAAGGAAAATTACGAGTCAAAAAATAATGTTTAAATAAAGGTCCGTAGATACTGAAGTGGAAATATGGAGTGGAAAAATCAAAGTAAAATGGAGGCTGAGCACTGGACAGGTAATCTAGAGAACAGATTGTTTGAGCGGTCTGTCACAAACCCAAAAAGCAAGATGCTTTGACTTGTCCTTTACAATCAAGTTGTAATATTGCTTTCTCTTCCATAGTGACTATACTTCCAGAGCATTTAGCAATGAAAGCATGGTCCAAACATCTCTTCAGCTGCGGTTCAGAAATACCTTTGTTGTTTTGTAATTCCATCCACTTCCACGGTTAATCTATGCCATGCCTTTTCCAATGAAAAACCTTCTATGAGAAGATTATCTGGGTAGATGCCATAGGATGTTAACAGAATAACAGAGTTGGAAGGGACCTTGGAGGTCTTCTAGGCCAACCCCTTGCTCAAGGGTTACAAAATATGTTGAGACTCTAGAAAGAGTGCAGAGAAGAGCAACAAAGGTGATTAGGGGATTGGAGGCTAAAACATATGAAGAACAGTTGCAGGAACTGGGCATGGCTAGTTTAGTGAAAAGAAGGACTAGGGGAGACAGGATAGCAGTGTTCCGATATCTCAGAGGCTGCCACAAAGAAGAGAGAATCAAGGTATTCTCTCCAAAGCACCTGAGGGCAGGACAAGAAGCAACGGGTAGAAACTAATCAAGGAGAGAAGCAACTTAGAACTGAGGAGAAATTTCCTGACAGAACAATTAATCAGTGGAGCAACTTGCCTCCAGAAGTTGTGAATGCTCCAACACTGGAAGTTTTTAAGAAGAGATTGGACAACTGTTTTTCTGGAATGGTATAGAGTCTCTTGCTTAGAACAGAATAGAATAACAGAATTGGAAGGGACCTTGAGGTCTTTTAGTCCAAATCCCTGCCTTGGCAGGAAACCCTACACCAGTTCAGACAAATGGATATCCAACATCTTCTTAAAAACTTCCAGTGTTGGAGCATTCACAACTTCTGGAGGCAAGTTGCTCCACTGATTAATTGTTCTATCTGTCAGGAAATGTCTCCTTAGTTCTAAGTTGCTTCTCTCCTTGATTACTTTCTACCCATTGCCTCTTGTCCTGCCCTCAGATGCTTTGGAGAATAGCTTGACTCCCTCTTCTTTGTGGCAGCCCCTGAGATATCGGAACACTGCTCTCATGTCACCCCTAGTCCTTCTTTTCATTAAACTAGACATACCCAATTACAGCCTAGCACTAATGATGTTGCCTAGTTTGGGTAATAAAATGTCTACAAAAAACAGCCCAGCTCAGAGAGCACCAAGGACCTCTCATTTCAATCCTGAGCTACAGATATTCTCCTTTATTGCTATCACTAAGGATGCTTTGGGAACTGCATCAGGTTAAGCTGCTTCTTAACCTGATGCTTCTAGAAGTGTTGAGACGGTGGCTCCAAAATTCCTCACCAAATCTTAAGAGTTGTACCTGCAGTTGTATCCCCAATTTGGGCCAAAGAAACTGTTATATTCGTTGCTGGAAAGAAACTCGGGAGCCCGTGACTTAGTTCAGCTCTTTTATTAAGTCCCGAGATCGACCCGGGTTCCGAAGGAAAAGCGGCGGCTTTTATTCTCTGGCTCCGCTGCGGTCGCCTTCTGGGGCAGGAAAACATTATAGAAATTAAGCAGTCCTAGAAATGCCCGCAGTTCCGTTTTATTCTTCGGTCTGGGGGCTTCCTTGATTGCTCTGACTTTTTTCTCAATGGGGTGAATTCCGTGCCGGTCTAAAAGGTACCCCAGGAATTCGACCCTCTCAGTGTGCAGTTGGCATTTTTCCCTTTTAACTTTTAGCGCCGCGTTTTTGAACTTCGTTAGTACCTCCCTCAGGGACCCTCCAGTTCTCTTTGGTTGGCTGCCGACACCAGTACGTCGTCAAAGTAGGGCACCACCCCCTTGATTCCTTGCAGGAGTCTCCCCATGAGGCTCTGGAAAATTCCTGGAGCCACGCTGACTCCAAACTGGAGTCTCTTACAGCAGAAAGCTCCCCGGTGGGTGACTATGGTCTGTGCCTCGGCGGTTTCTGCGTCGACTGGCAACTGTTGGTAGGCTTGTGCCAGGTCGAGCTTCGCAAAAACCTTGCCTCCCCCAGTGAGTGTAAGAGATGTTGCACTACTGGGACGGGGTAGGCGCTCTGTTGTAAGGCGCCGTTTAGGGTGGCCTTATAGTCCCCGCAGATTCTCACCAACCCATCGGGCTTGACTGAGGTGACTATGGGGGTCTCCCACCAGGCATGATCGATTGGTTCTAGGACCCATTGTTTGATGAGCTTGTCGATTTGCTCATCGATCTTGGGCCAGAGTGAAAAGGTACCCGCTGTGGTTTTAGGCGTATCGGGGGGACGCTGGGGTCTAAACTGAAGGAAATAGGGGGCCCTCGGTACTTGCCTAGGGTGCCGTCGAACACTTCCTGGAAGTCCCTTGTGAGTTGTTTTTCCCAGTCTGCCTCTGCGACGTGGTCAATGCCCGTTACTTCGATCCCGAGTGGCACAAACCACTGTAGTCCCAAAAGGCTGGGGCGGTCTCTATCCATGACTGTTAGTGGGAGCTTGCTGTGCGCCCCTTGAAGGTCACTTTAAAATGTCCTGTTCTGACTACCGGGATGCAGTTCCCCTGGTAGTCTTTGAGGATTAATTTCTGACTTTCCAGCCCCCTTTTATGGATGTCGAGCACCAGGCACCTCATTTCCCGCCATGCAACCATGGAGAGATAGGACCCGGAGTCCACCTCCATTTTGCATGGCTTGCCCTCGATGCCCACTTCTATGTATACCTTTCGGGCGTCTGTGTTTGAGGAATGGCCGATGATGACCGTCTGGTGGGTTTCCTCTCTCTGCCGGTTCTTGCCGTCCCGTCGATCCCATCCATCCCGGTTCCAACAATTCTCGGTTGGGCGGTCCCTGGGTCTGGGGGGGTGCCGTCTCGTCTCCGGTTGCTGTTGTCTCGTCGTCAGGAGCTGTAGGTTTTCTTGAGTCGGCAGACTTGGGCGATGTGACCTCTTTTGTCGCAGTGCCGGCAGATCGCATTGAGAAACCGGCATTCCGATTGCAGGTGGTCGCCTCCGCACCCGGCCCAGTTGGGTCTCGACTTATGACCCCGTCGGTCGCGCCGGTCTCGCTCTGTCTGGAGTCGGTGGATGTCCTCGTTGTCTGTGGTGTCGGTGTCGGAGTCGAGGTCGCCATGGTGGGTAGTGGTGAGTCGGCGGGTTGCTTCCAGTGTCGCCTCGGTTGTTGCGGCTGGATCCCCAGTACCTGGTCTCCGCATTCGGGCTGCAGATTTTCGGGTCGCTTCGGCGGCGGTTGCCTCGGCGATGGCATCAGCGAGGGAAATGTCGCCCTTGGCCATCAGTCGGCTCTGTAGAACTGGGTCCCTGAACCCGAGGATGATGCAGTCTCAGAGTGCCTCGTCCATATTGATGAAGCCACACATGCCCCCCCAAGTTCCGGAGGTCAGCTACGAAGTCGCCGATGCTCTCTCCCCCCTTCTGATCCCGGCGGTAGAAGTTGTGTCGCCAGATGAGGGTGGGTATGGCGGGGGCATAGTGGCTTTGCAGCAACGGCTCGAGGTCAGCCCAGTCCATCTCTTTCACATCTTCTGGCTTTGCGAGGGCTTTCGCCATCTTAAACACTGCGGGCCCACAGTGTGTCAGGAAAACAGCCCTTTTTTTCTGACCGTTCGTTTCCTTGAGGTTGCTACTTTCTAGGAACATCAGGAACCGATCTATGTAGGATTCTCAGTCCTCAGTAGCTTGGTTGAAAGGTGCGGGTTGTGCGATGCTGGCCATCTTGTCGGTTTCTTGTCTGCAGCGCCACGTGCTCGGTGGGGTTCAATTTCACAATCCTACCTTCGTCGCCAGTGTTATATTCATTGCTGGAAAGAAACTCGGGAGCCCGTGACTTAGTTCAGCTCTTTTATTAAGTCCCGAGATCGGCTCAGGTTCCGAAAGAAAAGCGGCGGCTTTTATTCTCTGGCTGCGGCGGCCGCAGCCAATGGCACCGCTTTGAATCTCCCACGATTACTTTCCACCAATCGCGGGGATTCGCAGCGGGCCAATCAGTGCGGCTCGCTCGGCCAATCCGGTCACCGTGCACTTTGACCAATCACAGAGCGGCGCTTAAAAGTATGTTAATGGATCGTACAGAACAGAAACATTCCAGAGTCATGCAAACATACTTCTCACAAACAGATAAAATGTTGCTAAGGCTCCAGAACATGTGTTTGGGGTTCAAGCTTCCTGCTCTATAAACTCAAGCTATTTCCTCTTAGCTAATAGCCCTAATTAAAGTATATTGAGCAATGTGTTTTGTGTTCCTCAGACAAAAAAAGTTAATAGAGAACAAATAATCAGAGTTGGAAGGGACCTTATAGGTCATCTAGTCCAATCCCACCCACCCCTGCCCAAGACCTTACACCATTTCTGACAAATGGCAGTCCAATCTCTTCTTGAAAGTCTCAAGTGATGGCATTCCCACAACTTCTGAGGGCAAAGCTGTTCCATTGGTTGATTGTTCTCAATGTCAGAAAATTTAGCTTTATTTCCAGGTTAAATCTCTCCTTGTTCAGTTTCCATCCATTATTCCTTGTCTGACCTACAGGTGATTTAGAAAATAGCTTGACCCCTTCCTCCCTGTGGCAGCCCCTCAAATATTGGAAGACCGCTATCATGTCTCCCCTGGTCCTTCTCTTTATTAGACTAGCCAGGCCCAGTTCCTGCAACCGTTCATTGTATGTTTTAGCCTCCAGTCCCCTAATCATCCTCGTTGCTCTTCTCTGTACTTTTTCTAGAGTCTCAACATCTTTTTTATAATGTGGTCACCAAAATTGGATGCAGTACTCTAGGCGTGGTCTTATTAAGAGTTACTGAATGGGTTGGCACAGTTGCTAACAACAATGAAGCTTTATATTTGGCTATGCTTCTTGTTATGGATTAAACCATCGCAGCGATACAACTCAAAACAGCTTCATCTTAAAACAGGCTTGTAATCCTGCAATTCTCATTGGGCCGTAAATAGCGAGTCGTGATTGGTCAGGTTTGGCCAGTCTGATTGGCTGTTAACGGAAACCCGATTGGACGCTTGTGAAAGTGATAGACTCAGTTCATTGGTTGTTTTACGGCAGCAAGCTCTATAAAAGAGCTACTGCTGCCCAGGTCTGGTGCTCCATTCCTTCTTGTTAAATAAAGAGTTGAAGTCGCAGACCGATGTCTCGTCTCCGTTCTTGCACCCATGCCCAGGATTTAACACTGGCGACGAGGATGGGATACGGAGACGATAGAGCTGACTAGAACATATCGGACAAAGACAGAGCACATGGCGAAAGAGCGCACGCAACAGACGGCAAGATGACTAGCGGCGCCATACCACCCGCTCCATTCGACCCAGCAACCGAAGATTGGGACTCGTATATAGACCGTTTCCAGATGTTCCTGGAGACCAACAATTTAAAAGATGCTACGTCTGGCAAGAAACGAGCGGTATTCCTGACTCATTGAGGCCCCGCCGTTTTCAAAATGGCTAAAGCATTAGCAAAACCGGCGGAAGTGAAGACCATGGATTGGGACACCCTCGCTCCAATCCTCAGGACCCATTACACACCTGCAGTACCTACACTGATACGAAGACACGAATTTTATGAGAGGGACCAATGGAAGGACGAGAGCATTGGTAATTTCGTAGCTGACCTCCGGAACTTAGGACGCCTTTGTGGTTTTGCAAACTTAGAGGAAGCCCTAAGAGACCGAATAGTTCTTGGACTAAGTGCATCACACGTGCAGAGTAAGCTGATGGCGAAAGGCGACATCAGCCTTACAGATGTCATCGCCGACTCAACTGCAGCAGAAGCAACCAGGAAGTCAGCCACTCGAATGCTCCGAGCGAACACACCACTTTGCCAACTCGCTGACGAGGTCCCACTCGCCACTGAGAAGCATGCTACCACTACCCACCACGAAGATCTCGAGTCATCCTCAGACAGTGATGAAGAGGAGGTCAACCAGCTCTGCTCAGAACGAGAGCAAAGGAACCAGCAACGTCCATGCCAATGTGCGGGTTGCAAGGCAAACCACCCGCGATCAGACTGCAAATTCCTCGACGCACTCTGCCATAACTGCGGAAAAAAGGGCCACATCGCAAAGGTCTGCAGAAGCAGACGAGAGTCCAGTCCCAGCCGAAAGGAGAACAACCTCCGTCAGGAGATAGGCAAACCTCCTGCGAACCAGGACCGTCTGAACCACCAATGGAACAACCATTACTACTACAGAAACCAAGCACCTGCCTTTTCAACGAGATGAGAAGAGGCCCACCAAACCATTATCATCGGTCACGCTTCATCGCTCGATGCAAGGAATATACGCGTGAAGGTCACTATTGAGAATCGACCATGTGTGATGGAAGTCGATTCGGGATCATCCCTGTCGATGGTATCCTGGAAAACCCTCAAACAACTGATCCCTGCCATTTCCCGCCAGGACCTCAGCACGCAGCGAATCATCCTGAAACAGATTCAGGGAAACAGAATCCCAGTTGTCGGTTCCAGCAACGTCCAAGTATCATTCAAGGACCGCACAGCAACACTTCCCCTAACTGTTGTCGATCATTACTGACCCAGCTTGTTAGGGCTACAGTGGTTCGCCCCACTCGGAATTGAACTAGCCGGCATACACCACACCAGAAATGATGACTGGGAAGAGACTCTCATCCATGAATTCCAGGACGTGTTCACAGGAGCATTAGGCAAGTACAAGGGGACCCTTATATCATTTAATCTCAGCCCCAATGTAGCTCCCATTCGGCTTAAGCCCCGTCGAGTACCTTTTGCCTTAAAACCTAAAATTGATGAGCAGCTAGATAAACTGATAGCCCAGGACATATTGGAACCGATTGACCACGCCCGTTGGGAAACCCCGATAGTAATGCCCATGAAGCCAGATGGTTCATTAAGAATTTGCGGGGACTATCGGGCCACCCTAAATCATGCTCTTCAACAGAGCGCTTATCCAGTACCGGTGGTTCAACACCTTCTTCATTCCCTGGGTGGCGGAAAAATATTTGCGAAATTGGATTTTGCTCAAGTGTACCAGCAACTCCCTGTGGACGCAGCAACTGCAGAAGCCCAGACAATAGTTACACATAGAGGCGCTTTTAAGTGCAATAGACTCCAATTCGGAGTAAGCGTGGTGCCAGGCATTTTCCAAAGTATAATGGAGAGACTATTACAAGGCATAAAAGGCATCGTGCCTTATTTTGACGACGTCCTAATAGCTGCCCCCACTAAAGAATTATTAGTACAATGGCTCAGAAAAGTTCTTCAGAAATTCAAAGACGCGGGTCTTAAGGTAAAATGAGACAAGTGTCAACTTTGTACAGAGAGAGTGGAGTTCCTGGGATACCTTCTCGACAGACAGGGAATCCACCCCACCGAAAAAAACTAACCGCAACAAAAAAAGCCCTGAGACCTAGGAATAAGACAGACCTTCAAGCCTTCCTCGAACTCATTAACTTTTATAACATTTTCTTGCCCCAGAAGGCAACCATAGCCGAACCCCTACATAGACTTCTCGATAAAAAGGCTCTTTGGGTTTGGGGACGGTGTGAAGAGAAAGTGTTCAAAGAGATAAAAGACCTTTTAACCTCCGATGCCATATTAATGCAGTACAACGAGACTTTCCCTTTGACAGTTACCTGTGATGCCTCACCATTTGGAGTAGGAGCCATCCTAAGCCATGTCCTCCCAAATGGAAATGAGGCACCCATTGCGTTCTTTTCGAGAACTTTGTCTAAAACCGAAAGGAACTAAAGTCAACTTGATAAAGAGGCCCTTGCTATTGTATCCACAATTAAATGCTTCCATGAATATGTATATGGGAGACCCTTTACCAAAATTACAGACCACAAGCCGCTACTTGGGATTTTGGCGGGAAACAAACAAACTACCGATATATTATCACCAAGAATGACATGTTGGTCAGAATTTTTAGCCGCCTACAATTACCGATTGCAACATCGCCCAGGCAAAACCATTCCCCATGCTGATGCTTTGAGCCACTCGCCACTACCAGACATTATAGAGGACCCTGCTCCAACCGTAACCGTACCACAAATCAAAACCCTCAAATCGCCACCATTAACCGCTCGAGACTTAACCTTAGAGACAAAAAAGGACCCTGTTTTGGCACGAGTCCTCAGCTGGGTAGAATGCGGTTGGCCAGTCAGTGAAACTGATGACATGTTCAAGCCATTTAAAAATCGTCAAACAGAACTGTTCTTTCAGAAAGGTTGCATAGTATGGGGAGAAAGAGTCATAGTCCCAGAGAAGTTACAATATAGAGTATTGAAAATGCTGCACGAGGGACATCCAGGCATCGTGCGGATGAAGGCATTGGCCAGGAGTTACGCATGGTGGCCTGGTTTAGATAGACAAATAGAAACGTGGGTGGCAAAATGCAGTAAATGCCAGGAGACTCGCCCTGCTCCTCCAAAGACTCCCCCAACTCAGTGGGAAACGCCTCGAGGTCCATGGTCCCGTATCCACATCGATTTTGCGGGACCCACAAGAGGACACACTTTCCTCTTAACGATGGATGCCTATTCAAACTGGCTTGAAGTCCAAAAAATGAAAAGCACCACCACAGACGCAGTCACTAAAAATCTGAATAAACTATTCGCTACCCACGGACTTCCCGATGTCCTCGTCTCAGATAATGGCCCCCAATTCACTGCTCTGCCATTCGAACAATACCTGGCAGATCGGGGCATCCGCCATGCTTTAACATCGCCAGTTCACCCTGCAGCTAATGGTAGGGCTGAGCAAATGGTTCAATTTGTAAAACAGACCCTGCACAAAATGGACCATGGCGACATTGACGACAAAATAAATCTAATGCTTTTTATCCAACATATAACCCCAAACAGCACCACGAACAAAACCCCAGCAGAACTCCTGATGAGCCGCAAACTTCGCTCACATCTTGATCGCCTCCACCCAAACTACATGCCAGAACAACCCCCGGGATCCAGCAGTAAGTGTCGGGCATTCCAGGAAGGTGACCTCGTGCATGCGAAAAATTTCTCGGGTGACCCATTGTGGGTCCCCGCCACCATAACGCAACTTACGGGACCCCGATCCTATCGCCTACAAATGGTAGTTGGTAAGATGTGGAAACGCCCCATAGATCAACTCCACTCCAGAGTAGCGCCGGAACCTCCAGCTGGGGGGGGAAGGAACATGGAGGAGGACGAAGAAGAAATCGAAACCCAACAACCCAGGGGATACTCACCATCCGAGGGAGAGCCGAACCAGGGAGTGGCCTCGCCACATGACAACACCGCAACGAAGGCGGATCCAGGGAACCCAGAAGACAGCGCCGACGAGGGCAATCCAGAGCCACAGTTTTCGCGATCCAGCCCAGCAGACAGCCCACCGGAGCCGGAGCCAGGGCCAGGGCCAGAATCAAAACAGAACCCGGTGGAGCAGCACAGGTCGAGCAGACAGGTGAAGCGGCCTGCCTATTTGCGAGAATACATCACCCCACCCCTCAGACGGAACCAAGGGAGGAGGGGTGTTTTGGATTAAACCATCGCAGTGATACAACCCGAAACAGCTTTGTCTTAAAACAGGCTTGTAATCCTTCAATTCTCATTGGCCCGTAAATAGTGAGTCATGATTGGTCAGGTTTGGCCAGTCTGATTGGCTGTTAACGCTACCCCCCTTGTGAAAGCGATAGACTCAGTTCGTTGGGTTTTTTTTACGGCAGCAAGCTCTATAAAAGAGCTACTGCTGCCCAGGTCTGGTGCTCCATTCCTTTTTGTTAAACAAAGAGTTGAAGTCGCAGACCGATATCTCGTCTCCGTTCTTGCGCCCATGCCCAGGATTTAACACTTCTATTACTCTGATCCTCAGTTTTAATTTTTAGGGTAGCAATCACCGTTAAACCCTGACATGAAACTGTGAACTTCCTTCCAGATAAACGATGCGGCTTGGCAGGACACTGCCCAAAAGAACAGAGGCAACAAGGAAGAAAATATTTTGAGGCTATAATTCAGAAGATTTCTCCCTATATTGTTACCTCAGAAAGCCAAACCAAACGGCCTTACAGTAGAGTTGCTCAGACATGGTAACTTTTTAAAATATTGCTTTAGAGCAGGAGTGTCAAACGTGATTTCATTGAGGGCCACATCAGGGTTGTGTTTGATCTCAGGGGGGGGGAGTGGAGATATGGCCAGTGTGGCCAAGGCCAGCTTGATGTCACTCATGTGGGGCCACCTGTGGGGGCCGAGGCAGAACTGGGGGGGGATCCTCCTGCCACCCTCTGGCAGCAAAAACGGAGGTGGGCTGTGTTTTCGCTGGCAGAGGCACCGCAGTCTGGTCCTTTGCTGTTTCCCTGGGCTAGATCTAAGCACCCCGTAGGCCGGATCAAGCCCACAGGCCTTGTATTTGATACCACTGCTTTACAGCCATAAAACCAGAGCTGGTATTTAGCAGGTTCTGACCACTGCTGGAGGACCAGTAGCGGAAATTTTGAGTAGTTCGGAGAACTGGCAAATCCCACCTCTGACTGGTGATTTTACAGAATTCTTCCCCTGCCACGCCCACCAAGCCACCCCACAGAACCGGAAGTAAAAAAAAATGAATCACATCTCTGCTGAGAACCATAATTCTGAGTTCAATTACAATAATAAATCAAGGATTTCCTATGTTTGATTGTTGTCCCCAGGCCAGGTAGGGTAACGGCAGGCATGATATTCCCCTCTGAAAAAAAAATCTGAAGAGTAGCCAGGGGTGCAGGGGTTGCCTAAGCACCCGCCGCAGTGCGTGCAGTGCCCTGGTGGGAATTAAATTGGCAACGTCCCCTTGAAGCTTTAGCAGAATAAAGTAATCAAAAGTGATTTTTCAAGGTGAGTCTGCATGATAGTTTTATTATTTGACAAAAAAAAAAAACACCATGAGAATGCTCTCGGGCAAAGGAATTCACATTTAAAAAATAAAACAAACAAACAAAAACAACGAACAGACCCTGCCTAACAGACAGAAAAACAGCCACAATGCTTCACCTCTAATTGGACTTTTTCTTTGTTCCCTTTCCTTTGATCAGCATTGCTTCTCTATGCTTCTTTCTAGCTAGTTGAGCTGATAGCATAACTTTGAGTCTGGCCTGTCTTTTGGCTACAGTTGTCTTCCTCTTCAGTTCCAGATTGTCCCTCTTTGCTGCAAGCTTCTGTTTTATTGTCTTCAGTTCTTCCATGTACAATTTATGTGCCCTTCTCATATTTCTTACAAGACTTGGATTCACTGGGTCATGTTCAAGGTCCTTCCTTTGATACTGCTGTACAGCAGACTTCCCTGAAGCCTTCAATGAATAAATTTAACACTTTGAAGAGCATCAAATGTCCTTATGCCAAGGCGAAATGTCTTGGAAGTTATAATGTTACCCATTAGGCTGAAAGAACTCTCAACTTGGGGTCCATGGAAGCAGCTCAGGATTGCTTTCATCATCTTGAAGAGGCAAGGATACTTTCCTGCTGAAGCAATCCCAGTCCACCAGTTGTCTATCACTGCTTGGTCTGCTGCACCAGATATCCTGGCATCACTGTGATACCGGTGAACCTAGTCTAATATGTAGGGCTCTACCTCTGAAGCTTCCAAGACATTTGGTAGAAGCTGTGGAAGTGCCTTCATGCACTTCAGTGCTTGGGAGTGTCCTCTCACAATGGGGTCTGTTGCTGAGAAATGAGCAAGTAATTTGTTCTTGATAGGCAGTTTTTCCTGCAAGCATTTTCCAGCTGAAACATAGGCAGACCTTGCCCTAGTAAGGAATCCGTTCTTCACCTACTTCTTCTCTTTCTTGAGAATCTCTTTCGCTTCAGGCCCAACAAACATGTCTATACATGGTAAGTGTTAAGCCTGGTTTCCCCAACCAGGGTTAGGGAGACAAGCTAAACAGAATGTGCAGCGTTAGTCAGATAGGCACACAGATAAATGAGTGAGCTAAGCTTGTATGTTTATTAACATACAGTAAAAATAACAGATATGCTTGTGCTATCAAAAATATAGTTTATTCCATTATGAGTTCATAGCATAGTCAAAATAACAGTCCAATAGTCATGTATCATTTAGTCAGTCCATTCAGGGATATTCAGTTAGCAAAATCCGTTTAGAATATCCTATGTCAGTTCACTTACAAGTCAGTCCTTTGTTTTCTCTCCCGTTCGAGCAATGCAGTCTTGAGTCCTTGCAGTAATCAGGGATCATCAAAGCCAGAGAGAGAGCAAGCTGCAGTCTTGCCTCTTTTAAAGTGCTTTCACAACCACTCCCTTAATTACTATCCCACAGTTAAAGTTGCAAACACTTTAACATACAAACTATGATTACATATTATTATTTACCTAAACCAGTTAGGGTAAAACAATGTTATCCCTAACATTCTCCCCTTTTAGGAAATAATAATAAATATAACTATTTACATTTTTAAATCATATTTGTTACAACTCTCTTTAAACTTGATTACTCCTTGAGCTTTTGTAAATTGGTCTGCAATGTTTTCTTCCATCATGCAGTATTCCAATTTAATTAGCCCATTCTTTACAGATTCTCTAACATTTAAGTATCTTAAATCAGTATGCTTTGATCTAGTTTTTACAGCAATACTAGTAGCTAATTTTATAGCTGCCTGGTTGTCCTCGTACACAATAATGGAATCTTTTACAGTTATACCCATGTCTAATAATAACTGTTTGTACAAAATCAAGTCAGTGCATAATAATGACAGACATGAAAATTCCGCTTCCATTGTGGACAAGCTAATATGCTGTTGTCTGATTGACCTCCACCCTATTAGTGTCTTACCAAATAATATAGCCATCCCAGATGTTGATTTTTTAGTGTTTATATCAGTTGCAAAACTTGCATCTGCATAGGCACTAAGACTCAAATCACCCTTTGGTTCTATATACAATGCATGGTTCATTGTTCCTTTAAGATATCTTAAAATTCTTTTCAATGATTGCCAATGACATTGATGTGGTTCCGAATTAAAACGTGCCAGCTGATTTACACTATAAGCTATATCTGGCCTAGACCAATTGCTTATATATGATAAGCTGCCAATCAAAGATTGATAGACTTATCAAATTTGGGACTTTGATCATCAGTTTGGCAAACCTCCTGACTCATTGGAGTCTTTGCCGGTTTACAAAGTTCCATTTTAAACGTTTTAATTAATTGGCAAATTTTATCTTCTTGAGATATCTTAAAACCATTTTTTGTTTTGTTAATTGTCAATCCTAGATACTTTTTAATTTCACCTAAATGCTTTAATTTTATCTTTTTGGCTAATAATGATATAATCTCATTAGCTTCATTATTAGTCTTAGTTATCAAAGCAATATCATCTGTAAATAATAACAATAATGACACCGTTCCATTATTTTCTCTTTTAAACACACATGGATCTGCTAAACCAGATTTAAAACCTATATTGTTTAACTCTTTCACAATATATTGGTTCCACTCAAACCCAGATTGTTTCAACCCGTAAAGACTCTTTTTGAGTTTCCAACAATCATTACTATTTACTTTATTTTCTTTTATACCTTCTGGTTTTCTTAAATATATAGTGTGCTGCAATGGTGCATGCAGATAAGCAGTTTCTACATCTAAATTGTTAATGACATAGTTTTTCTTAGCTGCCCACACTAATGCTGCTCTTAAAGATGTTGCTTTAAGACTTGGTGCAAAAACTTCATCGTAATCAGATGCAGTTTGATTAAATCCTTGAGCTACTAACCTAGCCTTATGGGTAACAGTCCCATCATTTCCAGTTTTTACTTTAAATATCCATTTGCACCCAATGGATTTTTCTCCTGGAGGTAATTTAGCATCTTCATAAACTTTCATTACCTTTAATGAATTTAGTTCTTTTTCCATTGCCTTTTGCCAATTCTCCTGATCCTTAGCAGGATACATTTTAAGTTCATCTACACTAGTTGGAACTTTAGTTACTTGGCAAACCATACTTGCTTGATACCTATCAGGTGGTCTAGTTATACGTGTAGTACGTCTAGGTATTACAGGACTTACAGGTGGACTTTCATTTATTAACTCTTCTTGATTATCTAACTCTTCCTGATCAACTGTTTCCTCTTGTTCTGGTCCTATTTGCTCTTCTTGGACTTCTTCTTTAATTGGACTCTTCTTATAACTAATCTGATCTTTCTGCCTTTTGTAGGGTTCAATAATTACTTCATTATTTAAATCTTGCTCTAATCTATTCCATCCTACATGTTCTAGGAATTTAGCACTAGCACTGGTGTAAACTCTAGATGTACCTGGTTCCCAGAATCTATAAGATCTATGATTAGATGTATATCCTACAAAATATAATCTTTTAGCTCTATGCTGTCCTTTGTGTCTAAGTTGTGAAGGGATATGCACCCATGCTGGTGCTCCAAATGTGTGCATGTAACTTAAATCAGGTTTTGTACCATGCCACAGTGTGAATGGTAATTCACCTGTTGTTGAATTAACATTATTTAATATATGATTACCACACATTATTGCTTCTCCCCACAAATTGTCAGGTAATCCTGAATCAGACATCATAGTTTGTGCCATTGATTGTAATGTTTGGCCTCTTCTCTCTATAAAGGCATTATGCTGTGGCCTATATGGTGCAGACTTTTTATGTTGAATACCTAACATTCTTAGTCTGTTCTGGAATTTATTATTTGTAAATTCCGTACCATTATCTGTTATAAGAGTTACTAATTTTTTTTTAGTTTTCCTTTCAGCAAATTTTATCCAATTAAATAGATTTTGATACGTTTCAGTTTTGCTTTTCATTAAATAGCAAAACCCATATCTAGAATAATGGTCCATTATACTTAATATGTAACGAGCTCCTCCTACACTTGGTTTTTTCAGACCTATTAAATCAGCAAATACTACTTCTAAAGGTTCTTTGGTAGTAAATCCATCAACTCTATTAGCCGGTGTGACCCTGCTCTTACTTTGATTGCAGATATTACATTGCAAATACTTATTACAAGGTTTCAAACTTATTCCCTTAGATAATTCAACAGTTTTCTTAAGCATTTTAAAATTTAAATGCCCTAGCCTTCGATGTAACAAGTGAATACATTCATCATGAGGTTTCTTATTTTCATAAACCATGTTAGCCACTTTTAAACCATCATCATTTAACACATATAATTCACCTCTTAAAGATGCAGTAATTTTCTTATCTTCTTTCTCAATTATGCAGTTATCTCCTTTAAAAGTAACTACATATCCTAGTTTAACCAAAATTCTAACTGAAATTAAATTAAACTTAAGTTGTGGTACATATAACATTTTTACATTCTCTTTTATGAAAGAACAATATGCTATACCTTGACCTTTAGTTTTCAGTTTCCAGCCATTGGCTAACGATATCTGCTGTGTACTCTGGGACATTTTAATAAAGTTTTTGTTATCATTTGTTATACAATGTGATGCTCCACTGTCAACCACCCATAAATTATTTTTTACAGCTCCGTTAGTATACATGGCTAACTCTAAATTTTTATTTTTCTTTTGATGACTTTTAGTATTCTGGCCAGCGTTCTGGCGCTTTGCTTTTTTACAAAATCTTGCCAAATGTCCTCTTCCTCCACAATTAAAGCACTTTTTAATTGCGTATGCAGTAGGAGATTCATTATCTTCTTTTTGAGGTTGCTGCCTCCTTAACTCATCTCTTTCAAGCCTTCTTCTGGCCTCTTCAATCAATCTGCCAGTTATATCAGTTAAAGTTAGGCTTTCCTTTGGCAATATTTCAAGGGAAGTTACGTAGTTATCATAGCTTTCATCAAGGGAAGATAGAATTATGTAGACTTGGTGTAGTTCAGAGAAAATAAGCTCTTTCTCGTGCAGTTCTTGAAAAATGCTTTGCATAGTTTTCAAATGACTCAGCATATCACCATTCTTATGGAGATGTGTACTGAAAAGTTTCCGTGTTAGATTTATGTGAGCACCAACATTATCTCGAACATAAATCCTCTTCAGCTTCTGCCAACACCCAACAGCCGTTTGTTCTCCATGGATATAAACAAGTTGCTGATCAGTTAAGGTTAAAGCAATAATGCAAATAGCGTGTTCATTTTTATGCATAAATTCTTCTATCTTTAATCTGTCTTCATCATCCTCTGGATCCCATTCTTCTACGTTTGGTGGATTTTCAATTATGTTCCACAAACCTTCTCTTCGTAGAAGCAGACTACATTTCATAGACCATGATACATAGTTTGTTCCATCCAACTTGGATATAAGGGACAAACTTTGTAGATTGACTTGTGCCATGTTTTCTTATATGGATATAAAACTATAATTAATAAAACACAGCTGTCTGTTTACTGTAATGTAAAACAACACAAACTCTCACTTTTACATAAATCTGTTTTATCCTAGTTAAACTGACTTTGCAGCCTCTGGGCCCATAACCAGTGTTAAGCCTGGTTTCCCCAACCAGGGTTAGGGAGACAAGCTAAACAGAATGTGCAGCGTTAGTCAGATAGGCACACAGATAAATGAGTGAGCTAAGCTTGTATGTTTATTAACATACAGTAAAAATAACAGATATGCTTGTGCTATCAAAAATATAGTTTATTCCATTATGAGTTCATAGCATAGTCAAAATAACAGTCCAATAGTCATGTATCATTTAGTCAGTCCATTCAGGGATATTCAGTTAGCAAAATCCGTTTAGAATATCCTATGTCAGTTCACTTACAAGTCAGTCCTTTGTTTTCTCTCCCGTTCGAGCAATGCAGTCTTGAGTCCTTGCAGTAATCAGGGATCATCAAAGCCAGAGAGAGAGCAAGCTGCAGTCTTGCCTCTTTTAAAGTGCTTTCACAACCACTCCCTTAATTACTATCCCACAGTTAAAGTTGCAGACACTTTAACATACAAAGTATGATTACATATTATTATTTACCTAAACCAGTTAGGGTAAAACAATGTTATCCCTAACAATAAGAAAGAAGTCTCAGCTTGGACATCTACTGCACACACTTTAGTCACAAAGTACTTCTGGCTTCACAAAGCATGCAAAGAAGTTCTTTGTCAAGTCTACAACTTCATCATGCAGTTTGTGGATTTTTGTTTCCTTCTTCTGAAACACCAGAACAAACTTCTTCAATAGAGGCAAGGAAGCACAGTAGAAATGAAGGAGCAATCTTGTGTAGCTGCGATTCACAAACAGCTTCTGTGTGATTCTTTCTTTTCGTTGTTTCCCCTCTCCTGTCATCTTCTTCTCTCTGAGCTTGACTTGAATTGCTCTGATAGCCCTGACAGCTTCATCTCCAATATCCTTTGTGTTGAAGATACCCTTGCACAAGAAGAAAAAATACTGACGATCGAATGAAGGTAGGAAGGAGAAGTAGAAGATAGTGTACACTTCAAACAACCTTAGAGTGTCAACTGCTACATCATACACACTAAGCCACCTGGTTGGAACATATCTCTCTGGCATAGTGAACTTTACTCCAAGAATGATGCTTAGCTCCTCCAGGTACTGGCGAAGATCCGTAGACCATTTGAAATCCTTGTAGATGGAGGTGAATAGCTCTTCTAAATAATGTTCAAAAGCACTTGAGAACTTCTTGCAAGAATTGTGCACATGATGACACACATCTCCATCAATGTCCAGGAGATGAGGAGCATGCTTTGTCCTTATCCGTGTCTCCAATCCAGCCTTTGAGCCCCTCATAACATTGCAGGAATCCATGAGAATAGACATGACATTTTCCCATGGTATGTTGTGTTGTTTTAGCAATGCATCCATTTCTTTTTCAAGATTCCCACTGTTCACCACTATCAAACTAAGTGAGGCAAAGTGCTGAATTATAACCTTCTTCAGAGAATCAGAGTAGTAGCTCACCAGGACAGTCAAAATTTTCTTGTTGCTATCAGAGGTTGCCTCATCAATGTTCATAGAGAACTTGCTGCTTTGCAGGTCCTTCACTAAGTCATCTTTGATAGTCTTCGCACGGCCATATTGCATTTTATATGATGCAGTATTTCTGTCCATGGAGAGTTGACTTAGGACCTTGGGATCTCCAGCAAGAGCCTGTGACAAGCTGATCAAATCTGGTGCCAAGCTGAATGGAAGCGACTTCTCTGCAAGAAACGCCAACCGCATGGCCTTGTGGTTAGTAACTCTGTCCACAAGAGGAACCGAGGCTTGCAGAGGTGGACAAGATGGTGCTACATTTGACTTAATGGAAGGATGCAAGCCATACGTTGAGCTGGAGGTTGATGTTGAGGGAGCAAATGCAGCTGTAAAAAGAGAGAGGGAGAGATAAAACAAAGTAATATGACATCATAATAATGATAATGATGATGGCGATAATAATAACTATTATTATTATTATTATTATTATTATTATTATTATTATTATTATTATTATTATTATTATTAACAATGTACTACTATAAAATTTATGATACTATGTACTGACATTTCCTATATAATTAATATTACAGGAAAGAAATAATTTTTGAAGATATTGTGAGATTTGTCATGCTTTAAAACATTTTTAGAAGTACAATTTAAGATGCATTTACTTCATGTTTCAATACCAAAATACCCTGAAATTATTTACAAATTTATCTTCCCTAAAGTCATAAATGTTATAGATTTCCTCTGAGGCAGATGTTGAATTGGAGGCATGATTTTTCTCCTGATCTAAACTTGCTGAGTTCACAATTGGTTATTTACATGTTGTTTATTCAAAATTGTTTGTGATCAAGTCTAATTATATGTTTATTCATTTTTTTGTTTGTTTGTGATGCTATATTAATTAATATGCAGGGCCTTCACGTACAGTAAACCAGTTTATAATAACCACTGATAAAGCTACCCTGGGTAAAAAAAAAAAAAAAAGACTTAATAAATAGAATAAATAAGTAAATTGAAAAATAAGTTTGGATGCATTCACAAAATACTCCTTCAATCACTTAATCTCTAATTAAATTTCATCAAATAAATCAAACCAGCATAAAACCCCCATTCATGTAAGATCGGAATGGAGCCGTCTACTCGAGCCGACCAACAAACCCCCACAGCACAGAGACTCGTGCCACCAGTATTCACCCCCGGAACTCTGGCAGGGCTAGCCTGCAGTACGCCCCGATATAGTCAGCTGGTTTGCTTCGGTAATTCAGGGATCGTATCGAAATTGCAGTCAGCACCACTATTCAATGACTAATTAACTTCGCAAAGGGGGGAAAATTTGGGGCTAAAACACACAAATTTTTCATGTATAAATTATCTACACACTCTACAGCAGGGGTCTCAAACTCACAGCCCACTGGCCAATTGCGGCCCGCAGAATGATATCCTGTGGCCCCCACCGTGATATGAAAGTATAATATTAGTACGGCCTGCAGGGGGAATGGACCTCTGAAGGAAGTCCCGCCCGCCGTTCCTCATCGTGGCTTCTTCTCCACCCTGAAATTTAACAAGTTCAAACACAGGTCCACACTTACTGATGATCATCTTCAAGCCATAATGAGGGTCTCAAGTGCCTCCTCTCTCAAGCCAAATGTGGCTCAGATATGTGAGAGGAAGCGTCAAGTTTCTGGCAGCAAGGAGTAAGCTGGAGAAGCCACGTTCTGAGGAACTGTTCATGATCTTCATTCAATGTTCCATTCATGTGTTCAGGACAGTTCATGTATTGGAGAAATCATTAACTGTTGATGACATTTGAGGATATTTTTTTAACAACATTTTTTGTGGAATCCCTTATGTGGCCCAGCCTCACCCAGCCTCTGCCTCCAGCGGCCCCCAGGTAAATTGAGTTTGAGACCCCTGCTCTACAGTAACTTTCCAATGCCAATTTTGGGGACTTGCGGTTTTAAAATTGAGGGATTTCATGAAGAGTTTTCCATATATTTTGAGCTGGGCATCCCCACACAGCACTGTCTAAATGCCGATCCGTACACATGCAAGCACAAATATGAACGAACGAATTCAAAGTTTTAGTTGTAACTTGGTCCGGACGTGAAGACAGAAATGATTACAAAACATAAAATAAATGAGATCACAGAACTGAAACTTACCACTAAGGCTGTAACTTGTCTCCCTAAGTTTCTTCACGTCCATGTGTTTCTTCTTTGTCATATGCCGCTTTATCACAACGAGGCCACCCTTTGCATAGGTGATAACACTTTCACACCAGACACAAAATGCTTTCCCTGGTTCTGCAACTTTTCTGATGCATTCAGATATCATAGTGCCATCAACAGTTCTCTGGATCCATTCCCAATTCCACTTGTCACGAACAGTTCCATCAATTTTCCTGACAAGGGCTTCATCCTTTCTTTCCAAAATTTTCTACCGAGAAGCCATGCTGCTTTTGCTGTCTTTAGGTATAGGAGGCCAAATCCAGCATGTGCATAAGCAACGGCAATACACGGTGTGTTGTAAAAGTACATATTTTTGCGCGATTAATTTTCATGTTTGGTCGAGTTAAAACAATTTCGCGTGTTTCTAATTTCGCAGAATCAAGACATACATAGAGGTAAGTATAACAAGCAAAAATATTCACCTGCTTTTATTTTCGCGCTGTCTGGTTGAGTGAAACGCGCAAAAATTTCCACATAGCGACTTTTGGGCATGCGTATGACTGATTGAAACACAGGTCATGCACACGATGCCAGCATGCGCCCCAGCATATACTAGCTCGCTCTGCCTGGCTGGTGTGGCTCATGGCCGCAGAGCTAGCTCTGATCGGATCGATCAGAGGTGCAGAAAGGTCTAGACCGACGTAACAGAAAAGGATCGAGAGTTTATGGCAAAAACAAAAAAAATAGGAATCACTGTTCGGAAAAGAACAAAATCGGAATTCTGATTTTAGTCGGAAGAATATCATGCTAGGGTAACGGTTTATTTGGTTTTGTATTTGGGCTTTTACTTTTCTGTAAGTGTAAGTGAGTTTGGTGTTGGTCTAAATTTTCTTAATATATCAATAGCATAAAAAGTAAATACCAAATGGCAAGACGGGCAGGGATGTAGCTACGCTGCAGGGAGCAAAGGAGGTAAGCAGCGATCAACTATGGAGGAGGTTCACAAAGAGGGTCTTATATCCAGTGGTGTCTGGGGTATGACAACAATCATACTTCCACCCCTGCTCTGGAGTCACAACTAATGCCACACTCAAAGCGCAGGAGGCGCATTTCAGAGAAGGGAATCTGCCTTTCCCATTGCCATTTGATGTCAACTCCATCAGCCTGAGATCTGGCAGGCCTGAAGTCAGGGATGATGGAAGTTGCAGTGGAGAACCAGAGATGTTCTGTGTCTAATATATGCAGGTATCTATTCCTCTGTTCACAAGATATTTACATTTATTTGTGTACTGTATATATTACATTTCTCTAGCTGCCCATCATAACCATCTCAATTCTGGGCGGCTTAATGTTCCTAAATGATTAAAAACAATTTAAGAAGGATTTAAAACAGTAAAAACATCCAAAATAAAAATAGACAGCTGCCAGGATAGTTAACCAATTAACAGTAAAGTCAAGAAACGAGGCCCTTGATACATTCAGAGCTCCAGACTCAGGTACAGAGCCAAGTTTTAAAAGCCTAACAAACAGCCTGCAGGGTTGGGTCAATTTTAATCTTGGAGGGGGGTGGGTGGGGAGGGAATATTTCAGAGAGCAGGGCCTACAGCTTGAGAAGAACTGTCTCCTATTCCTTGTCAGCCAACACTCTTTGGCGGATGGGATCTGCAGTAGGCCCATTGTGATTGGCTCTGGCATACAAGACTGTCTGTTGTTGACCTCACCCCTTTCCTAAGAGGTCTGTAGGGGGTGTGCATAAGCACACCAACATGCCTACCATCCATGTTCTAAGGCAGCTTTTTTGTGCCACGGCCCGGTACTGGCATCACAAAATGATCCACGGCCCGGTACCAGCATCAGCACGCATGGCAAGGCGAGCCGAGCGACCGGACTGCCAGCCGTCCCCCTCTTCTCCCCGCCACCTTCAACTCCTCCTTTGTACCTTTGTTGATGGGCTTCGGGACGGTCGCTCGGCTCGCCTTCCTTGGGTGCTGAAAGAATCCTCACGCCTTAGTTTTGTTCGAAGCTGCCCCCCCCCTTCGATGAAACTAAGGCGCGAGGATTCCTTCAGGACCGAAACGCCGCTTTCCAACCGGAAAAGCTCACCGGAAGCACTTTCTCATCAAAACAAGATGGCGGCGGCCAGCAAACCAGTGGCCCGGTAGAAAATGTTCCACGGACCGGTACCGGTCTGGGGCCCGGTGGTTGGGGACCTCTGTTCTAAGGTTCATTTTTATTCGTACCCATTTCATGTATTCATAATCATGTTTATACTTATACCTGTTATCTAATACTTGCTTGACAAAGAAAATAAATATAAATAAATACAACCTTGCCTTCCAGACAATAACGGGTTTCAAGTGAAATGAACCTTGAAAGCTTAATCTGCATTTCCTGTCCTTTGTTGGATTCATTAATTAACAAATTCACGCATTCACTCATTCATTTATTGATTTATGGTTTGTAGAGCTGTCATTTTCCAATTGATTTCAGTGGAAAAGAGTTAGGCACCGAGTGGACTTTGAAAAATGTACAGCAGTTCAGCCCTTCCTGTGTCTGCTTGGAAAAATCCCACTGAGTTCAAAGCAATGGGGATGAGGATAAGGATGCTGTGATCCATTCAGTCAAATCCGACTCTTGGTGATTCTATGGGCCAGGTCTGTCCACTTCTTCCAATCTTGCACTATTTCTTTGAATTTTTCTGTGCTCGGATTGGTGTCAATCTTTTGCAGGAATAAAGCGATCCCTCATCTACCCCTGCCAGATTGGGAAGAATCTTCAAAACCACTTGGGGTTTCAGTGGATCCAATCCCATCCTCCACAGCTCATGATCAGTATCTAAAGGGGAAAAGATTGTGCTGACCACTTTTGCTCCTATAAGCTGTGGTGACCCCTCTTGATTCCAAAATACTTCCAGGCTGATAACAGAATTGGTGTTGCTCCCCACCACCTAACAAATATAGCACCAAATATACAGATAATCCTTGACTTACTATCGTAATTTAGCCTGGCAATTATAGTTATAAGTCATGACCGTGGGTGACCACATAACTGGACCCATTTTACAACCTTCTTTGTGGTGGTTGTTAATGGGGCGGTCATTAAGTTTACTTTTACTTTACCATTGTTTACTATGGTCTGGTTTTTGCTGGAAACCAGAAGTTAAATGCTAGTTTCCAACAAAAACATTATAAATCACACTCATGTAACCACAGGGCACTACAAACAGTTGTAAATGTTTGAGAAGAGCAAAGAAGATTATTAGGAGACTGGAGGCTAAAACATGTAAAGAACGGTTGCTGGAACTGGGTATGTCTAGTTTGATGAAAAGAAGGACCAGGGGTGACATGATAGCAGTGTTCCAATATCTCAGGGGCTGCCACAAAGAAGAGAGAAACGAGCTATTTTCCAAAGCACATGAGGGCAGGACAAGAGGCAATGGGTGGAAAGTAATCAAGGAGAGATGCAATTTAGAACTAAGGAGAAATTTCCTGACCGTTAGAGCAATTAATCAATGGAACAACTTGCCTCCAGAAGTTGTGGTTGCTCCAACACTGAAAATTTTAAAGAAGAGACTGGACAACCATTTGTCTGAAATGTGCTGTGTTCAAGGACTAGCAGCAGTCCTCCCTCTGGTGCACCGCCTACACAGGAGCGCTGATCGGTCCCATTGGCTGATGCCGTTTGACAGTCGGCTATAAAAGGGAGCTGTCAAACGGCATCAGCTGTCGCCGCCAGCTGGCTGTCAAATAGCCTCGGCAGCCGCAGCAACCCTTTATTCTCAAAAATAAAGCTGTTAGCCTTTAGCCTGGCTCTGTCTCTTTCTGTGACCGCCGCTCCACAACACTGGCGACGAGGGCGGGATACAGCAAAGACGTCCAGGCAAGACAATTGAGCCGAAGTCACAATAAGAAAGAGCTGAAGCCACTACGAGCTGATCGAAGTCACCGCCGCTGACGCTCTCCCAAGAGCGCAAATTTTAAAGCTCCCTCAGCTGAGGAGCTGAACGCTGTTGACAGGCGCAGCCAGAAACGCTTTTCTAAAAGCGAAAACTCGATTCTTCCTCAGTCGAAGAAACCAACGCTGCCACTCCAATGGCCTCAACTCCGACATTCCCTCACTTCCAGCTGGGGGCAGAAACATGGGAGTCATATATGAACAGATTCAAATGCTTTTTAAATGCTATTGATTTGACTGAAGCTACGGACCTCAGGAAAAGGTCCTATTTTTTAAGCTTCTGTGGGGCTACAGTTTTTAATACAGCCTCTGCACTAGTGTCCCCACGTTCCATAAAGGCTATTCCATGGGATGAGTTGAGGGAAATTTTGTCAAACCACTACTCCCCCAGACCCTCTCAGATAGCTAGGAGACTAGTATTGAGCCATAGGCTCCCTAATGGTTCTGAGGCACCTATTGCCTATTTTTCAAGGACATTCTCTCCTGCAGAGAGGAACTATAGTCAGATCAATAAGGAGGCCTTAGCAGCTGTGGCTGCTGTAAAAAAATTCCTCGAGTTTCTCTTTGGCCATTGTTTTCAACTTGTAACAGAACATAAACCTCTATTGGGACTGTTAGCTGGTGATAAGCAAACCCCACAGGTGCTCTCCCTGAGAATGACCAGATGGACTCTGTTCCTGGCCGCTTACTCATACACACTGGTATATCGCCCAGGGAAGAACCTGTGCCATGCTGACGCCCTCAGCAGATGCCCCCTGCCAACACCAGTCGAGGACCCTGCTCCCATCCACGCAATCTTCGACTGCAATGAACTTGACCTGCCAGTCTCAGCTATGGACATTGCTGCACACTCTAAAAGAGACCATGTTATCTCCCAAGTTTTGGACTGGGTGGGGAGGGGGTGGCCTGATATTCAGTTCGCCCCTGAATTCATGCCATTTAAAACCCACAGGCAGGAGTTGTCTTCACTACAGGGCTGTCTGTTATGGGGGACAAGAGTGGTCATACCCCCCCCCCACCTTGCAAGAGCCAGTTTTAAGGGCACTACACGGGGGCACCCTGGCGTCGTAAGGATGAAGGCCTTGGCCCGCAGCTACGTCTGGTGGCCAGGATTGGATGCCCGGATTGCCAACTGGGTTAACACATGCCAGCCCTGCCAGATGACAAGAGCAGCCCCCCCAACAGATGCCCCAACCAAATGGGAGGAATCAGGGGCCCCTTGGGCCAGGCTGCATATTGACCTGGCTGGTCCCATGCTGGGGAGGACATTTTTAGTTGTTGTAGACTCATTCTCCAAATGGACTGAAGTGGACTTGTTACCCTCCACCACAACATTGGCTGTCACAAGGGCCTTGACCAGACTATTTGTTACATAGGGACTTCCTGACACCCTAGTTTCAGACAATGGCCCCCAATTCAGTTCTAACGAGTTCGCCATCTTCGCAGCCAACCTGGGCATCAGGCACGCTCTCACAGCCCACTTCCATCCTGCAAGTAACGGGATGGCAGAGAGGGCTGTTAGGTCTGCTAAAGAAGTTTTGGCCAAGCTGGGCCAAGCAGACTAGCACTCCAAACTGTCCACTTACCTACTCATGCAACACTCTATGCCATGCCCCACCACCAACAAGTCCCCTGCTGAACTGTTGATGGGCAGACGCCTCAGGACCACCCTGGACAGGATGCACCCCCACTACGCTCCTAGCACACCACTGGCTTCTGACAGCCATGCCAGGGAATTCACCCTGCAAGACCTGGTTTACGCCAAGAACTATGCAGGGCAACCCTTGTGGCTGCCAGGGCAGATAGTTTCTGTTACAGGGCCCAGGTCTTACAGAGTCCTCCTAGAAGACGGTAGAATTTGGAGAAGGCACGTGGACCAGCTCAGGAGACACTGGAGCAGGCCTACCACCAAAATCCTGGTCTACCAGCCGCCGGACAACCCGGTCTACTCGCTGCCTGCCGCAGCCAGCCCGCCAAAGGGCCCGGTCTACCAGCCGCCCGCCAAACCAACCAACCGACCGCCACAAGAAGACTCACCCGAACAGCAGCCGGACAGCAGGTCCAGGATGGCTGACGACCCTCTGGAGGCTCCTGTCACCGCCCGGGAAGAACAGGACTTGGTAGCAGCCGACAAGCCCCTGGAACTTCGACGATCAGGCCACGAGCGAAAGAGACCGTCCCGGCTGCAGGACTACACATGCTTGTGGCCAGGGGAAAGGAGTGCTGTGTTCAAGGACTAGCAGTAGTCCTCCCTCTGGTCCGCCGCCTACGTGGGAGCGCCAATCGCTCCCATTAGCTGATGCCGTTTGACAGCCGGCTATAAAAGGGAGCTATCAAACGGCATCAGCTGTCACCGCCAGCTGGCTGTCAAATAGCCTCGGCAGCCGCGGTGACCCTTTATTCGCAAGAATAAAGCTGTTAGCCTTTAGCCTGGCTCCGTCTCTTTCTGTGACCGCCGCTCCACAACAAAATGGTATAGGGTTTCCTGCTTGAGTAGGGGTGGGATTAAAAAAACCTCAACAACCAGTTCGCTGGCCGGTTGCTGGGTGAGCGTGGTAGGCATGGCCTAACGGAACTTCTGGGAGAGCTGTTTTTCAACTTCCCCAGAGTCCAGAGGCTTCCCTTGGGCCTCTGGGAAGGTAAAAACGGCCTCCCCCAGGTTCCGGAGGGCCTCCGGAAGCCAGAAACAGGCCCATTTCTGGAACTTCCATTTCGGCCTGTTTTTCCCCCTCCGAGAACCTCCGTGCAGACCCTGGACTTATCTACATCCAAAACAGGCCACGTGGAGACTCAGGGAAGGGGTGGGCAGGACCAGCCAGTCGGTTCAAGTACCAGTTTGGCAAACTAGATAGTTCTCCTGAACCAGGCCGAAGCAGCTGAATCACACCTCTGGACTAGAAGACCTCCAAAGTCCCTTCCAACTCTATTACTCTATTCTATTCTAAATGTGGACCGTTTGCAAGTACCTAAAATGGAGTCAATTACCATGAAGGAGGGGGCACAACATCAGAACTTCCAAACTCGGTTCTAAGTCTCTTGGGTGGTGGTCCATTGTAATCTCAAACAGTTGGTAAACAACTGGTCGTAAGTTGAGAAGTTTTTATACTGTAGTTACCAAAGATGCAAACGGAAAATATTCTTGCCAAAGTGAGCTGGGAGAAAAATAACGGACAGGATTACAAGTATAACATTTTAAAAGCATAAAACATCAACATCACGCCTGATGAATCTGAAAACCTTTGAGGAAGGGGGATGATGTGGGATCAAAATTCTATGTAGGGCTAAAGAACTCATCCCTAAAAACAGTTTGGAAGTCCCAAAAAATGCCATCACGTTGTGTACATTAACTTGTTTCAAGAACTGGAGCTCACAGACTGCCAAAATAACTAACTCACTGTTATCTTAAAGATATGAGTCACATCCCTTTGCTAATGTGTGTTTAAGTTTGAAATATTTAAATATTTGGAGCATGAACCCATTATATAACCATTCAAATTGAACCCATGCTTTACACCTACATAATCAAGAACTGGTGTCTTGCATTCAAAGATAAAGTGTGTCTTAATGCATATCATAGAGACAGCCTGTTTATTTGATCACTAACTAATCTCTGATTTATAATATAAATTACATCAGATACACTTTATATAGCCAGATGTGATGATAGGTGATTTAATTATTAATAATAGTCTCTGCTTTTTTTTTTAAAGTGTAGTATCTGCTTTTGAAGAAGGATTGTGCCAAGTCCCTCAGAAACCAGGAAAAAGGACAGGTGTGTGAGCTGGTATCTCTTTCGTAGATTAGGCCCTCCTTTGTTGATTTTAATAATATTAACAATAATTTATTAACCGTAGATCAGTGGTGGGATTCAAATTTTTTTTACTACCAGTTTTGTGGGCATGGCTTGGTGGGCATGGCAGGGGAAGGATTTTGTAAAATCTTCTCCAGTCAGAGGTGGTATTTGCCAGTTCTCCAAACTATTCAACATTTCCGCGACTGGTTCTCCAGAACTGGTCAGAACCTGCTGAATACCACCTCTGCCGTAGATTGTCTGATTGCCAATGACTGAGCTACTCACAATTATGACAACAAAAACACAATAAGACCAAGAAAAGGAAGGGGAGAAAAAGATTAAAGAGGGGAAGATCAATATAGATGGAAACAAAGTGAAGATCACTCTCTCTGTCAAGCTTCCAAAATCGAAAAAAAACCCAAAAAGTTACTTCTATATGCACCAAGACAAATCCTTTGTGTGCCCAATCACACCTGGCCAATAAAGAATTATATCTATTCTATTCTAAGCAGTTTCCTTTATTTTTCCTCAGCTATAGACAGAAATCTTGCCAAACTAAAGCAATTACAAGTAGTTCTTGCCTTACGACCATAACCGAGCCCAACATTTATGTTCCTAAGCGAGATCTTTGTTAAGTGAATTTTGCCCCGTTTTATGACTTTTCTTGCCACACTTGTTAAGTGAATCATTGCAGTTGTTATGTTAGTAACCTGGTTGATAAGTGAATCTGGCTTCCCCATTGACTTTGCTTCTCAGGAGATCACAACAGGTGATCACATGACCCTGGGATGTAGCAACCGTCATTAATATGAACCTGTTCCCAAGCATTTGAATTTTGGTCACATAACCATGGGGATACTGCAACCATTGTAAGTGTGAAAAACCATCACAAGTTGTTTTTGTCAGTGCTGTTGTAATTTTGAATGGTCACTAAGCAAACTGTTGTAAGTTGAGGACAACCTGTACTTGCAACATTATAGATATACTCTGAGCATTTCTAGTGAGGAGCTGTCTTGACCCTCTTCCTCCCCACCAAATATCTAAACTTTGCTGTCTCTGAGATGCAGCTTCTCTCTCCTGGGAATCCAGACTACATTCCACCGCACTCCCTTGCTAAAGACCTGAGTAAAGAGCTCCACAAAACACCAGCAGGTTGGGGCCATCTGGATCTCACGAGGGACCTTATTCTAGAGGGCAGGTCCTAATAATAGGGGGCATTATTCAGACCTGTCAAATTGGCGGCCCACAGGCTGGATGTGTCATGCACATCCATGGCCACCCTGGCTCCGCAAAGGCAAAAAAAAGTCACAATATGTCATGTAACATGATCGAGTTTGACACCTGTGACATTGTTTAATTGAAGGAACTGCAACTGCGCCAGCATTGCCAGATCAGACCAGCCAGGCAGATACTTTTAGCTGTAAAACTGAATTGTGAAACAAGGCCAAGGTGGAGCCTTTTTTCCTATTAATTATTATTTTGGGGCACAAGTTCTTCTGATGGTCAAAACCTTCTTTGCTGGCTATTTACTTCTTCCAGGCTTGAGAGGAATCTCACCAGAACAGGGAATGAAACCTGATTTTTCTTAGAGGTATACCTTTCAGTTGCGATGACAGTGTTACTATTTGGGCAGACTAGTAGTTCAAGGTATCCCACACTGGTTGGAAATCTGGAAACTGTGGGCTCCACATATCTGGAAGATCCTTGACTGGGAAGGGCTTATTTTCTGATACAAAAGCATTAGTCACCGTGCAATACGGAATGGAGCTCGACTTGGGGACATCCGTTTTTTAAAAATCTGTTTATTTAAATTAACAGGAGGACTGTGATGTTTGAATGATGCTGGTGACACTCGACTCCTGGAGTTTTTATTTTTACCTCATCATAACTTTTAAAAGAAAATTGGAAGAAAAGATAAGAAAGGATGACCAGTAGCAAGGGGGATGACATCAGAGGTGGTATTCAGCAGGTTCTGACCAGTTCTGGAGAACCGGTAGCGGAAATTTTGAGTGGTTCAGAGAACCAGCAAATGCCACCTCTGACTGGAGATTTTATAGTATTCTTCCCCTGCCACGCCCACCAAGCCACATCCACAAAACCAGTAGTAAAAAAATTTGAATCCCATCACTGGGATGGTTACAGAGGCCATGAGGTCATCATTGGAAGGCCTGAAAGAATTGGTGAGGGACAGATCATCATGGAGAACATCTGTTTATGTGGTTGCTAGGAGTCAAAGATGACATGACAACACATAAATCTTCAAGATTTAAAACGGATGGCTTAGTAACCGCATTAAGGTGCCTTGAACCAGGATAGTCACAACACCTGGCACTGCATCCATCCAGTTTTCCTGCCACAGGAAAAGCACCGCTTGCCCAGGTGTTCCCCTTCTGCCCATCCCCTTCCCAGCCTCCTCCAAGAAATCCAAAGCTTCCCCACCCAAGGACCAGCATCTGGGATAAGTCCTGCTAGACATTACTGCCCCCTGCTGATTTCAACGCCTTCTGTGTTTTGTCAGACCTGTATATAAACATATATTTGACATTTAATGCCCTGGAAACAGGTGTGTGAATTCTCTGATTAAAAAGCAGGGGTGGGGGAAGAAACACCCAGCAATATCTTATGGCCAGCAGGAATACAAAACAACTCTCTCTCTCTCTCTCCCCCTGCCATGGCTCTGTGTGTGTGTGTGTGTGTGTGTGTGTGTGTGTGTGTATCTATATATCTATATCTATAAAAGCGAAATACTACTCAGGCATCATCACAAAATCTCCAGAACCGTAAAGCCTACAAACCTGAAATTTGGCACATATGTTGCTCTTGGCTTCTAGGTGCTCACTAAGAAAGGATTCTCCGAAATGACCATCAGAGCATTAGTATTCTCTATATTATTACTAACATGCTCTGATGCTAAAGAGTTCTACTTCCCCTCCCCACCTGAAAATAAATCTCTTCCAAATGCAAAACACGAGGAGAGGAGAGGAGTTTTCAGTTTTCAGTTTTAGTTTCACAGCAGCAAGCAGCTTGAGTACAGAACAGTTGAGCTAAGCCACGCCCAGGCTCCTTGCTGTCTCCTTGCTCACACAGCAAATACTGTTTCAGTTTCCAAACAGCTCTCAACTCTCTCACACCCCGACAGGATGCTAGCCAGATGAATACCGATGAATGCCGGTAGGCAGAGGCAGAATTTTCCCCCCCTTATTTTCCTCCCCAAAAACTAAGCCCAGTCACAATAGTTTCGTAGCGAAGCACCGGTATAGAGCTAATGTGTGTGTGTGTGTGTATGCATGTATGTATATATAGATATATATGTGTGTGTGTGTGTGTGTGTGTGTGTCCCTCCCCCCTCTCTCTATACACATACACACTTTTCTTTTTCCTAATGCAAGGAAAAAAGCGAGGTAGGATTTACGCAGCTTTGATGGGAACACAAGAGGTTATTATAATTATTTTTTTAGCGAATAGATTGCTGGTGTGCTTGACGGATCCAGAGTTTAACAGCGTATATAGACTTCGACATCACGGAATCTCTCAGATACAGATCATCAGGGTTGGAAGGGACCTTGTAGGTCATCTAGTCCAACCCCCTGCCTAAGCGGGAGACCCTACACCATTTCTGACAAATGGCAGTCCAATCTCTTCTTGAAGGTCTCAAGTGCTGGCGCTCCCACAACTTCCAAGGGCAAAGCTGTTCCATGGGTTGATTGTTCTCACTGACACAAAAGAAGGGCTCTCAAGAAGAGCTCTCTCGCCCCCGCCCCCTCCTCCCGAAGTATGTGACGTCATTAGAACAAAGGCGGACCTGGGGATTCTAGGGAAGCCCTCTCGCTCCGGGGAGGAGCGGAGGAGGAGGAGGAGGAACGCCGCGATTGTGACGTCACGGGAGGGCGTGCAGATTCCGGGGAAAGCCCCACCCGCAGCTGGGCGTTCTTTCCAGGCGGCGGGAGAAGCTCTTGGGGTTTTGTTTTGTTTTTTTTCTTCCCCTTCCCCGCGCCATGGCTGCTTTGCAGTTCCTGATGATGATCCCGGCTTTGGGCAATTTCCTTTTCACCTTCGGGACCGGCGTGGAGCTGATCCGTTTTATTTCCTTCCGTGCCGTCTTTTTGCAGCTGCCCGCGGGGGCTGCCTCTCCTCCTGCCCATGGAACCGGTGTGAATCCAGGTAAGATCCCGAAGCAGGACCTCCGATTCGGAGTGCGGCGCGGGCTGCTTCCGAGATATTTGGAGGGGTTTATCTGTTTGTTTGTTTGTTATTTATTTATGGGTGAGTTGGCGCGGGCTGCTTCCGAGATATTTGGAGGGATTGATTGATTGATTTTTGGGTGAGTTGATCCCCCCTCCGATCTAAAAGGCTCCCCGTGGGGAGAAGAATCAGCAACCGATGTGTTTGAAATAGCGAGTTAAAAACGAGAGCGCCAAGAGAGAGAGAGATTTCCATGCTTCAGCTCTCGACCCTTGCGTGCTCTGCCTTGTTTCTGCCCGGAGGCCCTTTGGGGAAAAAAACGTGGCAAGACTGGAAATAGAAATGAGTGAATGCGCTGCCAAAAATATTGCGGCTGGGCAACGCACGGATGCGATTTGATTTACGCAGTAATAAGGATTGCATGAGCGAACTTTATCCATGGCCGCGTTCTGACAGCATAATAAACCCAAACAGGAAATCCACACCGTGGCTTCGAGACTGTTTGTGTGAATCCAACCAGTGAGAGAGTATTGAACAAATCATTGCCAAATCGCAGCCATATAAGATGGTGAAAGCAGCCGAACTGGCATTCAGCTGCCCTCTGCTAGGAATGTTTAGTTCTTGCTCAGAGGTGGGATTCAATTTTTTTAACAACCAGTTCTGTGGGTGTGGCTTAGTTGGTGGGCATGGCTTGGTGGTCATGTGACGTGGCCAACTCAACATCCCTCACATTGAGGCATGCATCTCCTCTCCTGGCCTCATGACTGTGGGGATGCTGCAACAGTCGTAAGTATGAAAAATGGTCATAAGTCACTTTTTTCAGTGCCATTGTAACTTTGAATGGTCACTCCACACAAGCAAAGTACCAGCAAAGAAGGAAAAAATAACCTCCAGAGATGTTCCAGAGACAGGAAGTCTTTAGTCCTGCCAAGAATGAAATAAGGGTTAACAGAGAGGCAGTTCCTGTAAGCAACTCCAGAATGTTTCCTTCCTGCCTTCCTTACAGGATTAGGCCAGTAATTTCTTCTAACAACCAGTTCTCCGAACTGCTTAGAATGTTAACAACCAGTTCTAGCAAATAGGTGCGAACTGGAAGAATCCCACCCCTGTTCCTGCTGAATAACTGTTAGCTCAAAACTTTTCAGTAATAATATTAGAAGTTGTCTTTGACAGATTTCCGCTTCTATCGCTTAAAGATCTGGGGATTTGATCAAGGATAAAGGCTGGTTTTAAGGCGATGGCTTCAGTCCACACTCAGTCCCAGAAAGCTATTCCTATCTCTAAGAATTGCACATAATTTTGATGCTCATCAAAGTAAAAATTTTTCCCTTGTTTTACTCTCCTTGGATTGCAAACGTTAGAGTCCTTTTATGCTTTCTGCAGTCGAGATGAATATTTGGGATGCTGAGGGAGCTGTGTCCACCAGATTTTGAAGTGCAATTTGGAAAATATAAGTGGGGGGGAATCAGATTTGTAAAGGCCAGTGTGATGACCCAGAGTGTAACACAAATGTAACAAAATCCAAAACATAAATAAATGTCCTTTAATGCCTCCAACTTGGCTCCACTGTTCAATAATTCTCAGCTGGAGATAAAACGTACTCAAAATAGTCTTCAAAAGAAAGCAACACAGTCCGAATTTAATGAGTAGATAGAGGTGAAAATAAAAACCAAACAAACTACTACAATGATGAAATTTCCACAACAGAACAGGAGAAGTATTTACCAAATTCAAGGAGATAACAAGGCACAGTCTGTTGGAAGGATGCCAACCAAGATAACCTCAAACCAAAATAAAACACGCTTTGACTCCAGTGTTTGCTAGAATGCAGGTCCAAAGTCTTATGCAATTCTCACACTTGCAGCCCATGAAGAGGATCAAGGCCCTCTCCTCCTGAGTAGACCACGTCTCTCCCATATCCTCTCATCCCTGCGTGCCTTAGGATGGATAGGGGATGGGCCTGGGTCCTCCTCTGACTGTCCAGCTGGCCTCTGCCCTTCCCCAACCTCCGGAGCCACACTTCCACTCCCTGTCAACTGTTTCTCCTCTCCCTCAGAGTCAGTCTCCACCAGGGGCATGACAGACTGTGGACTGTCTGAGACTTCAAGATTTTATTTTGTAGTCCCAAAGCACCCCTCTTTGCTAGCTGTAGATGTAATAGAGACCTCACAAGTATTTCAAGGGTTCCTTTAAGGCAGTGGTCTCCAATTTTTCTGGCTCAGTGGGTGGTGGAAGGAAAGAAGGGTTGATTTTGCACCCGTGCCGTTTTTACAAATGCACCTTCACACCTGCAGTCACCCACCACTTCCGCAGCCCGGTTCTGAATGGGCTGCGGCCCAACACTGGGCCATGGATTGGGTCTTGGGGACCCCTGTTCTAGGACAGGGTTCATCAATCTCAGCCATTTTAAGCCAGGTGAACTTCAGCCTCCATTTGCTGGCAGAGGGTTGCAGGAAGCCATCGCAGCTGAAAACGGAGCATGCAAGGGCCTCAGGCAGCTCTCCCAACTCCATTTCCACTAGTAGAGGGTTGCAGAAAGCCATTGCAGCTGAAAACGGAGCTCGGGAGCCTGTTTTCGCTGGCAGAGTGTTTGGGGCCACCACAGTGTCAGTATTCATTAACTAGCAGAGACATAGTTAACAGAGCCAATGAATAAGCATAGCAACTAAATCAGCAAATGAGAGCTGAAAAGAGGGCTGAAACTTAAAGAGAGAATCTGGGCGTGGTTTATCTCTGTTCTGTGCTCAGCTCTAAAATAAAGAGAAACTTTATTTTATATAACTAAAATAAAGAGAAACTTTATTTTTATAACTAACTTGCTTGCTTGTCTGCTGAAGTTGAGTTGCTGCTCTGCTTTGAACCTGTAACATGTCTGCTTCTGTTTGAGTTTGCTCCATGTTGGAGAAATCTACAACTGGTTTGTAAAATTTACTTCATACGTTTATAAAGAAGTTATGAAGCCTCAGTCATCTGTGTTTACTTTTCTGGTGCTGAATTTACGCTGCAATACTATGAACCCACAGCCACCCCTGAGATGAGTGACTTCAAGCTGGCCATGTCTACCCTGGCCATGCACACACACACACACACACACCCAAGGTCAAGCACAACCCTGGTGCGGCCCTCAATGAATGCGAGTTTGACACCCCTGATGTAGACATTTATAAACTTCCTTGGTAATTCTTGTTTTATGTCCTCTGTCTACAGGATGTAAGATTCCTCATTTTTCTCTTGCAGGTGACACCTTGAATCCTCAGTGGAAAATGGCCCTAAGAGATCCCAAGATTTTGCACTCGCTAACGGTGGATGTGGGCCTGATCGTCCTTTTTATCCTGCAGCACAGCCTGATGGCTTCTGATCGGGTCAAACACTGGACCTGCAACTGCTTTGGGGTCTTGCAGAGAACGGTCTATGTTTTTTGCACAGACCTATCCCTTCAGGTAGGCGGATTGATTTAGACCAAGGGTCTTTCAAACTTGACAAGTTTAAGACTTGTGGACTTTCACTCCCAGAATTCCTGAGCTAACATGACTGGAGGAAGAATTCTGGAAGTTGAAGTCCACAAGTCTTAAAGTTGTCAAGTTTGAAGACCCCTGATTTAGAGTAATAAAGTAGGAGGTTGTACAGGCACAGCTCGACTTACGGATGGCGCACCAATTGAAGTTACCATGGACTCCAATTTTAATTGAAACTTCAAGGAAAGTTACCAACTTCCTTTTGAAGTTACAATTGTTGCACCATGCTCACAGCCTTGCAATCACATTTTAGATGCTTGTCAACCAGCTTGCATTTATAACTGGTTGCAGCATTCCATGGTCGCTTGATTGCTTTTTGTGATTTTTTTTGTGGTCATTTTCCAGCAGAAGCACCCATTGGATAATAGCAATAGCGCTTAGACTTATTTACTGTTTTACAGTGCTTTACAGCCCTCTCTAAGTGATTTACAGAGTCAGCTTATTGCCCCCAACAATTTGGGTCCTCATTTTACCCACCTCGGAAGGATGGAAGGCTGAGTCAACCTTGAGCCTGGTGAGATTCAATCTACCAAATTGCAGAAGGAGTAGCTTGCAGGACTGCACTCTAACCACTGTGCCACCGAGGCTCTATATAATAAGCTGGATTCACAGTCATGATCATGTGGTTTGCTTAACAACCATGGTGACTTGCTTGACCACAGTGGTAAAAATTGAGTGCAGTCACACGGTGACTCGACTTACGACCACAATGACTTATCACCAAAATTCCGGGCTCATAAGTTGAGGACTACCTGTAAAAGCTTGAGCCTTTCATTCTTCATTATGTTGCAAAATGCAAATTGAGTTTCTTTCTCAGCTAAGAGAAACGGGCATTTCAAAAAAAAAAAAGATAATAATAAAGATTATCATTTTAACTTGCGTTTAAACTTGCATCATTTTGTAAAATGCAACTCGCCTCCAGAGGTTGTGAGTACTCCAACACTGGATGTTTTTAAGAAGAGAGATTGGGTGACCCTTTGTCTGAAATGGTTATAGGGCCGTGATGGCGAACCTATGGCAAGTGTGCCACAGGTGGCATGCAGAGCCATCTCTGCCAGTGCACAAGCTGTCGCCCTGGATCAGGTTCACTGCGCAGGCTGACACGCCTCCTGCCGGGTATCTGCCACGCATGCTCGAGAGGCGGGGTGTGCGTGGGAGACGCATACGCATGCACAGAGGAGTGGGGCGCAGGGAGTCATGCATGTGCATGCATGGGCATGGGGGTCAGTGTGCATTGCATTATGGGTGCATGCACACTTTTGACATGCGGTGACAAAAAGGTTAGCCATCACTGGCATAGGGTCTCCTGTCTGAGCAGAAAGTTGGACTAGAATGGGATTTCACTGAGGGCTGCATCAGGGTTGTTAGGATATGTGCAGAGTAACCTCTTGTATGCACACGGAAACGGTTTATGAGAATAGTTATGAATAAATGTATAGCCACACAGAGTTGAACAAGTGGTATTAATGTTTATTTGAAGAAATTGCACAGTCCAATAAACAGTCCATGTCATGCACGTTTTTAACAGTCCAGAAATATCCAGTTATAAAGCCTTACTGGTTTCATGTCTTTTACAGCAGAAAAATATCAAACCACAATACAACAGATAACCTTCGATATCAACAGAATACCAAAATAAACAGAGTTAGTCAGTATCGGTCCGTAGTCAGTCAATATAAGTACAGTATTAAGAGAGATCATCAGTGAAAAAGAGAATTAAACCATGATCTATAGCTCCCTCTTATGGCAACTTGTAGCACAATTAATCAACAAAACAGCATAATACATTACAGTAGTTTGCCTTAAAGCTATAAACATATGTATTTGTAGTTTATTGTCAACACAACTATGTTATTTACATATACATAACAAGGGTTCTGTTTGACCTCAGAGGGCCGAGGTGGACGTGGCCAGCTTGATGTCACTCGTGTCAGCCCGAATGCTCTGCCAACAAAAATGAGCTCCCAATCTCCATTTTCGGCTGGGATGGCCTCCTACAACCCTCTGCCAGGAGGGCGCCCCCGAGCTCTGTTTTCACTGGCAGAGGGCTGCAGGAGGCCATCCCAGCTGAAAATGGAGATTGGGAGCCCATTTTCACTGGCAGAGGCACTGCTGGCTAGTCCTTTGCTGTTTCCAGGGCGGCCTCGCAGACCAGATCTAAGCACCCCATGGGCCAGATCTAGCCCACGGGCCTTGAGTTTTGAGAACCCTGGAGTTTCTCACATACAGTCATGTTAAATATCTTTGCAGTGCTTGCTATTAATGTATTTTTTTTTCCTTTTAACATAGTTGCTGATGAGGTATTGGCAGCCAGTACAGGATGGTCCTATGCTGTGGAATACAAACACCGAGCCATGGATCACTTGGGTTCCACTCATCTGCTTTATCCTTCATTTCATCTCCTGGCTAATCATCTTTAGCATCATTCTCATCTTTGATTATGCAGAACTGATGGGAGTCAAACAGGTATTGTGTTTGTATTCTTTTCCCCTCCTTCCTGTTTCTCTGGTAACCAAGGCTGCAGGCTGCAGTATAGTGTAGTTTAATAAATAAAAATATGGTGAACCCAGCATCTGATGTTATCTTCTGAGGGTGTGTGTGTGTGTTAACTCCCCCCCCCCAAGCATCACTTTTTTTTATTTAATGAAATTTAGAAGCCACCTTACTCCAGATGCCAGTAGTGGCTTACACTTAAAAAGTGAGAGTGAATAAAATATTAAATAGAGTTCTCTGTAACAGACAGTACATCCCAATAGAAAAGAATACTTGTAGCACAAGGTTGAACTGTGGGGCCCTTGGCTCTCTCTGAGCTTAGTTGTTTTCTTGCAGACAGTCAAACAGTATATACAACAGTTAGTTTAGTTTATCATTGCACCTCGTGCAACGAAATCAAACACCATCTTCAGTGCACATCATGACCATGAAAATAAACACAAACACACATCCTTCGCACTTCACACATTGAATTGAAAACCACCAACACTGCACTATACAGTAGAATTCAATAGAGTTACTGCCCTGGGATAGAAGCTGTTTTTTCGGCCTATTTGTCCTTGTTTTTATTATCTTGTACCATCTGCCAGATGGTAATAGTTCAAAAAAAGGGTGCCCAGGATGAGATGGATCTTTGAGAATGTTTTGAACTTTCTTAAGGCAGCAGGAGCTATAAAGCTCTTTCAAAGAGGGGAGAGGGCAACCAATGATCCTCCGGGCAATGATGTTAACCCTCTGGAGTGCTTTCCTATCTGCCACTGTGCAATTGGCAAACCATACAGAGGTACAGTAAGTTAGGATACTCTATAGCAGGGGTGGGCAAACTACGGCCCGCAGGCCACATCCGGCCCGTTGGTAATTTTAATATGACCCGCCTCTGAAAAAAAAAAAAATTCCCCTCTGGAAAAAAATTGGGGCCGGCCAAAAGAGACCCTGCGCCGTGCACCAAAAAATCGCACACACAACACGGAACTGGGCAGCCGCTTCCCTGGTAGCAGGGCCAAGGCCGCCGCCCAGGGAACGCCCACTGCTTTCCCTCACCAGGGCTGGTTGGTGGCATGTTACCAGGGCTGCGCTGCGTGGCCCCTGCCTGGCAGCGCGCTTCTTGGCTGGTCTCCTCCTCCTTGGCCATACAGAACAAACAGGCAGAGAAGGAGGAGACCAGCCAGCTGGTTGGGGGAAGCTTTCTGCACCAAAAGAGGCAGCTACTAATCTCCGGCTTTGCTCCGCTTTTCCAATGGTCCGGCACCACCCTGTTCTATGCGCCGGCTGCTCGGACTTGCTGGGCCTGACACATAGAACAGGGCGGCGCCGGATGTTGGAGAAGCAGAGCAGAGCCAGAGATCACTAGCCACCTCTTTCGCAGCACAAGAAGCCTCCCCCAACTGGCCAGGTGCTCTCCTCCTTCTCTGCCTCCTTCTCTATCTCTCCCCTCTTGCTCCTCACAGTTGCCCTGAGCTGGTGCAGTTCTTTACTTGGGCAGCCAGACGCCCACAGCAGCGCCCGCAGCAGCAACAGGCAGTTCCGCCCGGCCTCCACTCAGGTGTCCAGCTGGGGCTGTCAGGAGTTGCTACCGCTGGCACAGCTCCACACAGCTCCAGTCCCGCGTTGCCTCGGGAAGGGAAAGGCAAAAAGGAAGAGCCGCGGCGGTGCTTTGCAAAGGCAGCAGCGGCACCGGAGGCTTAGGCTCAGCGGCTCCTGGTTTTGCCTTTCCCTTCCCAAGGCAACACGGGACTGGAGCTGCGCCGGCAGTAGCAACTCCTGACTCGGGGCCTCCGAGGGGAGGGGAAGGAGGAGAAGAAGGGGGGGCGATTCTCAAAAAATCTTGTGCTGACCCGGCCCGTCTGTCAAATTTTAAAAGTTAATGCGGCCCCCGAGCCAAAAAGTTTGCCCACCCCTGCTCTATAGTGCAGCAGTAGAAGGTCACCAGCATAAACAAGAAACTACCAAGAAGAAACCCCTGGTGGGATTCACAATTTTTAACAACTGGTTCTGTGGGCGTGGCTTAGGTAGTAGGCGGGTCATGTGCAGTGATTCATGTGACTGGGTGGGCATGGCTGGACTTGGTGGTCATATGACTGGGTGGGCATGGCTTGGTGGTCATGTTATTGGCTGGGTGTGGCCAACTCAATATTACATCGAGGCACGCATCTCCTGAGACAGGAAGTCTAGTCCTGCCAAGAATGTAATAAGGGTTAATGGAGAGGCATTTTCTGTAAGCAACACCAGAATGTTTCCTTCCCGCCTTCCTTACAGGATTAGACCAGTAATTTTTTCTAACAACTGGTTCTCCGAACTGCTTAGAATGTTAACAACCGGTTCTAGCGAATAGGTGCAAATTGGTAGAATCCCACCGCTGACTCCCACCAAGACTGACAGGCCAAGGCTCTATATATAAACAGAGTTAAACCCCACTCCCTTCTAGCACTGAAGATGTTACCGAACTAGGTAATAAAATATCTGCAAGAAAACAACCCAACTCAGAGTACCAAGGACCCCTCAAACAATACATCTGGAAGGGAAGGGAAAGAGTTCAACTATGAACGTGCCCTAAGGCCTTGAGGGGGTGGGTGGGGGAAGTACAGATAGTCCTCATCTTACAACAGTTCATTTTGTGACCGTTTACAACAGCACTGAAAAAGTGACTCAGGACAATTTTTCACACTCATGACCCTCACAGCATCCCGATGGTTATGTGATCAAAATTCAGACACTTGGGAACTGACTCATATTTATGGCAGTTGCAGCGTCCCTGGATGGGTCATGTGATCTCCTTCTGACAAGCAAAGTCAATGAGGAAGCCAGATTCACTTGACAACCATTTTACCAACTTAACAACTGCAGTGATTCGCTTAACTGCGGCAAGAAAGGTCATTAAGTGGGGCAAAACTTACTTAATAACTGTCTTACTTAGCAACAGAAATGTTGGGCTCCATAGTGGTCATTAAGTCAAGGACTATCTGTACTCAGCGTTGTGCTACAAATGGCAAGCCATTTGTTCCTTTGTAGACTCTGCAGAGAGCCCAAGGCTGCCTTGGGCGTATGTTAAAATCTGGGAGTGCCTCTGGGAGTGTCAGTGTTCCAGAAAACCTCCCCTCCAATAAATAACTCTGAGGCAGACATCCTCTCCAAAGTTCTTTTTATTAGAGTATTAAATTGGCACATCTGGAAAATCCCGAATCTGAAAGTTCAGGGTTTCTTTGCAATAAGTAAAAACTACAAATCCACCCCCCTGCACCCCTCATTGCATCACATGTCCCAATCACTGCCCGTCCTAGCTTGAGACGTCCTCCCAACCAGGTGCGGAAATAACATGACCTTGACATTGAAGAAGAATGCTATTATGTCTAACCACATACACTCCAAGAAATTCCCCCCTCCCGTTTTGGATCATCTGGTGCTAATATGGCTTCCAAAGCTGAAAGCCTCCTAGTAAACAGATGTTGCTCTCATTTCATTCCCCAGGTTTATTACTATTGCTTGGACATGGGAGACCCTTTGGCTGTGAAGTCTTCACGGGCCCTCCGTCTCTACTCTCACCTTCGCCATCCACTGTACGTGGAGTTTCTCCTTATCCTCTGGGCTGTTCCCTGCCTCTCCCTTGACCGCCTGCTTCTGGCCTCCCTCTTCACGATCTATCTTACCTGCGCTCACAGCCTGGATGAACAGGATTACCTCTACCTCCGTGCCCAGCTGGACAAGAAGTTCCAAATCTTCTCCCGGGAAGAGGCAGCTTATGGGCGCTTGTTGGCTCAAAATGGCCCCTCAGACTACAAGGACAATTGAGTAACAGTCGGATAGGAACCTGTTTTAGTTGCAGGGGTGGGGTCTGACTTTTGTGGAGGGCGGGTGTCAAACTTTGCCAGGTCCCTGCTTACAAAGCACTGAATAATATACCATATCTTGATTGTACTTTTATATAAAAAGGACTTGAAGAGCTACCACCCAAAAATTTGTTATCTACTGGGCCAAGTCTCTTGTAACTCCCGAAAAGAATCTTTCCTAAGCTAGCGTTCTCCATTATTATGGATTGGAACTTCATTGTCCTCCACAGCAGTATTAGATGAAGATGTTGGGGGTTTTAGTCTTGAAATATTTGGAGAATGTCAAATTGGGATAGTCTGGACTGAAACACACTAAGTTCTACTCGTATTGTAGATCATGTAACAGAGGTGCTGTTTAGGATCTTACTGGAGAAGATTGGAATAGCCAAAGCCTGGGTTGATCCCAACTTAGAATATTAAGGAATCCTTTTTGATCATTCAGGATTTTTCTCTTACTCTTGAGAATTCTTAATAAAGGTTGAAATCTAGCTATAATTGGCCAGCTTCTAGGTTGGATGGTTGTGTGGAGATCAAGAAGTTGGTTAAACAAATGTGTCCAACTCTGGAAAAGTGGCATCTCTAGAATATGTTTGCAGGAGGATAGCAACCCCTTCTGAATTAAAAAAAAAAGGAGGAACTGCTCTTTAGCGCTTTAATGATCTGCTTTGACTAAGAGAATGTTTAAAAGGGTCCTTCTAAAATTAATAGCATGTTTTTATTTATTTCAAAGGAGCTTTTACTGACCTCTTGCCACAATTCTTAATCATAGCATTTTAACCTCAACATGCAAATGCTTAATTTTTTAAAAAAATATTAGCAGCCAAGTGCACTTATTTGGAGGAATATGTTATTAGGGGATTATAGATGCATTTCTTCAATATAACTACACAGTACGTTTGTGATGGTTTAAGCCGCTTAATTACTGTTGCAAAGGTGCCTTGTTCCTGAGGTGAAAACTTCCTTGGATCATAGAAGAAAAATCAGAAATCAAAAAGATTTCAGTCCAAATGCTAACACTAATATCTTAATATTAGATTTTCCTACAGGATTTCCTGTTGTTCTTTTAAAAGATTGTCTTGATTAATAGAAACATTGCCCATGTTAGAATTCTCAGATATAGTTATCCTTGTTATTCCCCAGCATGCCACCTGGGGAATTCTGGGAACTGAAGTCCAAACATCAAGTTGCTAAGGTTGAGAAATAGACCATTGAGTTATGGCTCTCCTCTCATCATCATCATGTCACAAAGAATCACATCTGGGGGCCATCCAGCAGCAGCAATAGGAAGGGTCAAAAAAGCTAAGTCCTTTTGTAGATGTATACAGATGTATAAAGGGACAGGACTTTTATCATGATGCCCCTGTGGAAATCTTGCTTCACCCCATAGGTTGGCACTTTGGGCACCAGTTTGGGGAAGTTGTGGGCAATGGAAGTCCTGCAATTTAACTACTTAGCAGAAAAATCCTTCAACTTCCTGTACGGAACATTACAATGGAACATATATTTTTAATTATAAATTGCACAGATCTGATGGATAGAATGTGATAATAAATAGAACAAACATGTTCCATCACTCTAGAAGTAAAATGCCTCCTTCCTCCCTGTGCCAAATGTCTATTTTGTAGTAATCCTTACTTTTTTTAGAGGTACAGGAATCAGAAGGGAAAGTTAAAATTTCTAGCTGCTACTGTGCTTCCCCAAAAATAAGACCCTGTCTTATTTTTTTGCCACCCAAAAAGGCACCAGGTCTTATTTTGGGGAGATATCATTCACTGACTAACCTCATTTGTGCATGTCGCTCCCGGCCTCCTTTTCTCTGTCAGAGGCCTTCAAGAACTACTGTACTTTTTCTGCAGCTGGCAAGGCTTTTCTGAAGGCCTCTGCAGCAGATAAGGGCTCTGGATCGATTGTTATCAGCTACAGAAGCTTTCAGAAAAGCCTTACCAGCCTTGTTGGCTGCAGAAGTAATGGGCCAGAGAGGCAGGTGTTGGGTATACAAGGCCTGGGTATAACTATCCAAAGGTAAGTAATAGGGCAGCTCCACCCCGCATCCCCATCCTAGCTTAATTTTTACCCATGCACTCTGGAGTGAATGGGAGCTTAATTAGGGGTTATTTTTTTGGGGGGGGGGTAGGGCTTATATTGGGCGCACATGTAAAAATCAAGCTAGGACTTACTTTCAGGGTAGGTCATATTTTTGGGGAAATGGTGCTGCCTAAGGTCTGTTTCTACTGCCTTGTTTTACAGTGACCTGGAATACCACCAGTATTGCTTTCCAAACTTTGCTCTGCTCTTGTAAATGTATATTGTAATTCTGTATCTTAATACTAACGAAGCTTTTTTTAAAAAAAGAAATCTTGGATTTCAGTGCAAAATAAATGTAATCTATTTTTGTAAAAAGATAAAACTTGCTTGTTTGGCTGGGTTCTACTGTGACTTAAAAATAGAGAATAGATGTTGGGTGTTACTGAACAGTCATGTCACCCAAAATGTCATGGCATGTCATCTTTGGCACGTGTGTCATAGGTCCACTCACCATCACTGTACTTAAGAATTGCGCAGATTATAGATTACAATGTATTGATTTTGAAAAGGGATAATTGAAGTTTTAGCATAAATTAGGCTAGCACTGCCTTTAGAAGAATCTGTCCTATATCCAGGCAGGCCAGAAGACAAAAGATGATGACTAATGCATTATTTACCTGGCAATTGCTGTCAAGACAGTCCACATGAAAAAATGCAACTCTTGGAAAATTCACTTAGTTACAAGCATTTCATCTGAGAATGGTTAGCAACAGGTATAAGAAAGATAATGATCTATTGTCGCTTTTAACTTGGGGTGATGGAGGACTTGCCTCCATTTCACATTGCTGCAACTCCCTCAGGAGTTAGGACTGCTGAAAATTCACACAAATGGGATATTTTTAAATCTAAGAGCACGGAATTAATGTGTTGTCATTTGACCCATTAATCTGGTTTTATCTTGGTTTTTAGTTTTAGTCTTCTGGTCACACCAGATCACACCAAAGTATGCCTTCATTCATTCAGCCTCATTTAGCAACCAAATTGCATTTCATCATTTGGGATAGAACCTTTTATGTGTATAGCTTGCATTAAATTTGAGAGATAAAGTCAGATTATATGGGAGTAACCACCACAGACAAATCTCTTTTCCATAAAGTGAACCATGGGTGCACTATATTAAATACAGTAACTGCCTTGGAAAGCAATGTAAGTGGAATTGGTTATTCCCACTGGACTTTGAATTGGGAATTCCAAATTTATATTGCTGGGAAGAAATTGGGTACATCTAGTCTAGTGAAAAGGACAAGGGGTGACAAGATAGCAGTGTTCCAATATTTGAGGGGCTGCCACAAAAGGAGGGGATTAATCTATCCTCCAAAGCACCTGAAAGCCAGACAAGGAGCAATGGATGGAAGCTAATCAAGGAGAGAATTAGCTTAGAACTTAGAAGAAATTGCCTGACAGAACAATTAACAAGTGGAACATCTTATCAGAAGTTGTGCGTGCTCCATCACTGGAGGCTTTTAACACGAGATTCGATAGTCACCTGTCTGGAATAGTATAAGGTCTCTTGCTTGAGCAGGAGGTTGGACTAGAAGACCTCCAAGGTCCCTTCCAACACTGTTATAACATTTTGTTAAATCTGAAGCAGGACTTTTACAGGTTGGGTGGACATTTCACTCTGAATGCCAACTGATCATGCCATTTTCCATTCCATTCTATTCTATTGAGGGGCTGCCAGAGAGAGGAAAGAAGTCAAGCTGTTTTCTAAAGCACCTGACGGCCAGACAAGGAATAATGGATGGAAACTGAACAAGGAGAGATTCAACCTGGAAATAAGGAGAAACTTTTTGACAGGGAGAACTATCAACCCATGGAACAGCTTTGCCTTCGGAAGTTGTGGGAGCTTCATCACTTGAGACTTTCAAGAAGAGATTGGATTGCCATCAGTCAGAAATGGTGTAGGGTCTCCTGCTTGGGTGGGGGGCTGGACTAGATGACCTATAAGGTTCCTTCCATCTCTGATTATGTGTTATTATGTTATTCTATCCCACCCGACTTCTCTTTCCTGCCCCACTTGGTGAAGCTAGTACAAGTGGCTCTTGACTTACAACTGTTCATTTAGGGCAGGGGTTTCCAATCTGGGGTGCTTGCACCCCCTGGGGGTGCGAGATGATATTCCAAGGGGTGCGAGAAAAGTCCAGGTAAATAATAGGATATTGGCTATATGTTGGCATTTTTATTTATTATTTATTTCAGGGGGTGCGAGGTTTGAGTGAAATTTCTTTAGGGGTGCGGGACAAAAAAAAGGTTGGGAACCACTGATTTAGGGATTATAAAAAATTACAAAGGCAATGAAATCGGGGCTTGTTGCTGTTTTTCACACAGCTGTTACACCTCCATGATCACGTGATCGAAATTCACATGTTCGGCACCTGGGTCGTATTTATGATGGTTGCAGTGTCCCAGGGTCACGTTATCCCTTTTTGGTGACCTTGTGACAGGCAAAGTCAATGGGGAAGCCAGATTCACTTAACAACCGGGATACTAACTTAACAACGGTAGCAAGAAAGGTTGTAAAACAGGGCAAAACTCAATGACTACCTCACTTCACAGTGGAAACTTTGGGCTCGGTTGCCATTGTAAGTAGAGGACGACCTATATTCCCTATCCAGGGCAGACTTCATTTTCACTGGAATACTTGGGTGGTAGGAATTATTAAAAAAAAATCCTTCTCTCCAACACACTTTTTCAACCTAAAGATGGCTGTACTTTTGCAAAGCCTTCCATTTCCTTGAGCTTGGGGCCAATTTTTGCTGAACGTGCAGATGATCCTGGCTGGACGTACAGGGAATCCTCAACGTATGACCACAAATGAGACCAGGATTTCTGTTTGTTAAGTGAGACCCTTGTTTTGAATTCTGCCCCATTTTACCTTTCTTGCCTGACAGCTTTTAAGCGAATCCCTGCAGTTGCTAAGTTAGTAACACGGTCGTGAAGTGAATCTGGCTTCCTCGTTGACTTGGCTTGTCAGGTCACTGAAAGTAATCACGTGACAGTGGGGCCGTCATAAATATGAGTCAGCGGACAAGTGTCTGAATTTTGATCACATGACCGGGGATGCTGCCATGGTCGTATGTGTGAAAAATGGTCATAAGTGGCTTTTTTCAGTGCCACTGTAACTTTGAACGGTCACTAAACGAACTGTTGTAAGTTGAGGATTACATGTACAATTCTGAGAATGACAGAATCTCCAACAGTGGTCAACCTATGTAAGTGATGGGCAATAACTCGCTGTTCTGCTTGCAGCCATGGTGGTGCAGTGGTTAGAATACAGTATTGCAGGCTAATTCTGCCGACTGCCCTGACCGACTCAAGGATGACTCAGCCTTCCATCCTTCTGAGGTCGGTAAAATGAGGACCCGGTGTCAGTTTTGGAAGCCATATTCCATGCTGCCACATAGCCTGAGAAAGTGGGAGGGGGGTCATTTCAATTAAGTAGCTTGAAGTAGATAAAATTCTTTTGTTAGTTCAAGGTCATTGAGTATGGCGCAGGATGAAGTAAGGATCTTACTTTTGGACGGATCGTGATTGGGCCATGTGATGTCATGACAGCCAAGGCGGGGAGGGGGAAATGGATTTATAGTTTGGGAAATGGTGTGAAGCCCGAAAAAACTTTTAGATTCGGCGTTCCGCAGATGTGCCAGGTGCTGTTCTCATAAAGGCACTTTTGAGATTGTATCTCGGAGTTGCTGATTGGAATGGAGGTTTGCTGGAATCAGCGCTGACACTATCACAAGAGTTCAGAGCAAACAGGCTACAGATCCTCCTGGGTTTCTAATTCATCTCTCCACAGCCACAAAGATGGGCCAGGAAATAAACATCACCTTTATTGATATACAGCGGCAGCTCCAGAGCTGGGGAATGCACGGCGGGGGAGGGCTGGGCTGGGCTGGGCAAATCTATCACCTGTCCCTTAGTCCAACAGGGGAAGCGACTAACATTCATCCTCCCCAAGCAAAGCAAACAAGTTCTGTGTGGGTAGCTTTCCCTTCCTGGGAGGAGCGGACTGGCTGGGCCCACTCTTGTGGGCCGAGAGGGGCTCCTCCTCTTCGCCTTCTTCATCGGCATCCCGGTCTTTCTCTTCATCCTCTTCCTCTCCCGAACTGGAGATTTCGTCCTCCTCCTCCTCTTCTTCCCACTCGTTTTCCTCCGCAGAGCCCTGCTTGTCTTCTCGGCGATGAGCTTCCTGCAAATCTGCAATCTCAGCCGTTTCGGGGTGATGCTCCCACATGGCTGCAGATGGAACAAAAACAGAAATAAGAAACAAAGCATCCATCGCTAGGGACAATCTTAGTCCATCTTCTCTCTATCCCAGGGGTGTCAAACTGGATTTCTTCAAGGGCCGCATCAGCATTGTAATTCTCCTCAGTGGGCCACTGAGGGGGAGAGTGGAGAGTGGGCGGGGAGACAGGATGGACGCCTCGTGCAGCACCTTGCCAGCCAAAAACGGGGCATAGGGAGGCCCTGCACGACCCTGTCTGCCCTGTTTTTGGCCTGAATGGCCTCCTGCGGCACTTTGCTGGCCAAAAACGGGCTGTACAAAAACCCCATGAGGCCCATTTTCGGCCTCCATGGCAGAGGTATTCAGCAGATTCTGACCAGTTCTGGAGAACCGGTCGCGGAAATTTTGAGTAGCTCAAAGAACCAGCAAATGCCATCTCTGACTGGCCCTGCCCCCATCTATTCTCTGCCTCCCGAGTCCCAGCTGATCATCTAGGTCTTCTTTTGTTGCCCAGCACAGGAGAACGGAGCTGGAAAGCAGGTTACAGGGGTAGGGAGGGAATGGGGATTTTACAGTATCCTTCCCCTGCCGCGCCCAAAAGCCACACTACACCCAAGAAGCCATGCCCACAGAACTGGTAGTAAAAATTTTTGAATCCCACCACTGCTCCATGACTTCCTGCGGCACTCTGCCAGCCAAAAACTGGCCTTGTGGGCCTCTGAGGAGCCTATTTTTGGCTGGCAGAGTGCTGCAGGAGGCCAAAAAGAGGCCTCCCGCAGCCCGTTTTGGCCGGCAGAGGCACCATGGGCTGGGAATTGCAAGCATCGAGTTTGACTCATCTCATCTAGCCTAAGCCACTATTTCTAGCAAAACCTAATCACTTTGGTCAAGCTGTCTTCTGGTCTCTTTATGGAAAAGAGCCTGTAAAAGAGACCCTTTCTGCTATAGAAAAAGGCTGAGCCTAGTACAACGTTTATACTAATACTGTGCATAAATCATTCTGCCTCATATGCTTCTGATATTCCCAGCACGTAGGAAGACATGTCAAAATGACATCTCTCTCGCCAAGCGTTTAATTGTTCATTATTTTGAAAGTGGATTCTAATTTTGGTTTTCATTGCACTAGTTACGCTCTCCATTAAATTTTAATTGCGATGTGCCACCTTGAGCATAGTCCAGAAGTTGGGGTACACATTGAATAATAAAAGGCAAATATAATCGTAAATTATAAATAAAACCGGACAGGATGATGGCGTTTCCAAACACAAATTCCATTTTATGCTCTCAATATTCATTTCTGAGATTTCATTAGCATGGCTCAAATCATGACCACCCCTACATAGGGGTCAACATCCAGAAAAAATATAATGAAGGAATTCCATGGAAGATATTCTCACTGCTTGCATGGATCTCCTTCATGTTTGACAGCTGAGCATTATGCTGCTCATAATAGACATGAAACAATGGACTTTTAATGGACATGCAATTGATACCAGTACAGATAGTCCTTGACTTATAACCATTCCTTTCGTGATTGTTCAACCGTGACCATGGCACTGAAAAAATATGGCTTATAATCAGTTTTCATGCTCACAACTGTTGCAGCATCGTCATAGTGATGTGATCAAAATCCAGATGCTGGGTAACTGGCATGTTTATGATGGTTGCAGTCAACTAAAAAAATACTTCTTTGGTCTTTTTAGTTGCCAGTAGAAAGGGAGTGGGGGAAAGCAGTACATTCCTTAAATGCTTCAGATAATCGCCTTGGCAGCCAAAGCTGTTGGCACGCATGATTATTACTGGAGAGCATGATTGATGACTCTTGACTATGGATGTGTCTCATTGGAGAAGATACATCCAGAGGGATGGGGGAAGACCAGGGTCAAGGGTGAAAATTAATGATGTGCCAGAGTCGTACGCAACCAGGAAATACCGACATGTTAACTCCTAATAAATCAAACTTTTTTACTCTGAGAGATGCGGCTAGAGACTTATGATTTGAATGGGGGTGCATGTCGGAGCCTTGACATTTGCATTGTCCCAGAACCATGTGATCAACTTTTGCAACCTTCCCCGCCTGCGTTCGACAAGTAACGTCAGTGCGGGAAGCCAGAGTTGTTCAACAACCACATGATTCATTTAACAACTGCGGCAAGAAAGGTCGTAAAAATGGGGTGAAACTCACTGAATAACTGCCTTGCTTAGCAATGGATATTTTGGGATCAATTGTGGCCATAAGTCAAGGATTATCGGTATTGAGAAAAACAAATGGGAATTTATCAGGATATGATCATCCTTTCTAGCAATTATGCATGATTCCAGGCCAGCTAGATGTGACTCCTTCATAAGGCCTTGCCTATTTGCCTTGACCAGTTTTCTCCAGCCTGGAAACCTGCCAAAGATGTTGGATTCATTGAGAATTACAGAAGCCCCATCTATCTGAAGAGCACCAGGTTAGAGATGCTCCCTTCCCTTTGGAAGTGGTAAAGAAACGGCTTAAAGAGGCATCTTGTCGGACACCTTTGTGTGACGTATAGCCCGGAGGTCGCATACAGACACAGAGCCGTCCATCAACTGCGAGGCGTAGAAGACTGTTGGCTGCTCGGTAAACATCATTCCGGGCTCCTTTGGCTGTCTTGTAACCTCGTTTCTCAGCCCAGGCTTAAAAAAACAAAAGAGGATGTGAGGGTTAGTGCCAGCATTCCAAGTAACAACCTCCAAAACAGACAACTCCAAGACAATCACTTCCTCAAAGTTCCATTTTATTAGAAAGGTCATATTGGCAACATCTGGGAAAACCCAAATCGGAGAGTTCTGGGTTTTACTTTCTTCTCCAAAAGAAGAACAAAGATCCATCCCCTGCCTTCCATCAGTCCATCACATGGCCCAATCTGTTGTGGTCCGCCGCCGGCCTGCAGAGCTGGCAGCAGAGTTAGACAGTGGGGAGGAACATGGGCTAGTTCTGCAGTCTGGGGAGGGCTCGGACGAGGGATCTGAGTTATATGTGGCTCCAGAGCCTCCAGAATCTGATATCAGCAAGGTAGAGGAAAAGAGGGAGCCTGTTCTCAGTGTGTGCTTGCACAGAGCTGCCAGAAGGCAAAAACAGTTAGGACAAATAAAGATAAGGACTGAATGCACCAATTATCACATTAAACAAGAGGAAAACCTTCTAAGCACCAATTCCACCCGTGCTTTTTACAATTTTGTAAACAACAAACTAAAAGATTCAAGGTCCATCCCACCCCTGATAAGACCTAATGGAAAGGACTGCAACGACGACACCATTAAAGCCAACATCTTTAACACATTCTTCGGCTCAGTATTTGTAAACAGCAATGGATCATGCCCAGTATTTCCTAGTCGAACCACAGATAACTACAATGATCTAATACATATCGATTTTACAGAAGACAATGTTGAAAAAGCACTACGCAATCTAAAACCATCTCTATCTATTGGACCGGATGGAATATGTGCCTACTTCTTTAAAAAGCCATCCACTGCCACAGCCAAACCTCTAACATAATCTTTGAAAAATCTTTCAGGACCAGCTCCTTGCCTAACCTATGGTCACAAGCCACGGTCATCCCCATCTTCAAAAAGGGAGACCCCAGCCTAGTTGAAAATTACAGACCAATCTCCTTATGCTGCGTCACCTATAAAGTCATGGAATCAATTATTAACTAATCTATCATCCTCTACTTAAAGACAAACAACCTACTTTCCAATAAACAATTTGGTTTCAGAAAAAAACTATCCTGTAATCTGCAACTCTTACACTGCAAAAACAAATGGACGACACAACTCGATCAGGGCAAAGCAATAGACACAATCTACATAGACTTCTGTAAAGCCTTTGATTCAGCGGTACACGACAAACTACTCCTAAAAATAAAATCCTATGGTATCTCTGGACAACTGCATAACTGGATAGAAGCATTCCTGTCAAACAGACAACAAATGGTCAAAATTGGGAGCGTCCTATCAAATTCTGTACCTGTCAACAGTGGTGTCCCCCAAGGCAGTGTTCTAGGACCAATTCTCTTCATACTCTACAAAAATGACTTCTGTGATCATATTAAGAGCAACTGTGTTCTTTTCGCTGATGATGTAAAGCTGTTCAATACCACAGACAATACTGCTACCCTTCAAAAAGATCTTGACTATGTATCAGAATGGTCAAACAAATGGCATCTTCAAATCTCAACAAATAAATGCTCTGTCTTACATATTGGCAAAAAAAATCAGAAAATAAAATACAAGCTGAATAGTCAAGATCTTGTTGATGATTCAAGGACCTTGGAATACTCATCTTTAATGATCTAAGTGCTAGAGCCCACTGTAACTACAAAGCCAAAAAGGCATGAAGAGTTGTTAACCTAATCCTACATAGCTTTTTCTCTGGTAATATCACATTACTAACTAGAGCATACAAAACATTTGCTAGACCAATACTCGAATACAGCTCATCAGTCTGGAACCCACATTACGTATCTGATATTAGCACAGTTGAGAAAGTCCAGAAATATTTCACAAGAAGAGTTCTCCACTCCTCTACTCGTTGTAGAATACCTTATGCTAACAGACTTGAAATTCTAGAACTAGAAAACCTTGAATTACGCCGTCTTCGGTCCGATTTAAGTATGGTATATAAAATCATACATTGCAATGTCCTACCTGTCAACAAATACTTCAGCTTCAGTGATAACAACATAAGAGCAAACAATAGATACAAACTCAAGGTTAACCGCACCAAACTTGATTGCAGGAAATAGAACTTTAGCAACAGAGTGGTTAATGTCTGGAATACTCTACCCGACTCTGTAGTTTCTTCCCCAAACCCCAAAAACTTTAACCTTAGACGGTCTACTATTGACCTCACCCCTTTCCTAAGAGGTCTCTAGGGGGCGTGCATAAGCACACCAATGTACCTACCGTCCCTGCCCTATTGTTTCTTTTATTTTCTTTTATTTTTCTTATATGTACCCATTTCATGTATTCATAACTATGTATACACTTATACTTATTATCTTGTAAACAATTGACAAATCAAATAAATAAATAAATAAATGGGGCGACTCGGGAATAAGGCTTGGAGATGATTGGCCCCTCCCATAAGACATAAAGGAGAAGCAAAAGGACATGAGCCTTTGCAGGAAGCAACTTTGTTCATTTTTGGTCGGTTTAAAATCTGAAGCGCCGTGTTGACTTTGTGCTCCGTTTGACCTTGCAATTTAGTCGATGGTACCATTTCAAGGAAGATAAAGGAGGGTGCTTATCAGCCTTATCCCAAAAGACTGTGGCAGACTTCTGCGGAACTATTCATAAATTGTTTGGGACTCATTATGGGCTGTGAATGCCTATAATTCACAGCCGTTGAAATTTTTTTAAAAAGGGTTTTGGAAACAGCATGTGATTGTTACTGTCTCAGGAAGCCTTGGTCAGAACACAATCATGTCTTCGTCCCATCTGGAGACTACCCCCAGTCATTCCCCTTCAGGTGCAGGGTGAAATGTCCTTGACTCTCTTAGAAGGAATGTTGTTGTGGCTAAGTATGCACTGCTCCTTAAAAAAAACCCTCCCAAATTCCCAGGCACTAAATATGGCAGCCTAGAAGCTCCAAAAGAAAAATGGCTTCTCAGGCTGACAGGTTAAAGCAGGGGTCTCCAACCTTGGCTCCTGGAAGCCTGGCGGACTTCAACTCCCAGAGTTCCACAGCCAGCAAAGCTGGCTGTGGAATTCTGGGAGTTGAAGTCCGCCAGGCTTCCAGGGGCCAAGGTTGGAGACCCCTGGGTTAAAGCCACGTCGGACATCCAACTCAGCTGGAGAAATGGTTGCTTCAGCACTATTACCTTCACATACATCCCAGGCACACCAAGGGGGTTCAGGCTTGCCAGGTTCGGCGTCAGGATGCCGCAGCTTGAGCAAGGCCTGCACCGGAATCCGGTTAGCCAAGTACCCCACAGAAGTATAGGGCTCCTGGATCTGAGAAATAGGGTAGATACCAGCCAATATCTGAAAATTAAATCAAAACAAGAAGGATTTGTTACTTGCCAAGGGCTGCTATTGGATTTACTTTGCAGGTGTGGGCAGACTAAAAAAAATGGGAGGGTTCTTTTTAAACAAAAGATACAAGCCTAGCTCAAAACATCCTTTCCCGCAACACAAGACTCATCTGTCAGCTATCAGCAACATTGAGTCATCCCGTGTCTCTCCCAACCAACACCCCTGAATTGCATAATAGAAGCTCAGAAACAAAATCACTTTTTTTCTTTTTCTCATCTTTATAATGTTTTATAGAACAAAACACAAAAACACAAAAGCAAATAGTAGGACGCAGTGGCAGGGAGGAGGGGAGGGAGGAAAGAAACAAAAAAGCATTGACTTCCGACTGCCTCTGTTGCAGTAGAATTAACATCGAACCTCAAACCTCTTTGCTTTTCTATAATAAACTAGCCCTTTCTATCACAACGCATAAATCTAATCAGTAAAAACAGAGGTAGGCAGCTCCCGGTTGGGACCGGTTTGCCCGTACTGGTAGTTCTGCCCACTGGCTGGGCCCGTCTATACCCCAGTGCTATCCCGTCCTATATATCTCACTCTCTGGCTCGCTCGCTCCATCCACGCAGCCCTGCTGATTTCCGTGCCTCACCTGCTTTATACATGGCGGATGCCCGAGAAGGTGTGCTGGAAGCTGCACACATGAAATTGTGGTGTGTTTGAAGCCCAGCGCAAGCGTGGAAGGCACACACATACTCTCACATTTTTTTGGTTCTGCACAAGGCAAACCAGTTGTTCAATTCTGTGAAGCCCACCTCTGAGTAAAACCCAAAATCAAAGGTTCATTTTTAAAATCTCTCCTTCAGTCCGATTAGGAAGCCTGCAGGGAAATTATGATGGAAAAAAAATGTCATGCCCTTGTTCTATGACAATTAGAGAAAAATATCCCTTCCCTTGTTAAAAAAAATCAATATTTTGCCTACCAGGCTGCACTGCTGGGGCAGTGAATGTTTCATGGCTGTAGCAGATGAGACACCCAGATCAGAGTTGGTATTCAGCTGGTTCTGACAGTTCTGGAGAACCGGTAGCGGAAATTTTGAGTAGTTCGGAGAATTGGAAAATACCATCTCTGACTGGCCCCGCCCCCATCCATTCTCTGCCTCCCAAATCCCAGCTGATTGGCTGGGTCTTCTTCTGTTGCCCTGCACAGGAGAACAGAGCTGGAAAGCAGGTTAGTGGGGTGGGGAGGGAATGGGGATTTTGCAGTAACCTTCCCTCAGGAGTGGAGAGGGAATGGGGATTTTATAGTATCCTTCCCCTGCCACGCCCACCAAGCCACACCATGTCCACCAAATCATGCCCACAGAACCAGTAGTAAAAAATTGTGAATCCCACCACTGACCCAGATGCCCTTTGGTGATCTCCTATACTGGATCTCCTATACTGGAACATCTGCTAAGAAAATGAAAAGTTCTGATTTCAGTCTGATTTTTTTTTTCATTTTCTTAGCAGATGCTCCAGTACAGAAGATCCAAGTTTGTGATACTCTCACCAAAGAGCATCTGGGTGTCTCATTTTCTGCAGCCATGAAACATTCCCTGCCTCAGCAATGCAGCCTGGTGGGCAGAATACTGATTTTTAACAAGGGAAGGCACATTCTTCTCTAATCATCATGGAAAAGAGCATGACGTTTTTTCCATCACAAATCTTCCTGAATGCTTCCTAATCTGTCTCGGTAAAAATATGTTGAAGTAGCCTTACATAAGCCTTCATGGGCTGAAAGGGACACTGACAAGAGATTTGCATTGGTATTTAAGACCTCCCAACTGTCTTTTAAGATCTTTCCAGTTGATTCACACAAGTTATGTCCATCACTCAGATCTAGAGGCATCAGCAAAATAAATGGGCTTTTTCAGATTAAACATCCTCAATTATTTTCCTTAGTTCTTAGTCAAAGGAGTTAAGAGAAGCACAGAGTTGCTCTCTCTCTCTCTCTCTCTCAGGCCAATTCACCTCACAGGGTTGTTGTTGTGGGGAAAATAGGATGAGGAAGGTGCCTTAAGTCATAAAGGCAGGACACAAACAAATAAAATTGCCTCCTATAGTGATTCTCATCAAACGCTACATGAGCATAGGAATCACAAGCAAACTTTCCAGTTAGCAAAGTAGGCCTGTCCAGGCCTTCAGTGACAATTCAAGAAAGGGGCTTCAAAGTTCATAAAAACATCAGCAAAGCAACTGCCTGCAATTTTTTTTGCCGCAATCGTTCCCTTAAATGACTGAAGATAGAGGAAAGCCAGACGAGCCTGAAAAAAAGACATGGTGACTACATAGTTGCACCTAAATGATAAGTTTGTGCCTCTGCAAATGTCAAAGCCTCTTTTTTGACATCAAATCTGACTTTTTCACTTGGATCGGGGATAGGATCCGTCTGCAATACTCTACCAGAATTGGCTGAGTGATCAAAGGATGTATGAACTCACAGTTGTAATACCAGCATGTGAAGAAACCCTAGAAAAATCACTTAAAATTCTGACTATCTTGCAAAATGCGCCATGAGTTGGAAGAAAATTCAGCTCAACGTTGGGTCGGTGAAACTCCTTTCTAGAGTCTAGAGAGGTCTTACTGCAGAGACATAGAACAATAGTCCAACTATTTACAGTATAAGGATGTTCAATCCTTTAGGCGCCCACTCACAGCATTGGAGTTTGACAGAAACACAATTCACATTTGTATTCAACTATAACCCAAGTGCTATTCCCGCTGGACAGGAAACCTTTACTTTTTCCCTTTTCCAACTCTTACCTGCTGTTTCTTGTCAACAAGAGACGGGAAGATGAGCCCTGGACAATCGCACAACTTGACTGTGGGTGTAAGGAAGTAGGTCTGGAAGTACTTAGTATGACCGGGAGTGCGGGAGACGCTCACCACTTTGCGGCCTACCAGCCCATTAATGAGGGAGGACTTACCCACGTTGGGAAAGCCTGTAGGGAGGTGGAAAGGGAAGGACAAAATCAAAATGGCTCTCATCATCTCCACCATTAATCAAAACCGTTGGCTTAAAAAGTTTGCTTGGGGGACCCTCCAGTTCTTCCACAAAACAAAATGTTGGGCCAGATGGTCTGCCTCAACTTCCTTGCTTATTTATTATAACAAATTGATATAGCAGAAATCAGCTTCTCCCTTTTTCTCAGCCTGCATGGCACAACTTCCATCTATATATCAACTAAACCAGGAATCTCCAAACTTTAAGACTTCTGGACTTCAACTCCCATAATTCCTCAGCCAGTCATACCTTGGAGTTGCCAAGTTTGGAGACTCCTGAACTAAACCATGGCCAAGTTACCTTTTCATCCATTCAAAACCTTAGCTAAGAACAAAGGAAAAACTACAGTGGCTATATCTAGCACCTCTAATCAGCAATTTATAATGCTGTACTGCATTCCACGTTTTTAGTTGTTATTAAAGAAAACTTGGATTTAATGGACTGTTCCAGGGAAGAAGTGCCTACTCATCCCAAATGTCCATTAAATATGAGACTCTGAAATTGAAATCAATCTGCATAAGGGTGTCATGACACAAATTATGCAAAATCGTAATGTGAGTCCGTCTGCCTGATTTGCACCTGGAAGCCGTGACGTAAATCAATGTCATTTGCATTATGATACAATACTGCAAATTATGCAAAATGGGACAAATAAGAAGTGTTGCTTTTTTTCTATTATATATTTGCTGAGCATCTTGTCTGGACTACTTTAAGTGCAATTAACATAGCTATTACAGTATTTCAGAGGCAGGGGAATGTCTAGACAGAAATATAGTCCACCATAACTGAAATCTCCTAAATAGGAGTCCATTAAATTGAGGTTTTGCTACCCTACTGTCTGATCTTACCTTTCCTTGTGAGGGGCTCAGGGTGGTTATCCTCATAATAATTCTATGAAATAAATTAGGTCAAGAGAGAAAGCTGGCTGCAACTTTCTGTCAAGAGATCCATGAACAAGAGAGAACCTGAACTCAAAATCCCACCAAGAGGAACCCAACACTTTAGCCAGTTCCTTAACCTGCCATTCAAAATGTGAATTCAGTAGGCATTAGAGAGAGTTCTCAATTTACAACAGATCATTCAATCGCCATTTGAAGTTATGGCACACTTTTAAAAAGCTACTCACGACCCTTTCTTAACATAATTGTCACCATCATTCCTGCATCATGTGATCATATTTGGATATTTGACAACCAACTTGCACTTGTGACTGGTTACAGTGTCTGTGGAGATTCTCAGTCATCCAGGTCATGGTTGTCCCAAAGGTGCTTTTTCAAGAGGCAACTGGACTTTCTTGTTTTTCTTTGAAGACGTTTCATTGTCATCCAAGAAGCTTCTTCAGCTCTGATTGGATCCTGAATCGTTCCATTCCATTCTTCACTCAGAGCTGAAGAAGCTTCTTGGATAACAAGCAGAACGTCTTCAAAGAAAAACCAGAAAGTCCAGTTGTCTCTTGAAAAAGCACCTTTGGGATTGGTTACAGTGTTCTGCACTCATATGAACTTGGTATGCAATGTTTTTTTGCCATTTCCCGGCCAGAAAATGCAAAAACACCATTGGATATGCTGGATTTGTTTAATAACCATATGGTTGACTTAACAACCATATGATTCAATTAACAACCGTGGTAAGTTGCTTTATAACCATTGTTAAAAACAGTCAAAACTTTAAGCTCCGTCAGATGGTGCTTCAGCTTACAACCACAACAACATACAACCAAAATTCCAGGCTCCATTGTAATCGTAAGCAGAGGACTACCTATACTTCCAAAAAAATATGTACACCATTGCCTTATCAGTAACACACCACTAACTTTGTGTTTTGTATGCAAATCTGGACCTGTTGTAGTCCATATCCTTCTTCAGCACCTGGGAAGCAATTCCATCAACCCTCCTCCTCAGAAGTAGTCCTAGAAATATTAGAACTGTTACTACACTCCTGCTGAGTGACTTTGAGGGCAGACTCACCTACGCAGCCGACTGTCAAGATTCCATCTTTGTAGAGTTCCTGGGAGATTCCACCACCCTCCATAGCTACATCTGAATGATGCTCCACCAGGACGGTCATACTTCGGTCATCTTCGTCCTCTTCCTCAGAGTCATCCAGCAGCAGGCCAGCACCGGCAGTATCCCTCTCAATCTTTTCCTTCCAGCTATTCAAGTCCACTGTCAAGAAGAGAGGGGAAATTACAATAGTAGCAGAAATGGCCAGCTACTTAAGTGTAGCTGGGGGTGAAAGTGCTGGATTAAAAATCAGGAGACAGTGAGCTCCAGTCCTGCCTTGGGCATGAAGCCAGCTGGTTGGCCATTGTCCTTGTCTATCACACCAACCCACCTCATAAGAGAACTTGCTCTGTGTGGTGCCTTGAACTGGGCAAATTCTGTGAGAAGGGGAGTCAGAAATCCAGAAATAAATAAATAAATGAGAGCCAGTTTGGTCTAATGTTTAAGGTGCTGGCCTAGAAACCAGGAGACAGTGAGTTCTAGTCCTACCTTAGGCATGAAAACTGGCTGGGCCCATCACTCCCTCTCAGCCCAACTTACCTCGAAGGGCTGTTGCTATGAGGAAAGGAGGAGGAGGAAGAAGTATTGGGTATCTACCTCACCTTCAGCTGTTTAGAAAAATTATAATGGGGTAAACAAATAAAATTAAACTTAAAATGGGCAATTTGTTGCTTAATATGTATGTCAAATTAAGTGGACGAATCAAAACGCTCTGTCAAGCCCGAAATTGACATAAGTGTGGCCATTTTAGTTAGTCTTAGTATATATTCTTTTTCTTGCTTTCTCTGTGGTAGTCTTGGAGGGAAGGGTTTCGGGCTTGCCACATTCCTAAGTGGGGAGGAGTGGAGATAAAGAGAGTTGTTTTGGCTAGGTGATTCATGGGAAACGAGCTGTCCATGCTCGGGCCCCTTGAGGTGGAGTTTCATGACATCAAGCAACGTTGAATTACTTCTATTGGAGAATGTGACTTTTGGGGGTTGTTTCTAACTTTTAATATTATGGGGTAATTCCGGGTTGTATCAGATCTGGAATTACCATGGACTTTGCCAATTTGATGCTTTCCTAAATAAAAGAATTTGTCTTGGAAGATGGACTTTGTTCTTTTTAAATGGATTTCATTGCTTGGAAATCTGACATTATTCCAGATCTGTATCATATGACCTTGTTAAAACCATTTTACTCCAAATTTAATGACAAACTGGAGAACGCTTCTGAGTATATGAGCTAAGCCAGAGATTATTCTTTAGTCAACTGAGCCAAAGTGACTGGGTTTCAAGGAAAAGAAAATGGCTTATTTGAACCCTCAACTTCTGACACTTTTCCTTGCTAGCCCAAAAGTGAACCATCCTGGCGATGACTTTTAGGGAGAAATTTCATCCCAGGTCAAAACAGGCCCAGCCCAAATGTGAGAGCACTCACACCTTTGCCAGCTGTGATAGTCTCACAGGAGCTGAGTAGCTGATTGGGCCCCATAGCTATGCTCCAGCCCTTTCGACGCTTCCGACGTTTTTTGAACACTGCAAGGAGAGAGAAAGAAGGCAGAAAGTTGCAGGTTAAGTTTCGAAGCCAAAACTTTAGATAATATCTGTGACATGTGAAGTAGTGGATAGGGGAGGAATCAAGGCCACAAACCACTCAGGGTTCCTGGGAGGTTGCTGAGGGGTGTGTGTGATATAAATGTAACAAACCATTATTAATAAGAATTATTCTGATAATGTTTACATCGTTGGCTGACCAGTTATTCTGAATACTGGCCAGAAGATAGAGAGGTCCTGAATATCCCAAACAAATCCTGAATATCCCAAACAAATCCTGAATATCCCAACAAATCCCCACATTGATCTTGTCAGGATGTAGCCCTTCCCTGACCCTACCTGGTCAAAAAGAGAAACTACGAAGAAATCTCAAGATGTGATTAAAGAAATATTCCAGAAGTTGTTGAAGGCAAACCACTTCCACACAGGGAGTCCTCAACTTACAAGCATAACTGAGCCCAAAATCATGGTCATAAGTCGTGCCAATTGTAAAGGGAGTCACCACATGACTGGGCCCAATTTTATAACTTTTTTTTTTTTTTTGCAATTAAGCAAACGATAGTGAGGTAAATCACGGTAACATGACTGTGGAATGCCATAAACCCAAACTTCCTCTTGTAACGAAAAAAAGAAAGAAAGAAAAAAGAAAACCATTACAGCTAGTCCCCGACTTATGACCACAAATTTCTGTTAAGTGAATTTTGCCCCATTTAGACACTTCTTGCCGCGATTGTTAAACGAATCACTGCAGTTGATAAGTTGGTAACCCGGTTGCTAAGTGAATCTGGCTTCATCATCTATTTTGCTTGTCAAAAGGTCACAAAAGGGGATCACACAACCTCAGGAAACAGCAACGGTCGTAAGTATGAAACAGTTGCCACGCACCTGAACTTTGATCACACGATCATGGGGATGCTATAAAGGTTGTAAGTGTGGAAAATGGTCATAATTCACTTTTTTCAGTGCCACTGTAACTTTGAACCATCACTAAATGAATTGTTGTAAGTTGAGGACTACCAATATTTCTCTCATAGCATACATAGCATAGCATTGTAAGCCTGTCACAGCTCAACCAATGCAGAATTACTACAGCATCCACTAGTAGCCATGAAAATTTATAAATATATTTCAGAAAATACCTGCACTGGGATCTTGGTCTTGCTGTGGGTAAGAAGTGAAATAGATCACGTGGATCTCGGGGAACCGACTCCTGAAATAATACTTCCAGGCCACCACCAGGGCTGGTGGGGCCAGATCAATCTTATTCAGTACCAAGATGAGGTTTTTCTTCATTTGCTTGGTGACAAACTCATAGAGGGCCGGGGAGAAGTTGATGACCTGAACAAGAAAGGTTTGAAAAAGGGAAAAGATATAATGGGGAAGATTTAGAAAAATAGGGCATCATCCTGATTTCAGTTTTCTAGAAAGGATTCGGGGGGGGGGTGTCTTTTAATGACCCCCTAATCTCTTACATTGGGGTAGAAGTTGGGGCAACTGAATGAAGCTTGAGTCTTTACTGGCCGGATGCCCTTCCTGTCACCAATGCAGAGTTCGCAACAGATAATTTACTCATTGTGCCCAGAGAGAGAAATATCTACCGCTATCTGGGATCAAACTCGCAGCCTCCTGGTTGTGAGGCGAGAGCTCCACCCCCTAGGCCACTGCACCACTCAATTTTCTAGAAAGGATGGTTTGCTTAACTTGAGATGACAGGAAACTGAAGGTGGATTTACTGAAATATAGTCTCATCTCTGTTGGCTTTTATTTCTTTCCAAGCATGAATACAGGTAGTCCTCGACTTGCAACAATTCATTTCATGACCGTTTGAAGTTACAACATCTCTGGGAAAAGCCACTTACGACCATTTTTCACACTTACAACCGTTGTAGAATTCCCCCATGGCTGCGTGATCAAAATCTGGATGTTTGGCAACTGACTCATATTTATGACGGTTGCAGGATCATATGATCCCCTTTCCCGACCTTCTGACAAGCCATTGGGGTGGGGGAGAGCCAGATTCACTTAAGAAATATGCTACTAACTTAACAGCTGCAGTGATTCCCTTAACAACAGTGACAAGACAGGTTGTAAAATGGGGCAAAATTCACTGTCTCATTTAGCAATGTGAATTTTGGGCTCAATTGTGGTCTTAAGTCGAGGATTACCTGTACGGGACAGCTAAACTGGATGTTGCTGTATGCTTTTTCCCCTTTCTAAAGACCTGAAGGGACAATGCCCCGGGATCTGCATGCATCTGTGCATTCTCTGCACAACTTGGACTTATGGAAAATCAGAATCCCGTATGTTAACATGAACACGAATGTGCCTGGAAACAGTGGTTGTTGTGGCCTGACAGCAACCAGCACATTTGGACACTGAGGAGGTTCCTCCCCAACGTGAGTCAGTCCTAGAGTCTGGGGAAGGCTCTGACGAGTGCTCTGCATCAGAGGCAGAGATGGGGCCGGGGCTGTCTGACAGTTATCAGCTGCCTTTGGAGTCGGACATCAGTGAGGCAGAAGAACAGCTGGAGCCTGTTCCCAGTGTGCGCATGCGCAGAGTTGCCAGACGAAGGGAACAGCTGAGGAACAAGGGCTGATTTGGGAGTAAAGCACAGGTGTATGGTAAATGGCCCCTCCCCTAGAGTATAAAAGAGGAGCAAAAGGGTGGTGGGGCTTTGCAGGAAACAAATAATTCATTCTAGCATGCTTGCCAAGTATTGCGGCGTCTGAAAGATATAAGCTTGGCCCCTCTACAAGGCTGATAAAGGTCTGTAATTGGGAACTATCATGAAAGACTGTTGGCTGGGACTTTGTTGGAGAGGAAATTCATTGTAAATCAAATAAAAGGGGTTTATCAGGGTGAGGATTCAGCTTCGTGTTGTTGGGGGAAGCCTAGGTCAGAACAGTAGTTTCATTTTTGGCCTCAAACAATTTGCCTTTATTATTGTTACAAATGATTCAACGTAGTGAACATATCATATCCTACATACCTTCCTCCTCCTATTTTCCCCACAACAGTAATCCTGTGAGGCTGAAAGAGAGCGACTAGGCCCAAAGTCACCAGCTGGCTTTCCTGTCAAAGATGGGACTTGAATTTAAGGTCTCCCGCTTTCTAGCCTTAGGCCTCAACCATTAGACCAGACTGGCTCTCTTCCTTAACCATTGGTCTTCTTTGTTGAGGCTGACTGATGTTGCCTTCCAGCAACCTTTCTTAGAACAAAAATCAAAAGCCCTGGCTTTTATTTCAGCTGAACAAACCATGACTCATTGGGGCATCGGAGCATCCTTTTTTTAGATATTTCCTCTCCAGATACGTCAATGCCTTCAAAAGTGGCAGAGCTTCTAATGTACTAGAAAAGTTCTAAAAAATTCAGAGAGACATGCCTTCCAAGGCAGAGATGTGTCTACCTTGAAAGCACTCGTGTCGACCTGTTTAGCACAGCCAAACATCAGGAGCTGACTGCAGGAAATATTTTGTGACATTATGTTATGACAACATAAAATGCTTTACGACAATTTTTATGTCACAAAATGTCTTATAAAATCTGCTTTATTTCAAGTTATGGTCCCAGATTTTGGATGGATTCTGTAAGTCAGCCCATTTTAGATACGTTTGATTGGAGGTTTTGCTCTATATGAGGGTGCACCATTTTACCCAGTTAAAGGTTATAGACATGAGAGTTTTAGTAGTAAATAGATAGGTGTTATATCACAGGGCTGGTCTCTTCTATCAGGTGTCCCTATTACTGTCTATTGTCTCTTGGTGAATAAAAACCTCTTCATTCCATCATTTAAAAGTGAAAGAACTCCGTCTATTAGGGCAAAGTGAATGATCAAACATCTCCAGATCTTTAAAGCTTGGATGAATAAACAGCATGTGAATTCAACAACTACAGAAGAAAATTTTTTTTTAAGGCAAATAGAATGCCAACACCTGAGTCTTCCATGCCACTCAATTAACACCTGCACAACAATCTTGGGTGAATCCAAGCCCACAGAAAACTGCAAGAGTCATCAATAAGATTCTCACCGGGTGTCGAATGTCTGTAATAAGCAACACGATGTCTGACATCTCCAGGACACGCCATAGTTGCCTCCATGTCTAGAAAAGAAATCAAGACATTAAAAAAAAGCCTTCTGTAGAATTTATCTTCCCCTAATGAACCAGACACGATAACTCTGACCAGGCTTTGTATTACTAATAGAACAGAATCCATGTGTAGTTCAGGGTTGAACTGCTCTCTGAGCTTGGTTGTTTTTTTGAAAACATTTCATTGCCCATACTAGGTAACAGTGTTGGAACTTCCCCAATCTAAGAACTACCAACTCAGACAAACAACACAACAGTAAACAACAGCCTAACAAAGGAATCACCACTTCCACAAAGCCTGTATGTCAGTACGGATAGTCCTCGACTTACGACCATCATTTGTTAAGTGGGACATTCAAGCGGGTTTTGCCCGATTTTACCACATTTCTTGCCACAATTGTTAAGTGAAGCAGAGCACCTGATAAGTTAGCAAACCCCGTTGCTAAGTGAATCTGGATTCCCCATTGGCGTTGCCTATCAGAAGGTCGCAAAAGGGGATAAGGCACATGACCTGGGGACATGGCAACGGTCACCAAGCACCTGAAACGGTTGCCAAGCACCTGAATTTTGATCATACGATTGTGGGGATGCTGCAAAGGTTGTAACTGTGAAAAATGGCCATAAGTCACATTTTTCAGCGCCGTTGTAACTCTGAGCAGTCATTAAATGAACTGTTGTAAATTGAGGACTATCTGTATGTATGTAAAAGGGGAGCAAACCTTAACCCCCTTTGTAGCATTGGTGGTGTTACCTAGCCGTGTAATGAAACATCTGCAAGAAAGCAACTAAGCTCAGAGAGCAGCATGAACCCCCCATAGGTTTTGTGCCCCTTTCAACTTTTCTTCTTGGAGCCATATAATTAATATTACCCAATCAATCCCAGTCTTCAGATGGTACAGGGCTTATTCCAAGAATCTACAAATACAAGGACACCCCCAAACTGATGGCTCCCCTCCAAATGCATGGACTACCAAGACTGATGGACAGCCTTTGATCATTGCAAATTAAGGGAACTGAATCCAGTGTCCCGGGTTCATGAAAGAGGCAGAATCAGCACAGGCATACCGAATAATTTGGCACGTGTAACATGTAACGTATGCATTTTACTAGTTTTTTGTTAATGTGTTGTACTATGAAAAAAGCCTACATCCAAGCAAGGGCAGTAAACATGCAAAGGTCGTGAGATTTTCCATTCTGCTATATTGTAAGCCTTTTGTACAGAAACTGAAAAATATATCCTGGATACAGAAGGAAAATGAATGGATTTCACTAACAGGATGGCGTGTGGAGAGACCAATTCCGATTGTTAGCTATCTGCAACCCCCAGATAATTAATATTGTTGATCACCTCTATGGCTGCATGGCTCTTTCTAAAATCTAATTATGTATCCTATACATAATTAGATTTTAGATACAGGATTTTACATAAGACTTCACATTTGGGATGCCGTGGCTTAGTGGCTAAGACGCTGAGGTTCTCCATCAGAAAGGTCAGCAGTTTGGCGGTTCGAATCGCTAGCGCTGCGTAATGGAGTGAGCTCCCGTTCCTTGTCCCAGCTTCTGCCAACCTAGCAGTTCGAAAGCACATCAAAATGCAAGGAGAAAAATAGGGACCATTTTGGTGGGGAGTGTTCTGTGTGCCTTCAGCGTTTAGTCATGCCGGCCACATGACCATGGAGACATCTTTGGACAGTGCTGGCTTTTCAGCTTTGTAACGGAGATGAGCACCGTCCCCTGGAGCCAGAAATGGCTAATGTGTACTGTATGTGCAAGGGGAACCTTTATCCTATACATAAGAAGACATACAGCTTTCACACAGCCCAGATTCAAAGCTCGCCCAAAAGAGAAAAGGAAACAACATTTTTCAACCCAGGAAGTGCTCTGAGTCCTGCCAAAGGAGCCTCTTGGGCTCTGCCATACCATGTCATCACTGGCAGGTGGACAGCTGAAATACAGGAAATCCTTGACTTAAGACCGGTCACTTAGCAACCAGTCAACATTACAATGGACCTCCCACACATACACCCCAAAAAGATATTCACAACTCAAGATTCAAAATCCTATTGGCTGCCCTGTGTCTGTCCGCTGTGCCCCCCCCCCCCCGACCCAATTACAAGATGGCATTTTAGGCACTTAGCAACTGGCCTGCATTTAGGGCTGTCTGCAGCACCCAACATGTAATTAGAGATTTGCAATTATTTTTGCCAGAACCCGGCATATATTTCCGGTTTCCAGCAAAAAGTGTCCATTGTGGCCCAATGGGTTCATTTAAGGAGCCATGGTGGCACAGTGGTTAGAATGCAGTATTGCAGGCTAACTCTGCCCATTGCCAGGAGTTCAATCCTGACCGGCTCAAGGTTGACTCAGCCTTCTATCCTTCGGAGGTCAGTAAAATGCGGATACAGATTGTTGGGGGCAACATGTTGACTCTGTAACTTGCTTAGAGAAGGCTGTAAAAGCACTATGGAGCAGTATATAAGTATCTAAGTGCTATTGTTATTGCTGACCACCATTCACTTAACTGTGGCATTCACCTAACCACTGCAACATTCATTGAACAACCATCATGTTCACTTTCAACAACCTCCGCAAAAAATGTCAGAAAATTGGGTTGGTCACGTGGGTGCCTCAACTTATTACAATTATAACGTGCAAGAGAAACTCCAGGGTCCGTTATAATTATTTAGTTAAGGAGTACCTGTAGTCAGTGTTGCCTTGCATTCTGAAGTTTAAGGGATATATATATAGGAGACTTAAATCTCTTGGAGGTTTAAGGCATGCATTTTCTTCCCCAAAGCTGATCTCCAATGCATCCTGGGGGCTTGAAATTGGCTGCCCCGGGGTGTGATACAGCTTAGATCTTCCAAGGGCTTACCTCCAGATTGTGCTCAAAGTAACTCAACTGGTTGGGCTGGAATGTACTATAGATATTCTCAAGATACTCCCGGAAACACTTTTCCTCTCGGGCCAACAATTGATCCTTGCTCATTTGGTAATTCCAAGGGGGACGTTTAGGAAAATCTAGTACTATTGGAAAAAGAAAAACATAAGAAGCATCAGGAAAACCTGCCAGCATCACGAAGGAAGTGAGAATAAAATCCGAAGAGGCTACAAATATTCTGAACCAAGAAATGTACACCACCTCTTATGCTCTTTGTTCTCTAAGGATGCATCTGAAAATCAGGCAATGCAAGTCCATGTTAGAGAAGGATAAGTAATGTCTTGAGAGCAGTTCTGTGGTTGCTACAGTAATGACATTAAATTAATTTTGACTGAGAAAGAAGGGACCTTATCACAAGAAGGATGATACAAGTGGTCCTCAACTTACAACTATTCATTTAGTGACTGTTTGAAGTTACACAATGGCCTGAAAAATGTAATGCCATGTCCCTGTCGCAGTCTGAATCCGAGGAGGAAGACATACAGCTGACAGGGAGTGGGAGCGTGGCTCCATTGGCTGTGGAGGAACCTGGGAAAGGGCAAAGTTCAGCTGAGCAGAGCAGGGCAGAGGTAGAACAAGGGAGAGGGAGTTCAGAGGAAGACCCAGGCCCAGCCTTTTCATTCTAGGGCACGCAAGGAGGAATGGAGAAGAGAGCAATGTGGGTTGTGTGGCTTATGGGGGAGGAAAGGGCCCTGATTCCCTTCATTAGCCACATGTGGGAATGAGAGTTTAAAAGAGATGCATGCTGAGTGTGGCAGCTGCTGAGTGCAAATGTGAGTTTATCTTGTGTTGACTTTAGTTATCTGTGTTCCTGAAGTCTTCTCAACCGTTTGAGTTATTGCTGTGCCTTCACATCTGGAATTCTTGCTCCTGCCCTGCCGAGCTAATTACCTCATTTTGCCTTGATTGGACCTACAGTTTTTGTTGACCATGTTTTGGACTTGATTCTCTGTAGCCAAAGGCTATTCCTAGGAGAGTTTTTCTCCAGCCAGAAGGTAACCAGGACACTGGGGGCAAAGTTGGAGCTAATAAAGGGACTCCTACTGATTATCTGTGTTGCCTTTGTGCCACGCTCCAGGTCATCACAAGTCATTTATGACTGTTTTTCACACTTACGACGGTTGAAGCATCCCCATGGTCACTTAATCAAAATTCAGACGCTGGGCAACTGGTTATGACAGTTACAGTATCCCAAGCAAAGTCAATGGGGAAGCCAGATTCACTTTACAACCGTGTTACTAACTTAACTATTGCAGTGGTTAACTTAAACAGCGGTGGCAAGAGAGGTCGTAAAATGGAGAACAACCCACTTAACAACTGTCTCGCTTAGCAAACAGAAATTTGGGGCTCAGTTGTCGTCCTAAGTCAAGGGCTACCTGTATTAAGAATGGGAAAATTATAAAAGACTCTAACGTAGCAGTCAGCGCAGTTGGGCAAAACCAGGATCTGCTGTTCAAACCAGCTCTCCCCAACTTCATGTCCTTCAGATATCATGGGATTGGAGCTTCCAGGTGGACGGAGGAGCAGAACGTTGGTCACTGAACCTTCAGACTTGTTCATGTGTTTCAGGTAATTAAAAGGTAATTAAAATTACAGGTAATTAAAATTAAAATGGATCCCCTGCCTGAAGCAAGACCTCCAGGGACCAGGAAAGCAAGAAATGACAGGGGGAAGACAGGAGGCTGGGAGAGGGAAGCCCTTTAGATTCATCCACCCACCAAGAAGCTTTTTCTTGATAGTCTTCACCTACCTGAGCCAGTCTTGTAAACATCTTCTATGTCCACCTCTGTCTCGATTTCTGGCACTGGTTCCAAGATTTTCTCCCGGGCAATCTTTTTCCTCCGCTCCACTTCCTCTCTGCTTTCCCGCTCAAAGTGCAGCCGGTATCTAATCAGTAGAGAAAATAGTAATGGATGGACTTAATGGAGGGGTTATTCTGTGAGGCCTTATAGATCAGGGAGGGAGACTTGGAGGGAGGTGGCCTTTAAATGCTTGTTCACTCAGAAATCCTGGGTTATTACCTGTTGGGATCATAGCCCCGTTCACCTGGCTTGCGGATCTGAGGCTGCTGGTTGAGCTTGCGAACCTGCAGAGAGAAAGACTCGCTATCCGACGTGTCCGTGTAGTCCTCGTGCCGATCATGACTGCCGCTCCGGCTGTTTGAACTTGACCTCATGCCATCTTGAAAGCCTGGAAGGACAACAAAAGGAAACCCAGCAAAGAAAATTAACCTATCTTACATGGCGGTCACGATGCTTTCTTTCAGCAACGATTGCATTTGATTGCAGGACAGATGCAAGCTATGTAGTACTCGATAGATTTTCAAAGTCAGAGCCCAATCAGTCTTAGCCAGCTTTTCTTTTGTGTGCAAGCTGCAAGCCTACTCTAATCTGCTACTTGTGCCCAGTTGTGGTGCCTCCTTTCTACATAGCCAAGGGGCATGGCTGGAAAACACTGATTGCCACTTTAGTTAACTGCTGTCTTCCTGTGCCACGAAAAGTCAAGGTCTCTGTTTGATAGTATTGTGAGTTTCTCAATCTTGGCAACTTTAAGACCTGTGGACTTCAACTTCCAGAATTCCATTGCCAATTGTAATTTATTGTAACCCATTGTAACTTATATCCTGTTTCCCCTTCTTAAGAAGTAAAACATCCACACAAGTAATAACAAATACAGCAATAAAACTATCCAGGGGGCCTCAAAAACGTGCTGAGAGGAACTAGAATGTTCTTTCTACAAGCAAGCAGCCTAGAAGTCCTATAAATCTCTGAGCACAGGAAATCTATAAATCTTCTCAACCTTGGCCTCTTTTAAGATGGGTGGACTTCAACTCCCAGAATTCTCCCAGCCAGCATGCTGGCTGGTGGAATTCTGGGAACTGAAGTCTACAAGTCTTAAAGAGGCAAAGGATGAGAAACACTAGAGATGAACTAGGGTTTGTTTAAGCAGAACAACTTCAGAATCCAGCTTGCAACAGCAATAACATTTGTGGCTCCAAATGTCACTGCAATCTAACAACAAGAGGTTTCAGCTGCTTATGAGAAGATGCAGAGAACACGCAAGCTGGGAGAAGTCTAGGCTTCTTAGCATGCATAATGCTCAAACAAGGTTAACTAAATGTCATGAGAACTTGGGAAGAGGCTAAACCTAAGTTGGACTGGCATTGCTGGGAGAAGCAGCCTTAACATACAGGACCTCTAGATTCCAGTTCAAACTCCAAGAATCAAGAATTAAACCAGAAACCAAAAAATGGGACCCTAGATACAGACAACAGAAAAAAATGGAATCCAGACTGCCGGAGATTCTACCCATATTTTTGGGGTGTGTGTGTGTGTGCAAAGTGATATTGAAAGCAAGGAAACAAAACTACTCCAGAATGTGTGGGTGCTGAAAGGAAACAGAATAAAAGAAGCTATTTGTGGTAGGGGAAAGAAGGCTATTAGAGAGAGAGAGAGAGAGAAAATCTAGTTCCAATAAATACAAGGAAGGCTAGCAAGGAGGTGAGGGGGATGAGACAATAATTGGCAGATTGTTTGGATTTGCATTGTAAGATTCTGGATGAGCTCAGTACTTCGACCTTGATGGGAGAAGCACAAGGAATCATTGGCAGAAAGATTCTGCAACAGGTTTTCTTGATATTATGATTTTCCACTCAACAGACAGAGAGATGGGGCTCAGCAAAGAAGAAAGGGTCAGCATTCTTGCTCTCGGCTACTGCCATCCCTCCATATATCTAGATCAGTGTTTCTCAACTTTGGCAGCTTTCAGTTGTGTAGACTTCAACTTCAGCTTCAGCCTGGCTGGCTGGGGAATTCTGAGAACTGGAGTCCACGCATCTGAAAACTGCCAAGTTTGAGAAAAGCTGATCTCGATAGATTGCAGGTAAGGAAAACGCTTGGCAGGCCAAGGGTTCAGGACACAAAGCAGAAGAAGAAGCACAAGATTCATTTCCTCCTTCATGGAAGGCAGTAGACCACCCTAAATGAGACCTCCTCCCAAAGGATTTAGATACATAAACACAGTCTGTGTAAATGCAATATTAATGCACTTTTGTCCCCACAAAAGTGCAAAATAAATAAATAAACACAAAAGGATAAAGGAAACTGCTCAAAAGCAACTCTATGTATCTTTCTTGGTTTTGGGGGGCCTTACAATTAACAAGAAAAGATAACTAGCAGATTGTAAATTATTTTAAACAGTACCAACGGATACTTTGCTGCCTGGGGGAGAAACCAGGTAGGCCGAACAGGTCAGCATATGTCTTTTGGAAAGAGAATAATAGAAGATGACATCCACATATCACAAACAACATTATGTAGACTTGTCTCACTTATAGATGGAGAGAACTATAACAAGCCATTGCATTCATTCAACTCACTTCTGGACTACCTGTTGGCTAACTTGCATGGGAAGTCAGCCATTTTGGTGTAGTAGTTAAGGCACCAGGGTAGTAACTGGGAGATTGTGAGTTCTAGTGCCACCTTAGGCACGAAGCCAGGCGGGTGACCTTGGGCCAGTCACTAAGTCTTAGACCTAGAAAGGATGCAAGGGCAAATGACTTCCGAAATCTTGTCAAGAAAATGACAGGGACATTAGACAAGCAGTTGTCAAGAGTCAAGACTACCTTGAAAGTACCAACAACAAAAGGATGCTAATGGCTTAATTAAAGGAGCCTTCAACATTAATTGGATAGCTATAGATGGCAAGAAACTCCATGTTGATCAGGACTACAGTATCTGGCTTGCAAAATTTCATATAGCCATGCATGGCAACAAAGAGCTGACATATTTCTGTATCTCTTTGCTGCCATCTAGGGACCTTCTGGAATATTTCAGCACTGACCTGATACCTTCTGTATAAATGGGCAAAATAGGAGGCGAGCCATGTTCCTGAGGAGGGGGGGGGGAATTAGCCAAAGCTACTAGCACCTTTTCCAACTAACATAAGTACTTTTTATTAAAAGCCATAAGCTCTTATAAGCTGGAACTCTCTTTATCAGATACATAGATGCATATGATGATGTTGCAGTTCATGAAAGCGTGTCTGTTACAGTAATACATTTTGTACAGATGAGCAAGTAAGTTATGATACCATGAAAATGAAGTAAACGAATAGAGAATGGAAACACTGTCAATACCTAATTGCAAATGCAAAACTTGGCTGCAGGAACTACAATTATAGAGAAAGTATAGACAGCCAAGATTGCTTCTAAATAATAACTCGACTCCTTCAAATCACTGTTTTCTTTTTAATTCAAACACTGCTGCGTTATTCATTTTTCCTTTAATCAGAATGCCCATTTTCAGAAACCCAAGGAAACCCTGACAATCCTGATTTATGCAGATTGACTCCTCAAAGAAATGTAAACTCTTTTTCAGCAAAGACGTGTAAAAGAATAAATTCAGGTGTATGACAGGGATATTTCTTATGACAAAGATGCGATAATAAAGCCTCCTTCAAGTTGCGTTCAACTTCTAGAACAGGGTTTTTTAAAACCTGGATCTGCCAGAAGTTGATGGTTGCTATGAGAGACTTAAAAAAAGAAAGAAAAGTCCATCATTTGTTTTTGCCTTTTTTTTCTTTTTTTGTAAACAGGTTCTGCAGCCTGATTTTTTTTTTGAAAATCCTCATCTTAGACATTTCAGGGAGTAACCCATCATTGGGGGTGGGAGGGGTGTAGAAATAACACAGAAATTGTTATCTGTTCTTTTCCTTTGGTGACTTCCCAATCTAGCTTTCAGTTATGAGATTTCCCAGTGGCCTCCTCTTCTTGTAAAAACTTATCCTGACCTTGCTTAACTTTGTGGTCTTGGCTAAAGTTAGTCTGGCGCTATTCCCTGTAACAAAGGAGCTATCAAAACTCCTAATCATGATGACATTATATAAAGCCACCCTGAGCAATGTGTCCTTCTGAATCCTTCTAAATATGTCTGTTAACCAGTTGTTTTTCTGAATTGTTGAAATATCTCTGCATCTTTACACCCCTTCCAAATTCCACAGATTGGCAGCAATGCGGTTGCTGGCTACTCTGACCTAAAAAGCTTAAACATGTTTAAACGTTAGGCACTGGGGATGTTGCCTTCTCTGGGTGGCTCTCAAACTAGGGTGAACTGCAAGCAACCCACAGTTCCAGCTCTCTCAAAGGGCTGAAGATCTATATGTGTATTCAAATGCCTTTTAGCCAAGATACTCTCTTATTTTGGCAATTACTGGCTTTTCGGTAGCTACTGTCTGGCCTTAACTTGATCCTTGCTGGAAACTAAGCAACTATTGCTTAGACTGTTTTTCTCTTTTGAAAAATGTTATTTGTGGTTTTATATTGCTGGAATTGATACTTTACCATTTTATCTTGAATTGCCCTGGAAGGACACTGCTGTGAAAAGCTGCCCAAAAATATGTTCTTGGCACCATTTGAATTGAATGCCATGCACTTGCTAGACTCTAGTGTACTACAGAAAGAGATTATGATCATCAGTTAAAGGACACACGCCTACTTTCCCTCTTTCTGTTATGTGTTTGAATGCTGCCAGACAAAAGTTTTGCTCCCAGCCAGCTGCCCATTTAATTCCCTGCAGTGTTATTTCAGGACTATTAGCACACAATTCATAACACCCCCCAAAGCTTTCGTCATCCTACTCCCGATGGTGAAGGCTTAGCTTTTTCCAAAGTGTTCAGCACAGTAACCATTTACATTCCCCCATTCTCTCTCCCCTAATTGCAAAGACAATGCTCTCCTTTGCAAAATGTCCTTGGTTACTTTACCCAACTACATCAAGAGGCTCTTTTGCTCCCTCTTCCAAAAATGCTAAAGTCAACAAAATCTCCCAGGCAGCCGAGACCACTCCTAGTTTTAAATATACTCACATCAGAAATTATTGCATTATATGATTATGAATGGCTCACGGTTATTCAGTTATACTACCCAGTGACATTGCCACTCATGCAACTTCATTTTTAAGTGATTTTTTTTAAAAAATGATGTCCACACATGTCTGCCTGTAGGTAAAAAGCTCCACGTTTCTGTAGAAAATCATTACTACAAGACCTAATTCTGGATTGAAATCTTAGTCCCACATATGCATCACAGTCAACCATCACGAGGAAGAATATGGAACATGCCTGTGCAATTGGCAACCCACCACACTAAACACTCGTCATGCATGACAGGCCATGAATGACTCAACACACTACTTGGTTCTGTAACCTCATCTGCTTTCCTTCCTGCCACTTGGGAGATAGATACCACTTAGTTTGGCAGGGAGTTGCAAAATACACGGGCGTCACATGAAATCTAGAAACTGGAATCCTAAACAAAATTCCATGCAACAGACACGTTGTGCAGCAGGATTCAGGATTGCTGCTCACATAAAAATCTTGGATTTGTAACAACCCATCCAGTACAAATGACATTCTTATCATTGCTATATTGTTCATTAGATTTTTGTCCCACCCCATTTTCAAGGTACTCATCTCCTTATGACGTCAGACTCACAAAAGCTCTATGAAGTAGATCCACTTCAAATCTTTGGCCCAAGGTTACTTAGTGGGGTTTATAACTCTGCTGACATTTAGACACAAGATTGACATTTCTAGTACATTTTAATTATCACACCATACCCATTTTCTCTAATATTAATTCCCCTGTCTTCTAAACTAAGGCCTTATAGGACAACGTTGGGGGATATTTAATAAAAAAAATATAACTAGGAAGAAAATTAAATGAAACAAGAAAAGTAGAATATAATGAACACCTATGGTCTCCCATATATATATATTAGAGGCAAGTGCTGCTTCCCATGTCTGAAATATATTTCTTCTCCTCAGTTTCTGAGAAGAGGTTGTACCTCTCAATGGGATAAGTAGTAGTTCTAACAAGCAGTTTAAGTGAGAAAAAGAGAGAGTGATATAATCCCCTCTGCATTGCAGATATTAGGGCAAAGAAATCCAGCTTTACAAAGAAACAGTTATCTTCCAAGTGTAACTTAGAGGTCAAAGGAAAAGTAATTCTGCAAAGATTTGGGAAGATGGCCCGGATTTATTTTGACAGAGATTAAAGCAGGAAAGCAGAAGCCAGAGACTGCTGCTTTTCCTAACATGCTCAAGTGGTGGATGCTCTTAATTTTATCATGAAACGGGGCGAAGGGTTAGCCGCTTTGAGAAAAAGTTGACGTTTACGTGCAATTGCACTGTGAAGACATTTATGTGCAACTGCACTGTGAACACACTTCCCTAGCAGTCACCTTAGTTAAATTTGGGCCAGCTTTCTTTTTTGGGGGGGGGCTTCAGATTTTCCAGGAGACAAACCTAAGAGAGAGAACCCTCAAGTACTTTCTAAATATTTCTCAGGAAGGCTTTTGTTGTCTACAATTAATTTCTCTCCATATAACCTCAAAAGGAGGGAATGGAAAGGTCACGCTTCTCTCCCCGCGAGTCCCACCCTACGCCCCCACCACCAACCAATACTGCTTCACTCCCCATGGGTGTCTATGGATGATAATGAGATAAGGGGCAACAACCCCCTCCAAAACGCCATGGGATATCCGCGGGAGAGGAAGGGATGGGGATAATCCAGGTGCTAAGGACGGTCCTGCATATTCTCTTAAGGAGGAAGATGTTTCCAGATGTTTCTTGGAAGGAGAGGCGCCCCGCCCCCCGCCCCGTTTCCCCCTTCTCACCCTGCCGCTTTCGCTCGCGTTTATCCTGCAGCTGCTTCTTCTTCTGCTTAGCGCTAAACGGCCTCTTGCGGGGCATGTCCTGTCCCGGCTGCCGTCCCCTCCTCTTTCCGCTCCTCCAACAGCACCGAACTGGCAGTCCCGGAGTGGCGAGGGGGGGGGGCGAGAGAGGGGAGGAGCTAAAAGAAAATTACTCCTTCGGCGGGGAGAAAAGGAACCAATAAGCTCGGAGGAAGGGGGTGGAAGGACAGTGAGAAGGGGAGGAGCCGGCTCGAACTAAAGAATGAGAGAGCGTGACGCGTAAGGTGGGAAACGGTAAGCTGGAGGATGGGGGTGATGGGGCGAACCATTAAGGGCAGGCGAATGGGGGAGTGAGGGGAAGAGATTCGAATGTGACGTGCTTGGAAAAGAAATGACAGCAACGATTATGGATTGTACCATCGAAGGCAGCAAAGCCTGAGTTCACCATTCCTGGCCCTCCCCCGCGGAATGTACCATTCCAATCGGGGGGGGAGAAGGGCTAAACCAAATTGCACTGTTCAGTTTATTCTATTCGTGGGTCGTTAGTGGGCCCGAAATGCCTTCTAGCATGACGTAGAAAGGCATTACAGGCACGTTAATATCTGAAAGGGGCGGGAGGGGGAGGTTTAGTTGGCAATACTTTTTTTTCCCTTTTTTTTAATAAGGATCAAGAAAATTTGGGGAAAGTATGTAAAACTCTGGATTGTTCAGATATCCTTCTCAGGCAGAATTGTGCTGCTCTTTATCAATAGGAAATAAAATAATAGACTCGCCATCTCTCTTGCACATTCATCTAGCTTTGATGATATCCATTTCTACAAGTCAAACTATGAAAGGAAAAAAGCTCACATTTCCTTGGGAATACCTACATTTTTATAGGCTGGTGGTTATTATATCTATCCTTTATTGTAAAAGTCCTAAAAGTTTCTGTGACTTGCCCATGTTTCACTTAGACCAGTGTTTTTTTAACCATTAAAACTTAAAATAAGTTTGGGCTTCAATCCCAGAATTCCCAAGTTAGATTTAAAAGTAAAAAAATATTGACCTTGTTCTAAATTATTCTGAATCTTATTTGCTTTTTCTAACAGGCTGAAAATCTCCAAAATGATGTTACTACTGTGGAAAGGGAATTTCACGAAGGCAGTGGTGTCACAAAAAAACAGGAAAAGCCCAAGGGGAACATCAGGTCAGCCAGAAAACAAACTTACATAGGAAAAGGAATCAAATAAAAAGTATTAAAGAATCCCTATAGACAAAAGCCTAAGTAATTAAGAAAACTAGACAATTAGGAAAAGGAAACAAAAGATAATTTAGAAAACCCTTACAAACACGGGACATACCAAATAAGCAAAACAAACAGACAAAAGACACAAAATATAAATTACAAAAGGGACAGACAGGAGATTGCCACAGAACAAATATGAAAAACTATCTTAAAGCTAAAAGAGATTAGAGAAAAACAATAATACAATCTGGCCACCCCACGGAGTTTGCCCTCCGGCGGAAATAAAGACAAGCTCAAACAGGATTTGAAACATTAGGTACAAATACAAACACTCACAAAATCAACTTACATAGGGAGAAAAGGGTATAAAAAACCAGGGTCTTACCATAAGAAGCTAGCTAACCCAGGAACGCAGACTTCTCGCTGTTCTCTGCCTTCCTGAAAAATAAAAAGATCCAGCTTTCAAGCAGTTGTCCGTATCCTTGCGCCGGAGCTCTCCCAGTGGGAAAATCAAATCCTCGAAAGAGGTATTTTGATACCTTTCAACACTACAATGTAAGAATGGACTCAGGTTTAATTCATCCTGTTGCCAAACATCAAAGACCTTTAATCGCTTGATGGAATTTAATTATTAATAACTTTTAAAAGCATATATTGGTCTTCTAAAAATATGTTTATATATGTGTATGTGTGTGTGTTAAGTTTTTGTGGGTACTTACATGTATGGCATTCAGCTTTGTTCGGGTATTTTCCCATGTCATTGTAGTTGTGCTTTTAAAGTTGTAGCAACGTTTTGGCAGAATCTCATCTGCCATCATCAGGCTTCTGTATATATATAATTAAAATAATGCAATTATAAATAGAATTAAAAGATTTGAACATACTCCTTAAAAGTGCTCCATGCTCCTTTATTTTAAAAAAGTGGGAAATCAATAATGAACCACAAACCATATGAATAATCCACTACTGCAATTCATATACACATTTTTCTTTCCAGTATTAAATAGTAATTTTTAAGTCAGGGTTAGGATCAGAAAAATGTATATACTTAATATCTTGATCATTGATTCCAAATGCCAGCCAAGGGCCAGGCATTATCCACACATGAGTTCATCCAAAGCCATATTGACTATATTTTGGACCGGACGGAGTTCGTGCCTACTTCTTAAAAAAGCTATCCACTGCCATAGTTGAACCTCTAAGCATAATCTTTGAAAAATCTTTCAGGACCAGCTCCTTGCCAAATCTATGGTCACTAGCCACAGTCATTCCCATCTTCAAAAAGGGAAACCCCAGCCTAGTTGAAAATTACAGACCAATCTCTTTATGCTGTGCCACCTGTAAAGTCATGGAATCAATTATTAACCAAACCATTATCCTCCACTTAGAGACAAACAACCTACTCTCTAACAGTTTGGTTTCAGAAGGAAACCGTCTTGTAACCTGCAACTCTTGTACTGTAAAAACATATGGACTACACAACTCAATCAGGGCAAAGCAATAGACGCAATCTACATAGACTTCTGTAAAGCCTTTGATTCAGTGGTACATGACAAACTACTCCTAAAACTAAGGTCTTATGGTATCTCTGGATACCTACATAACTGGGTAGAACCATTCCTGTCAAACAGGCAACAAATGGTCAAAATTGGGAGCATCCTATCAAATTCTGTACCTGTCAACAGTGATGTCCCCCAAGGCAGTGTTCTAGGACCAACTCTCTTCATACTCTATATTAATGACCTCTGTGATTATATTAAGAGCAATTACGTTCTTTTCACTGACGATGTAAAGCTATTCAACACCACTGACAATGCTGCTACCCTTCAAAAAGACCTTGACTATGTGTCAGAATGGTCAAACAAATGGCAACTTCAAATCTCAACAAATAAATGCTATGTTCTACATATTGGCAAAAAAAATCAGAAAAGAAAATACAGACTGAATAGTCAAGACCTTGTTGATGACAAAAACTTTGTCAAGGATCTTGGAGTACTCATCTCTAATGATCTAAGTGCTAGAGCCCATTGTAACTACATAGGCAAAAAGGCATGAAGAGTTGTTAACCTAATCCTGCGAACAGAGCTTTTTCTCCAGTAATATCATTCTATTCACTAGAGCATATAAAACATTTGCTAGACCAATACTTGAATACAGTTCATCATTCTGGAACCCGCATTACATATGTGATATTAATACAATTGAGAAAGTCCAGAAATATTTTACGAGAAGAATCCTCCACTCCTCTACTCCTAGAAGAATATCTTATGCCACCACACTTGAAATTTTAGACCTAGACAAGCTAGAACTATGCCACCTTCAGTTCAATCTAAGTATAGTATATAAAATCATACATTGCAATGCCCTACCTATCAATGAATACTACAGCTTCAACCAAAACAATACAAGAGCACAAAATAGATACAAACTAAAGATAAACCGCACCAAACTTGATTGCAGGAAATATGACTTCAGCAATAGAGTAGTCAATGTCTGGAATATTCTACCTGACTGTGTGGTTTCTTCCCCAAACCCCAAAATCTTCAACATTAGACTATCTACTATTGAGCTCACCCCTTTCCTAAGAGGTCTGTAGAGGGCATGCATAAGCGCACCAAAATGTGCCTACCGTCCCTGTCCTATTGTTTCTTTTTTTCTTATTCGTATCCATTTCATGTATTTATAACCATGTTTATACTTATACCTGTTATCTAATAATTGTTTGACAAAATAAATAAATAAATAAATGTTTTGGTCTTCAAAGAAAAATAAGCATTTGCAATTTTCTTTAGTACAAACAGTCACTAAAGTACAGTTTATTTGCTTAATATTTTTATATCCTTTTAATGTACAAACAATTCCTAGAGGCAGGTACATTATGCATCTAAAATAAGAAATCAACAACAAATGTACAGGTAAACCTCGACTTACAACTATTAGTCACCATTTAAAGTTACCGTGGCACTGAAAAAAATAACTTATAACTGTCTTCACGTTTATGACTGCCACAGCATCCCAGGGTCATATGATCAAAATTTGGGCACTTGGCAATCTGCATATAAGATGGTAGCAGCATTTTAGAGTGATGTGCTCACCTTTCCTGCCATTTTCCAACAACAAAGTCAATGGGAAAAGCTGGATTTGCTTAATAACCACGTGATTCACTTAACTGTGGCAAAAAAGTTCATAAAGTCAAGCACAAATCATTGCCTTGCTTAGCAATGGAAACTATGGTCCAGATGGGGTCATAAGACATAGATTAGCTGTATATCAACAACAAAAACAGTATGGTCAGAGTGATTGGTCCAAAGTCATCTCATTACTTTTCTTTGTATGCTATAAAAAAGACAAGAACTATAACTAAGTGGACAGTTAAGAAGAAATGGCCTTAATTTATTGGCATGCAAGAAGCCTCCCATGCTGAAGTCCAAAAAAAGAATACATCTGTTTACAGAAGACTTTATTTACTGCCCTTCGACTATCTATACAACGTTTGCTCTCTATGATAGCAGGCCTTCAGGGCCTTTCTAGGAAGTGTCCCGATCTCCATCGTACAACCCGCTCGGCACTTATAGGGCGATATTATTCGCTCCGCCTTAGCGTGGTCACTCTCGCGCAGGCGCAATAGGAAGGAGGCGTGCAAGTGGGAAGCCTTTTTTTCCGGGCGTCGGAGACGCAGGAACTAAGTGGCGGCGGTGGGAGAAAACCGGGGGGCTGAGCCATGCCTAAAGGAGGAAAGCAACACCACGCCCAGGAGGAATGGATCGGGGACGGGGAGGAGAAGACATGCCCCGTGCAAGGAGCTGGAGGTGCGATTTGGGGAGATAGGGGGGTGGAATTCAACAAGGATAACCTGGAAGAAGAGCTCAGTGCTGGGAAGCCTCTCGGAATTTGGGGTGGAAGGGTTTGAAAATTCGGGAAAATAAAAAATGGGGAGAATAAATGCTCTGCAAACCCTCTCCTTCCCCCCCCCGCTTTATAAATAAGTTTACAGCCATGATACCCCCAAAAAAACAAAAACAAAAAAACCACACACATCGAAATAAGTAGCTTTCTTTCGAATAATGGTAGATTTATTCAGAAGTTCCTCTGTAGTCCTTTCTAGAGACTGGAAATGTAGAAATCTCAGTAGCATTTCTTATATAGACAGAGGGTGAATACCTGAAGTGTGAATGTATTTGATTGTGTTTAGCTTCGTGACATTTTTCTTCTCTCCATATGTCTACAGCAACCTTTTCTCTCTCTCTCTCTCTCTCTTGATTTAGTCTTCCTTTTCACTTACTAATTCAGTTTTCTCTAGCCTGTGTCTTGGAATACCAATTGGACAATGCCAATTGTCCAAACAATATTCACTGATGTGATGAGGTTTAGTCAAGGATGGAAAGGGGTGATTTGAATGTAAGTACTCTTAGACAAGGCATATGACAATTTTAAGAGTGCTCCTGGTAAGTGAGATGGTAGTATATTTTTTGCCATCACACATTTACATTGTTTCCAAAAAAGACACCGAAGGGGCTAAAAATGAGTAGTATGTATTGTTATATTGGAAATGCACCTGCAATGACTGTAGCCTAGATAACAAACTGAGATGATTGCTTCACAGAAAAGACCAGTACACATTGCATGATCTTTAACCAGTGGACTTAATTAATGTGTGTTACTTGATATTTAATTAAACTTTCTGCTTTCCTAAGGAAAAAGAGTAAGGAGACAAATATTATTTTGACTAGGCTGATAAATATCCATAGTATTGTAACGGGATAAATATTGCAATCTACCTAACCAAAAAGATATATTTGTTCATAAATATGGCTATATAGTAAGATTTTGAGATTTTGTGTTACACTGAGGACAATCAAAGTGCTTCATATGCCCATTTTTGTTGGTACAATTAATTCCAGTTGGAATTAATTCCAGTTGGATGGATTGAAAGAGCAGCTTGTAGCACCCTTTATTCATAGCAGTTGGAGAGTCATTTGCTGATTTGTAGCATAGTCTGTCACCAGTTTATGCTAAGATCTTCCATATGTTTTTAACTCCTATCATTCTCATTCCCACTTGGGAGGACTGCACATATCCATCCCAAATGTATATATTTATAATGAGAGGATGAGACCTTCCAGAGGGCAGAGTTGGTGCACCAAACTGGATTCCTCCCCACTTGAGAATTGTAGATTTTCTGCTGAAGCCCCAAATACTTGAAATTCTGCATATGGCCATCCTAGAGTCCGTAAATCTCCTAGAGTTTGGTTCCACAGAGCCCAAATTTCCCTCTTTCCCCTCCTATTCTCTTCTTGCCAAAACCACATAGTTCCTCCTGATCCTAATTCTTCTGTAAGGTATCTTTCTCAATCTTCTCTCTGCTCTCTGTTCGCTGTACTGGGTTGCCTCCCATGCTGTGTTGCTGTTAAATTTCTTCCATATGTACCCACAACTTCTCTGTTGTTACCTTTCTCTGTCTTTCCTTCATTTAGTCATCTCTGTAATCCTGGAGCCCCTTTTTCTAGCATAGTATACAAAATTATTTCCTTAACACAGTATACAACGAGTTTCATCATCCTTAGCATGGCTGATAGGAGTTAGGATGCATTTGGGAGGTGCTTAATGAGGGAGGAGGTTATGATTATTTCCTGTTGTGAAGACAGGGACAAAATCCTTGCCAAGACCTGAAGTATCAGCTCCATTGATTCAGCATTTTTAATACAAACCAGAAACCTGTTTACAGAACAACTCCCAAAATTCCTCATCATTGGCCATTATAGATGTCACTGGACTGTCAGCAACTTCTGGAGACTTAGCAGATTCCGTGGAGAGCTGTGCCGGTTTTGTGTGGTCCAATGAAATCTCCTTTGTTAATTTCATCTTGAGCTTGTATTTTAATGACCCAATATTGCACTGGAAATTTGTCAGAACATTCACAAATCCTCAGCTCCAAATTACAAATACAAATAAGCACTTAACTAGGAATAGAACTGACAATTATATTTATTTTCCAGCTGGGTTCCTAAAGATTTAGCAGCTGTCAATGCCCTAATCTTTTTTCCTAAGCATGGGATGGAAAAAAAAACAATTTTGCACACATCTATTAAAAGTTCCTGGAAGCAAATACATATAGATCATCTTCGACATGCAAACTTTTGAGTTACAGTACAAAATTTTGCTGATACAAACAAATCTTATCTGTAGCTCCAGCTTAAAAAGTCCTGGAAGATGGGAAATCATTTATGGCATGCCTCATACTTATGCTTGGCAGCACCATTGCACCCTGGGAGGCTGAGTGAGCATATGGCATTTTGGACACTAGCCTTTCCTGTTTGTTCACCAATCTCGTGTTTAGTTTTCAGTGTTCAATTTGGACTGCTCTTCCTTTGGTGACTGTGATTTACAGGTAGCCCTTGATTTACAAAGATTCATTTAGAGACCATTCAAAATTGCAACAGCACTGGAAAAAAAGTGACGTGACCATTTTTCACTGTTATACCTCAGCAGTATCCCCATGATCATATGATCAAAATTCAGGTGCTTGGCAAGCGGTTCATATTTATGACTCTTGATGTGCCCCCAAAATCATGGGATCCTCTTTTGTGATGTTCTGACAAAGTCAATGAGGAAGCCAGATTCACATAACAACTAGGTTACTAACTTATTAACTACAGCGTTCACTTAGCAACTGCGGTAAGAAAGGTAGTAAAATGGGGCAAAACTCACTTAACCAATGCCTCACTTAACAACAGTACTTTTGGGCTGAATTGTGGTTGTAAGTCGAGGACTATTAGAAGATTAGATTAGACTAGAATTCTTTATTGGCCAAGTGTGATTGGACACGCAAGGAATTTGTCTTGGTGCAAATGTTCTCAGTATACATAAAAGAAAAGGTACATTTGTCAAGAATCATCAGGTACAACATTTAATAATAGTCATAGGGTACAATAAGCATCAAATTATACTAGGAAACAGTCAGTATAAATCGTAAGGATACAAGTGACAAAGTTATAGTCATACAGTCACAAGTGGGAGGGGATGGGTGATAAGGAGTCATGAGAAGATGAATAGTAATAGCAGTGCAGACTTTGTAAATAGTTGGACAGTGTTGAGGGAATAATTTATTTAGCAAAGTGATGGCGTTCGGGGAAAAACTGTCCTTGTGTCTAATTCTGGTGTGCATTGCTCTATATGTCTTGTTGGGTTGCAGAACCAAACCAGACAGTTATAGAAGTGCAGATGACAGACTCAATAATTCCTCTGTAGAACTGTATCAGCAGCTCCTTGGGCAGTTTGAGCTTTCTGAGTTGGTGCAGAAAGAACATTCTTTGTTGTGCTTTTTTGATGATGTTTTTGATGTTAGGTATCCATTTTAGGTCTTGTGATATGATAGAACCTAGAAAGTTGAAAGTCTCTACCGTTGATACTGTGTTGTCGAGTATTGTAAGAGGTGGTAGCATGGGAGAGTTTCTCCTATTTCTACAATATGTCTAGAATTAAGTGTAAGAATGATAATGGGGAGGAGGGGTAGTACTAAGAGGCATCAACCCATCACGATGGAAACAAAGATGGAGAAACATGTCACATCAATTCCAGAGGATGGGCCTAAGCTATCACCCTCAGCTATTCTGACACACTCTACAATTAGGTAAATTTGAGGACCCTAGCCTAGATTAACAATCAAACACAATAAGCATGGGCTTAGGGCACTAAAGGAAGAGGGCATCGCAAAGACTTGGAGAGCCAATAATTTGTTGTAGTGGTGGTGGTGAAAGTGCCAACCTAGAAACACTAGGCCTCCCTTAGGCTTGGAAGTCAGCTGGGTGCTTTTGGACAGTCACTTTCTGTAAACTGAACTGCTCTCACAATATTATTGTGGGAGAAAATAGGAGGCAAGAGTATTAGATATGGTTGCCACCTTGAGTTTATATACGTATTAAAAAAAGATGGGATAAGAATTTAATTCTGTCGTAATAATTTAGGTATTTAGATGACTTTGAAATGGGTCATGAACTACAAGTAGTTCCCAACTTACAACCGTGCATTGAGTGACCATTTGAAGTTTCAACATCATTGTAAAAAAAGGGACTTATGACGGGTTTTCACTTACAACCATTGGAGCATCCCCATTGTTACATGACCATAATTTAGATGCTTGTCAATTGTCATGTATTTATGACAGTGTCCCAGGGTTATGTGATCACGTTTTGTGACCTTCTGAAAAGCAAAATCAGTGGGGAAGCCAGATTCACTTAACAACTGTGTTACTAACTTAAGAACTGCAGTGATTCATTGAGCATCTGTGGCTAGAAAGGTCATAAAATCAGGCAAAACTCAGTTAACAACTGTCTCGCTTAATAACAGAAATTTGGGGCTCAATTGTGCTCATAAGTCGAGGACTACCTGCATCATATGTCCTTCTCCATCCCTAAACTGCCAACAGCACTTAAATTCCAAATTTGTAAGGGTTTGTTGCCATACACTTTACACTCCTTTGTATAATTGAGCAAAATTTACTTAACTGGCTTGCTTGGCAGCTGAAATGTTGGACTCAGTTTTAGTCCTAAATCAAAGGCTACCTTTATGTTGGTTTGGCTTTTTTTAAAAGTACTATATTTGAATGCTTAGAGCAATGTTGTGAAAATCCCTCTAAGTTTATACACATGACAATATTGGGAGACACAGTAATTGTGATTGAGGTAACATCTCTGAGGTTCTCCCACAGGTGTTTTTTTCAAGAGGCAACTGGACTTTCTGGCTTTTCTTTGAAGACATTTTGCTTCTCATCCAAGAAGCTTCTTCAGCTCTGACTGGATGGAGGGGAATGGAAGGATTTAAACTCCTTGCAGACAGCTGGTCATTTGCATTCTTTTAACAGAGTTAATCTTTAAAGTCTTTGAACAGTTTGAAAAAAGCCATCTATGTCAAAATTGAACAGCCCACTCTTAACAGAGGGGGAGGGATGTGACATTACCTATCTTCAATCTACAAGAGTCTTTTCAGCAGTTCTAAGAAGGCTCCACACCCATTGGCACCACTCAGGTGACCCTGAGGACACAGATAAACCTCCAGGTGGCCTCAACGACTTGCTAAAAGAGTGCAAATGACCAGCTCTCTGCAAGCAGCATAAATCCTTCCATTCTCCACCATCCAGTCAGAGCTGAAGAAGCTTCTTGGATGAGAAGTGAGATGTCTTCTAAGAAAAACCAGAAAGTCCAGTTGCCTTTTGAAAAAAGCACCTTTGGGACAATCAGGACTTGGATGACTTGAAGACTCTCCATAGACATCTCTGAGGTTCTGTGGTTCCTTTCCACTCTGATTCAAATAAAGACTTCAGCCTGCAGATCCCTTCCAGTAGTTTCATCTTTAAATCATGCTGGCTCAAACTTTTCCAAGCATAAAAATGCTTTTTCAGTTTGGCAGTACTTTCATCTTCCTTTTCTCACTCTTTATAAGACAGAGAAGTCTGGTTTGGTTGGACCCAAAGCCAAATGGTGCAAGTCTTGGAGCTTCTTCAGAACAATGGTACTTGTCAACTCTTAGTTTTGATTATTTTTGTTTCTTTCAGACAAACTAGTAAAGAAGGGAAAGAAGGATAAAAAGACGAAAAAATCGGTAAGTTTTAGTCTTGCTGCTTGAACGTTTTACCAAAGCTATTTTTAGTCAAGAAAAACTAGCGTTTCTCAATAGTAGTAGCACTTAGACTTATATACCACTTCATAGGTTTTTATGTCCTTCTGAGTTGCCATTGGCAAGTAGGCAGCAATATACATTTTCTAAATAAAATAAATAATAGTGCTTTACAGCCTTCTCTAAGTGGTTTACCGAGTCAGCATACTGCCCCCAACAATCTGAGTCCTAGTGTCACCCATCTTGGAAGGATGGAAGAGTGTTTTGTAGTCTTTAGGGGCCTTCAAACTTGACAGCTTTAAGTCTTGTGGACATCAACTCCCAGAGTTTCTCCTCCAGTCATGTTAGCTCAGGAATTCTGGGGGTTGAAGTCCACAAGTCTCAAACTTGCCAAGTTTGAAGTACTTTTTCTTTAGGGGGTTCCTGGACGTGAAATTTGTGGAGAAGAAATCAAGTCCCGGTCTTAGAAAGCTCTGTATCCCTTAAGAAAAGTACCATTAGGACAGATATGCATCTGAGTGGTCTGGTATAAGTTGGGAGTAAAAGCTATTTTTGCATGGTTTTATCCAGATTGAACCCTGAACTTTGATCCCTGTAATTTCAGTAAGACACAGAAAAGGCACAGGGAAGGGACCTGAAACAAATGATTTTGCAATTGTTTGTTAAGAGCTGCCTAGGATCAGCTAGACATCAGCATGTGAGACAGGAGGCCACCTAGATGCTTTAAATAAATAAACCCCATCATCCTTTTGGTAGATTAAGGAGCACGGTCCACATTACTCTCTGTGGTAACTTCCTTTTAAGTTCCTTTTCTGAGCCCATAATGAGTATGGTCAAAATACAGGTGGTTCCTCAAATTAACAACAATTTGTTTAGTGACTGTTCAAAGTTACAACTACACTGAAAAATGTGACAAGTTTGGAGATTTTTTTTTTAAAGGAACATAATGTCCCCATTTCTGTACTTTAACTTACACTGTCCCCAGGCATCTAAACATTGTTCCATCCACCCTATAACGTCATGTTATTGTCAAATACCATCCTCCCATAATTCCTGAAAATTCCTGTGCCCATCTCCTTGCAGCTCCCAACTTCCAGAAAGTTACACACCCTTGCAGTAGGAGTGGCAGGATTCGAAATGTCTTAACTACTCTTAAGGTCGGACTTTCTGCCACTGATTCTCCCAAATTTCTTTCCTGTGCTCCAAGTTCTTCGAGGAACTGGCCGTGGAGGAGAAACACTCCAGCGAGAATCACGCAGCAGAGAAAGAAAAAAAGGAGCAGCAACAGGCAAGTCATTTCCAAATGGTCCCATGGGCTAGGTCCTTGGGGTCAAGATGTTAGTCCGTTGAGGGTAGCGGGTTGCCTATCCTTTGACCTTCTCTTTTTCTGTGTGGTGTGTGTTGTCTTTTGCTTGCAGCAGCTGCAACAGCAAAAGAAGAGGCGAGATAAGAAAAAAGAGCAGAAGAAAAAACAGGCAGCAGAAGAGGAGGATCAGGAGGAGAACCAGTTGATCGAGAGGTTGAAGAAGCTCTCTGCCCAAGCCAGTGATGAAGAGGAAGAAGGTGGGAGGCTGCAGTTTTCATTCTGCTTTTCAGACTCCTGTTAATTGGGATCAGCCCTGAGCGCTTGCAACACTCCTTGACCTGGTATTGACCCCCTATGACAGTGATGGCTAACCTTTTCAGCTTGGTGTGTCACTTCAAGAAATATCAATAATTTGGTAATATTTGCAGTCCTCCAATCGCGCAGCCCAGAATCGCCCTCCCCTCAGGGGGCAGCAAAAACACCCAGCGTTTCCCGAGACAAGAAGCTCCGCCGTGCAATGAAAGCGCCCTGGCTCTAGGCTCGTGGGCTCAGAAAACAACGTGAGCTGAGGTGGCTTCTGCTCCGCTTGGCTTCGTTTCCTCAGCCCCAGCTGCTTTCAGTCCGCTCGGGAGGAGGAGGAGGAGGTGGTGGTGGCAGCTCGCGTTGTTTTCTGAGCCCTAGAGCCTAGAGCTCAGAAAACAACGCGAGCCGCCGCCACCACCTCCTCCCGAGCGGACCAACAGGCGTGTCAGTCAAAGTGCCTCGGCGTGTCACGAGTGACATGGGTGTCATAGGTTAGCCATCACTGCCCTATGATACAACTTTACAAATGGCTGAGGCCTTGGGAGAGATTTCAAGGCTCCTGCCTGAGATCTCGCAAGGTTTCAAGGATGAGGGACACTTTCCTGCACAGTTTCAGGCAAGTTTGCCGAGAAGCGGATGCGTTCTTCAAGACCACCATCCTCTGCCAGTTGGGATATGACTGGAATTGTAGTCCAAAGCACTTTGATTGGGGGAGACTAGAGCATGGCTCCCTAACTTGTGGGCTGTGGCCTGGGACCAGGCCACAGCCTGTTTGCAAGTGGCTGTGTGAGGGGCTGTCTGGCGTGCAGGCATGCGTATATGCGCACATCCCCTCTCACGCAAGCAGTCACGGCCCCTCTCTCATGAACATCACGGTCTCATGGCCCTGCTCGCGATTGTCACGGGAGCTTGAGGCCTCAGTCATGTGATTGTCACAGGCAAATTGAGGCCTCAATCGTGTGAATGTCGCAGGTCCTCATTTTCACAAGCATCACGGGCGCTCAGCCCCATTCACGTAAGTAACGGGTGCTCACATGAATGCACTTACCCCCATCCCACAAAACCCTTCCCTTTCTTTCCCCCTCCCTCCCTCTAGGCCACCAAAGGTTGGGGAACTCTGGGCTAGAGTAGGTCTTTCAGATTGTAAGCTTGATCCTGCTTACAGTCTCTCTTTAGATCACAACCCAATATGACTTTTTTTTTGCTTCTCTTCCAGTGCCCATTCCTGTCGCCAAAGCAGGCAAGAAAAACAAAGTAAGTCTCTGGATGCTTTCAAATTACTTCTTTGTGGACAAGAATGAGAGGTTAAAATGGAATGCGAACAGAATTTGGATGCAGTAACCAACGCTTGCAAGCTTTAGCGCCCTCTCTCTATTGATTGAGTAATGCAACATACAGTATAATGTTCTTCAAAGCTTATGTCCTCCAGTGAACATGGCGGTGCTTGAGTGAGCTCCATCTAGCAGCAGATAGTTTACTCCTAAGCCACACTTCAGTTTATATGGCCCTTAAAGTCATTTTAAAAAAAACTGGGGAGAGGGTTAGAAGGAATTATGAATAGATAATCAGAATAAACATAATTAACTTAAACTGGGATGAGTATAATTAATTTAAGGAAAGGAATATTAATTTAATTAAACATGACTTTTAGACCTTATTGAACTTTAACCCCAGCTGATGTTGCTCAACCCTTCATTTAGATTAGTACGTTTCTTCCTCTGTAATAGCATAGATTATAATAATTTGGCAAGAAATTAATCATTTGAAAATTATTAAGTCACGTAATTCCTTAAAATAAGGATCTTATTGGAGGTTGTGAGCCATTTGATGGTCAGGATTTTGTTACATCTTTAGACAAAGGAAAGTGCTTCAGATCAAACTTGGGGAAGCTGGCCTAAATCAACACATTTTATTTTTTTTCATCTATTTTTATTTCTCTCATTTTTTCTTATAATGTAATATTTTATTGGGGGACTTTAGAATTATATTGGATAACATATAAAATTGTTGATGTCTTATGCTTCCTAACCCAATGTCCAGACAACCACTAATGGAGTCTTGTCAGTCTATGTTCCTTGATGATGGGGTTCCATGAGAGACTTGAGGAAAAAAAGGGGAAGGGGAGAGTTTAACTGCTTTTCGGTTGCTAGACTATTGTGTCTTGATCAAACGATCCTTGACTTAAAAAAAAAACAAAAACAGATTCTGTGGCCTAAAAAAAAATGGGGTTAGTTTACTCTGGTGCCTTGATGAGGAGGTTCCGTTACCTGGTTCTTTTGTGACATTCTTCTCACTAGTTTTTTTTCCCCTTTGTCACCTTCAGGGGGGAAATGTGTTCGCTGCCCTGAACCAGGAACAGAGTGAAGAGGAGGAGGAGGAGGAGGAGGAAGAAGAAATATCAAAGCCCATCAAACTTGACAGGAATAAGAGCAACAAGGTAAGTTGCATTTGGGAATAATCTTAATGGGAGAGATTTAACAGTTAAGTTTCCAGATTCAGGGTGGGCAACCTTATTTCATGTGGCCTTAAACTGCATTTTAAAAATGCTGCAAGCAGTCCTGTCTGTCTCGCCCTGCTATGTGGGGAAAGGATCAGAAAAGGAAAAGGGTTTGTGTCAAAAAAACAACGATTACCCAAGGGAAAATGCCTTGGAGAAGACAGGCAGCTCCTTCTGTGTTATATGGTTCTTCTAGGACAAAGGTGTCAAATTCTTTCATTGAGGGCCACATCAAAGTTGTGGGGTTTGACCTGGGGTGGGTGGGGGGCACCTTGACGTCACTTGTGCCGGAGCGCCTGTGGCGGCCTGAACACTCTGCCCGTGAAAACAGGCTCCCAATCTCCGTTTTTGGCTGTGACGGCCTCCTGCAACCCTCTGCCCTGGAAAATGGAGCTCAGGAGGGCCAGGTTTTCATTGACAGAGGCACCTCAGGCTGGTTCTTCGCCATTTCCAGGGCAGCCCCGTGGACCTTGAGTTTGACACCCCTGTTCTAGGAGTGACTCTTAAGGTGATGCAGGCTGTGTATGCAGGAAGCTGTAGCATGAGTGTCAGAGATGACTTTCTGGCATTTTTCTAAGTAAAAGCAGTACAGAAATAGTCAAAATCCAACTTTATTTCTCTAGGCAGCCTCTGATGATGAAGAAACAAAGAAACCACGGGGAAAAGGCTCTAAAACCAAACAAAAGGTTAGTCTGGATTATCTGAAGTACAGGTAGTCTCAATTTACAGCCTTGTTTCTGAGGTAAAAGCTTACGCGGATCACAGAAGAAAAGCAGCCTTCAAAAACGCTATTCCAAAGTCCCAATACAGGTAGAACTGAACATATCATGATTTGTTTAATGACCAAAGTTACGGTGCTTGAAAAATGTTACGAAAAAAGTGACTTACGACTGGTACCCGCACTTCTGACTGTTGCAGCATCTCATCGGTCATGTGATCCAAAATGGGATACTTGGCAACCGGCATGTACTTACGATGTTTGCACTGGGGTCATGTGATTGCCATTCCCAAGGGACTTCTGACAAGCAAAGTCAATGAGGGAAGCTGGATTCACTTAATGACTGCATGAGTCGCTTAACAGCCATAGTCATAAAATCAGGCATGGCTTGCTTAACAACAGGAATTGACTTTACTTAGCAACAGAAATTCTGGTCCCCATTGTGGTCGTATATCGTGGACTTCCTGTAAACTGAGGCCCGGCAGTACTTAGTGCAGAGAATGAGGGCTTGCAAGGATCCTGGTGGATCATTCCCTCTGGAGGAAGGGGTCAAGCGAGGATTGAGCTTGGAGTCCTTACTGTCATACCCCTGGTGGAGACTGACTCTGAGGAAGAGGAGGAACAGCCAACAGGGAGTGGAAAGGTGGCTCCAGAGGTGGTGGAAGAGGCTCGGGAAGGGCAGAGGCCGGCTGAGCAGTCAGAGGAGGATCCAGGCCCATCCCCTCTCATCCTAGGGCACGGAGGGAGGAGAGGGCCATGATTCTCTTCAAAGTTTCAGCCTGAGGCTTTTCATGAGTGGTTCTGGTTACTTGCACCTGACAAGAGGACCTTGCTATGATCACTGCATCAAAAAGGCTCAAGCTGTTGTAGATATTGCTCAAAGAGATCTCTACATAATGTTTATCAGTTAAAGTGAAACGTATAAATGAAATAAGCCAAACACTTATCCAGTTAAAGCTAGATTTGTGGGAGCATTTTGTAGCTATAAGACAGTGAAGGAAATATATATGGATTAGTTCCAAAGCACTTCTGTTGTTGCTTCATTCTTTTCATGGAAATTATCCAGACATTAAAAAATGGGCCGTCACACAACTCATAGAGAAATCATGTCATGTGTAGAAAAGATTTCTCTTCCTCTGTTCATGTCTTGGAAGCCTGTTAGGGATACACACCCTAGCAGAACGTGCAACGGCAGTCTAGCAGGCAGGCAAATTATGTGAGATAAACGTTGTTGTAGTTTACACTCAGTAAGACAGATACACTGTGCCAGTTAAATAGTTTTTTATTCCAGCAAGAGTTATAGCATAGTCAAAAACAGTCCATATGTTATACACTAGTTCAGTCCATCTAGGGATTAATCAGTTGCAAAGTCCAGTGTTGAAAAAGAGGTCAATAAACTTACAATAATCAGTCCAGCAATATATCTCTTTTGCAGTTAGAGATATGAAGAAAATCAAACCCCTTTTCTTCGTTTCAGCAACAGCAGGGAAACACACAGTTATCACACCATCAATCCAACATTGTCAGCTCTCCAATACAAGCCAGCAAACAGTGAGCTCTCTTGCTCCCTCTTATGGTGATTTTACAACCGCACCCAAAATACATGTTTTGCAGTTAAAGTGATACACACACTTATACTCACTAACATAGTTTATATATTATTTCTACCCAAACTAAGTTAGGTAACCAATGTTATCCCTAACAAAGCCCATCATTCTGAAAAGGGGCCGGGCCGGGAAGTCTTAATCAAAGGTGCCTGCAAGGTGTCGTCTAAAAATGTTGCAACGATGGCTGCAATACTATGATCAAAACTCTACTTGTTTTTTTTTTTTTTTAATGGGCATCATACATGCAGTGCACATGAAAACCGAGTGGAGTTTCAATCATGGAACTGTAATCACCATCTTGACTTTATTTGTCCTGTGAATATTCCTCTTCTCGCTGGAAAAATGAATACAAATTGAATGTTACCTCTCTTATTCAGGAAGAGGAAGAGAATAAGGAAGACACAAAGTGGAAAAGCAAGAAGAACGAGAAGAACAAAGGAAAACAACAGGTTTGTGGCTTCAGTTGTATCCTTCATACTTGATATACAATGTTAACGGTCAATTTTGTAGCTCAGGTGCAGATCCCTTTCAATGCAGAATGGGATAAGTTGCCAAGGAACAACTTGATATGAGAAAATTCAACAATTCAACTGTTTCATATAATTTTAAAAATATTTTATTTTTTCCTCATTCACATTGAATTTCCTCCCTCCTTTTTTCATCCTTTCTTCAATGATTCTATTCCACCATTTCTTTGATATTACTGTAACTCTTGTCCCGTGGCAAGTTGGCCGTGGCAAATTGTCCTAGACCCCTTTCAGTGTGTCTTAGTTTGTGTAAGCTGGAGCACATTACTTTGATAAGCCTTTTTAAATTAATTTTCAACCACCTTCGTATTATCAAGGAGACTGATCAAATTTGCTAGTTTAAACATAGAACGCAGAGCTGAAATAATTGAGGGGTGCGGTGGCCTAGAAGTGGAGCTCTTGCCTCCCAAGCAGGAGGCTGTGAGTTCGATTCTAGGTAGAGGATCGATGAAAATATATCTGCTGAACAAAAACTCTGCATTGGCAACAGGAAGGGCATCCGGCCAGTAAATACTCCATTCAGTTGCCCAGACTTCACCCTGCAAGGGATTATGGGGTCATTAAAAGAGGATGATGATAGAGCTGAAATAATACCCTTGGATTGGAGTATCTTTTGTTATCACACAGTAAATCTTTTTTTGTTTCTCTTAATTCTTTTCAATCAGTTTTGATTCCTGGTGACTGCAGCTTTCTTGCCAAGTTTTGAAAAGGCTTGTCTTTATCTCCTTTCTATGGCTGAAAGAGAGTGACTAGCCCCAAATCCCCCAGCTGGCAATGGGACTACAGCTCATGGTCTCTCAGTTTCTAGCCTGGTGCCTTAACCACTGGCTCTTAAACAGTTCAAATGAGAATACAACACACACACATGCATACTATCACAAAAGAGATGTGAGAAAACGAGGACGTTAGCCATTCCACAGGCTGGATGGTAGACGTTTTCTGTGACAAGGCCCCAGGAAGAGTGAACAGTCACCAGGGAGACTCAGTACCTGTCGGGAAAGAGAAATGAAAACTCAGGTGCAGATCCTGAAAGACATACCATATTTTTTGGACTATAAGACGCACCTAGCTTTTCAGGAGGAAATCCAGGGGGGAAAACTCTGCCTCTGCCTCCCAGCAATTTGCCTCCTTGCAGCAAAGAGTCAGGTCAGCTTCAGCGCAGCCTGATTTAGCACGAGTAGCTGATTGGCTATTGGATCAACCTCCCAGAATACCGCCTATCAGCTGTTCCAGGCTGTGGGGATCGCCGCCACCCATCACCACCACTGCCTATTGCCATCTTTGTGCAGCCCATTTTCAGCCTCTGCACGCCCCATTTTCAGCCTCTGTGCATCCTGTTTTCGGCCCATTCCTGGCGGCAGGGATCAAAAACGGGGCTCACAGAAGCCGAAAACGGGACACGCAGAAACCTGCTGTTTGCTGCCAAGAGGCAAATTGCTGGGAGGCCGAAGGGTGGATGAGTGGGTGGGCGGGGTTTTGTCAACATTTGCTCTATAATACGCACAGACATTTCCACCCACTTTTTTGGGGGGGAGGGGAAATCCATCTTATAGTGCGAAAAATACGGTACATCCATCACTTTTGCCTTCAGAAGGGCACAGAAAGAAATGTCAAAGGGATTTTTTTTTTTTCTTATTGTGCGGAATTTGTGCTTGGCTGAGTTACTCTATATGCTTTTCTCTCTCCCTCCCTTTTTTCCTATTCAGAGAGGAGGCTCAGCATTTGCAACCCTGGCTCAGAGTGATGAGGAAGAAGCAGAAAAAAACAAGCCCAAGGAAAAATCTAAGGTATAGGAGAAGAGGAATGTGGAAAATAAGAGTTGAAGTCCACAGAGAGTAGCCGACTAAGTTCTGATTGGGATTGTTTTTTGGATGGACAGTTGGGTAGAATTCAGGATTTCAGCCCCATCTTTTCCAGGTAATGCCAGAATTGGAGCCTTCATATTGAAACACTGATCTAAACAGGAAGTAGCATCGTATTCTTCCCTTACTCAGTCTCCCCTATTCGGGCTCCATCCTCCAAGTATGAAGGATGCATCTCTATTCTCTCTTATCTTGGTAACCAGAATATAGATAGTCTTCACTAACCCAACTCTCATTTAGTGACTATTCGAATTGTGATGGCACTGAATAAAAGGGCCATAAAAGGGCCATCGTTCCCCGCCCTTGATCTGGTGGAATAGATGATAGGGTACTTTCATCCCTGATGAGCAGAAATACTATTCTGAATTTTAAAAAATAGTTTCCTGCCCTAAGGAGGGATGCTTCCTAGTTTCTGAGCAGGCTGAAGATTTTTAATGGATTTATTTCAACAATTAGATTATTTGCAAAGCTGGGAGAAAGTTGGAATTACTGCTGGTGTTTTTGTTTTGTTTCTCTTGCTTAACAATGTTTTATGCCCATTTCCTTGCTTCTCATTTTAGGCTGGAGCCAAACAAGCTGCTCAGTCTGAAGAAACTACCAAAAAAACAAAAGGGAAGAAGAAGGTAAGTGTTCACAATCTAACAAAGAAGCTAGAAGGCCCAATTTTGATGTGGGGAAGATGCAAGAGATTTCATTACTTCTCTTTCTACTGAGTTACAGCTCACTTTTAACAACTGTGTTGCTAACTTAACAACTGTGGTGATTGATTTGACAACCGTGACAAAGAAGCTTGTAAAATGGGGCAAAACTCACATAATTGTCTTGCTTAGCAACCAAAATTTTGGGCTCAGTTGTGGTCGTAAATCAGGGACTACAGTGTGTGTAAACTGTGCTGGTCTTTATGATATGACTTGTGGAGTTGCTGGAAATGAGCATGAGAAACCCTTTCCAATAGAATGCATAATGTATTCTTTTCTTTGATGTTGGCTTCATCGTTGCAGAATATGTTTGCTGCTCTAGAGGCAGAGGAGACAGATGAGGAAGAGGAGGATGGAGAGGAGGACTTCACTGAGGAGAATGAGAAATCCAAACAGGACAGCCAGCTGGTAAGGAGCCAGTTCTCTATGGCAGGGGGCCCCAACCTGTGAGACACAGCCCATTACCGGTCTGCAGCCTATTTGCAACCGGGCCGTGTGAATGGCTAATGGTGTTCATACATGCTCATTGTTCCACTCACACGAGCAATGGGTGTTCCCGTGTGTGCACACGTGCCTGCCCCTCCCACAGAACCATCCCTTCTTTCCTCCCCCGCTCCAGGCCACCAACCCAGAAAGGTTGGGGAATTCTGCTCTATGGTGAAGTACGAACCTATTGGCTTACGGTACCTTCCTCTGTGCCGCCCCTTCTTACATACAATTGGGTAGTGTGGGGTACTTGATCTGCAAGGAATTTCAGATGTTTGAATGCTCTATAGAGCTGACGCTGCTGCCTTCATTCTCCACCCATGTCAACCATGAACTGGGGAAGATGTCTTAAAATATTCGTATACGATCACGGGAAGAGTGGGGGAGGGTTATTGAGAAATGAGAAGGTGTCTTTAAGCCTCTGCTCTTTAAAGATCCATATTCCCCCAAATGTATTTTACAAAAAAAGAAAAAAGGGCTATTTTAGTCTTTTCCATTACAGGGACTCGGAACATGTTACATAAAAATAATTTCTGGGACACCTAGATATGATAGAGATAGCAGGGCAGCCTGTTTAATTGCTGTTCCATAAAACTCCCAGTTTTTTCCCCTTGGTTCTTGCTCTCTGCACTGTAGAGCTTTTGTCTGGTGGAGGACTCTATTTGAGTGTGCAAGAGCTTGCCTTAACTGAGTTGGACCATAATAAAATGATCAACAATAAAATGATCAACGGTGGCAAACGGTTTGTTGCATCTCAGGAAGGCACTAGAACTCCACTAGATTCCTGAAGGTGCCCCCATGCCACTTGCCAGAGATTGTTCCTCTCTGCTGCAGAGACCGTTATATGTACAAGTGAATCCGTGAACCTGGGATTTAAACAGGAATTCCTCTAGCAATCAATGTGCTTTCTAGTGAGGTTGGAAAGATAGCATAGAATCGTCTCCTTCCTCACCTAAGACGAGTCACTTGCAGTCGTAATAGAAGTTGAAACAGCCAAGTAGTGGAAAGCAGTCCATTAAAGTAAAATTGAGCCTGGGAGATGACATGGTGGGACTTAATGCCGCATCCAAGCTCCAAAGATTTCACAGTAAATTCTTTTGGTTCCCCACATAATCATGTTTGGCTACCGTCAACTGGATTCCTCTAAACTCTGTAGCCATCGGAGGAGGAAGAGGAGAAGAAGGAAGATGATCCCTATGCACATCTCAGCAAGAAGGAGAAGAAGAAACTCAAGAAACAGGTTAGATGTGGTCCTCCAGAGGAGGCCAGCGGTTACTTCCTACTTTTTGTGACTTTGCTTGACTGCAGTCATAACACAAATTATTTTTGTATACTCTTCTCCCCTTTTTACAAGGGAAAGTAGAGATAAATCTCACTGCTGTTGAGATCAGGAATAAACTCTGTGGTAAAATCTATCCAGAGTAGATCAGGAATAAACTCTGTGGTGAAATCTATCCAGAGTAGATCAGGCATAAACTCTGTGGTAAAATCTATCCAGAGTAGATTAGGAATAAACTCTGTGGTAAAATCTATCCACAGTAGATCAGGAATAAACTCTGTAGTGAAATCTATCCAAAGTAAATCAGGAATAAACTCCGTGGTAAAATCTATCCCAAGTAGATCAGGAATAAACTCTGTGGTGAAATCTATCCAGAGTAGATCAGGAATAAACTCTGTGGTGAAATCTATCCAAAGTAGATCAGGAATAAACTCTGTGGTGAAATCTATCCAAAGTAGATCAGGAATAAACTCTGTGGTGAAATCTATCCAAAGTAGATCAGGAATAAACTCTGTGGTGAAATCTATCCAGAGTAGATCAGGAATAAACTCTGTGGTAAAATCTATCCAGAGTAGATCAGGAATAAACTCTGTGGTGAAATCTATCCAGAGTAGATCAGGAATAAACTCTGTGGTGAAATCTATCCAAAGTAGATCAGGAATAAACTCTGTGGTGAAATCTATCCCAAGTAGATCAGGAATAAACTCTGTGGTGAAATCTATCCAGAGTAGATCAGGAATAAACTCTGTGGTGAAATCTATCCAGAGTAGATCAGGAATAAACTCTGTGGTGAAATCTATCCAAAGTAGATCAGGAATAAACTCTGTGGTGAAATCTATCCAAAGTAGATCAGGAATAAACTCTGTGGTGAAATCTATCCAGAGTAGATCAGGAATAAACTCTGTGGTAAAATCTATCCAGAGTAGATCAGGAATAAACTCTGTGGTGAAATCTATCCAAAGTAGATCAGGAATAAACTCTGTGGTGAAATCTATCCAGAGTAGATCAGGAATAAACTCTGTGGTAAAATCTATCCAAAGTAGATCAGGAATAAACTCTGGTGAAATCTATCCAGAGTAGATCAGGAATAAACTCTGTGGTAAAATCTATCCAGAGTAGATCAGGAATAAACTCTGTGGTGAAATCTATCCAAAGTAGATCAGGAATAAACTCTGTGGTGAAATCTATCCAGAGTAGATCAGGAATAAACTCTGTGGTAAAATCTATCCAAAGTAGATCAGGAATAAACTCTGTGGTGAAATCTATCCAGAGTAGATCAGGAATAAACTCTGTGGTGAAATCTATCCAAAGTAGATCAGGAATAAACTCTGGTGAAATCTATCCAAAGTAGATCAGGAATAAACTCTGTGGTAAAATCTATCCAGAGTAGATCAGGAATAAACTCTGTGGTGAAATCTATCCAAAGTAGATCAGGAATAAACTCTGGTGAAATCTATCCAGAGTAGATCAGGAATAAACTCTGTGGTGAAATCTATCCAGTGTAGATCAGGAATAAACTCTGTGGTGAAATCTATCCAGAGTAGATCAGGAATAAACTCTGTGGTGAAATCTATCCAAAGTAGGTTGCAGGATATTTAAAATTGTAGTAGAAACATGTTCAATCCCATCTAATGAGGAAATGAAACATAGATTCCTATAGCTTTATCTCCTCATCATATGGTGTCTAGGAGGTTTGTGTCTTTTGTTGTGATGGAATGAATTCCTCTCCATGAGATTTGGGTGCTCCTGATCCTCTTAGCCTTCAAGAAAAAATTAAAAATGGGGGTTTTTGCCCAGAGGCAAAAGAGTCAGGACAGTAGATGAGCCTGTCTTTTGGAAAATGAAGTGTGTCAGACTGTTTGTTGTCTGATACACTGGTGATAGGTTTCATTTTTTTATAAATTGTCTGATGTTTTACTTATAACTATTGTTCCCTGTTTGGTTTATAATGGACCAAAAAATTATGTGCCCAATTATATGAATTGAGCAGTTATATAAACAGATTTATATATTGTAGCTGTGCACCAATATGGCTTGGTGAGTCCAAATGGCTAGGTGTCTTTTATTACAATTATTTTACAAATGCTATAATACCTCCTGAACCAAAACTAATTTGAAACAGTTCACAAGAGTAAAAAAAAAGCATGGCATATTTTGCAGTTTTAACTTCTGATCCTTAAGAGAGAAGGTCTCGGACAGCAGCATATCACGTGAAACTGTCAAATCATCTTTTTTAAAAAAAATAAATTTTATTAATTTTCTATTGTTTACATTTATTAGTGCTTAATAAACATCATGTTGCCTGGATATTTAATTTACTTAACAATACAGATTACATTTTTAATCTCTTTTTTCCAACCACTGGTAAAATAAGTTCCATGTTTGATCATATTCTGTGTTTTCTCTCTGTTTAATTTTCAATGTAAGTCTATCCATTTCTGCACAATCTAGTATCTTCCTAAGAAACTGTCAAATGACCTGATTTGAGCCTTTCTTTGCTCCACCAGCTGGAGTATGAGCGGCAGGTGGCAACCTTAAAAGCAGCCAATGCGGCTGAGAACGATTTCTCGGTGTCCCAGGCGGAAATGACCTCGAGACAAGCCATGTTGGAAAATGCCTCAGATATCAAGGTACTTATTCTACACACCCCTCTGCTTTGGTTCTCTGGCTCTTCAGTCTTCTCCGTTTCTCTGATCTCCTTTGCTTTATACATCAGCTGCACTTTTATTTCTTTCTCCCATTGGCACTGTGACTCAAGAGGAAAGCGATCGTTATATTTTTGAGAATTGTACAATTCTTCTGCATGTTCAGGATTGTAAATAAATAAGCTCTGCCTTTTTAAAAAAGGATCTTGTCTTAAAAAAAACTTCCTATAAAGTGACAGCAATAATAATTTCTCTTTTTTTTTTCTCAGTCTACTTCCGTAAGAGTACAGATAGTCCTCGACTTAACAACAGTTCATTTAGTGACTAGTAAAGTTACAACGGCACTGAAAAAAGTGACTTATGACCGTTTTTCACACTTAACACCCATTGCAGCATCCCCTGGTCATATGAACGAAATTCAGATGTTAGCAATTGGTTCATATTTAGGACGGTTGCAATGTCTTGGGGTCATGTGATGAGCTTTTGTGACTTTCTGACCAGCAAAATCAATGGGGAAGCCAGATTCACTTAACAACCATGTTACTAACTTAACAGCAATGATTCACTTAACAACTGGCAAGAAAAGTCATAAAATAGGACAAATGTTTCACTTAGCAACATAAATGTCGGGGCCAATTGTGGTCAAGGATTATCCGTAAGTGCAGGTAAATTGCTTAGAATGGTGGTATTCTGTACTTTGTCACAAATACCTTCCAAGCTGATCCCCAAAATAAAATGCAACCTTCGAACCATCAGCATAAGGACAAAACAAAAACAAATCCAGTGGATGAAATAGGTTTTAAAAAAATCTCCTCTAATATTTTTTTTATTTTCTGTTACAGTTGGAAAAGTTTAGCATCTCAGCTCACGGAAAAGAACTGTTTGTCAATGCAGATTTATATATTGTAGCTGGGCGTCGATATGGCTTGGTGGGCCCGAACGGGTAGGTGTATTTTATTACAATTATTATACAAATGTTATAATGCCTCCTGAACAAAAGTATTGTAAAACAGATCAAAAATTTAAAAAGTATACCGTAACAATATAGGAAGACCATGCTTTAGTGGACTAAATGGGAAGACTAGATGTCCAATAATAAATTTCTGTGAGGTTGCAGAGCCCACAGTGATTTTCATCATTTATATAATATTTCTATCTTTGTTTATTTAGAAATTTTATATAACTGTCTATTCATTCACAACAATTATATACAGTATGGGGGGAGGGAATAACACCCCCCACCCTCCCCAGCGACAACACATAATCAAATCAGTTGTTTAATGGGCTCCATCCCATTCTGGGTTCCTCAGGCCTGCTGGCAAAGCCACACGTCTTCAGGGCCTCCCGAAAGAGTGTTAGAGTGAAGGCCAGTCTAATTTCTGGAAGGGGGATGTTCCAGAGGGAGGGAGCCACCATGGAGAAGGCCCTTCTTCTGGGTCCTTCCAGGTGTATCTCCTTGGAGGACGAGACTCGCAATGTTCTTTGCCTCCCCATTCTTGTGGGTTGGGTGCATGTGACCAGCAAGAAACAGTCCCTCAGATAACACATCTGACAAGCAGAAATCTGAACTATTCCTCCAGTTTTTCTACAGAAAAGGCGTGGAAGAAGAGAAAGGCATCTAAAACATTTAATAGTAGTAGATACCTCACAAATTAGATATGAGGATGTGCTACTTCTGGAATCTCTTATTTCATTTGATTGCTCCAACATTTGAAAAAAAAATGTTCTGACTGTAATTTGTCCGATACTAATATCTTGCTAGCAAAACCACTCTAAAAGGGGAAGTGGGTGGATTGTGTTTCTTCTCGTACACCCTTCCATAATCCAAAATACTTGGCAGGGGCTTTTATAGTCAACTCCAGTGACTATCTTTCATCTGATTTCTATTTTCAGGAAGGGCAAGACCACTTTGCTGAAACATATCGCTAACCGGGCCTTGAGCATCCCTCCCAACATTGATGTGCTGCTCTGTGAACAAGGTGAAGAAGCAGCAAAGGGGAAAAAACCAGCTAGGCAACTCTTAGGCTCATTGGTCCCTTTCTTTCAGGAGGGGGGTGGGCGGGAAGGAATTAAAACTCCCTATGTTGCAGGGCTGGTGGGGTTTGAAATCTAGTACAGCTGGAGAGTGTCCAGTTATAGCATGCCAGTCAGTCTGGTATCTTTTATCATAGACAGGGAGCACTTTCTGTTGTTTCTCACTTTAGACCAGCAATCTCCTAACTTGGCAAATTTAAGACTTGTGGACTTCAACTCCCAGAGTTCCCAGCATGGCTGGCTGGGTAATCCTGGGAGATGAAGTCCACAAGTCTTAAATGTTGCCAGGTTTGGAGACCCCTGCTTTTAGACCTTTGTGAAACCAGTGACTTTCTGTAACTTGTGAACCAGCACCATAATCCTTGTTTAAATGTTGACAGGAAGCTCAGATTTTTCTGATTGTTTGTCTAGGCTGCCCAGTTTCCCATCATTTAATGACATTAAAGTTCCTAAACAAATGACCCACTGCATGTGGAAGTCAAGAACATTATTTGTCTTTATTACCTGGATTTGGTAATGCAAGGATTCGAAGATATGTTTCCCTTCGTTTGAAAAGTTTCTAGCCTTCCATAAAAGTCATGCTCTTAGATTTAATGATATCCTGTTTATCCAGATTGCCTTCTTTCCATTTTCTCCTCCTCTCCTTGTTCTTCACAGAGGTTATTGCGGATGAGACTCCGGCAGTCCAAGCTGTGCTCAAGGCTGACACCAAGCGGCTGAAGCTCTTGGAAGAAGAGAAACATCTGCAGGCACAGCTGGAGAAAGGGAACGATGCAGCCGCAGAGCGCCTGGAAAAGGTATTCAAGAGCCATGTTGGGCTTTTTACACTTGGTGTGGGAACGGGTTGCCCATGATTCATTGACAGGTAGTCCTCGACTTACAACTTAATGCTTTTTTAAAAAAAAAAAATTTAAATTAATATATAAACATATAAATAAAAAGAAAGAGCAATGTGTTCAAAATCCATATATACAGTGTGTTGCCTGGTTACACTTCTTGGAGTAATATTCGTCAGAATCCTAGTAATAGTCTTCTTTAATGATAATTTCATGATAACAGTGCTTTCCCCTCATAACATTGATACATATTAATTGGTAAAACTAATCTAAATTAATCACAATAAGTTACAATAAACAACCCTGATCGTGAGATTAATCTTTCTCTTGTAAGCTTCTAATTTCCAACTCCTGTTTCTCTTATTTAACCAATGATAGAACAGATCCCTCACCTCAAAATATTCAGTTTCTTCCTTTTCTTTAATTTCAAATGTTAGTTTATTCATTTCTGCACATTCTAAAATTTTTGTTATTATCTTTTCTTCTGTGGGGATCTCCTCGCCCTTCCAATGTTGTGCGAACATGATTCTGGCCGCTGTTCGACTTACGACTAATTCACTTACCAATTGTTTGAAGTGACAACGGACTTCCCCAGGTCTGCTTATGACCCAGATCTAACAGCTCCCCTACCAGGCTTGGCAACCGGCCCACATGTTTGACCAGCAGCATCCTGTGGTCACATGATCACAATTTATAACTTTTTTTTCTTTTCTGGAAACCATTTACTTCCAGTTTCCAGCAAAAAAAAAACCCCACCCGCTGTGGATAATGGATTCCCATAGCAACTGTAGTGATTCACTTAGTCTTTCCTTAGCCCTGAAATCCAGCTGGGTGGCTTTGAGCCACTTCATCTCTCTCAGCCCAACTTACCTCAGAGGGTTGCAGTTGTGGGAAAAATAGGAGAAGGAAGTTGTGTTCTTACATTCGCCATCTTGAGTTGTTTATAAAAAACAATAGGTTTTTAAATTTTCCTGACAGTTAGAACAATTAATTAGTGGAACGAGTTGCCTCCAGAAGTTGTGCATTCTCCAACACTGGAAGTTTTTAAGAAGAGATTGGATAACCATTTGTCTGAAGTGGTTTCTTGCCTAAGCAGGGGGTTGGACTAGAAGACCTCCAAGGTCCCTTCCAACTCTGCTATCCTATTCTATTCTAATTTGTATTCTATTCTGTTCTATTTCTATTCTATACTATTCTATTTCTATTCTATTCTATTTGTGTTCTATTTCTATTCTATTTCTATTCTATTTGTGTTCTATTTCTATTCTATTCTGTTCTATTTGTATTCTATTCTATTCGTATTCTATTCTATTCTAAATAAACAGCAGCTTTAAGCCTTGCTGGGCCAATTTGATAACCTCTGTGATAAGGAGACAGGGTGTCTTCTCAACATCAGTTGCAGATGGAATATGAAATGGAGAGAGCTTTTGTTCATAATACTGTGGGCATCAGTTGAACTGCTCTAAGGAAAAGGATGCTGGACTAAGTAGTCCAGCCTTTTCCCAAACCAGCTGAACTCAGATGTGCTGAGACTGCAACTCTCTGAATATTCTAAGGTTTTTAGAGAATTGAATAGAAAAGGCTAATAGCATTGAAGAAACTGTCTCCATCCTTAACTCTAGCATCTGGAGCGGCCTGATGTTGTCAGAATTCCAAGTAATGCACCCATTGAAAGCAGAACTCTGAGGCAGGTAGATTCCTCAAGGAGAACATGTTTATCGGATACATCATATTGACACAACTGTTGAAAACTGACTCTGAAAGTTCCCGTGGTTTTCACCTAATTAAAAGTGAAAAGTTACCCCTTCTCCCCCAGGTCATCAGTCAAATTGTCCAATAGAGGTGCTGGCCGGTTGCTTGGTTACTCAACTCTTCCTCTCTCTCAGCCTCCTGTTGGAATGACCTTAGTTCCCACAGGAAAACTTTTTGTTTTGATGGCAGAGCTGAGCTAGCTATCTGTTTTCCCTCAGCCAGGTTCGCTTCAGGGTTGACAGATGTTCTCATATGCTCTTCCTATTCTTCACTGCCAGGTCTATGAGGAACTGCGAGCTACAGGAGCAGCAGCAGCGGAGGCCAAAGCTCGGAGAATCCTGGCTGGGTTGGGCTTCAACCCTGAGATGCAGAATAGGCAAACCAAGAAATTCTCAGGAGGTTGGCGGATGAGAGTTTCCTTGGCCAGGTAATTGTTGAAAGCAGAATATCAGCCAAAGGGGTGGAAAATAACATGGCAACTAACTACTCCAAAGCAATGTACCTGGTTCACCCTTTTCCTTATATTAGTCCATCCTAATCTGGTTCCCTCCAGATGGTCATGCTGGCTGGAGATGATGAACACTGTATTTTAACACATCTGGGGAAGACCACATTTGGGAAGACCTTCTGCTAGATAGACCAATGTTTCAGCTTGATAAGAAGCACATTCCAAACCCCTGTTGGTCTTTCTAAAACTAATGGGAGAGATATTGTCTTGGTTTACAGTGGTTGGTTTCACATTGCAACCATAAATCCACAACAAAAGAAACCATTTTATGGCTTCGTATCCAATCCATAACTTCCAAATTTTATCTTTTTTTGAGAGAGAAAAGAAAAGACCCTAATATAACTTTGTCAGTAAGTGTGTGATGGTTGGTAATAGGTAGACGTTTGGGAATAATTGCTTTAGCTAGATTGCCCTGAGTGGCTCAAATATTCAGACTCATCTTAAGAAAGCTTTGTTGATTCACGATAGTAATTTAAAGAGTGGCATTGCTGAAATGGATCGGCATCCACTTCTTCTTCCTGATGGCAACCGAGCTTGCATTTGATAAAACTAATCTTTCCGTGGTGGCACAGTGGTTAGAATGCAATACTGCAGGCTACTTCTGCTGCCTGCCGGCTGCCTGCAATTTGGCAATTCGATCCTCACCAGGTTCAAGGTAGACTCAGCCTTCCATCCTTCCGAGGTAGGTAAAATGAGGACCCAGATTGTTTGGGAGCAATGTGCTGACTCTCAGAACCATTTAGAGAAGGCTGTAAAGCACTGCGAAGCAGTATATAAGTCTAAGTGTTATTGCTATTGCTTTCCATCTTGCCTCTAATACTTTTTTTCCCTGCCTCTCCTTAAATTGATTTCTTTTTTGCTGGTTGCTGGACTTAAGATTCTGTAGCATTTCTTCTATGTTGTTTCTGCTCAGTGGGGCATCACTGTCCTTTATGCTCTGTTTTCTCACTGCTTCTTCAGTCTCCTTCCTCAAGTCTCAGTTACAAGTAATCCTCAAACTACAACACATCGCTTGCTGACTATTCAGAGTTATGACAGACTCATAAAATGAGATTTCTGACCCAATCATTTCTTTTTTTCAGAGCCCTGTTCATGGAGCCCACGTTGCTGATGCTTGATGAACCCACCAATCACTTGGATCTCAATGCGGTCATCTGGCTTAATAAGTAAGTCACTAGCTAACCATACGGGGGAAGAGAAGGACAGCTGCTTTGCCTTTAAGTCTCCTTCAAGTTATGGAACATTGTTACAAAGCAGATAAATACCTTGGCAAAATCCCAGAAGAACATAGTAAGGATGTGTGTCTGGGCCATATGTTAAATGATCTATAAACACAACTTCTATTCTTACCTTTTGTTTTTCTTAATGACACTGGCAGTGGTTCTAGCAGCATGTAAAGAGTTTGTATACACAGTTGGAAAATGTATTGTCTATAATATATTATTACATGCAATCTTTTGTTTCATTAAATCAATTTCTAACTTGCCTTTCCATCTGTCAACAGACTCAGGGCAGCTATCAGCGCAATGATTGTAGTATTTAAAAACAAATGTATATATTTGAAAATTGTGCCAAATATACAGATGCTAATACCTTAGCTCAGGGGCCTTCAAACTTGACAGCTTTAAGACTTGTGGACTTCAACTCCCAGAATTCCTCCTCCAGTCATGTTAGCTCAGGAATTCTGGGGTTGAAGTCCACAAATCTTAAACTTGCCAAGTTTGAAGACCTTGTCTTAGCTGAATAAAACAGGAATAATGAAAAGTATTCCTTAATTTTTCAGGTCTCTTTTCTTTCACACTAGCTATACCATTCTCATATTTACATTCTCAGTCACATACATATAATTCAGGCTGAGAGGCGTTAAGAGTTATTGAAGTCAATCTTAATGTAGTACAGCTCACCCTTTGTTTAGTGACTCTGACCATTATTCACAAATGCAACAGTGATAAATCATAATTTTAAAAAATTATTTTTCAACCAATGTGCCTGACATTGTGAAACATCGACAGCCTTCAGTGTAAAACTGATTAAGGTCTGGCCAGTTTCAGGCAGTAGCTGAGGTTCTAATCAAGATCACAGAGCTGAGATAAATGAATTTAATTTACCTTTATCCCCTTTTAGAGACACACTGCCCCATGGAAAAAAAGAGCTCATAAAGAGTGGTGGCTTGTATATGCAATCTCTCTACCCTACAAGGTGTCAAAAAAGCGTGGGGGAAAGGGTTAGGCACAAGACATTTTGTCTAAATGAGAGATCAGCAATCAGTGATCTTTACATCTCTCAGGCAAGTATTCAGTTAGTGACCATTCCACTTAACGACCAAGTGTGATGTCTGGAAAAAAGGAGAGGCTGAAGTAGTTGTAACTGTTGTTAGTTCAATTCCCTTCTGTTCTTCTCCTTTCAGCTATCTCCAGACGTGGAAGAAAACCCTACTCATTGTTTCCCACGACCAGGGATTCTTGGATGATGTGTGTACAGATATCATCCATTTGGATATGCAGAAACTTTTCTACTACCGGGGAAACTACAGTGAGTGGTGATAAGGGTAGGGGCTTTGTGAGGTGGATACCTGTATAAATCTAAATAAAATAAATAAGATAAATAAAGTGACAAATACAAGAACAAGGGAACCCAGCTGGCAAAGCCTGTAAAATATATAATTCTCGGATTCATAATGTGAAAAATCCGTATTTCAAGCCACAGAGTTGGAATGTTTATTTTTAAAAATCAATTTTAAAGAAATGTTTTAAAAATCCAACATTCAGACTTCGCTGATTTTAAATATAAATTTCTATATTATGAACCCAAGAATTATTTATCTTAAAATGACCCATCCATTTTAACGAAATGTCAAACATGTTGAATTTCTGGGCGTTTTTATTGAATGAGAAAATGCAAGCTTCTGTGCTTTCAAGTCCCCGGGAACATAACTTAATAGCAATAGCACTTAGACTTATATATACCTTTACAGTGCTTTACAGTCCTTTCTAAGCGGTTTACAGAGTCAGCCTATTGCCCCCCAAACAATCTGGGTCCTCATTTTACCCACCTCGGAAGGATGGAAGGCTGAGTCAACCTTGAGCCAGTGAGTTTTGAACTGCCAAATTGCAGACAGCCGACAGTCAACAGAAGTAGCCTGCAGCACTGCACTCTAACCACTGCAACACCGCGTTTTTCCTGCTTTGGGGGGCGGAAATCCAGGACAGAATTTAATGTTTCATTTGTCCCTTGAAAAGATAGAAGAAAAGGGAGTTGTAGCAAAGATGGCAGAAGACCCAGAGCGTGGCTCCTGGAAAAATAACTGGGATGCTGCTGTGTTAGGGATGACCTTAATTTGAAATAAGTTGCACCCATCAAAGAGATGTAATTTTTTCCCCCCAGACTTCTTTCGTGTGAGAGGCTGCTTTAAAGTTACCTAAGTGGGCTTTGGCAGAGTTTCAACAGGAGTGTTGATTTACCACCAGCTTGTCAAGTACTTAGCCAGTGAGGGCTTGGAGGCACAAGGAAGCAACAACCAACAATTTTAATAGCCAGCCATGAACACTTCAGTCAACATCTTAAAAGCCATATGCAACAGGCACCATAGTCTGCAGAGATTCTCAGTCATCCAGGTCATGGTTGTCCCGAAGGTGCTTTTTCAGGAGGCAAATGGACTTTCTTGTTTTTTCTTTTCATCTGGTAACTTGCATCCTTTTATGGGGTTGTTGAAGCACTTGGAGGTTTATCTATGTCCAGCAAATGACCAGTTGTCTGCAAGGAATATAAATCCTTCCGTTCCCCACTATCTTGTCAGAGTTGAAGAAGCTTCTTGGATGAGAAGCGAAATGTCTTGAAAAGAAAAAATGAAGTCCAGTTTCCTTCAGAAAAAGCACCTTTGGGACAACAGGCACCATATAAGTACCACACACAAAATAGCCCAAAGCAAACATTCTCCTAGAGAGAAGTTCCCTGCAGATGGGCTCCAGCACAAGTCCAAAAGCTCAGAAAACTAAACCTCTGGTCCTAGTGACTGACCCAGGTTGGATCCTGCAACATGTTCCTGGGACACTTATATTCCCCTTCATTTGTGAGAAATCTGCCCCTTCCTTTGTTCAGTGGTACCAAGCTGTGCAGCAGGGTGGGGAAAGAGAAATAGGCTTACCTCAGTGTTGTATTTTGTCACGTTCCCTTGCAGTGACTTTCAAGAAGATGTATCAGCAGAAACAGAAGGAGCTGCTCAAACAGTATGAGAAGCAAGAGAAGAAGCTCAAAGACCTGAAGGCCGGAGGAAAATCAACAAAGCAGGCAGTAAGTGTCTAGCTGTGCCATGGTAGAGGACTTGCTAGCTGAGAAATGTTGTGCAATTACTGTTTTCTTTGGGCTTCCTCTTAGCTGAAGTGACTTTTGAGGAAGCAGGACAGTTATGCTGAATGAAATCTGCGGTCCTAAACACGGCAGAATTTTGCTTCCTCTCATTCTCCGTATAACAAAACCATCGTCATTTTTGTGTGGGCTTGTTTGAAGGCAAGCATCCTTGTTCACAAAAGCAGCACAATATAACAAGCAAAGGAGTTCTCAGGGCTCTTTGAGCACGGCTGTTTGCTTGCAGAAGTTACCTAATTAGGTAACGTCATCCGTACTTGTCAGTATTCTTTTTTTTTCCCCTAATTTTTTTCCCCTAAAGTGTTTTATCTATACAGTGGAACCTCGGGTCATGAACACTTTGTCAAGGCTTCAACATGCACCCCCATTCAAATCATAAGTCTCTAGCCACATCTCTCAGAGTAAAAAAGATTGATTTATTAGGAGTTAACATATCGGCATTTCCTGGTTGCAGCCGACTCTGACACATCATTCATTTCACCCTTGACCCTGGCCTTCCCCACACCCCCTGGATGTATATTATCCAATGGGACACACCCGTAGCTTAGAATCATCAATCATGCCCTCCAGTAATAATCTTGCACACCAACAGCTTTGGCTGCCAAGGCAATTATCTGAAGCATTTACGGAATGCACTGCTTTCCCCCACTTCCTTTCTGCTAGCAACTAAAAAGACCAAAGAAGTATTTTTTTTATTGCTGTTGACACGCTTCTGTTTGTGACCAAATCGGGTGACTGAAAATTTGGGGAAATTGTTGCTTCTGGTTGCGAACAGATTTTCAGGTGCCAATCAAATACAGCTGCAGCGATTTTCCCTGCCACAGTGATTTCTCCCTCTGCGCATGTGCAGAATAGTAGGCGCATGCATAGTCAGTCCCACTTCTGTTTGCAACCAAATGGAATTGCGACCGAAGTCCTGGGCTGGATTATGGTCGTGACCCGAGGTTCCATTGTATTGTGCTTGTCAGTATTCTGACATCCTAGTTTAATTGAGAATGTGTGTGCCCTGTTTAATCTGGAATCCACCCTGCACTTCCTTCTGTCTGTATTAACAGAATACAGATAGTCTTCACGATTGGAATTAACAAGGTGCCAGTTGTTAAGCAGGTCATCATATGACCAACCTGATTTTATTTTATTTTTTTGCAGTGATCATTAAGCAAATCACTGTGATTTTCCTGCTGGAGCAAGGGAATTGGATTAGAAGACCTTCAAAGTCCCTTCCAACTCTGTTTTTCTGTTAATTGTCACAACCTCTAAGTTTCTTTTCTTCTATATTTTCTGAGCGTTAAGCAAATCCATGGTTGTTACACAAGCCCACTGTCTGCAGTGGGCATTTTGCCAGAAACTGGAAGTGAATGCTGATTTCCATTTTAGAAAGTCATAAATTGTGGTCAGGTGGCTGGGAAAACTTTGAATGATCGGAAGATGAGGGCTAGTTGCAGAGTGCAATCACCAAAATGTGATCACGTGACTGCAGGGTGGGGGGAACCTCATCAGAGGTGTTCGGGGTCATAAGTACCTCTGTGAGGGGAGGGATGTCATCATTTCAAAGGGCTGGGATTCAGCCAGTTCGCACCACTTTGGGAGAACCGGTTGTTTAACTTTTTGAGTAGTTTGGCGAACTGGTTGTTGGAAGAAATCATTAGGGAAGAGAACTGGTTGTTAAATTATTTGAATCCCAACCCTGGCTGGTAAGCAACCAGTCCCAAATCAAGGACCACCTGTAGGCCAGTAGTGGCTAACCTTTTTCAGCTTCTGGCACTTGCGTGCCAGCACCCAGAAGGCAATGTATGCTGGGGCCCTCCTCACCCCCTAGGCATGTGCACAAGATTTCCATGGGTGCCTCTCTCTGCACATGCATGCATCTCCTGCGTACTGTCACGTCCTGCGCATGCACACCAGATACCCGACAATCAGCTGTTGGGCGGCAGCACGTGCATGCGTAAGTGGGGCTCTTCCGGGCGACCTTTTGCTTGCCACTTCCGGCATGCGTGCCATAGATTCGCCATCAGGGCTGTAGGCCATCCAGGTTTCTACCTGTTGGAGATTGGCAGATCTGAGATCTTCCATGAGAAAAGCTCCTTCCCATTCTGTCACAAATCTGCAGTCCTTCCCGTTTGGTGCCCTCAGAATCCCTGCCACAGTTTTCAGCACTGAAGAAAAAACATTCTTCTTTTTTGGAAAAATATGTTCCCGTGGCCCCTCTGTCTCCCCTCCGTGCCCCAAAGAAAAGAAGGGCAGCCTGTTCCTCTTGTAACCTGTCTTGCTTGGCCCAGGAAAAACAGACCAAGGAGGCCCTGACACGGAAGCAGCAGAAATGCCGCAGGAAGAATCCGGATGAGGAATCCAACGAGGCCCCCGAGCTCCTGAAACGGCCCAAGGAATACACCGTGAAATTCACCTTTCCTGACCCACCGCCTCTTGCCCCACCCATTCTGGGCCTCCATGGTAGGGCTTCTCCTTTTGCAGGGCAAATTGTAAGGAAAGGGGGTGCAGGGGAAGGATTAGGAGCCTGATTAGGATTTGGGGGGGGGAGACGGGACACTTATCAATTGTTCTGAACTCTGTTTCCTCCTCTTCCAGGCATTAGAGAGGAGAGGGAGGGAAGTTGAATTTCTGGCTGTTGCTAAACTACAATTCCCAGTGTCCTTTGCTCTGACCAGGCTGGCTGAGGCATCTGAAGAATGCTTGACTTCTTGTGGGTTGAGCCCTTATACCTGGCAGCCATGTGATTTAAGTTTTCCTGCCTTAAGTTTTGACTGATTCCAGACAGCAGGGACAGGATTTTGCCCATGAACTGCTAATGGGTGTAGAAATAATTAGGGAGATTTACGCTGTCTCTTAGTTTCCCTGGTGGTAGAAAACTGGAGCAATAACAGAGTGTCTACATGTACCAAAGCTTATGTCAGTAAGATGAGCATATAGGTAGTCCCCAACTTACAATCATATTGGAGTCTGCTTATTATGGTTGCACGTCATGACAGTTGTAAAGTGGATCGCCCATGTGACTGACCTGGTTTTTCGACAGTTTTTATGATAGTCGTTAAGCGGAGACTGCATTAGGCAAATTCATTGCATGCTATGGAGAGTTTTGCTGGAAACCTGGAAGTATAAACCAGTTTTCAGCCAAAGTAGTAGTTGTGGCCCGTTGGCGGAGCTGGCAGCAGAGTCAGACAATGAGGAGGTTGGGGAGGAACCCGGGCCAGTCCTGGAGTCTGAGGAAGGCTCGGATGTGGGCTCTGCATCAGAGGCAGAGATGGGGCCAGGGCAGGCTGGCAGTTACCAGCTTTCTTCAGAGTCGGACAGCAGTGAGGCAGGGGAGCAGCTGGAGCCAGTTCCCAGCCTGCGCATGTGCAAAACTGACAAAAGAAAAGAATAATTATGAACTAAGGGTTGACGTGGGAATAAAGCCACAGGTGCATGGTGAATGGCCCCTCCCATAGGGATTAAAAGAGGGGCAAAAGGGGAGGGGGCTTTTGCAGGAAACAATTCATTCGTTGCAGCAGTGTGAAGATCTGTCTACGCACCTCAGAGACTCCGTGCCGAGTCCTTCCTTGTCAGCACTGCGCTTCAAAATATTTACTTGGCAGCTCTCCAGGCTAGATGAGGTCTGCGTTCCTAACTACACCCTTGAAAGACTGTTTGCTAGGCTGAATGTGAATGCAAGAAATTCACCTTCGTCTAATAAAAGGAGTTTTGCCGGGACAAAGAGTCTGCTTAATGCTTTTTGGGGTCAGAACAGTTGTAAATAGCAGTCACATGGCTGTTGGCTATGGCCAACATAAATGCAAGCCAATAGTCACATGACTGGGCAGGGTGGGTGTCGGAAGTTATCACTTTGGTCATGTAGGAATTAATGGGATGGGAGATCAGACACTATAGGATAGCAGTTGGTGTAGCCTCCTGGTTTAGTAAAGATTTCTTTTTCTGTTGCCTTCCCATCATGCTTGCAACTAGTAGCCCTTGCCCAGAGGGAGAAGCTGCCTTCAAAATGGCTGCCACACATACACACAGCATGCCAGAGGGATTTTTCAGGGGGGGGAAACGTTGGCGGTATCTTCAAGAGAGCGTGGCAAGTTTGCAGCACTTTTCAGAGCATAGGTTACTGATCTCTTTTAAGATTTCATTCTCTGCTAAGGATTTTGCTCCCGGAATAGCTTGTGGGTCGCAGTTCAAAGCAAATCAGAATCCTTTCTTTTGAGACTCTCAGTCCAGAACTCAGGATCAAAAGCGGGATGAGGGAGGATGAGCTAAAAAAAAATCCCAACAACCTCATTTCAAATTCTTAATTGTTCAATCAAAGCTCTGCTATTCTAACCAACTGGGCTAAGAACTGGGGTTTTGTTTTGTTTTTTCAGACTGTCTGTTACTGGCTGATGTTCTCTCTAAACTTTAGTGTTCCTGAGAAAACATTTTCCCCACTTCTGATCCTTATCTCTTTGCTTCTCTTTTAGCTGTGGACTTCAGTTACGAAGGGCAGAAGCCCCTTTTCAAGAATTTGGACTTTGGAATTGACATGGAATCACGAAGTAAGTGATGTGGAAGGAGAAAAGGTAAAGTTTTCATGCTGACAAGACTTCTGCATACGTGTATCGTTGGTGTTTCTTGGTTTCTTTTTTTTTAATTATTATTTTATTAATGGACAACAGAAAGAAAAATATTTAAAAACAATGAATGTGGTGCATACATAACAAATAAGTAAAAAAATACAAATTAACCTATATAACATATAGATAAATATTAATCATCGTTAATACAGTTACTCCTTTCTTTTTTAAACCAGTGGTAAAACTTCTCCCAAATTTATCTTTTAATTCTTGAGTTACTCCATCCATTTCAGCGCACATCCAAATTTTCCTAATTATTTCCACCTCATCTGGCATGGCATATCATTGCCTTTCCATCTTTGGGCCAGGGCTAATCTCACAGCAGTGGTAACATGCATTATTAAGTATATTATCTCTTTATTATATTTCCCCACGTTTCTTGATTTCTGAAAGGGAAATCCTCACAGGATTTTCTCCTTTTTAAAAATGTAAAAGTGCTGCATCTGGGAAAAGTCACTTCTGTCTCCTGCTTTTGATTTAGTCCTCAACTTTCCACCGCAAGCAAGCCCAAAATTTCCATTGCTAAATAAAACAGTTGTTAAGCAAGTTTGTCCCATTTTACGACCTTTCTTCCCACCATTGTTCAGTGAGTCACTGCAGTTGTTAAGTTAGTAACCCAGTTGTCAAGTGAATCTGGCTTCCCCTTTGAATTTGCTTGTCACAAGGTTGCAAAAGGAGATTCCGTGACCCTGGGACTTCAACCAGCTTTGGAAGCCATATTCCATGCTGCCACACAGTCTGAGAAAGTGGGAGGAGGGTGATTTCAATTGAGTAGTTCTAAGTAGACAAAATAAAATTCTTTTCTGAATTCAACGTTATTAAGTGGCGCAACAGGGAAAAAAGATCTTATACTAGGACAGATTGTGATTGGCCCATGTGATGTGATGATGGGGAAAAGGGGGATGGATTGTAGCTTGGGACATTGTGGGAAGTCCGGGAAACTTTTAGTTCCAAGATTCCACAGATGTGCCAGGTGCTATTCTAATAAAGGTACTTTTTTTTTTTTTTGTAAAAGTTTTATTGATTTTAACAACAGACAAAAAACATATAAGACATAACACATAACATAAAAAAAATAAAAATAAATAAATAAATAAAAAAAACTTAAACATTCTTCATAAATTTACAGTGTATCGGTTGGTTTTTTGTGCATCCATTTCATAGTCATCAAAATAATTATATTACATAATAACTCACATTATCAATCGTCAATAAAATATCCCAATATCATTATTAAACAATCATTTGACTATAATTTTACTAATTCATACTTAAGCGAGAACTATAATTAGGTTAAATTATTTTATAACAAATCATAAAATCATATCAAATCTATCATAATAAAGTATTCTTAAGAATTATCAAAACCAAGAAAAATTATATATTCATTATTTCCTAGATTTCTAAATATTCTATTATCATATTGTATTATCTAACCATTGATAAAAAAGATCCCAAACTTCATAAAATTGTTTATCTTCTTGTTCTCTAATTTCAAATGTCAATCTACTCATTTCAGCACATTCCAATATTTTCTTAATAATTTCTTCCTCTAATGGTATTTTCTCACTCTTCCAATGTTTCGCAAATACAATCCTAGCTGCTGTTAATACATTTACAATTAAATATTTAAAATTTTTATTATATATATCAGGTACGATTCCCAATAAAAAAAAATCTCTGGTTTCAAATCTATATGTTTCTTTATCATTTTCTCCAGCCATATGCAAATTCTAGTCCAATATTTCCTGGCCTCCTCACAAGTCCACCACATATGGTAATATGAGCCAGGTATCTGATGACATTTCCAGCACTTTTCAGATTTATTCTTGAACATTCTTGCTATCCTTGTCGGAGGAAAGTGCCACCTGTAAAACATCTTATACAAATTTTCTTTATATGCTGTTGACATTGTCATTTTATAATTTTGTGACCACAGTTTTTGCCATTTTTCTAAATCAATCCCATATCCAAAATTCTTCCCCCAAGCAATCATTGTTTCTTTAACTTGTTCTTCCTCTAATTTAATTTCCAACAAATAACTATATAATTTTTTAATCACTTTTTCATCAGTACTTAATAAAGGTACTTTTGAGATTATGCTTGTCTCGGAGTTACTGATTAGAATGGAGGTTCCCTGGAACGCTGACACCATCATAAATATCAGATAGTTGTCAAGCATCTGAATTTTGATCACATGACCACAGGGATGCTTCAACAGTCATAAGTGTGAAAAATGGCCATAAGTCACTTTTTTCAGTGCTGCTGTAACTTCAAATGGCCACAAAACGAATGATCGTAAATCTAAGGCTAACAGTATGGAAAGATGGCGGGGGGGGGGGGAATGTCACGATTCTTAAAAACTTTGTCTGCCTGGCACCATCTTGTTACTAATGATAACCCCTTCTCTTCTCTTTTTGCCACTTCTCAGTCTGTATCGTGGGCCCCAATGGGGTGGGAAAAAGTACACTACTATTGCTATTAACCGGGAAGCTTACACCGGTAAGTACCATCTGTTCAAACTTTGGCTCCTCTTGGTATGGATTGTCCTCCCCTGAGATTTCCTTTTCTCTCTTTTGGGCCCTTATTTGACTGAGCCCTAGACGAGTGCAAGTGATTAGTGGGGGAAGATTTTAGGACGAGTCCATGAAAAATGGCTTCTCTTTTAATCTGAGGGGATTGCAAGGGAAGAGAAAATCAAGGCCGTGTTAACTTCCTGTTTTTCTTGTCATCTTTCCAGACCAGAGGAGAAATGAGGAAAAACCACAGGCTAGTAAGTATCGATGAGATTTCAATTGGAATGTGATGGGAAGGCAGTGTACAATTTGAGGAGGATGGGTGTGTGTGTGTGTGCCATATTGGAGTGGAAATCAGAGCTAGCAATCAGGGTAGGAAGTCTTTAGTCATGGGAAGCTGTACACACATGGCAGTTGTAGCTTTGTGTTGGTATACTCTGCTTGGAGAGGAGATAGTTTGCTTGCAAGATATCCAATAAACCTTTTGGTCTTTCACGTATTAGTATCTCTGCATGCAGCTGCTTCTTCATAGCAATACCACTTATATCAGTGGTGGGAATAAAAAAAAATGTATTACCAGTTCTATGGGTATGATTTGGTGGGCATGGCAGGGGAAGGATACTATAAAATCCCCATTCCCTCTCCACTCCTGGGGAAAGGTTACTGTAAAATCCCATTCCCTCCCCACCCCACTAACCTGCTTTCCAGCTCCATTCTCCTCTGCAGGGCAACAAAAGAAGACTCAGCCAATCAGTTGGATCTTGGGAGGCAGAGAATAGATGGGGCGGGACTAGCCAGAGGTGATATTTGCCAGTTCTCCAAACTACTCAAAATTTCCACTACCGATTCTCCAGAAATGGTCAAAACCTGCTGAATACCACCTCTGACTTATATACCGCTTTATAGTGCTTCACAGCCCTCTCTAAGCAGTTTACAGAGTCAGCCTATTACCCCCAACAATCTGGGTCTTCATTTTACCACCTTGGAAGGATGGAAGGGTGAATCAACCTTGAGCCTGGTGGGATTTGAACAGCCAAATTGAAGGCAGCCGATAGTCAGCAGAAGTGGCCTGCAGTACAGCACTCTAACCACTGTGCCACCAAGGTTCACGTGCTCAACTTGGTGGGTTGAGACTTAGAGTAAAACTTACCAATAGCACTTAGACTTATATATCGCTTTATAGTGCTTTCCAGCCCTCTCTAAGCAGTTTACAGAGTCAGCATACTTCCCCCAATAATTTGGGTCCTCCTTTTACCCACCTCTGAAGAAGGGAAGGCTGAGTCAACCTTGAGCCTGGTGAAATTTGATCTGCCAAATTGTAAACAGCTGGCTTGCAGGACTGCACTCTTGACTACTACGCCATCGAGACTCTTAGTGATGTGATCTGAATGACGTGAGTGAAGCTTCAATGGCCGTTTGAGTGAGGTTTCACCCCATTTTCCTCTCTTTTTCCCCCCCCCCTCCTGGTAGAAAGTTGGCTTCTTCAATCAGCAATATGCCGATCAGCTGAACATGCAGGAAACGGCCACTGAATATCTTCAGCGCAATTTCAACCTGCCTTATCAAGATGCCCGTAAATGTTTGGGGCGGTTTGGTCTCGAGAGTCATGCCCACACCATTCAGATTTGCAAGCTGTCTGGTATGGGAAACATTTCTTGGGAGAAGGGAAAGGTTGGGCGGTTGAGGGTCAAGAGCCTCACAAGGAAGGATGAGGACTGCTAGCCATGGCTTTCTTCATTTTGGTATGTTCCTAATGCGCTGAATAATAGAAGTAGCTACGCACACCTGGAGGGCATTAAATGTTGGAGTTTTAGTGATTAACAGTCCATCTATGTCATGAGCAAGACATAAGATGCCGGCTGTGGAAAGTTGCGTCAATGCTGACAGCCTTCAAAGGGGACTTGGGTTTTTAAGAAGCGGTGACCCCCACACCCTGTTTATCCTTCCAGATGACCTTTCAAAATCTGATAGGCGATTCTATCTGCATCAGTTTTGAGGAAGCTGGCATGTTTTTGCTAAGTTTCTAATTCTTCCTTTGGTTTTTTTTCTTCTCCCCATTACCAGGGGGACAAAAAGCTCGCGTAGTATTTGCTGAATTGGCTTGTAGAGAGCCAGACGTCCTTATTCTGGTGAGTTATATCTACAATCATCTATATTGAAGCCTGTGGTATTTCCCCCCAGCAAACCTAAATCGTCACCTTGTCTCCTGCTGCACTAGCATGTTTCATAGGCTGTCAGCACCGTTATCCCACTGTGGAAGCTGAAGAGGTCCTTAAATGTCTCTTCATTCCCTTTCCCCCAGGATGAACCTACGAATAATCTGGATATTGAATCAATCGATGCCTTGGGAGATGCTATCAACGACTATAAAGGAGGTGAGTGAAAGCTTGTTGGCTCTGAATTCCGGTGGCAATAATACATGATGAATACACCTCTGCTCCCTGTTCTATGCTGTCCACACAAACTGGATTGGTGGTACCGAAAGTAGAAGGAAGGGACCAGGCATTCCTAAAGTGACAGTGGGTTTGTCCTATCCTGTCCCATATCTTGCCTTCGTTATTGTAAATCAACTTTGCTCTCTCCTATTACTTGACAGGATGGGAAAGACTTAAGGGCACCATCTTAGTACCTAAGAATGATAAAGTTTCTGGTCAAGTCACTATGAATGCCAGAACTAGTATGTTTGTAGGTCAGGGTTAACTGAATAATTTGTACATAAGCACAATTGAAGTAGCAATGCACAGCCATATTGGGCGTTGCTGCAGATCTGGAAGGCAGCACCCCCAAAATAAACAGGGCTAAAACTTCACATTTTGAGGGGTTTTGAGGATTCTTAGTGATTCCTCAATCCCACTGTAAGTGTTAAAATATTTATGTTAACCATTCACTCCTCCAAGTCCCCAAGAAAGAAAAAAAAGTAAAGATAAGCCAGATTTTTAGGCTTGCTCGTTCTGATGGCCACCTAAGAAATGTTGATGGGCTGCATTTTTTTTTTTTACACCTTCAACCTTGGATATTTGATGTCTTAAGAAATAATTGCTTTTTAAATGATTAGATAAGTTTGGGGGAGCTTATATGGGAGGAAAAGAAACCCCCAGTTCGCCTGCCTCTGCTTTAGTAACTGGAATTGCCACTTGGCAGATGATTGGCTCCTGTTCAGTTCCGAATGACAATCTTTGGACAGCTCTTGAGGGCACCCAAGGAAGAAATTTGTGTGTGTGTGTTTTTTTAATGGGGGTTTGGACGTCTTGCTTCACCCATCTTGTCTTTTCCAGCGGTGATTGTTGTCAGCCATGATGCTCGGCTTATCACGGAGACCAACTGCCATCTGTGGGTGGTGGAGGACCAGACAGTCAATCAAATTGACGGCGACTTTGAAGACTACAAGCGTGAAGTGCTGGAAGCCTTGGGTGAAGTCCTAGTCAATCGACCAAGGGAATAATGAGGCCGTGAGAAGCAGAATCCCCGGAACAGGCACAGCCATTTTTTCCAATGGAAACTCCGCCCTCTCAAATAGCAGGGCTTTATTTATGTGACACGGAAGGACAGATCTGAACGTATGCAAGGAATTAAAATCTGTTGATAGTTTAACTCTTCTTCCTTTCCTCTCCCACTCGCATGGAAAGCAAACTTCTCCAAAGGTGATGGGTGGGTGTCCCATCATGCCTCCCATCCTTGAGCAGACATCTTGGAAGACCACTCTCATTTGACAAATCTCTCTCCTTTCCTTCCACTATTTTTGGGAATGGTTGGAACACAACATGTAAACTTAATAAATTAAACTGTGGCCGGCACTCTTGTGGATGGAGTTCCCTGGTTTTTTTTTTTTTATATTTTGGTCAATATAGGTAGTCGGCAACTTAACGACCACAATGGAACCCAACATTTTCTTTGCTAAGCAAGACAGTTCAAGTGAATTTTGCCCCATTTTATGGCTTTCCTTGCCACAGTTGTTAAGTGATTCACTGCAATTATTAAGTTATTAACACGGTTGTTACAATATTGAATCTGCCTTCCCCGTTGATTTTGCTTGTCAGAAGGTGAAAAATGGTGATCACATCACACACACACACACACACACACACACACACACACACTGGGACATGGCAACCGTCATAAATATGAGTCACTTGCCAAGTGTCTGAATTTTGACCAGGTGACCCTGAGGATGCTCTTAACTGTCATAAGTGTGAAAAAAGGTCATAAGTCACTTTTGCTATAGTGGCGAATATCTGTAGCTCTGGTGTAGGATGAGGGTGAAAGTTCATTCTCCGAGCTTGTGGGTTGTTTCCAAACGTTTCGTTACCAGGCTAGGTAATATCTTCAGCGGAATTGAGGTCATGTTAGTGTCTGTGTGCTTCTGTTTATAAGGGCTTCAGGAGTGGGGTGTCAAGTAAGGGTCTTATAACACAGGGGTCTCCAACCTTGACAACTTTAAGTCTGGTGGACTTCAACTCCCAGAAGGAATTCTGGGAGTTGAAGTCCACCAGACTTAAAGTTGCCAGGGTTGGAGACTGCTGTTGTGACAGGTCTTGAGGGAATAGACGAGAAACTTACCAAATTTGCAGTTGATACTAAGCTGGCAGGAATAGCTAACACCCAAGAAGATAGGCTCAAGATCCAAATGGATCTTGACAGACTAGAACTCTGGGATGTATGATCTAACAAAATGAAATTCAATGTAGAGAAAAGTAAAATCCTACACTTAGGCAAACCAAAAGTACACATATAGACTGGGTGCACCAGGCTCAATAGCAGTAACTGTGAGAGGGATCTTGGAGTCTTAGCGGACAACCAGCTGAATAGGAGCCAGCAGTGTGCAGCAGCCGCCTAAAAAGCTAATGCAATCCTAAGTTGCATTAACAGAGGGATACAATCGAGATCAAGTGAGGTACTAATACCATTCTATAAAGCCTTAGTAAGACCGCACCTAGAGTACTGCATCCAGCTTTGGTCACCACATTATAAAAAAGATGTTGAGACGCTAGAAAAAGTACAGAGAAGAGCAACCAAGATGATTAGGGGACTGGAGGCTAAAACACAACGAATGGTTGCAGGAATTGGGCTTGGCTAATCTAGTGAAGAGAAGGACCAGGGGAGACATGATAGCGGTCTTCCAATATTTGAGGGTCTGCCACAGAGAGGAAGAGGTCAATCTATTGTCTAAAGCACCCGAAGGCCAGACAAGGAACAATGGATGGAAACTGAACAAGGAGAGATTCAACCTAGAAATAAGGAGAAATTTTCTGACAGGGAGAACAATCAACCCATGGAACAGCTTTGCCTTCAGAAGTTGTGGGAGCACTATCACTTGAGACTTTCAAGAAGAGATTGGACTGCCATCTGTCAGAAATGGTGTAAGGTCTCATGCTTGGGCGGGGGGGGGGGGGTTGGACTTGATGACCGACCAGCTCCCTTCCAACTCTGATTATGTTATCTGTGGGTCTTGTGATAAGGAGATTACCTCAGGGTCATTGGGAGGTGAACTGCTGGTGTGTGTGAGTGGGGGAGGACTGGAGTTGCATGAATTGGTTGAAGGCCGATGCCTTCTCTGGTTGGTAAACTCCGTGGAAGATGTTACCTCGCTTCCTAACGAAACGTTCAGAAACCAACCCACAAGCTCGGAGAAGTCATTTTTTCAGGACCGTTGTAACTTGAAACGATCACTAAATGAAACAATCATTAAATGTGAGTCAAGATCTCTCTCTTCAGGTTGCACTTTTTGGTGTGTATTGTTTTTAGTCACAAATTTGCGGAGAAAGCAAACGAAGCTCACAACATTCAGTACTCTACCTCAAGGGATGTCCTTTTCCTTCAGCTGGGAGAAACAATGGGGGAGGACAGTGAGAATGCATTTGCCTATACTAGAGATTGTAGATTATCCACTTCCGCAGCTTTCGGAGAAGATAGGACAGTCCCCTCTCAAGAATTGTTTAATGCACTCTCTTGTGGATTGTAGAAGGTTGGATCAAATGATCCTTGTGATCCCTTCCAACCACCACGATTCTTTGGTTCTGAGTCCACTTGGCAAGACCAATGGGGAAAAATGATCATAGCAATATTTTCCAACTGTCCCCTTATCCTGAGAGACTCCTTACTTGGCAGTAGTCTAAATTATAAAGGATAGGCAGTCCCTTCCTTTTTGATCTGTTGTACAACTCCCATTGTTCCTCCTGATTGGCCCGAAAGGTGCTTTTTCAAGAGGCAACCAGTTCTGTTGGCATGGCATGGCTTGGTGGGCATGGCAGGGGAAGGATACTGCAAAATCCCATTCCCTCCCTACCCCACTAACCTGCTTTCCAGCTCCATTCTCCTGTGTAGGGCAACGAAAGAAGACCCAGCCGATCAGCTGGGATTCGGGAGGCAGAGAATAGATGGGGTGGGGCCAGTCAGAGGTGGTATTTGACAATTCTCCAAACTACTCAAAATTTCCGCTACCAGTTCTCCAAAACTGGTCAGAACCTCCTGAATATCATCTCTGAACTGGACTTTTTGTTTTTTCTTTGAAGACGCTTCCCTTCTCATCCAAGAAACTTCTTCAGCTCTGACTAGATGGTGAAGGATTCTTCCATTCCCCACCATTCAGTTAAAGCTGAAGAAGCTTCTTGGATGAGAAGCGAAGCATCTTCAAAGAAAAAAACAGAAAGTCCAATTGCCTCTTGAACCAGGAACCTTAAATGGGTTTACTTCTTTTCAAGCTACACGCTTAATCTTGCTGAAGGTTAAACAGGTGTACTCACTGTGTATGTGAACACTTGCTGACATACAAACTTTGCTGATTTTCAGTTTAATCTTCTTTTTGAACTTCAGTATTTACGTCACAACTCTTCCAATCCCATGGATACCCCAATAGGGTTCAACCCAAAGCAGTTCATAGGATTTTTTTTTTATGACATACTCCACCAGGGCCACACTACACAATTTCACCACAGTCATCCTCAAGATGCTCCCCAGATAGCAATAAGAAATAAGTTGGGTTGTTGCTGCTTTTACACATAAAGCAGAAATGCTTCTTAAGGTCTTTTTCACTTGCAATTTGGTTTGATCTTAAAAATAGGAGTTAGAAATCCCAGAGAAATTCAAACGATTTCTTAAGTAAGAACCAATCAACCAATGGAAGAGAAGCTGCCTTCGGAAGTTGTGGGAGCGTCATCACTTAAGACTTTCAAGAAGAGATTGGACTGCCATTGGTCAGAAATGATGTAGGGTCTCCTGCTTGGGTGGTGGGTTGGACTAGATGACCTACAAGGTCCCTTCCAACTCTGTTAATCTAATCTAATCTAAATGCTCTCTGAATGTGTTTAAGGCCATGATCCAACATGGTAAAGTAAATCAGAACCAAAGTAGTCTGTACAAAATGCCTGTTATGATCCACATAGCAGTGAGCTTGGGTCAAATGCATTTTCCACAAAGAAAATAGGTTTCAAAAATGATATTGTTATGACATAAAAATATTTTTCCACATGGTATTAAGTCTTTAGAATTTGAATCAAAATCTATTGCGATGACCTGCCAACTCCAATAATGTGGAGGAAATAGATGGGTGTATTTGCACTCTATTCATAGATGAAATGTATATGGATCAAGATACAATATTCAGAGAATGGATGTTTTTAGGTAAGTTATAAGAGAATAAAATATGTACAGCAAGAGGTCTTTGAAATTCCAAGATCCAAGCTCTTTTCCTCCATTTTCTCTTTATTAAATTGTACATACTGAATTCATCCTCCAATATTATACAGATACTAACATTGTTACCATTTGAATTACAAGTAAGCAATATATAATTCATAACACAAAGTAAAATTGAACAAATATCCAGGTTTTTGTATCATCAACACAATTTCCCCAGGTTATTTAAAATTTCCTCCTCCTTTGCTGCAGGATAAAGATTGACTTCCTTGTTGACATACAAACATTGTAATTAGCAAATTGAATGGATTTAGTCTTCTGATATTACATAGTAATTTGTTGGCTTGCCCACTCCTGGAGAAGCGGGGTCTTGAACAATACCAGTATGTACTAAGGATGTTCCTTCCGCATGTGCCCAGATACACAACACAGATTTGATTGGAGGCCACTGTATCGGGGTGAACAGCCCCCTATTACTGTACTTTAAAAAATCAATAGCTTTCTTGAAACCCACACCATTACCCAGAATACGTAGTGCAAAAAGGAGTATGCATACACCATGTTTTTACCTCAGTCTTGTATTTACATTTTAGCCTTTGCAGTCAGGTGATTTGTTATTGAAACTGACTCTTAGAGAATCTAGATCTTGCATTTCCTTCCACCCTCGACTGAAAGTAAAATGTGACCCTTTATTTCCTGTTTACTTAATTCTGTGATGAATTTCTAGCTTTTGACCATTTGTATCAAAACATACAAGAGAGAAAAACATACCGACCCTAGATTAATTCTCATGCAGATATACAGATGAGCTTCACCTAAGTATAATTCAATAAAGGCTTCAATATTGCTGCAGACGGCCATCTCTAGATCAAATCCCAAGGCTGCTTGAGAATTCCCAGGGCATGCTAAGATACTACCCTACCATCTGCACACAGTAATCACCCTCAAATCCATCCTGCATACAAGAAGTGTTTTATGACATTGGCCTACCTCACAGGACATGCTGTTATAATGTTCAGTTTAGGCTTAATCTGTCAGGTGGCCTAATCACTGTGGTTTTAAGTAACCTCAATTTCATGGTACAGTTTTTGTAGCAAACCAGGCCTTAATATATGCAGAATCCCTGCCATTATAATGAACCCTACCTGTACCAAGGAAACAGTATGTTTACTACAAGGGGGAAAGATAATTGAGCAACAGGTTAAATAGCATACTTTATGCTTGGAAGTAGCTACCTTTTAAATCAGCCCGTTTGCACCCTGTAGATTATTTCTTTTTGTCTTTTACAGTGACTTTGTGTGTGTGTGTGTGTTATGTAGTTTTAAGGCAGATATAATGGCTTTCTTGATAGAGGGGTCTATAAATGTACTCTGGGCAAAAGCAAACCAGCTTAGTGTCATCTTAATAACTGCTGACCCAGATCCTTTATATGAACCTATTCTTGATCCCACTTTTATTTTTCGCAAGAGTGATACCTCTGTGGAAGAGAAACAAAATTCTGCCCAAAGATTAATCAGGATATTAACCATGGCTAAAACCATAGAGCCAATCATGACAAGGACACCTTCTACTCCAGGTGTATTTCCTTGGTTACCTCTTTAAAGACTGGTGGACACAGTACTTACTCCTTGCAGATTCTAAGTCAAGAATCTTCAAACTTGGCAAGCTTTAAGACTTGTGGATTTCAACTCCCAGAATTCCTGAGCTAACATGACTGGAGGAAGAATTCTGGGGGTTGAAGTCCACAAATCTTAAACTTGCCAAGTTTAAAGACCCCTGTTCTAAGAGAATATTTAGGCTCCCTGCTTTTAGTGTGAACTATCCTGCCTTAAGGCTATTCTGTAGAGCGTTTGAGCATCCAATTGGCTGTTATGATCTCCACCCACCTGAAGCTGTGAAAGTGCTAGGGCCAATGCACTACACATTGTTGTGTGGTTAAGGAACTTCAACTGTCAAAATTCTTAATCTGTCTTCCACACCTTCTAAGTCACCATTTGGATATCAATTCCAAGATCACTTAAAACAGAGCTGAGCAAAGAATTAGATTCTTTGTATTTGTAAGAAATTCTTGTGCGAGGCGTAGTTGACCTTAAGAGCTGGGCACATGGTACTGTTTTCAACAAACTCATTAGAAATATATTTTATTATTAAATTGATAGGCCACCCATCTCACCCTTAAAACAGCTAGCTTTATACTAAGTCAAAGTTATATTTTGGCCCTTGGTGCTTTTCCTGTGAAAAACGGCTATGGCTATGGAAGATAAACATGGCTAACTCATCTTTTCCAAGGAGGCAGCTCAATAAAAGGCAAGTGTTCTGAGGGGAATACTACTTAAACTTGAGATAATCTTAAGCATAGTAGCATGAAAAAGCTAGAAAAGCTTAGTTACCGTTAGAAACAAGGATTAGCAAAGGAGAGCAACTGGCCTTATAGTTCAGTAATGTCCAGAATGTGGAGGGAGAAAATAAATTATTTTAAAGAACAGATTAGTTCAACAGAAAAAAAAATACAAGCAGAAAAGGCAAGGTTTCAATTTTACATTAACAAAATTATTTTTCACATACTATTTTAGTGTGGTACTTGGGAAGGACGAATGACGCACAAGAAAATATGACCTTGCTGCATGCTATAAAAAAACACTTGATTTTTTCCTTTCAAGTTTTTTTGGTACCCGAAATAAAAGTCTTTTATAAAACGTTGGAAATCTTGTAATCTTTTACAAAAGGTTATATACTCATTTTACTGATCCCATTTGACTGTCCTTACCCCTGTGTGTACATACCATCTTCCAAAGAAATATGGATTAGATTTAGCAGTAGAATGTATGAGTCTTGTTTTTCCAGGTCTACATTTCTACTGAGGAAATAGATATTTAGGCTATATTCCTCTTCAGGATAATTTTCAAACCAATTTCAAACATTTTGTAAAAGATACAGACACACTGGAACCTTTGATGTTTCCTAGGAATACTTTCTGAAATTCTTCCAAAGAAATGCTGCAACCCGCTAAGGAGCAAAGTTTTATTGGTGTGATTTTTAACCCAGGGAAATGGGTCAAGGGGCTGGCTGGACCAATAAAGATGCTCACCCAGGCAACTTCCAATAAGTACTTGCTTTATACTCAGGATAGTTTATACTCTGAACTGAGTATAGGGATTCCCTCCCTTCCTCCTAATCCAAAGAATATTATTTATCTAAAAATTGTTCAATAGTGCTAGTATCTTCAAGCTCTACATAACTGGCTGGGTTAATGTACATTTTAAAGACCTGGGAAATTATATTCAATTTTTGCCAACAGAATGCAATTTCCAAGCTCAACAATGAACACGTCCACACTATCAATAGTTAAATTAGATATTTCTTTTTCACCATGTTTATTACTAATGTACAAAATATACAAAACTTAGAGCGAGACATTTTGTTCCCCCTCAGGAGAGAGGTTGCTGCACCCACTTCAGGATGAGGGGAGATGGAAAGATGTTGTGAGAGTCCACATCTTATGAGACCGTTTAAAAAAAAACAAAAAAAACAAAAAAACAAAAAAACACCCACAATCAACAATGTAAATCAGGAAAACAAAAGTTACCCCTTTAAACCATTAAGTCTCCAGATTTGAGTTTTCACAGAAAACAGTTTGTAGGTTTCTCCCAACGGCAGACTTAGCACCAAGGGAAACCACATCTGGGCAGTTCAACACAGGGCACTGCAAGGAGTATTTTACAAAGGGGCAGTTGGGGCATCCTGCTTCAAGAGGGTATTTGTGCAAATGGCGGCGGCTGGAATTCCCCGTTCTCCCAGTGGGCCTTTTAGCCAGGATCAAATGGATTTCCGGCCATTGGATCTCCCAGAATGATGCACAAGCAATTGCTGCACCCTCTTCCCCTGCCTCACACACATTGTGTTCCTAAAAAAGGACCATTTTCCTGCCGATGCCAGTTCTTCCTCCAGACCAAAGCAATTCATTCAGTACCGGTCTGGTTCCTGGGAAGTTGAAGAACACTGCCCAGTCAAGGTTGCGAGCAACAATATCCCCTTCCTTTGCTGGTTCCATAGGAATATTTACATAAATTGTTTTTTTTTAAACAAAAAACGAAACAGAACAAAAACCAAAACCACAACCACCCTCTTTCAAGTCTCTTGTGCTTTAAAAGTCCTTGGTTGCCTCACACCACCCACCCCCCCAGATGGGGAGGAGGGAAAAACAGTTTCTCTTTTGAGGGTGTGTCAGTTTGTCAGTAGCAGCAGATGCGGAAGGAGGAAGTAGTCACATTCCCTTGCTCCAAGCATTTTAAAGGGCCTCACAGAAGCCATAAAAAGCAGATGCAGCATCAGCAGAGTTCAAGGTCAATGGGAATGTGTGCCAGATGCCAGAGTCAGGATAGATGGAGAGGGACGCGGGGCTCCTTATGCTAGGGCAAGGGTGGCCCATTCACACCGGGGTGGTAGAAGGCACAGTTGTTCTCGTATCTGCAGCTGCCTTTCATGGTGAAGTGACGACATACGGGACGCTTCGACCTATCTGAAGGGCAGGAGGGAATAAACAGAGCCATCAGCTGCAGAAGCAGGAACTTCAGGCATTATCACTTCCCCCAGCAAGCCTCCTGCTCTCCAATCTTGCACAACTCCACCCACAGCCCGACTGACATGCACGGCACTAAGGCCAAAATTTCAAAATGGCAAATTGCATGGCTTTAAAATAAAAGAGGTTTATTTTAAGACCTAGCTTGACATTACTGCACTTGGAGGTATTTGCTTTTTAGAAGAACCTTCCTACCCATCCCCACCTGCAAATCCTTGTGATAACATGCCACTCTTAAACTTGCTTTTACGAATTTCCCCATGCAACTCCGAATGCGAAAACCAATCCCTCTTAAAAAGCCCCATCCCCCATGGGCACAGGAATTAATATTTACCTCCACCATGGCCGCCTCCGTGCCCCCAGCCGTGGTCCCCTGGGTGACCTCTGCCATGGTCCCCTGGATGTCCCCTGCTGTGGTCCCCTGGATATCCCCGGCCGTGGTCCCCTGGATGACCACCTGGATGTCCCCGGCTGTGGTCCCCTGGATGACCGCCTGGATGTCCCCTGCCGTGGTCCCCTGGGTGGCCCCCTCCACCGTGACCTCCGTGGCCACCACCGCCATGTCCCCCTCCGTGGCCACCGCTGCCGTGTCCCCCTCCATGGCCACCGCCCATGCTGTTGTTGGGAGGGCCCCCCCTACCATTGGGGGGACCACCACTCCGTCCGCCTCCTCGCCCTCGGAAAGGAGGCTCTCCACCTCTGCCGCCACGGCCACGATGGAAAGGGCCGGGTCCGGGTCCTGGGCCAGGACTGCCACCTCTCATGCCTCCGTGGGGCCCACCACGCATGCCACCATCGGGAGGATCCCAGTATCCATCATTACACTGGGGAGGAGGTGGGCCCATCATCCGTGGTCCATTGGGCACACCAGGGCCTGGGGGCATGTTAGGACCGCCTGGGCCTCCATGTGGTCCTAAGGAAGGGAGAAGAGGTTATGAGGTAAGTTAGTGTCAGACCCGTTAAGACCTCCAGCCGCCATCCTCGCATCTTCTCTTGCCATCCCACCTCAAACTGTTCCCTTCCCTTAACAGATCTCTGCTTACCAGGCATAGGCCCTGGCCCTCCAGGAGGGAAGTGCTGCATATTTTTGGGCCCTGGTGGGAATCCGTTGGGGACTGGGCCAGGTCCTGGTCCAAGCAGTCCATGTGGGACTGTAACAAAAACAAAGAAGCTGTTAATTAAACCAATATCATAAAAACAACAGCTAGCTAGACTAATATTCAGACCGGGTTAAGGTATCTTTTTTCTTTTAAGGGCACTACGAAAACTTGTATCCTAGTTCCCATTTTCAAATCTATACAAAGGAGAATACAAAGTCTGACATATCAGATCGACTTATAGGAATGAAACGAATTCCTCTGGAGGCGAGTTAACAGCTCAGGAAAAACAGCTCATTGACCTAGGCTTTTCTTTTTACCTCCTGAAGGACCTGGTCCAGGCTGGCCCTGCAAATTGCCAAGCAAGTGCTTAATCTTGTCAGAATAATCTGGCTGCTTCATCAACTCTTCTGTTTTGTGATTGTTTGAGCCACCCTGCACAAAATAAGAGAAATTGAAGAAGTTGAGAACATGTCTTGTATCTCACCCCTGCCCTACCTCCCACTGCTGCCCTGATCCTATACATAAACCTCCCTAAAAATGCTATGCCACAAGTGAGTCTTGCACCCTTTGCAGAAGGGTCTCACTGGGAGCAGAAAATGGGTTTCAAGAAAGAATCCCATTGATCAGCTTCACTTACTGATAACTTGGAAACTCTCCTATTATTATTTGTTGATTATCCTGGTCTTATTTTCTGGAACCTATATTTTTGGGAAGTGCTATCTTCAAGGCAGATGAATCAAGGGCCATGTTTCATGCTTTCTCAATCATCGTTTCCACTATTTTTTAAAAAAAACACACACTATCCTATGACATTTCTAATTACCATGATGGAGGTGAGAATCTCCTGCATGTTGATGGAAGAAGAGCTGGGGTTGGGGCCCTGCGGATTCTTGCCTGCCCCCATGCTGCCCATGAGGTTGGCCAGGACCGGGGGGAGCTTGGAGCCCCCAGCTCCGTCCGGAGACTGCGAGGCGGTGGATGGGTCGAGTCTTTCATCGTAGGTGGCCTCATCCATGGAGCATTCCTGAGAGAGGTGACAGAGGAGACACAAGGAGTCAGGAGGGATTGGCTGCTGGGGAGCTGGGTGCTCAAACCCAAGGTGGATGAAACTGGCAACAAGGGGCATACAAAAAGGGGGGAGGGGCTGGAGGACCTTAGGGCAGAGCAGCTACGTTAAGAAATGTTCCCCATCTCAACTCTGTTTCTGTTAAGCTCAAAAGGGAACAGAAACATAGAGAAGGAGATAGGTTATAGTACATAGGACTTCCAGTACCCTTTTAGAAAGTTCTCTGCTAAATATAATGGAACTTGGGAGCCTTATCTGTTAAGTACCCTAAGCTAAAAGAATAGATGTCCTATTTTAACATTTAAAGGCCAGCTCTGACCTCTCATTCCCATCTACTATAACCCACATAGTTTTTGTCTGTTTAAAATAGAGGGTGGAATAAAAAAGGGACCGAGCATATTTACCTCATCTAAAGGAATCAGCTTGGGTGGCACTGGCTCATAGGACTCTGGGTCTGGTTCATGAGGGCTGTCAGGAACACTGAGGAGAAAAAAAGACAAAAAACATCAGCTTGATGTTAAATAAAGGAAGGGGGAGGGGTCAATTTATATTAGCTGAAATAATTGAGCCTGGAATATTAAAAATAGGTGGTTTAAATTTCTGGACAACATATGAATTAAAAACTTTCTTCTTCCTCTTCCCACAGAAACACGGTTAGGGGGAAAAAAAATCTAAATTATGAGCAACAAAACTGCATTTAAAAGAAACTGAACAAACAACCCATCACAAAGCATCTCACTTTAGGACACAGAAGCTTATTGGAATTAGAGCATAGCAAACGCACTTTTATCATGACCGCCTCACAATGAGGATCAATCAGATAAGCAGTCAAAGACCAGTTGGCTCCGAATCCAATCTAACATGACTTTATATGGCTTAAACCCCCAAGACTTTTGGAATTTTTCCACATTGCCATGACAACTGGGGCAGTTTTCCTTCCCTTCTATCGCAGTAGTTCAACATTCAGCATGTACCGTTAGCATTTTAGTTTCCCATTTACCCTAACCCCAGCTCACCACATCCTGTAAAACAAAGAACCAAGGGTGTGGAGAAAGGCAATCCACACACTGAAACATACTTGCAGGTTACAATTTCAATGGACAGAATAATATTACAATCCTCTCGGGCTCTTCAGGCCTTACAAATATCCTTGGCCAGAAAGCACACGTCAGTACTTTCATCAAAAAGCTGGGATCTATATTATTATTTTTCTCATACCACCAATGGGACAAGCGCCAGCCAGAACTGCTCAAATGCTAAGCAGTACAGAAAAATTGGACGAGCTGTAGGATTTCCTTCAACTTTTTTTATTTCTCAGCAATAAGTCACCGTTGCTCTTTTCCTGAGTAAAGTTTGTGAACTGATCTTTTTATACTTAGTTAATTACTGAGTCAACTATGCATATGTATTTTCCAGTTAAGGAATAGCTTAGAATCCTGAGCGTGTATCCCTCCATACAGACAACATTTCAAATCTGCCCAATAGATTACTCACCTCTCTTTTGAGAGAAAGATCTCCTGTAAAATGCCTTTTTCGCGCTCCGCTTGAGTGAATTTTTCCTGACTCCCACTTCCTGGCTGAACCAATGGAGCAGGCAGATCAATAGGCTTTGGGTAGACCCAGGGAACCTTCTCTTCCATCGCATCATGGCTCAGTCGACGGGCTGTCTCAAAGGCATGGCGATCCAACATTATTTCTCGCTTGGCAGCCTCACCGAAGTCCTTGATCTTATTTACATTGACTGTAGAAGATTGAAAAGAAATAGTATTCAGCATTTTATTTACTTATTTGTTCATTCAATCATTTAATCCAGCCACCTATCTTATTTGCACGTGACTCTGGGAGCTGTACAGAATTAAAACACAACAATGAAAACCTTGAACCATTAAAACAGTTAAAAGCTATGGTTAAAAAATACAATAATGAAAAGACGGGAAAATAAGTTTAACCCATGCACAGCACAACCATTTAACAGGCTTCGTGCTTCTGTAAGACTTAATATAAATTCCATGGAACTTAATAAATGCCTAAGATTAGCTAATGGACAAAACCTTCTATGACCACAAATGTTTTAAATGTTTTAAATGTTTTAAATATAGAAGCAGTGAAGAAGCATATATTTCTGTGCAAACACAGAAATGTATAACTTTGTTAAGTATACAAGTAAACTTTTAAAGCTGAAAAATCTTAAAAAGTGAAGCACTGGGATATATGCGTCTTCCTGTAAAAGTGATGTTTTGTGAGAAACAACATCCATTATGGTAGCCATTTTAGGAAGTAATCCAAAATATTGTTTAATTATCTGAATGTACCCAAAGTGAGAGATCTCAATTCCTTATCTTATTCCTCTAACTTTGATTACAATATTTTAAAGATCTTTGCCATCAACTTTTTTTTCTCAACATAGGAAACGTGTACACCCCTGAGAACAGCCAAACTTAAATGTCAAGCCTTTGATCAATTTGTCATAGGCCTCATATTTCTATATTAGCTTCAGAAGCATATATATTAAACTATTATAACAAATAACTTTACAGCTAACTATGAGGGGGATCAGAAAGTAAATGGGAGTCATGAACCAATCGAAAGTCCCTTGGCTCTAGACAGATGACAGGCATAACTATGTTCTGTGAGGCTCTTTGCAATGTTATTTTTTGGAAAAGGGAAAAAAAACACCCACCTCTTTCCGTCTCGTCCAATTCAAAGTAGAAATACTCCCGCAGTTTACTCTCCTCAGGCCAGCTCACTGTTTTCTTTTTTTTCCCCTTCTTTGTCAACTGGGTTGAATCAGCTGGGCTCTCAGTCGACTTTGCATCCAATAAACCTCCATGCTCAGAGGAATCTGAAAAAGAACCCACCCATTCAGCAATAATGCTTTAAAGCATGCTACATGCATCAAGTACTGGAATAGCGAAAGACAGAAAACCCATCATCACTCAAAGCATTTTAGGCTGTCATGGCAGTCCAGATACCACTTGCATAAATAAGCACCAGTGACCAGCTGGTTAATTACTTAGTAAAAGTTTGCTAGCCTAGGCAAGTAAGATGGGAAAGGTATCACACACCACGGATACAGCACATCTTGTAACGCTGAAGGCATTATTCTCCCCTCACTTACTTGTCTCCATAGGTTCGGGCACCTCTACAGCTGGCACAGGGGTACCAGGTCGATCCACATCCATTGGTTCCGAAGCTGGGTTCAGCTCTGGTGAAGATGGCTTGGCAGCAACGGTTTCTGGAACTGGCTTCCCTTCAAAAGGACTTGGCTGTGAACCATGAGAAACAAAGCAAATTTAGTTGATTTCTAAATTTAAAGCCATCTTGGTAAAAAGGAGGATTGCTGGCTCTGCATGTTTCTTACCTTAGCTGCAGTTGGAGACAGGACTTTCTTTTTCTTTTTAATCTTGATTTCTGGGACAGGGGCAGAGTTTAGGGCATCCAAGAAGCCTAATCCTTCCATAGCTGGAGAGTAAATTGAGAAGGTGTTAAGAATCATTCTGTACTCAAAGTTTCCTAATGATACGAACAGCCTTCCTTTCCTTCCCTCCTGAGCCACTACCACTGGGCTGATGTCCCAGTGTGGCCTTCCCCAGTCCCTCCTCAGTCAGTGCCACCAACATTCTCAGCTTTTACCCACCCTTGCTCCCAACCATCACCCAAAATCACTTCTGTGCAAAAAAAAACAACTATGTTTTTACTCTACACGGAAACAAAAGGGCTCTGTTTTGCCTATCGATTAAACATATCCAAGGTGCACAATCTGAGCGTAAAATCGTTCAAAACCCAGCTAATATGCATGGAACATTTTGTGCACTGAATATTTGCACAATCCTATTCAACACGAAAAGATTTCGGTTGGGGAAACGCCACAATTAACTAACAGTGCAAGATCAAAACACTGGACTTCTGTTCTCACTGCTTTTAACCTAGCCCATGTGGCTCCTTAACTCCATGGCTATGAAAAAGGAGTAAGCCTTACGCTGTGCGGGGATGATCTTCACTTTAATTTCCTTGGTAGCATTGGGTGTGGTGTTGAGGGGTTTGTATTTCTTCTCAACAGGTGGGTTGTCTCCCACTGGGTTTGATATACTATGGAGAAAAACAGTCCTCAAGTCACTCAAAAGAGAAGACACTGAATAATTCACAGGGTTGGTAATGTCTTTCATGTCAAACAGATTCTCACTTCCAGTTAATATTTGATCTAACTCTTTAACCAAAAATAAATACCAATGCAGAAGAAAAAGCAGTTGCTTCATTGTATGCCATTTTGTCAATATGTTGCTTTTTTTCCTGTGCCTGTCCTCTACTCCTTTGATCTATTCTAAGCCTATCTAAAGCTCTACAGGTCTCTCTGGGTGCAGCCAAGACAGACCAAATATTCTCCACTGTTGTGGGGGATGATGGAATATTTGGAATTTTAAGAGTATGTTATGGGACGGTTTGGAAACAGCTTGTTTATTTGTATCAAGTCTAGCACAAATGATAAAACACAAAGTAACCTAACTGGTATTCTCCCTGCAATTTATTTCTGTTTTCTTTTTAAAGCTGGGATTAGATTTCTCAAGCACTTCCTAAATACTTAAACGTTTAGATTCAGTTATAACTTTTAAATTAGGTTCTTTAATTGTTTGAATACCAAAGTAATTGCATTCCAATCATATATTAACTGGAGAATATCAAGTATTTATAAAAATGCAAACTGAACAAACTCTAAGGGTCCTTTGTGTTCTCTGAATTTGGTTGTTTTCCTGTAAATGTTTCACTAACCTAACTAGGATGCACACTAGTTTCAGTAATGAAATGTTTGGAAGAAAACCACCAAGCTCAGAGAACACCAATGTTCTCCTTTATCGGTGAACAAACTTTCCCAAACTTCTAGTCTGCAAATACTACATTTCTTTTGTTATGCACAAGAAGCAAGAATCTTCTTCCCACTAACGTAACCATCAATTTTGGGTTACAAACTAGAAAGGTGCAGGCTTACATCATTTGAACAATTACATTATCAGATTCAGTCCCACATAAGAGAAAATGTTATTTTTCCCCCTTTAAGATCATATTACTTACATTTGTCTTTTCAGTGGTATTGGCTTGAAACTGTATTTATCAGGGGCTACTGCAGTATTTATGTTCTTTTTCACAGGAATGAGTGATGGTGTTTCCATTTCCAAACCTACAAGCAAGCAGCAACAGAATAATTTAAAAATCCCAGAAAGTTCTATGAGCATGGATTGAGCTGTTTGCCCAAAACTAATGAAATTCTAGCTAGGCTACATTAAAATAATTCGAAACCTAACTGTATAGCCATTAACAATTCTAATTGCGCTTACCTGTGGAACGAAATTTGGCATGGCTAGGTGCTGTGGTGCGGAGAGATTTTGGTTTTTCTTTCTTCTTTTCAGGAACCTCCTCAGGCTTCACTTCTGATTTGGTTTCCTGAGGTTTCTCCTGTATAGAAGGTGCTTTGCTTCTGTTTTCTTCCTTTCGTTTTTTCTTTTCTCGTTCTATAAAGAACAAACGAAGCCAGCGGCTTAGAAGGGCTGACAGATTAATGTTTGGTAGCCTTTCTGAAAGCACCCCTTTTACAACATAACATCCAATCACATTTTTTGCCTTACAGAGATACTTTTAAAAGTCTGAACAATACAAAGTCTGACAATACATATTTCTTGGCCTTTTTGCTGAGTTCAAATGTAAAAAAATGTAAGCAATGCACTGGGGAGACAGCTTATGAGTTAATAAGGAATGTTTAAAATATTCTCTTTCTCTCGTCTGATTTGTCTCCTAAATAGCGTATCTTTCCCTCATCCCCAAGGTTATCCACCCCTTCCATTACACCTGGAGTGCAAAGTAGATGATATACTTTAAGCAACACAGCAGTCCCACATATTACTATAGTAAGAGTCTGATTTCACTACAATAAAGCTTTCAGTGTCCATGCTTGTGTGGAAATACAAAGCTACTAACCTGTTGGTTGGGAGCTGCTCTGAGAGCGGATCACACCCATCCAGTCGCTCACCAGTATGGAAGCCAGTCGACGAAGTTCTAATAAGAAACAAATGTATAAATCCATTAATTAAAAAAAATATTTCAAACATGACCCTACAAATCCAGAATGGTGTCCAGTATCAGAGATCTATGGTCAAGTGACAATTACCTTCATCGTCACTTGTTTTGCTGAGCTGCTTCACCAATTTGGCAGTATTGTTCTGGAAAAAAAGGGAAAGGAAGGAACCGCCTGTTACATGACTGTTACAAACTACAGGGGGTATCATTGCAGATTATCACCCCTGAAACTGGGAATACTGTTTTGAGTATGAGTATATATGAACCTGAAGTATATATGAACCTGAAGAAAAGTTAAAACCCCACACAGTCCTCTTCCTTCCCTCCCAATTTGGGGCAAAACATTTTTTTTTTGCTTTGATCTTGGAAAGGTCAAATTAAAAGGATAATTTCCACTATTGTGCAATTAACTAACTTGTTTCAGATGATCCACAGTCAGAGGTAAGTGTTGGAGTGTGAGTAGAATCTGCTGGAGAAGGGGTACATTACTGGATGCTTTTGAGCTTGTTAGCCACGTGTTAAGGAGCTTGTAGCCACCAACTTTGATGAATCTGTAGAATGAAGGGTCAAAGTTGTGGTTCGTAGGTAGAATGATATTATAGCTTGCTTAAACGTAGGTTGTAGAATAAGTACAAGTAGCTGGATACACACTTTTAAATCAAGCAAAAATCACATTACTTGTAATGGCTGCAAAGAATACATGTACTGTATGCACATTCACACGGTTAAATTTCATATTTGTTTCATAATAATAAAGCATATTATTAGAATTTCCAGAAATACAGAATTAAAACAAGTATTATGTCTTCCTCCCTCATTATCATCATTGCTCACATCTACGCTCACATTTATACTCTTTCATTCCATTTCATTAATTACCAATGTATTGGAACCTGAGTGAAAGCCGATCAAGGTGAACAGTGGTAGAGAAAAATGCCCCAAAATAATAAAAGCCATGGGATCAAATTAAAATAAAATAGAACTTAATGGTAGTTAGCAGAATTCATTAATAAAAACCCCACTTGTTTTTTTAACACACTGAACCTCTTGCTTTTGAAACTAGCAGACCTAATTTCATTCCCCACTAACATTCAGCAGAACTTACTTTGAGAGGATATCTTGTGCTCGGGTCTGCAACAGAATGTTCAAGTAGATGCAACGACTGACCATCTTCTGTGCATCTTTCATTAAACTGAAATGCAAAAAAAACCAAAAAATGGAAACTTTCAATTTGGTCTCAGGTAAAATGGTCTGCCGAGTATGTAAGTCAGTTAAGATTGAGAGAAATAGTTGGGGGAAAATAAATTAATCCACTCAATTACTCCATTCTTGAACATCACGTGTAATGCAACTGTAGGAAATTGCAAAATGCTGACTAACTTTCTTTTTTAAAAAAATAGATCAATACCCTTTTATATTTTTCCACCTAAGTAGCCTTATTCAATTCATATCAGTACAAATAAAAATAAAACTTGGTCTCACAAAGTATGAATGAAGCATATTTCAGTATGCCAATATTTTGCAGTTACAGGCCATTAACACTTACTTAAAAATTTTAGTGATGCCTTCATGACTTTTGACTTCTCCATCTTTGCCAAGGAAACAATCCAATCCCTTGAGGAGCTCTTTTGGATCTATGGGTCTAGAACCCATGTTTGCAAATTCTGTCAAAAACAGGAGAGATGATATTAAATTCTATTTTGGAAGGATAAAAAAAAAATCAACAAAACTTTAAAAACATTTTAAAAATAAAATTTCCAAAAGTTAACAAGATTTTGTCATTGTAGCATAGCAAACAAAATGCAAAAATGCATGGGAAAGTCACTCACTAGGTGCAAAGTATTATCATGTATCTTCTAATCAGTAAGTCCTTTGAATTCAAATTCAAAACGTTATTGTCAAAGTACAACATGCGTACAATGAGATTGGCTGAGCCAATCTGGGGATCAATATTTCACTTTTAACATCTATGACTACTTTGGTAAAGAACAAACAAAAAGCCCCACTCTCTTGTAAATTGATGTTCATTTGGCCCTAAAACTACAATGTCCATTTCTAAAATATGTAAAATACACAAGCATTGTGTTGGCTCAACTAAAATCAAGTAAGTCTATTTATCTAAAGCCCACAGCACCTTATTCAGTCCAAATTCTGGAGCATTGCCCCATCTGCCTTATTTTCCAAATAGGATAGTTTTTCCTGTCCCCAGAACTGCCATTTGTGTCTTCAGCTTAAAAAAGCCAGCCCAAGGTAGATAACCGATATGGGTTTCTCAGTACAAATTTATTCACAAAGTCTCACTGAATTCAATTTAATTTATTCCCTGCTAAAGTATCCAATGCTCTTCTTAAGATCAGAATATAATTATTGATGGTGGTATTTACCCATGCTATTTGTTTTGTAGCACGACTATCACAGAGAAATACCAGCCCAAAACACGTTACCAGTGTATTACAAATGATGAAATGTTTCATCTCGTAAACTTCGTAATTTATGGGTTTCATTTGTCATTTAATTGATCAAGCATAGCAATAAAGTTATTAGGTTACTACCCTATACTGGTAGCCTCTATAAAACTCATTTCTCTTGGATTCACATAGTACTTGCTGAGTGCCAATAGAAATTCAAATGAAAAGTATTTCAAGCACGCCATATACGTGGTATATAATTTGCCCTCAGGTCTTAGTGCAAAGTGGGAATCAATTAGCTTATCTGCAAATTATAGCCAACTGCTCATCTTAAATCACAGGGTGTTGTTTGTGCTGAGAAAAGCTGTTTAATAGCTGTGCAAGATTGTTATGTAGTTCAGAAACCTGCCACAATTCTTTGATAGAGCTGTTTGAAAGTCAAACCATCAAAGATGGTATCAAAATGTGTAGTTTTATGTACTTCTTTTACCTTTTGTTGTTAGTTTCGTATGTTTAAGTAACAGAATTTTAAATTTGTAAAATTATGTGAGAAATTTATCTGCTCCAGTAACATTTGGGCCACACATGGCTGACAGCTACTCAAAATCATTGGCCCTTAAACTTCTAAATATACTTTAAAACAGCAAATTCCTGATGTGGTTCATCCAAAATCTTTTCAAGGTGTGAACACACTGGCCTTTCAGTTTATTATGCTGTGTAAGGCCTGTGGTACATATTTATAAATTTCATGGTAAATGAATTTTCACCCCATTGGAGTAAAGGTGTACTTGTTGAAAGCATGGGACCCTGTAGTTTTAACCATCTTCATTCTATCTACTGGATTGGATGTGGACATGTTCAGTAATGGGCTTCCAATTGCAAACTGCCATTTAGAAGTAGACAGCATAACCAGGTGCATCCAGTTAAGTTCTTGCAAGTTTGATGCTGTGAAAACTGTCCATCTTAAAGAAATGGTATTTGCCCAGGAATATTCAATTTTGAATATAAATTGAAGTACAATAAACGTACTTTAATGAAATAATCTATTGTTTTATGTCATCTTGCACCAAGCACTTTTGCAAAATTAAGTATGCTAAGTTTTGGCCTTCCCCATTAATATGCCAAATATTTTTTTAAAAAACTTTCCACAGCATTAAATAACTGCATCTGTGGTAGAAGAAATGACCAATAGTCAATGGAGCAATCTTCGTTTTTCACAGAAAGCACATCTTCAGTTCTTTCAGTATTAGCAAATTGGACTAAACAGTTATCCTACTTTTCCAAAGCCGTGTAGATTAGGTATTGTGTAGAAATTATTTTCCCTTAACGCAGGAGGGGCCAGGTCCAAGTGTACTCCTATGTTTTGAATATAGTAATTTTAAAAAGTCCATGGCCAGAAGAAATCAATATCCAGTTGTATTTTCATATGGAGGAAAATATTATCCAGGTACAGATGATAGTGGAGTGGGACTGTAAAGTTGTTACCAGCCTGTGGTGACTTGTAGAGTCCTTGTGTAGCTCCAATCCAGTTCTGAAGAATTGCTACTGAAGGTCTGTATGAGTTCACCCAGTAATGGAAAGACCAAATGAGGTGGACTTTGGAGACTGAACTCCCCTTTCACCCCACAACATGGCCTTCCATATGCAAGACAGCAATACATTGTTGAGGAAAACTTGCACTGATGAAACTTGGGCTCAGCCTGCTTTGGTGAAGAGGACCTCAGTCTCCAGAGCTGTCATTCTGGTACTTTTTCAGCACTACAACTCCAGGAGAGAATTAAAAATACAAATGTTACTTATAATTTATGCCATTTCAGTTTCTAAACCCCATCTGTAGTGGTTTTGCCAATAGTACTTTGACACATACTCCAGTAACCAGGGGAAAGCATTCATTGTCCTTGATCACGATTGCCTGATTAAAGACTTGAAGTCCTGACTGCTAACTGAAGTTTTGTTAGTTGCAAACCACATTTTAAAAACATTATGTAATGATGTTGTAATTTTATTTTTTGAGATAGAACAAGGCAGGATTTCATATTTCTGCTCCATTTGACATTAATGATTCAGGCTCTGCAGCTCTATAACGGAAGTCATTCTGAATGATGGGTGCACTACTGATCATGTGAGGTTCCAGGCTGTTCTAAACTTAACCTTCCTTAGCTAACAGGTTATGATTATGCTACTACAAAAGTTATATCTTTATGAATAGTAAGGAACTCCTACATAATTTGAGAACTTTACATTATAAACCAATGTTTTTTTTAAAGCAAAACTGAAGAAATCAGCATGGCCACCATTTTGAATTTAATCAAGGTTTACAGGATAAAGTTTCACTTTTAAGAAAACAAAGAATCAGCAGCACCTGAAGACTAATAAATAAGGCACATATGCTTTCAGAGATAGTATTGGACACGTAGCAAGGATATATTCAAGAATGTTTTTCGTTTCCTGTCTTTTTAAAAGCAATGTTTTAAGGTAAGTGGCCCACAATGTATCAACTAATTCAAAACTAATTTGTTTCACCAATGTTCATCCCCAAGCAAAAGCTTCTAAAATTCTGAGTTCATTTCTTCCCCTGTGTATAAACGAAAGTAAAACATTTTAATTGAAGTAATATGTAATCTTCTCACAAAAGGTTTCTGCCTGATGAAAATTTAAGATTCTGAAAACCAAAATTTCACTTAGAGTTTGGCTTAGTTTTTGAGAAACCAAATCTTAAACTTTTGCTTTCAAGATTTCTGAAGGAATTAAAGGCAATTTAACAAGAAGTCAAGAACTATACTTTGAAAATGTTACTATGTAATTTCTTTGGCAACTATACATAAAAAAATAAATAAAATGAGTTGCAATATAAGAGGATTTGGATTAAAAGTTTGAGTAGTTTAGGCCAGACACCATTTCAGCAAAACTGCTCATTCTTTCAACCACATGTTATTTTAATCTTGGTCCCTATTTCAAGTGTGTCAAGATTAGATTTTAATTTGAGGAACTTAGCTGCCATTTTTAAGCTTACTCACACACAAACACATATATATGGTATTCAATAAGTACCCGCGAAAACTTAAACACACACACACACATATATAAATATATATATGGTATTCAGCTTTCTTCGGGTATTTTCCCACGTCATTATAGTTGTGCTTTTAAAGTTGTAGCAATGTTTCGGCAGAATCTCATCTGCCATCATCAGGCTTCTGCCATCAAAATGATGATGGCAGATGAGATTCTGCCGAAACGTTGCTACAACTTTAAAAGCATAACTATGACGTGGGAAAATACCCGAACAAAGCTGAATACCATACATGTAAGTACCCGTGAAAACTTAGAATGAATATATATATGGCAGTTGATTTGAATTGTAAAATTATTAACTATTAAAATCTCCATTTTAAATCATGTTCTAAAGCTATGAAAAAGGTATTGTTTTAAAATACACTAATCAAATTAGGTTGATTAGTATATTAGCAGCAAATACTTTTTCTGCAACCAATTCTATTTTTAGCACATCTCCATTTATTTGTTCAAAGTATAATTATCAAGTCTGAACACAAGTTTCATTCCAGATTTATCAAGTTGTTTCAGAAACACTCTGAAAACATGCTTTCTTATAACTAAAGCCAATTAGTAACTGTATATATTCACTTAGAAGCACCTCTCACACTAAATCTGCTTTCAAGTACAAACTGTGAACAAAATTACAATAAACTGAACAAAATTAAAATTCAAGAATTACCAGCTGTTTTGAACATAATCCAAACTTGGAGGTTGTTAAAAGCAATATATACATTAGAGTAAGTAGTTTTCTAATGTAACTTGTAGTACCATCTAAATTGGACATTTATTGATTCATCATAATTGCAATTTGGAACTGGGCTTTCTATGAAGTTCAGTGCCTGTTAACATGATTAACTGATAATGTTCATAATTACACTCATGCTATTTTATTTCACATCTGAAATGTGACTGGATTAAAAAGAAAAACCAAAATTTTTTCCTCAAACCTGAAACTGTTGAGACTGACATCAAAACAAAGACTGTGTTTTGTTAATAACTCTGCATTTAGCTAAATCTCAAGTAAAATATATGTAAGTCATTCATTGTTAGGGGGGAAAAAGAGCTTGAGATATTAAGGTTTCCATTCTATTTCCTAATAATTAAACTTTACAACTTCTGTGTCTGTCATCCTGTTTTTATTAGTTTAGCATGGATGTGAAAAAAATCTACAAGAACATGTAACAAACTTTACAGAGCAGCCTCTAATCCTAAATGTACATATAAGAAAAAGTAAATGGTTCTCATTCCAATTTTAAATTTCATTTTAATAATGTATATGGAACTAATTTTATTATGAAGCACGTCAACATGACTGGGCTGACAAGCATCTAACAAATTTTAGATACATTCTCTCCTTGTATCCTAAACTCCAAATGGATTCCAAATGCTTCATATTTGGTATGCTTAAAATTAAAGGAAACTTTACTATTTCATGATATTAATTTGATGCTCTACAAATAAGAAATTCAGTCTCAGAGACACTTGTTAAATTACAAATGTCTTAGTTCATAGTCATAGTTCAGCACAGAAATTCATCTGAACAAATTTCTAGTCAAGTGACAAGTCTTTAAATGTTTCTCTAACCCAGTTTTAGAAGCTACGTTAATTTGAAATTTTTGATGTCTTGTTCTTAGTATTTAATACTATGTCTACATTTTATACCCAGACCTGGTGGATTAATATGGTAGAGTTCATAAGGTTAAATAAGTTACCTTGATCATATAGGAGTCTCAATGGAATAAAAAATAGTACTTTCATCTTTCCAAAGATCAACCTTCACAAAGGAATTGGGCAAGTACTAAATGATGTTATCATCATTCTTAATTATCAGACAACTGCAGAGCAACTTTATATCAAAATGCAGATACTGTAATTTTTGTACATTGTACAACACAACTAAATAAGTTATCTATGACTAATAATGTCTAAAAAACATAATTTGATAGGAATTGTAATGTGAGGGATGTCCAGCATATCCCACCAAGATATTCCCATGAAAAAGTTAACAAAAAGCTGGTTGTTAACTGTTGTCAGACGCAAGCCAGTCAGGTCCTCGCCATTATACTCTTTTGGTTATCATGAAAAAAAAAATTTCCAGACAGCTTTCCAAGAACCTCAGAGCTTAGATTTGCTAGAATAAAAACAAGTTAACTTCTCGAAGCCTGGATGAAAAACAGAAACGTGAAGGACATTGAAGGGGAGGAGAGGCAAGATACAGGTACTAGAAACAAACATTATCTATGTTGCATTTCCTTCTCCAAAATACTCCAATTCATCTGAAAACCAATTACCCAGGATTTACTCTGCAGAATCATTCATTTTATACCCAGAGACTAGATTTTAATCCAAGATACTTTTATATTTTACAATTCTATTAATTTGTTAGCAAAGTGCTTTAAAATGTGTTCCCAAGGGAATTACTAGTTACAATTCCTGTTGGTTTACTAGCTATAACAAGTACATATCATTACTGTACCATGCTAAAAAAGCCCCAACTCCAAGAATGTCACATCAATCCATCAGTTATAGACATATTTACTGTAGACATACAGCAAATAAATCAATTCCATTTAAAGTCAGAATTTCTGGATTGACCAGCTACTTTCATTTTCAACTATAAAACTGAGCTAGTATTGAAACAGTCGAAGTATATTCTGTGTTAAGGGGCTAGATGAGCCATTTGAGCCTTATTACAATAGTCTTTGAATCAGTAATCTTTAAAATCCATCTTCAGGCATATAAAGCATACCCTTTTAAGAATCAGTTTAGGGAGGAAACCAGCAATACTCCTATGCTGCTGAACACCAAGAATTCATTAAATTGGACATACATTTGAAGTAGTCTTAAGTGGATTCATTTAGGGTTCGGTTTCCATCTAAATTATACTTACATGGAAATTAGCACCAGAGAAATTTCCAGTAAGTATGTTCAGAAGTGAAGGTTATTCTTTGTCCATATAAAAATGAGTATTTTCTCCTAAGAGATACCTCTCCATTTACTTAGTGCTCAGTAAGTAGGGGAATATATTGCCATGTTGAACTATAATCAAATTTATGCTCAAATTCTAGTTCAATCACGACTTCCTTCAGTAGATGTTTTAAAAAGACCAACTTTGTCTTATATAAAAAGAGCAAAGTAAACAGGGCTGTCTTTCCACATGTTTTTACATCACAGAAGGAATTTTACCCAGGTAGTTCAGTGTTATGACATGTCATTGCCTCATCTAACTGACATAATAATGTAGTTCAACATCTGATACAGGAGCTAAGCCACAATAGTAAAGGCTGGAATTTGTGGCAGCACAATTCTGTTGAAACTACAGCTTGGTCTTCCAGAATTAACATTTAAGAATCCTAAACAAACCAAGATTCTAAAAGCATTGTTTCTTATCCATATAAGGGAATCTTCTAAATAATGGATTTGGGGGAAAGCTTTGCATTTCCCTATGTATCTTTTACTTTCCTGCCAAGCTGCTGTGCTGTTATTCAAACCAATAATTGTGTAAAAATGGAATCTTGAATAGCTCATTTCATAATGCAAACATTATTTGTTAGCCCTCAAGACTATGTATGACAGTATTATTAATTAAGCCTTGCCCTATTTTGCTGTAATTTACAGTTCCCAATTCTCGTGGGCAATTCTAGTCCGAGACAAGAACTTCATATTCAAGTGTTTTGAATACACATGTGAATTTTACTCAAAACACTTGAAGGGGAACTATTATTTTCTGTCAAGTTTACACTCAATGCTTCCTTATGCAGCAGCTTACCAATTCCCCCACCCCATTAAATTGACTGTATCGCACAAAGCACCTTGAGATCTCATGATGTGCATCAATTGTAAAATTTTATAGCCAGAAAGCGTCACCGATTAAAAAAGGGGGAACGGGATGTTTCCATATGAAATGCTACCACCGGAGGCACAGATGGAGACATTAATTTCAGCTTTGTGAAATATTCCCCGCAGTATTAAATAATTACTTAAAATGAGGAAAAATCACAAATGTAGCATTCCTTAAATGCTATCTGATGCTCATGCAGATCCTATTTATGAAAACTTTTACGGAATTAACCAAGCTGGGAGTGAATAATTTGAGCAGCCTCAATAGATTGGCAAACATTTAAAACCCATTACAGCCTGCATGCATCAGTAGGAGTCACTTCATGATGGTGACATGGAAGAGAACAGCAGCAAAATAAATGAATAAAAACCAAAGTGGTCTGGAACAGAAATGAAGGTTGTGAAATGTAATTAATACCATAAAGATTTTGCTTACCAGGTGGAATTGTGGCTGTTCCCCTCCCTTTGGTGAGGTAATACAAGTAGCTGGATTCCCATTTTTTCCTAATGAGCACTTCTTTCCTAGTACATTGTACAGGAACGGTGGAATGTGGCAAATTAATACAAGACACCCCCCCATTCCCTTTGTGTACATATGGCCAAAGAAAATGAAAATACAACACCCCTCCCCCTTTTTTTTGTAGTTCCAGCAAGTGTCAATGACACTAAAATTTGGGATCCAGTGGTAGCATTTCATCTTAACAGTTAAATTTGACAAAAAGTAGAAAACATGCTTCCCTGACCCATATCCCATTTCAAAGATCTCAAGATGAAGAAGGGGAAGACACAAAAAAGGTTGTTGGTCTATCAAATATAGCTACTTAATAAATTTGTCACAAAACAAATATCACAAACATGTAGGTATCACAAAAACCCAAAGTTCTCATGTGATGTTGAAACCTTAAAAAAATAATAATAACTCCGTGGATTTATGATAATACTTTGCACTTCTAGCAAGCTGCACCTAGATTTCCCAATGAAGCAGTAGCGGAAGTTTGTTAAATCATTTTGGAAAAGTGACAAAACGGTTAGCCAGTTCTGCCCTCCCCAACTGCTTGCTCTGGGCGCCAAACATAAGGAAGTGAAGGGGAGGAGCTAGCTACAAGCTGCTTACATCAGCTCTTGAAAGCCTCGTGCGTTCTTGTATAGGAGAGAAGGCTCCGCCATTTTAGAAGCATAGGCGATTAAGGAAATAAAAGCCTTCAGAATCTAATGAAGAAACTATATAGCAATACAACCCGATCACATGCACAAATCCTATCATTTTATATCAGTTCTACCAACTAGAACCTATTTAACACAGTTCAAGAAAGGGGATCCCTTGTTTGGTTGAGTGCCAGAGACTCAAGAACCTCTTTCACCAGCCCCCTCCTGTTTTTTCAGTAGATGAAGTAGACAAAATAAAAATGGAAACATCCTGTAAAGGAAAATCATAATGCTGCTCGTCAGGGACAGAAAGATTAAAAATAAACACTGCCATATTGCAGCAAGGGGAATTGAGAAAAATAGATGAAAACATTTTAAAAGCAAATTAAGATCTCATTTGAATCAAATTGGTTTCTATTTTTCTATTACAGTTCTCTTAAAAAAAGTATCAAGTTTAAAATGACTTTCCAAACTCATTTTGCAATCTTTATTTCTAGATTGCTTTTTCACATTACAAGCCTACATATACAATAGAAAACCTTAACGCTTTAAAAAAACACAAACCCCTTAATAGATATTAGAAATATAGGTGCTGACACAAACCCATCCTTTTTAAAAAAATGACTCCATCTGGCTGTTATTGCTTTCTTTGTCCCCACTTTTGCCCTGCAATCTTTATGTACAGATTGCTTATTTAATTCAAGCACTTCTTGTCTCCCACACAAAGAAGCAGCACTTTATAGTTCAGTCACCACCATCTGTTATGTGGGAGCTCATTAACCCTTGACAGTCCCGGAGACGATGGATTTTCTAAGAGACCAACGTGCTCCTTATACATTTTTGGTGGCAAAATGCCTGCGTCTTAAGGGTTAACACCTCAAACAAAACCCACTTTCCCACAATTTTTTTGGTCTTTTTCTTCGTGCCATTAGCTCACTTCGACACGGATGAATTTTTTTTTTGGTCAGCTGGTTGAAAATGCGACACTTACTATCCAATTAATTTTCTCGTCGACAGCGCCTCAAGGTTTAGCTTTTTTGGATAAAGCTGTGTTTTTAAAGAAAAAAAATGAATTTGGCTTTGCTCATTTAAAAAAAAAAAAAGCAACCTTTTGCAATAAAAAGTTGCTTGATTAAAAAAAAGCATCAGGGAAAGTTGTTGCTAAATATTAATTTTGGTTTTTATGTTTTTAGTGGCAGTTGTTCTCCTTCAGATCATAAAGAATTTTAACAGCTTCCCAATACAGACGATCAGAAATGTAGATGGCTTTTTTGTGTCGTCTCAGAGGCTCAACTGTGGGGCAATTTTTCTTTGTTTCACGATGTTCAACGGTGTCTCAAGATCAAAGGAAACCTATAAAAATGAAGAAATAATTACCATTAATTTCCAAAAAAAAATTTAACTTTTAAAAGCAGATAAAATATAGCATTTGGCTACAAATTACGTTTCTATCGGGTTCAAAGAACCAGAAGAGCGGAAATAATTTATCGGATGCTAATTTAACGTTTTGACGGCTCATTTTTGAATGGCTTGGGGTTTTTTTTTTGTTGTTGTTTGTTAGGGAGAAATGAGTTTAGGGCTTTCTTGAAGGTTCAAATTACCTTCATTATAGCCTAGGAAAGAATTAGGATTTGCAAATGTCAATAGCACTATATTGGGGGGGGAAGACAGGAAATCAAATTATCAGACCGTAATGCCCTTTTGTCCCCCTCCCAAGCCGCTCCCATAATAACGTTGCCAGAAACACAGTACTCACCTTTAAACAGACCCCAGAATGGCCGATGGGAGCGCGCGCGGAGCCTTTTATATGGCGGCACTCCCTCCGCTCAACGCCTCCTCCCACCGTCGTACGCGGCGTCCAAAGAACAAAGCCTTGGCTGCCTGCCCCGCCCAACTGGGCCTCCCGCTTGCCTAAATACGGGATAAAATTTATATCGACGCACACGGTTCGAATTCAATTTTGAAAAGCAGTTCAACGGTCTGCTAAAAATTAAAAAATAACCTGGATTAAGCTCGTGACGCAGTTAGGAAACCAGGAACGCGCATGCGCAAACGGGTGCCAAGGCTTGCTGCGTAAACTTGCGTGCACGCGCGCGGCCACGGGTTTTCACCGGCCCGTGGAGGCTGGGAACCAGACAGCGAGATAGTCTCCGGAACTGGGCATGCGCGTAGTTTGAACGCCTGAACGCGGAGCCTCCTCCCGAGAGTTAAACAATTGTGCTCATGCGCAGCAAGGACCCAACGCCGCTGGCTTTGTTGGCTTCCGGTGGGAGGTTTATTGTAAGAGAGGGAAGGGCAATTGGGGCGAATCGACCGTGACAAAACATACCGAAGCAAAAAAATAGAAATCTTTTTAAAATTTGTGGTGAGGGTTGTTTGCAATACATGTGTGATCGCTTCTCCTGGAATTAACTGGAGATACTAGCTAACAAAAATGACCTGTCCTTGAAATCAGGGCGGGAGGAAATGCCCGAGGCTTGCTCAAGGTGATCTTGGGGGGAGGGGGAGCGCAAAGGCGCATGCGCAAAGGTATTTGTGCACCGCGTAAGATGGCGGCCCCCAGTCAAGCCATGTTGCTGTGTGGGAACATGGCCTCTTTAGCCGCCCGTGTGGCTTTTAATAGGTCTTGTGGGCTACGGGTAAGAGGACGCTTGTGTTTTTCAATAGATTATTATGTGGTAGATTAACTTTTTTAAAAAGTAGCCTAGTTGTTTTTTCCAAAAAATCCACGGTGACTTTTTATTTTGTATTATCGTTAGCTTAACCAGAGGATTTAGCCATCCTTATCACCTAATATATATTATATCAAGGGTTCTCTAAACATTACTCGTGAGATAGTAAATATAGACCTGTATATCTCGCACAACGGTTTAGTTATAGGATTCCCCAAAGTGATTAATATGAACCATCAAGGGTCGACGTTATTCGTAGTTATTAAGCACGTTAATAAGCTATTCAAGTGGCAATTTGGCTGCTATTAAAGTAGCATTCAATTATTTTCAGATCATAAATATTTTGAGGGCCGATGAATAGTCTGAAACTTCAGGAAGGAATCAATGAGCTGAAGAGTTTGGAGGATCCCCGTTTATTTATTTTTATTTTATTTGGTTTGTCAATTGCTTACAAGATAATAGGTATAAGTAAAAACATAGTTATGAGTACATGGATACGTATAAGAAAAATAAAAGAAACAATAGGACGGGCGGTAGGCACGTTGGTACGCTTATGCATGCCCCCTACAAACCTCTTAGGAAAGGGGTGAGTTTAGACTTTGTGCATTCATATTTCTAAAGCCTCTTGATTTTCTTTCTTCCCTTTTCTCATAATTGGTCATTCCCCTTTCTTTAAAAGAGCTGTAATGTTCACTGCTTGTTTTCTGTTCAATAAGAATAAATGTTCTGGTGTTCATGCTACAACAGACATATTGGCTATGTGTGCTGTTTGCTTTGTTCCCAGAGTCTACATTTTTAAATTGTCTAGATTCTTAAATATGCACATGTTCCACAGTATAATAGAGAAATCTTGGCTCCATAATTACAGCATAAATTTCCTCCATTGTCCTTTTGAATGGCAAGCTGGGAAGCTGGGATCCTCAGAGGCTTGTTTCAAACTGGGCTTTGGGTCTGGGATTCTTGTCTTATTGTAATATTGCTGTTGATAATTCTCACTTATATCACTATCTTCTAGGGCAGGGATTCCCATCCTTTTCTATACCCCACACCTCTAGAATGTTTCTGATATATTCTTGCACCCCTTACAAAAATAAATATTTATGCACATACACTATAATTTTGAAATTTCTAAACCCAAGTTTTCTTACCACCTGGAAGTTTTCTCACATTCCCCAGCTGGGATCCCCTGTTCTAGGGAAATTCTCAGCTGGCACATCCTCCTCCTCCTCTTCTCTAACCTTAGTGTTTGAAAAAGATAGAGCTCCCACCATCCTCTTGCCATTATTAGCAAATAAAAAATACACTTTATAGTGCCTGGACATGGAGCGTGAGAATAACCTTTGGAATCAGCCTAGATCACAAATGGTCTGAGTCAAAAGGAGGAATGTGGGTGGAGCAAGAGTCTCAAGGGATCCTCCCTAGTTCTCTGGTCTGGAAAGTAAAGGCAAGAGAGACTTTTCAGATTTCTAAGATTTTATCACAGTAACTTTACAATAAGGGTAGGAAATTTTGTTTCCTCTAGGCTACCTTGCAGGGCTGAAAGGCTGGATAGAGTTGAGATGTGTGACTAATACATTTGGAGCTGCCGCTGCGTTTGGAGCTGCTGGTTTCATGTATGGAACCCTACCGCTGTTTGGAGCACTGCCGCTGTTTGGAGTTGCCATGTCCGCATTTGGAGCTGCCACTTCCGCATTTGGAGCACTGCCACTGTTTGGAGCACCGCCGCTACTCCAAATGCGGAAGTGGCAGCTCCAAACATGACGGCGGTGCTCCAAATGGTGGCGGCACTCCAAATGGCAGTGGCACTCCAAACACGGAAGTGGCAGTCCCAAATGTAGCGGCGGAATGGGCAGAAGGGTGCCAAAGGTCTTGGGTCTGCAACAAAGGTGTTTGGTGGGAGTAGGGAGTTCTCTGTGCTTCGCCATGATCACCCGTTAGAAGCGGCTGGTGGCGAGGCTGCCCGTGGGGCACTATAGATGAGGATGCAAGGGGGGGAATTAAGTCACCCCCGAAAAGATGACCTAGCCGTTTTTGGGGGGCTCAAAAAAAAAATATAAGACCTGGCTTTATTTTATGAGAAACACGGTAGTTACTGAGCTAGTACAGAGAGTATAACCAGAAACAAAAGATAAGACATAAGCACATACTGTATCTATCTTTTAGAGACAGTTTCCTAAAACAATGAAGGAGGACAGCCTATAATAAGCAAAAATAAAAATCAGGAAGAATCTAATAGTACCATTTCTGACCACACATTTTATTTAAAGGCTTCCCTTCCAGATTCCTGGGGATTCTGGCTATTTGATTCTGAAACTGTTGAAGAAACTGAATACACTTATTTCTTAGCCTCCATTCCCAACTGCTATACTCATTTCAAAAGGACATTTTTCTATCTAGCAGGAAAGGAATGGTTTGGAGATAATTTCCTTGTATATGTGATCTCAAGCTGTGTCTTAGTTCTTTTGAATGTTGACAAAAACTGATCATATTATGTACAGTACATCTGGTGATTCCTAATAAGAAAGAGTACAGTATTTGTAGCTCAGGGTTCAACTGTGGAGACTTTGATACTCTCTGACCTTGGTTATTTTCTTGTAAATGTTTCATTACCCAACTAGGTAACTGTAAGGGAGTGGGTTTCGCTCTCTCTTTAATTACCAGTGGCTTGCCCTGTCAAGGAGTACCCAAGAACACTCCCATCAACACTGACAGGGCAAGCCATCAGTATATAAAAAGCAAACAAATCCCACTACCTTCCAACATTGATGTAACCTAGTTGGGTAATGAAACATATGCAAGAAAACAACCAGGCTCAGAGCATCAAGGACCTCATGATTCCTAATAGAGATGTCACTAGCCCCATACTGTTTCCTGGTGGCCAGTGTGGCTGGCTTTCAGTGAATTTGGGGGTGGGTTGTGTGCTCTTGCAAACTAATTACTAAGCCATACTGACTTGTACAATTCCATACTTTCTGGATAATAAAGCAATTACAGTGTAGAATCAATCACGCTTAAAGGTGAATAAGAAAAAAAAATATTGGTATTGATTAAGGCAACAGAAACCGTAAGCAAGAAGAGACAACTTGGCATCTTGAGTTTTAGTTTTCATAATCCCATTACTGCAAATAGTTAGAAGGTAACCATTGCCTATCCATTGGAGATACTGCTCTTAATTTCTGAATATCTGATTGAAAATGCTTTTTTTAAAAAAAAAAAAAAAACTCCTGCTTTTTTACCTATTATGTCACTGCTAGCCAGCTGGTACCTATATTTAGTACTTGCCTTCCCTTGCTTTGTTTCCTAGCATATACCCACAACATCCCTCCTGCTGCCCGAGCAATTGGCCTTTCGTACATATTGCACAGAGGTCAACCAAGAAGAACCCACAAAGCCAGATGGTCGTGAGGTAGATTCACGTTACAAAGAAATGCCATGGAAATACTTGGAGAGTGAAGGTATGCATGAATAGAGGTAGAAAGGAAAAGTTTCCGTGGGTCTAGAATCTGCTGAAAAATGCAGTTTATCCGATAGGTGTTTTTTTGTGTGTAAATTTAACTAGTTTGGTTACATAACAAATCATGATTGAATAACTGCAGCTTACCATAGTGCATGAAATAAGTGTGTCTGTGTTTACAAAATGCAAACTGCCTACAGCAACAAAGATGGACAACGAGATTTCTTAACATGTTATAAGTACTCACACAATATGATAGTAAAATAACAGATAGTCCTTGTTGTGCCCTGTCTGCATACATGACCAGATTTTGGACACTTACCAGTTGGCATTTATAGTCTTTTGCAAGGTCACGTGACCATGATTTATTACATATTTGCTGAAAATTGTTGTTTTTCACTTAATAGCCATGGCATTTGTTTAAAGATTACAGATTCCTCTAACAACCATAGCAATTCACTTAATGATCACTGCAAAAAAGATAAAATTTGGTCAGTCACGTGATGACCAGCTTTATGACCATCACAAATTAAAACTAATGGGTAGGCTTCTTGACAGTCATAAGTCGAAGACTTACCTTCATAAAAAATAAGAATGAGCAAACAAAAACCATTATAGTTACATATGTTCATTTCTACTTAGCAAAGTATAATTAAAGAGCACTGCAAAATTGTACCTTTTCCCTCACCAGAGTTAGTTTCTACAGAACTCTTCAATCTGGAATAGCAACATTATAAATAACCGGGTTCACATCTAAACCGAAACTCCTCACTTAACCTGAGGTAGGAACCCAAGTACTCATTCTCCTCCTCTGAGAAAAAGAATAATTCATGCTACCTTAATTTTCTTGAGGCCAAAGCAGGAATCAGGATATATAATACCTTATGGGAATACAAAGCTCATTCACATACAAAACTCATTAAAGAATGTTTCTTAGTTTTTAGGATGAAATTGTGCACACAATAGAAAACATGTTTCATTTTGAATTTGGAATGAGCCATTGTAATCTTGAATCATTTTGGGTGAGGTTCAGTGTGGGAGAAACAAAACTTATCTTTTGGTTAATTCTAGGTTTTACACAAAACAAAATTCAGAAGGATCCTGAATGATTTTATAGGACACAAAGTTCCACTTTTGTCAATTTTACTCATTGCACATTTGCTTTTCCTTTCTGGAACAATACTTAAAAGAATTTTGAGGTGGTTCCCAAATCTGTTCTGTTTCAGCATATTTTCCTGTGTCCTAGTTTGCCTTCCCAGTTTCCTAGATTGTTTTCATCTTTTCTGGACTGGGCCTATTCATTTCTCCTTGGCTTCCTTCCAGGTGAGACTGGGAAAAGGGAAGACCTATGCCTAGTTCAAAATATAGCAAGGGATACTGCTAATCAGAAGACAGCAGAGCTCTGGGTGGGCAAGTGGTCTTGTTTAGTGTAAAATAATTCCTTCTGTTGCTGTAGTGTGCAAGTCACACAGCCAAATTGCCTACTCTCGTATAATTTCCTATTCCCTAATATCAAGGAAACTAGATATATAGGATTACCTATAAAATGGATTCATTTGGCAAACTTGAGCTGTGGTCTTTTCAATAGTGGCCACTCCTTTGTCAATTTTTCAATGCATATAGATAAAGATCAAATCAGGTCTGACTACATATAGGCAAAACTCCATTTCTTTATTGTTATTATTTCCATTAAGAGACATGAATTTAATGAGCTTGAATAACTATATATTTCATATCAACCAACTGGGATAATATCAAAATTAATTGTTAAACAATTTGAGAGCTGATTAGTTAGTCTTGAGAAAGGAGAAGCATGAGAAAGAAAGTTAAAATAACTCACCTTGATTCTGTTTGGTATAAGAGGGGACAAAGGGACACACTGGTGGGCTTTCAAGATTTCTGTTATCATATCCTACAACTGTAAAATAGCGTTGCTGGAATCCTTGAGCCATTTTCTGACCTGACCTACTTCAAAGGGTTGACAGTGTATATGACATGGTAACTTATTGCTATATGTATATTGAGCACATTTGTAAAATGTTAGGTACAGGCCATAATTTTATTTTCCTTTTCCCTTTAGAATACATAACTAAATATGGCAACAATCCCGTCTGGTTTGGATACAGGCGTAATTTCAAGGGTCAGGTTCCACCACAGAGAACTCGGAAGATGTGCATTGTGAGTACAAGCTATAGGTGACTGCACCCAGAGAACTGAACATAGTATTTGCTAATGCTTGTAGCAATATTGTGTTTCTTTCTTTCTTTCTTTCTTTCTTTCTTTCTTTCTTTCTTTCTTTCTTTCTTTCTTTCTTTCTTTCTTTCTTTTCCTTTCTTCCTTCCTTCCTTCCTTCCTTCCTTCCTTCCTTCCTTCCTTCCTTCCTTCCTCTCTCTCTCCTTCCCTTCCTTTCCCTTTCCTTCCCTTCCTATAAAAACTCAAGTTGGTGAACATACTCCTTCCTAATTTCTCCACAGCAACAACCCTTTGAGGTGGGTTGGGCTGACAGCTGGCTTTCATGCCTAAGGCAGGACTAGAACTCATGGTGTCTTGGTTCTAGCCTGGTGTCTTCACCAAACTGACTATTTTAATTTGTTAAGTAGTGTAAAAAAAACAATAAAAATTGTATGGGCAGTTGGATAAGAATGCAATATCTGTAATTTGTACTTGAAGGGATATTTCAGGCACAAGGAATCAATTGTGTGTATTTTTATTAAATGTATGCAGTATTACATGGTTTGCTTTGGGAATGTACCACGTGTTTCTCTTTGAATTGGCTAATCTGAGTATTTGGGAAGGGAGGGGCAGATTCTTATTCTAAAAATTGCAGGAGCTCCTAAGACCATTGAGTTCAAATTCCCTTTCAGTGTGAGAATCCTGATTAATTTGTCCTGTCTGGTTTCTGCTTAAACCAGTCAGGATGAACAATTATTGTAAACCAGCTACTTGTTTCAGTAAAACTTCTCCCAGAATGCAGAATTATAGACTTGTTTATAAAAAGACAAACGAATCCATAATTCTGCATTCTGGGACAAGTGGAATATTAGATTATACGATATTATAGTATAGTATCTTAAAATTTTACCTTGGTCTCTTCTATGCTAAACATTTACAGTTCTTTCAATTTCTGCTCGTGAGACAATTCCCAGTTTCTTACTGACCCTTTAACTTGTTCCAGATGTCTAAATGTTTATTAAAGTTTCTAACATTAGGCACATTAATAGCATTTTCTTCTAATTATTTACACAATAAATTGGTTTGTTCTGTACAGAGAAGAGGTCATGTCTGTGGGAATCCCTGTCCCATCTGTAGAGATCAACATCTTTTTTTGGATTATAGGGTAAGAGTTGTGGAATTTTTTTCTTATATTTTTGTTTAAATATACCTAACTTACCTGAAAGTCCCTGGAGTAGAGATGCAAACATGTTCCATAGATTAAACATAGAAAAAAGATGCTACAAACAATATAAACAATATAAAATATAAGCAGTTCTAGAGCAGCTGGACATAAGAACTATAAGGGTAGCATTAAAATGTTAATGGAAAACAATTGTCATAGCACCCACAGGCTAACTGGATGATCTTTTAACAGGAAGTTTGAAAGACCGATACCATTGCAGAAACAATTCTGGTCTATCTTGTTATCAGTGGTATTCAAGCAGCAACAAAACAGTTATGAGTTTAATAAATACAGTTGCAGTGGTCGTATAAGCCATATTCTTTTCCAAGGCAATAATTGTCTTGAATCAAACAATGCATTTGTGATTTAGTCCTATGTATATAGTGGCATTTTTAAACTATTTAACTTACTAAATATTTTAGATAAGTTTTAGACTAGGTGTTGTTGTTGTTGTTGTTATTATTATTATTATTATTTACTCTGTAGTGTGATTGTGATGTGGTGTTTGGGGCACTGTGCTGGAGTAGCTTTCAAATTTCATTGTATTTGTGGAATGCAATGATAGTAAAGGTATTCTATTCTATTCTATTTCCTTTTCTAACTAATGAGTAAAATTGGGCATGTCCTTTCATCTTATAGAATGTGAAGCTTCTTGAACAGTTTATCTGCCCCCACTCGAATATCATCCTTGATCCAACCCATACAGGTAAAGCAGCTATTGCATCTCATGTCTGCCCCATTTAATTCCCTGTCCCAGGTATTCTCTTTCTCTCCCTCTCATTTGTTTTATGTAACTATTCCTGTTATGTCTGCTCTCCCCCTACTCCATACACAATGTTATTGCTGGCATGACATTTGCATTCATTTGCAGCAACCACCATATTTTCTGAAACCTTATTTTAGAAACTCTCCCAGTTGGTTTGCTACTCTCCAAGCAAGATACCAGGGTTTTGGAGTGACAGCATTTTAGTACATCTGAGGACCTCAGATGGGAATAGATAGCACACACAATCAAGTCCCTGAATGCAAATCAGTCTAGAATTCACACAGTACTTATATAACCTTTGGGACACATAGTTGTCCTGTTAATTTGAGTATGTATGAACAAATTAGGTAGGACTGAGTGGCCAAGGATTTATCAGCAGTACAGGAAGTTGTCCGTTGTTGCTAAATGAGGACTAACTGTTTCAGATATTGGTGTTGGTTTTTTTGCCTATCACAATGATCTCTTATCAGGTCTTGGAAACACATCTTCTCTTGATTCACAGGTGTGTGTAGAAATAAGTATAAGGAGCTAGTCAAAGCCATTGATCAAGCTCAAGACAAGGGTGAGTAGCATCAATTGAGTCTGTAAAATAAGGCAGAGTTCAATGGAAGGTGGCAAGTGTATGATATGATATGCTGTGGAGTTTTCAGAGCATCAAGGGTGAGAATGGGAATGGCTCACAAAAGGCTTGCACACCCATTTTTACTATTTCTTGACTTTCCCCATACCATTTGCCATTTTGCTACCAAATTTCAGCACCCTGGTGTTTGAGATCTTTGGAGGTTGTAGACAGGATGCTGCCTGCCTTCCCTCACCCATACAAGGCATAAATTATCCACCCTGTGCCATGGTTTATGAGATCACTCAAGTCATAGGATATGCTAAGCCAGGCCCTCCCCCAACCTTCCATTAGATAGAAGGTGTGAACCAGATCAATCATGGTCTTCTTTCCTATATGTTCTCTTTGTGCCTCCTTTGTCAGGACTTCTACCAGTTAGCACTCCTTTGATCTCCTTCCAAGATGTGGATTGGAGCAACCAGCATCCAGCTGTTTCCAAGACTTCTCCATCCCCAGCTCTGTGTAGCAAGACATCATGGTATCCTTGGTACGACTGGCAGCAACCTCCAGAGAAAAAAATTAAACTATTCAGGAAGATTTACAAGGATTACCTGAAAGAAGAGAGCAACCTTTCATAAACCAAGCTCCCCAAAAAAGCAATTTATAATATTCCCAGTGAAGCCTGTAACTGATTCTTAAAAATCCTCTGAAGTTGTTCAGCTGTTAGAGGACTGCTGTCTATTATTTCCTCCAGAAGGACTTCTAGTGTTAGTAAATTGAATGGGATTACTGACAATTCTGGAGATTGAACTTTGCTAGAAACACGCGACTCTGAATTGGGGCATAGGGTAAAACAAACAAAAAATACAATGAAAAACTATTTGATGTGTGTATCTACAGTGTGATGGGGTTTTCGTTTTACAATAAATCATGGTTTTGTTAAAATAGATTGCTGTTGGCTGGATTCATACAAAATGTAAACAGATTTGCTCACCACACCACACTATGACTTAGTACAGGGGTCTCCAAGTTAGAGACAATACAGAACCTTCAAGGTAACTTTCTATGGCAGTTGTTTTGAATCCAGTGCAATTTTAGCAATTTGTAAAAATGCTGGGTTCAAAGAAGGTGCTGATGGGTGTGCATCTGTTGTAAAAAAGGCCACTATCATGTTAGGAATAATAAAATGGTATTTAAAAAATAGATGCAATTATCCTAATGCCTAAAGGCATTTGTATAACCACAACTAGAATATTGTGCAGAGCTCTGGTCACCACACCTCAAAAAGGATATAGAGGAGCTGCTAGACAAAGTCCAGAGGTATGCAGCTAGGATGATGAAAGGGATGGGTTGGCTTTTCGATGAGGAAAGATTGTGGCCTTTTTTGGTCTAGAAAGAAGTTGGATGAGGAGACACATTTGGAGTTTACAGAATTATGCATAGTGGGAATAAAATAGACAAGCTATTTTGCCCTTCTGACAATATTGGAATCCACAGTCAACCAATGAGATGGAGTCCTGGAAGAATCAAGACAAACTAAAAATATTTTTTTACCCGAAGCAAAATTCAGCTTTGAAATTCATGGCCACAAGCTGAATTGCTAGCTTGGCTGACTCCAAAAAAGGATTGAATCAAAGCAAGTAAGTCATGGGGATTCCTGTTGTCTACATTGATGGCAATGTGATTTCCTCTTGCAGGCCACCTGCTGGAAAACTAGTGGATTCCCTTGAATAGTTTCCTTGTGTGAGAAAAATTGCTGAATTACATGGGCCAAGAGTCTTAATTCAAAGATTGAATGAAATCCCTGAATACCCCAAATTCAGGATTCCAAATGGAGAATTTATCACTGATGAATATGTCATTGTGAAGTTACTGGCCTGTTTAAATATTTTTAAGAATCATAGGCCCTCAGTTCAATTTAGAAATATATTCAAAAATATGAAGGCTTCTCTAACAATTGGAAAAGTCAATGCAAGGTTCATATTCTGCAAATCATTAAAGTTTGAAATGATCAAATGACATGCTTCTAATGGGCCTTAATCTCAGTAAAATATATTTGGTCTAGTGATGATTTAAAGGTGTCAGCTAGAAACCAAAACTGAATTCTAGTCCAGTCTTAGCGCAAATTGTATCAGTTTCTCAGCCCTAGGAAAAGCCTGATGAAAATGTTGCCCAGAAAATGGAATTGCCAGGAATCAACACTGAATCAAAGATACAAAATTAAGAATCCATTAATAATTTTGGTGATTTCCCTTAGGATATTTCAAGTTTGAGAAAAAAACTTAATTACACAATATATTAAGGACAAACCTAGGATGATCAGTAGTGCACGTTTGTCTTATATTTATACTGTAGATCCAGTAAAAGCATTCATATGCTGAGAAACTTAAGCTTTTACTCAGCAGTGAGTAAAACGGGAACGCTGTGGGGAATTCATTCCCTTAAAAAGTCAATAGAACACAGGATGTTTGCATAAGACATGTAGAGTCTCTAATAAGGCAGAGCAATGAACAATGTAATCTTGCATATTTAACCATTAAATTGATGGCACTTTATTTAAACATTAGTCTTTCCCACTGAGAACTGGCTTCCTCAGTGATTATCTGACCTGCAATTTCTCAACAGGTGTCTAACTTTGGTCATCCTGCAATTTTTAGATATGTGTGAAAGGTAAGCGCAAGGGTCTTTCAGAGACAGAACAGTTGGTGAGGTGATGTAAATGGTTAACAGTCGAAGCAGCTTGTAATGAATCCATATTTGGCTCTCTAATACTTCCCAAATTGAGGAAGGTTGCAGTGTTAGAGCCAGGTTGGTTGTAGGGATTAGGGCATTCAGGCTAGACACCAAGAAATTGTGAGAGCTCTATTCTTAAATGAATTTTAACTTGATGACTTCCCAAAGGTGATTTCTCAAGAGGAACTGGACTTTCTGGTTTTTCTTTGAAGACATTTAGCTTCTCATCCAAGGAGCTTCCTCAGTCAGCTCTGGATGACCCAACTCCACAGCCTTTGGATCTCTCTCTCTCTCCCCCTCAACCCACCTCACAGGGTTGTTGTTGTCGTTGTGGGGGGGGGGAAGCAAGGAGGATTAGATACGTTCACCCACTTGAGTTATTTGTAAAAAAAATTATAATAAAGGCGAGTCAGACATAAAAAGAAAACCGGCTTGTTATTTCGCTAAGCGGCAAAATGGAACTTTTCGATGGAACGTTGAGAACCGTTATGGCGTGACTGCCCGCAGTCTTGGAATGGAGAGAGAGAGAGAGAGAGAGAGAAATCGCGGGAACAAAGGAAATTGATTCAATAAAACTTTTCACTTTTTTAAAAAGATTAGAAGAACGGGTGGCAACAAAGCCGGCACCCAGCTCAATATTCTTGTATGGCTCAATGTATAGAATTGAGCCTTCTCATCCTCCCCAACCCGCCACTCCACCCCCTCCCTCAATCACTGCTGAGTTCCATCCTCTTTCAGATTCCACGCCTTAGCTTCCTTTCGGAACTCGCCACGGGTTTTTAACAATCCAGCCAACGGCCGTTCCGAAGGTCCCCGGGTTCCACGCACGTCCCGCCCCGCTAACCGCCTCCGAAGCCGCCGCCGCCGCCCCCCCCCCCAGCCTCTCCCCGCACTGTTCACACACACGCCCGCGCGCGCCTTCCAGGCGAGGCCTGGTTGCTATAGGCGCGTTTTGCGGCCCGGTTGTAAAGGCGGATCCGAGCGCGAAACGTTGCTCCGAGACCGGCCGGGGCTTTTGCGTTGTTAGGCGGAAGTCCGCGGCGCAACCCACCCGGCCTAAGAAGAAAGGAAGGAAAGGACCCGGATGCTGAAAGTATGGAGTTCCCTTTTGACGTGGACTTGCTCTTCGGCGAGCGGATCGCGACGGTGGATCAACACCTGCAGCCGTCGGGCAGAAAGGGAGCCGGGCTCACCGCCACTCACAGGTAAAGGCGGCAATGTAAGCTCTCCGAGAACGCCTGGCATTCCTAGGCATTGTCCCCGGGACATCAAGGGAATGCCCCGTCTCCCGTCTCGCCGGTGCTCGAGTTACGCCTTTCTCCACCCACGGCGATCTCGAGGAGGACGGGGCCGCACAAAGAGCCCGAGCGCTGGGCGACCTTCAGAGGCGGGGGAGGGGTGTCGTTCTGCGGCCCCCCCCCCCATTAAATAGAAGAAGGCCAATGAAGGGCAGCTTGGGGTTCAGGAAGTTCATAGATTGTAACATAAGAAATTATGGAGGCCCTTTTTGCCCCTGATTTTCTACACAGACAGACACCGGCGCACAGCGATGGGCTGTGGAGCAAAAGGTGTCAGTCGTAGAGAGAGCTCATCAGTGGGAAAGGTAGAAAAGGGAGTGGGGATGCGTATGTTGCAGACTCGTGCAATATCCCTCTCCCCTTATCCCTCCGGATCTACCCATAGAAAAATGGAGATGCACGAATGAAAGGATGAGAAAATGAAAGGAAATAAAGGTTTGGGAACTGTCTCCACCACTCTGTGTTTTTATTATTGATTGATCCGAATCATCAGTAGAAAAATAGAGAAGCGTGAATGAAAGAGTGAGAATGAAATGAAATAAAATAAAGGATTTGATACTGTCTCCACACCGTGTTTGTGTTCTTGATTCTGCTGCATCATCCAAATGATGGCTATGAAGGACCACCTTTGTGTGTGTATGCATGTGTTTGTCTTTGAGGCTTTGTTGATTCCTGGCTTCTGCCTGGATAAGTCCTTGCAAGGTTTCTCAGCAGGATTTCAGAAGTGGTTTGCCATTGCCATCTTCTTCCAAAGGTTGAGAGAAAGCGACTGGCCCAAGGTCACCCAGCTGGCTTTGTTCCTCAGGTGGGAGTAGAACTACAAGCTTCTGGGTTCTAGATTGATGTCTTAACAGCTATATCCAGATAGATCTATTTCACACCTTATAGATACTCTATGACTTAAGCCTCCTCCAGTTGATGTGTTGTATTTTTAAAACTAAGCTAGAACCTTTTCCACCCAGCAAAATGCTGCATGAGGTTAAGTGTGCCTACAGTTCACTGCTGCTGCTAAAGGAAGAAAGATTCAAAGGTCAAGATCCCCTTTTCCACCAGTTTTATTAAGAAATTAACTTGCTTGGGTTTTTTGGTTATATATCTATATATACCGGTATGAATTCTGTTTTGCTGTGGCATATAAACTCAGCTTTTGTGTCAGATAGGCTGATCAATTGAAGCCATCTTGTGTTGAATCCAAGAGTGTGTTTAACCCTTTCTATCTGGAAGGATAAGTGTGTGTGTGTGTGTATACAAACTGTGTGGGTGGATGTACACCCATACCCACACACCCACACAGTATATATAGAAATTATCAGTGGGTTGGCTTGTATCTGATGCATCAAATTATTCATTTTTAAAAATGTAGACAAGTATTTTGTTTTTGTTTAATTTTGCCTTTCTAATTGCTATTCCATGTTTGTTTTACCAGAGCTGATATGCAGCAGCAACTCATGAAGATCATAGATGAGATGGGCAAAGCCTCTGCCAAGGTAGGTTAATAATGGTTAAAAAAATCAGTTATACTTTTGAAGGAAGTAGAGATAGCAGCAAACTATTGGGGTAAATTTTCTAAATAAGCTCACTGATTGAGCTAGAGTACAAGCCCAGTCAGACATTAGGTTGAAGGAGGCACCTTGCCAAATGTGATTCTGCTCATTTAGTCCAAACATTTAGAGAAAATTAAAACACAAATCCTTTTGAACTAGGAAGCTGCCCCATCTGGATCCAAAAAGAAGAAGTAGGCTTCAGGACTTATTTTTATTTCTCAAAATTAGCATTTTTATCATGTGCTCAAGCCCAACTTTTTCCAGTTTGAGATTATGTTTTTTTTCCCTATGGTTCCTTAATGATTTGTTTCTTTTTATGTACCTTCCCCAGAGGATTTCTGGATTGTTGTTTTCTCTACGAACATGCTTCCTTAATCTTTGGTTAGGGCAATTTCAGCCTAATTTCACATACAGGTAGTCCTTGACTTATGACAACAATTGAGCCCAAAATTTATATTGCTAAGTGAAGCAGTTAAGTGAGTTTTGCTCAATTTTACGATTTTATTTTCAGAGTTGTTCAGTGAATCACTGCAGTTGTTAAGTTAATATCAGTTGTTAAATAAATCTGGCTTCCAACTTTGCTTGTCGGAAGATTGTGATTGTGATCACATGACCCTTGCAGAAGATTGTGATCACATGACCCAGCAACCATCATAAAGATGAACTAGTTGCCAAGCATCCAAATTCTGATCATGTGACCATGGGGATGCAGCAATGGTCTTAAGTGTGAAAAATGGTCGTATAATGCTTTTTTCAAGTCTCATTGTAACTTTGGGCATTAAACAAAGACTTTAAGTTGAGGATTGCCTGCATTCCTATTGGTTCAGTGTGCTGTGATTGGTGTATAGGTTGGTGTATATGCAGGGTAAAAGAGATGAGGAATATGGGAAGCGAAGAGTATATTTTTCTCTCTAAGCATTAGTTCAGGTGCCCACCACATAACTGCATCTTCTCTTCCACCCTGCCTCCTGCCATCATTTTGGTGAAACTCAAATCTCATTGGTTTCAGGCCCAGAATCTGCCAACTCCAATCACCAGTGCCTCAAGGATGCAAACCAACCACCATGTGCTCTACATCCTAAAAGACAGTGAAGCAAAAATGTGAGTCTCGGAACAAAAAGAATTTGGATTCTATATACAGACTGACTGTTTGGGAGTAACATTTGCTTTAGTTCAGAAGGATTGATTTCCAGATAGGGCAAAGCTTTTCAAATTGTGGGTTAGGGGACACCTAAGCAACTTGGAGTAGTGAAATAGGTTTTTGGAGGGTTTTTTTGGGGGTGAGGGAGAAAATCTGGTCAGGCTTCATCATCTTCATTTAACAACCTCATAATCCAGTGCGGAGTGGAGTCTGAGCTAGTGTTTTAATGGCTGGATGCTCTTCCTGTCGCCAATGTGGAGTTTTGTTCAGCAGATATATTCTTATAGAGTGCCCAGAGAGAGAAATATCTGCCTCTACCCAGGATTGAATTCGCAGCCTCCGGATTGTGAGGTGAAAGCTCCACCTCTAGGCCACCGCACCAATCCAAAATATGATCAGGCTTATGGAGACAAAATGGAAATGTTTTCAAAACTCACTCTTGCTTTGGCTTATTCTGCTTGTAGAAGCTCACTGTAGGTAGAATCCTCTGATATGTAACTTAAATTCATATGCTCATTTATCATTTTAAGGGTGCAAGGTGCTGCAAGAAGCGCTGACACATAGAGTTGCATTTCAACCAAATAATACTTTTGTGAAGGGAGTCTCTGCTACATATGTAATCCTAGTTTCTTGAATGATTTTTGTCATTACTGAAGTGAAGCATGATATTGCAAAGAATACTGGGTTAGAGTTGCATTGCAGCTTCCCCAAAAATCTTTGTTCAGGTGCAGTGGAACTCTATGCCAGTGCCCACCGCAGTATTGTTCTTCCTTTTTGCTCTACCATATGCCAAAAAGCTTTTGATAAACTGGTATTGTCATAATCCTTTATGTTAGGATCAATTTTTGCTCAAGTTTAAATTTATCAGAACTAGATAGCCTGTTCTACTCTCCTCTCCTCTCCTCTCTGAATATTTACCACTTTTAATCCTTCCTTGAAGAAAATCTCATGTTTTGTAAGATTGGCAGATGTATAAATTTGATTGATAAATAAAATAAAGCTTCCTATCTTCTTTTACTAATTTCAGGACTGGCAAAGGGATTATTATTGGCTTCCTCAAAGTTGGTTACAAAAAACTCTTTGTATTGGTAAGTACACTGGAAAATCACCCTTGATACATGGAATTTTTGTCACTGGTGGAAAAGGGTGCATGATTCCCAAACAGCATCAGTGCAAGTTCTGATCAGGAAGTTAGGTGAGAAGATCTTCAAGATTTCTTCCATCCCTATGTTGCAAGAAGTTTTAAATCAGGGGTGTCCAACCTTGGCAACTTTAAGACTTGTGGACTTCAACTCCCAGAATTCCTCAACCAGCTGGCATTATTATCTACGTTTTTAGAAAGGGTAAATTTAGTAATGCCAAAAATTATTAAGAATATCCCCAATAAAACCTTTAAAACAACTTTGCAAGGGCAGAGCCAATGATCCTGGGAAACCCTAAGCAACTGGGGAGTTGAAGCAGAATAAAAGGGCAGCTCACCAGGCCTAATTGCTCTTTAATGCTAACCAGCATGTGAATTACTGATTTGAGCAGACAGTCCAAAGACAGATTCAAACTGGAGGTTCTTTTGAGAAGCGCAGGAAAAGTTAGCCTGCAGCAGAATGCCTGGTTCAGAAAGATCCAGGGTGAATTTGATTTAAATCAAGTCGATTTAAATCACTAGTAAAAAGGCTTGATTTAAATCAACTCGATTTAAATCATAATTTTTAAAGAGCAATTGTCATCTCTGTCCCGCAGGAGCTCCTCCTCTGACCTGTTGTTGACTCACTGACAGTCGTGATATTGCAGAATATATAGCCTTATGCTATATAACTAAGCTCCATTTCATGTTGAATAAACTAAATTATTAATGTATTTTAAATAAAAAACTATTTTAGGTAGATTTTTACTCCAAAAACATTTTATTAAAATAAATTCGATTCAACAAAAAAAAAAAAAATCCGATTTTTTTTCCCCACCTTGGAAAGATCTGAGCCATTTTAACATGGAAGCTGTCTGGTTTTTGTTTTTTGTTTTTGTTTTCAGGACCGTCAAGGAGCTCACAATGAAGTGGAACCTCTGTGTGTGCTGGATTTCTACATTCACGAGTCTCTTCAGCGGCACGGCTATGGCAAGGAGCTCTTCCATTACATGCTGCAGGTGCAGCCCTCTTTTTTGGAGCTGCGTAATCCAAGAAATAAATGTCCTGACTTGGATTAGGCCACTGTATTTCATCTTTACCACTCGTTTCATAGAAAAGGCAAAACCTCCCCACAGCAAATTAAACCTGCAGAACCGAGGCATGGGCATAGAGCTGTCATAATCCAAGAATGATTTGAAAGATTTCTGACATACTAAAGATCTATCGAACAAGAATTAAGAGGAATTCCAGTCACATATTCCTTAGCTTGCTGCCTTCCACATCTGCAGGAAATACAAATCTCATAATTTATGTGATGGCTGGGAATTTAGGGAGTTATAATTCCAATGTTTTCAGGGACGTGGTGTCTCAGTGGCTAAGATGCTGAACTTGTCGATCAGAAAGGTCGGCAGTTCGGCGGTTCGAATCCCTAGCGCTGTGTAATGGAGTGAGCTCCCGTTCCTTGTCCCAGCTTCTGCCAACCTAGCAGTTGTAAAAATGCAAGTAGAAAAATAGGAACCACTTTGGTGGGAAGGTAAGAGCATTCCATGAGCTTTCAGCATTTAGTCATGCCAGCCACATGACCACAGAGACGTCTTCGGAGAGTGCTGGCTTTTTGGCTTTGTAACGGATATGAGCACCACCCCCTAGAGCCAGAAATGACTAGCATGTATGTGCAAGGGAAACCTTTACCTTTACTTAATTCCAATGTATCAGGAAGTCTCAAAGTTGGAAGAGACTGTTTAATAGGAAATGAATTCTGCAACTAGCCAGGTTGAAGGACATGGGACTGACAAAAGCTTTGTGAGGTACTCTATTTTGAATAAAAATTTGCTTCATAACTTAGCTCTTTTAATCAAGATGCATTGTCACTATTCTCTAAATAATGGCAATTATATTTGTTTTACTTTTATTTGGGAGAGAAATTGATTTTAGGAAAGTTGATTAATAGAGTTTCTCATACTTGGACATTATACATTTTAATACAAGTAGTTCTTGACTAACAATCATTTGTTTAGTGATTTTTGAAGTTTGAAGTTATAGTTACAATGAAAAAATGACTTATGACTGTTTTTCATGCTTATGACCGTTGCAGCATCTGCACAGTCACATGATCAAAATCCAGACGCTTGGCATCTGGCATGTATTTATGACGGTTGAATTGTCCTGGGAACATGCAATCTCTTTTCATGAACTGCTGACAAGCAAAGTCAATAGGGAAGCCAGATTCACTTAACTGTATTATTAACTTAAGTGCAGTTGTTCACTTAACAACTGTGGCAAATAAGGTCATATAATGCGGGGAAACTGACTTAACTATCTTGCTTAACAATGGACATTTTGGGCTCAATTGTGATCATAAGTCAAGGACTACCTGTAAATAAAAAAATTCAAAACAAGGGAATAAGAACTTCGGATATCTTAGAGCAGAGGTCTCCAAACTTGGCAACTTTAAGCCTGGCGGACTTCAACTCCCAGAATTCCCCACCAGGCTTAAAGTTGCCAAGGTTGGAGACCCCTGTCTGAGAGCCATTATTTCTTTCTGAGGTGAAATTGTTAGCTAGAAATGACTGCCTGGTTTCCCTTTAACTAAACTGCCTTTGGTCTGTGCAAAAAACTTAGACTCAGTTGCACCAAGACAAATTCCTTGTGTGTCCAATCACATTTGGCCAATAAAGAATTCTATTCTATTCTTCCCCCACCCCTCTTTTCAGGTCAGATATAAACTGATCCAATCGTGAAAGATAATATCTGTCTCTAAATCTTCTTTTCTTCCTGAGAAGTAACATTGCAGAGAAATTCTTTCTCTTTTTATTCACTCAGCGAGAGCGAGTAGAGCCCTATCAGTTGGCAATCGACCGCCCATCAGAAAAACTTCTGTGCTTCCTTCATAAACACTACAGCCTCAGTGACATAATCCCCCAGGTGAGGCATCTTCTTGAAAACAAAGCCAGTTCTCACCCAATAGTATTGTTTTGTCATTTGTGTGTGTGTACTTTGTCGCTCTTTTAAACCAGAACCAGAAAAACATGGAGCTGGGACATTTTGCTTACCAAAAAGTACAAACCCTCCATGCTTAAATGGATATGTGCAATTTTTGTAATGCTTATTTTCCACATTTTAAAAACCATGACATGAGCTGTGGAAAAAGTGACTTTGCTAATAAATATTATTAACTTAATAAGGGGCAGTGAAAATACTATTGCTACTGATTTTTCAGTTAGCTATTTTAAAGGGTTGCCATACAGGTTACTAGAACACATTATGTAGAAGTGGCCTGAATCTAATCTTTGAAGAAGTGCTGACTCTTGATTTAAGAATTTCGTATTTTAATTACCATTTGGAAAAAGTTATAAGGCTGTACTATGACTTGGCAAAGCTTTTACAATACATATGCTGAAAATTTAAGCCAATATCTTCTATATGCAGAGCATATGGCCTAGCTCTGAACTCTGTCCTTTTCCCTTTAAATGTTTTTGTATCCAGTGAGGAGAAGCAAATCTTCAAATTAATGGCAGGGAAAAAAAGAATGTTGGAATTTCTGCTTCAAAGGACATTGGCAGTGGATAGTGGGATCAGATTGGTTGATTTAATGCTTTTTTTTTTCTGTTTTAGGTGAATAATTTTGTAATTTTCCAGGGCTTTTTCAGCCACCAGCATGGTGAGTTGGTGATATAAATATCTAGCTATATCCATTTGAAGTTGTCTGATCCTGTACAAAGTGTTTTAAACAGGGAGATTTCTGATTTCAGAGTTATGAAGATATACTGCAGCAGCTGTTGGCTGTGTGGCCTAGAAATGCTGAAAGCCGATACCCAATACATTTGCAGGGTACTGGATTCGGAGAAATTGGAATACATCACTATCTTGTAAACAATTTATATTATATAGCAAATAAATAGATCTTTTGGAGTTCTGAGATATGGAGCGCTTGAGAAAGTTGAGAAGGTACATGTGGTCTCAATTTATGACTGGTTACTTAACAAGCATTCATAGTTACGACCTATCTGAAAAAGGAGACTTAGAATATAATAGAATAACAGAGATGGAAGGGACCTTGGAGGTCTTCTAGTCTAACCCTCTGCTCAGTCAGGAAACCCTATACCCCTTTCTGACAAATGGTATCCAATCTCTTCTTTAACATTTCCAGTGTTGGAGCACCCACAACTTTGGAGGCAAGCTGTTCCACTGATTAATTGTTCTGTCAAGAAATTTCTCCTCAGTTCTGGGTTGTTTCTCCTTGATTATTTTCCACCCATTGCTTCTTGTCCTGCCCTCAGGTGTTTTGGAGAATAGATTGACTCCCTCTTCTTTGTGGCAGCCCCTGAGATATTAGAGCATTGCTATCATGTCATTCCTAGTCTTTCTTTCATCAAACTAGACGTACCCAATTCCAGCAACCATTCTTTATATGTTTTAGCCTCCAGTCCCCTAATCATCTTTGTTGCTGTACTTACCATACAGATCCATATAGTTCCCTTGGTCAGGCCCACCACCACACAGTCATGTGACCAGACTTTGTGCACTCGGTTACACAGCTATATTTATGGCTGTTGCATCCCACGGTGACATGATCAAATTCTTTACAACCATTACTAATGGGCAGGCTCCATTACAGTTGTACTTTGTACCTGTAGTACATTTATTTCTGTTGCTGCATTAAGATTTTCTCTTGAACTCTGATTTTGCAGCTGTTTATTCTACTATAGTGAGGGTGCAAATATGCTGCTTGTGAAGAATTAAACATAGCAGAAGATTCCAGTTTATCTGCCATATTCCTGTTTTTCATGAGATAGTTTGTTAAGATTCAGAATGAAGAAACAAGAATTATCCAAGTTGACAATAATGAATAGCTAGTCAAAATTAAACATAGCACAGTAGATTATTTCTTCTGTAGATTAGGAATATCCTGCATTCATTTCATAGCTTTTGTTTAATCATATAGTACTCATTGTTTGAAGCCATACATATTATCCTGGCCTGAAATAAAGACAAATAAGAATGTGATTTAAATAAGCATCTGGTAGGTGGCATTATAGTGCCATACACATGATGTCACCGCACGAAAGATAAAATTGTGTGCCCAGTGCAAATTATATAACTAATGTCATTTGCCTAATAATACGATGATACATGTTACTAGTAAGAATGGACCAATTGTCTCTTAAAACATCATATCATGTTCTCCCAGTCTTCGTTCAGCATAGTCTTATATGAAAATATCATTTTGGATTTAACACCTTAAAACAAACGGACAAACATATCAGACCATCAGAGGAGGCACACCCATGGGTATGGTACTCCTAGCAGAGAGTGTAATGCAGCATCTAGACGCTATAACAGTCCCACACATACAACCAAAAGTATGGATCCAGTTCTGTATGCAGACAACATCTTTGTCAAAAATAAAAAAGTGTAACTAGAGAAGACTACATAAAACAACATCTTTAAAGGAATCAAAATCACAAGAGAAGTAGGCCACAAGAACACACTATCCTTTCTAGATATCCTCATCAGCATTAAAAAAAATGGCAAGTTAGAAACGTGTGTCTTTTGAAAAACAATCTACACTAACCAAGTGCTCCATTATCAAAGGAACAGCTCCCCACAAGAGAGCTGGATAAGAACATTATTTAGATGAGTACAAATGCATTGCAGCAGCCCAGGACACAAGAAAAAGGAATCAGACCTCTATCTACACAACATCTCCCAACAAAATGCATGCTCATGGAGCTATCAAAAAGGGTCTCACATCTCAACCCACTACAACACAAGCTGTGAAAGAATAACATTGCCATAGTCAAAAACATCTCAGAACAACCACATAGAACCACATCGTATCATTGTATCCTCTAGAGCAGGGGTCTCCAACCTTGGCAACTTTAAGCCTGGCGGACTTCAACTCCCAGATTTCCCCAGCCAGGAATTCTGGCTGGTGAATTCTGGGGGTTGAAGTCCGCCAGGGTTAAAGATGCCAAGATTGGAGACCCCTGCTCTAGAACAGGGGTGTCCCTACTTTTGGGGCTCCAGGGACCAGCAACGATGGGGGGAGGGATGGTTTCGCACATGCAATCTAATCCTTCGTCTGTGCAAAGGAAACTTCACCGCTTATGTGGCCCAGTTCCCAATGAACTCTGGCCCAATACCGGTCTGTGACTTGGGCGGTTGGGGACCCCTGCTAAGAATTTGTCTTATGCTTTTGATAAATGATCAAAAATAGTGCACAGCAAAAGCAGCTATAAGAAGTCTTTTATATTCTTTCTGCCTCATCCTCAGAAATTCTCTGTCAATTAGCTGTAGGCTTTCTGTGCTTAAATAAATTTTAGGTATCCAGCAATGTTGCGGTAGATAAATTAAATACACTACAGTTGGTCAGGGCCGATCCTCAATTTAATGACAACATGGTTCCTTCAGTTTGCGAAATGAATTACCTAGCTTGAGTGGTGGAGATCTTTCAATGACTGTGACATTGAGTGTCTTTCATTGAGATCTTTCAATGACTGTGACATTCTCCTTGACCCAGCTGTTCATTTCAATGCTCTGGAATTTTAGACTAATTTATTGGGATTTGTCTTCTCACACCTCCGCATAATTTTGAATGGCCATTCTTCACAATGTGATGGTTGAAACATATTGTCTCATAAGAATGGAGACTAATATTGCTGGAGGTGTTTTGGGTATTGCTTTCCTACCACAACCAAATGCTCATTGGTTTTATTTACCTTCTGTTGCAGCTCCAGCAAGAAAGCTGCCCCCAAAGCGCTCTGAGGGAGACATAAAACCATATTCGCTGTCAGATCGAGAATGTAAGCAACTGTTCATTCTTAACAGAAAAATGTGCTTGACCTTTCTGAGACAATTCTGAGGCGAATTGATATCAGTATCTAGATTCCAGCTTTGTAGAAATGGTTCCTGTTTGGTTGTCTTCTCCCATTTTAGCACCCTACTTGGTCTGCTTTTGGGAGGTGGGGCCCACTGAGTTCATAAGACAGAAGCCTACACGCGTGATTTTTGTAAGGAGCCAGATAAAATGCAATGATAAAATAGTTAAAAGGCAGGGAGAGGGGCATCACGATGCCAACCATCTCCAGGGTTGCATGCTGCTCATTGTGTGCCATGTGAGTTGGCAGAGCCAGGTCTTCACACTCCTTTGAAAGACCAGGAGAGCAGGGGCCCACCTCACCTCTGGAGAGAGAATGTTCCACAGAGCAAGAACAATGGCAGAGAAGGCTTCCTTCCTGGACTACTACAGTGAGAATTCTTTAACTGGCAGTTAACTTTAATATACCCTCTCTGCCTGACCAGGTGGGCTGGGCTGACATAATGGGGATGAGATGGTTCCTCAGGTAGCCTGGCCCCATGTCCAGAGGTGGTACTCAACAGGTTGTGACCATTTCTGGAGAACCAGTAGTGGAAGTTTTGAGTAGTTCGGAGAAGCGGCAGATACCACCTCTGACTGGCCCCATCCCCATCTACTCTCTGCCTCCTGAGTCCCAGCTGATTGGCTGGGTTTTCTTTGGTTGCCCTGCACAGGAGAATGGAGCTGGGAAGCAGGTTAGTGGGGTGGGGAGGGAATGGGGATTTTGCAGTATCCTTCCCCTGCCATGCCCACCAAGCCACACCCACAGAACCGGTAGTAATATTTTTTTGAATCCCACCACTGCCCGTGTCCTGTAGTGCTTTGAAGGTAATAGCACCTTGAATTGGACCTGGAAGTAAACCAGCACCCAGTGCAGCTTATGTAGCAAAAGTGTTGTATGTGCCATCCTTGGGGTGCCCAAAATTGCTTGCACGTCCACATTCTGTTTCTGCTCGATGAACTTGGGATGGGAACAGTATCTGGTGTCCGAGAAAAGTCTTAACGCTTCTTCCAGTCGGGAAGAGTCTAAATCCTAAACTTTGATTCTGCAGGAATCAGAGGGATCTGAATTGGCATTTTCTAGGAAGAATTCTTGTATGAAAACTAAATTGTAAGATTCTGCGTAGACTTTGTTATCAACTTTAAAATGTGCCAGCTTCGTGTTATTCTCATTATGTTAGGGTGAGAAAAAGTGAAGCAGAGGGAAAAGGATTTTTGCAACTTACTCTTAACTGAGTTCCTATTAGGAAGGACAGTTTTCCAATAGTGAAGAAAAACAAGCTGGGTTCTTTAGGCATCTTTTGCTGATGATCTGGGCCTGGAAGCAAATACCTGAAAAATAAGGATTGTGATGTTATGGATGATTCCTGTCTATTAATTAAACAATAAGACTTGTAAGATTAGATTGGTAGACAGATTTCCTTATTGTTCACCTATAGACAGAATCTTGCCAGACTAAATCAACTGTCTGCCTAACTATTAGATACACTATGTGAACTGCTAGAGAGGCTCTGCCTTCACCCTTTCCCTGCCTACCAGACAGTCTAAACTCCGCTGTCTCTTTGTCCTCTGGGAAAGGAGCCCTTCCCTCTTGTGAGTTTACAGTATATTCTACCCGAATTAATTAGACAGTAAGATTTAGATCAGCAGACAGATTCATCTTCTGTCTACTGGGTTATGTTAAGTCGGCTAAGTCTAAGCCTACTTAAACAGTAATCTTATTTCTGTAAATTTCTGTTTGCTACTCTTCTGTCTACTAGGTTGCATTAAGTCTGGTTAAGAACTGAACTGTGTTTCTCCTCTTGTTTGTTTCCTATTTCTTGTAGTCTTGAAGGAAGAGACTGAGCCACCTTGGCCTTTCAACCAGTCTCGGGCACTGACCCGCTCAAGCAGTGTGGGGAATTCTCCAGTCCGAGGCTGCCTCAAACCTTTTCTCAACGAGCAAGAGTTGCTGAAGAACTTGCGTCTCCGTCCCCCACATGCAGCTGCCCAACATCTGATCAATGGTGATCCGGGCAACTTGCTTTCACAGAGGCGGAGGACCAGGTAGGAAGGGAGAGGCACCTTGGAGCAGGGCTAATGGGATGTTGCAACCCTGATCCTGTAGTGGACACCTAAATGCTATGAAAGTGGGCTGCGTTTGCTCCTTTTGCTTCTGGTCCCATGCGGAAGTCCTTCAACTCTTAACTTAAAAGCACAAGGAGGAAGGAGGAACTTTTAATGGCTGAATAACACTTGAATTATCTTTCTGGTTCAGTTTCTTCTTGTTGCCTAGTGTATCTCTACTGTTGCCTACTAATCATAACGTCGCTTCCTCTCCTGAAATCACACAATCCTGGCATAGTGGAACTAAAGCTTTATTGCTTAGGTCATCAGTCCTCAATCTTTCCGACTTTTCAGACCGGTGCAGGGAGGAGAGGAGATTGTTTGGAATGAGTCATGGGTGAGCACGCATGCACAACTCCATTTGCATGAGCAGTGGGCATACGCCCCCTGCCACTCGGGCAAATGGAGCTGAGCGCATGTGCATCCTCTCACCTGCTGCTTGCACAGGTAGAGCTCTGCACATGCACGTGCTTGCCTGCCACTTCCGTGGCCTGGTTCCAAACAGGCCACAGCCCAGTAGTAGGCCACTGCCCCAGAGTTGGGGACCCTGGCTTGGATAGTCCTGGGAACCAGGATGGCAGCAAAGATAATTGAGGTCCCAAGGAGAATCATCGGCTTAAAAGAAGTGGAATCAATGCCACAGAATCTCAGTTCTCTCCGCTTTCATTTTCTTTTCCGATATTCTAAAATTGTTTAGCTGAAGCAAAAAAAAAAGGGGAACATACGGTGACTTCTTCAATGAGTGTAACTTTGAGTACAGAATGTGGACACATCTTTGAACTTCTGCTTTCTTCCTGTACATCTAGCTGTTGCATTGCATGTGCCATTTTGCATGTTTTATTATAATTCTTAACCGATACTAAAAACTTTCTGTCAGACCTGCCACCACTTAAACCACTAAATAGAAACGATCCCTGACTCCCATTTGTGGAGAAAGGCATAGTTTTATTAGAAGTCAAGTGTATTGCAGTAATGCAAAGGCAGGAGTGAATACAGTACACCAAAATCCCTAAGTTCAACTATTCCCTCCCTTAGCAACCTCCAATTAGCCACCCCAGTGTAACCAATCCAATTCAGGCAAAATGTTTACTTAACGGCCAGTTCAAGCATATGTGGCCTCTTCCTTCTTCCAGCTGGTTGGGTCATCTTGAAGCAGCTTCTGGAGGAGATACAGCTTTTACTTTTGTTTTCCCCCAAGCCTTCCTCCTTTCATTTCCCCCTCCCCATATTTGACAGTCTGTCACCATATAGCAGTAAAGCACAAGCAAGCAGAAGGGGGCAGCTGACACTTTCCTTTACTATTTACATTTTGTCCTCAGTGGCTGTTAATGATTTACTTAACTATGTGAAGACAGGAAAGGCTGGATGCCAACACTTTCACTTGAAAATATTCCAAGGATTTTTTAAAGAGAGATTAGAAAGGCTGGATCGTCAGTGAGCTTTCAGTGGCATGCTGTGATGTTTTTGATGCTGGGAAGAAGCATGTTAGATATTGGAAAGCAAGATGTGGAAGGAGCTTTAGGAGAAATATTTTCACCAAAGTTGACATCCTTCAGCCATAGGGACATTTAGATGGCCTGACTGAGAATGATGGGACATGTCTGCTCATATTTTTGGAGGATACCAAGTTACAAATATATTTTCTTGTCGCATTTACCAAATGTAGGATTGGAAATCACTTGTGCATTTGTCTAATGTATAACACCAGCTTGAAGCCTGGCCATTTTGGTGACCTAGATTTTTTAATCTGGTTAAACAAAACCTATTTTATAGACTGTCCTAAATCTGCTTCCACATAATTTTGTGTTTTTAGTGCAGTTAATTCTGTTGAGAACTCATTGGCTTCATTCACACATTGCTCATGGCTTAAGTTTGGCTTATTAAATAAACTATAATTGGCTGTGTTTACACAACACACTGATCTGTAATCAAGCCAACTTCTGAACACAACGTATGAATCCTGCTATTTTCTTTGCATTTTGGTCTTTATTATTGCTTCTGTAAATTGCCATATAAATGATAGCCTTTCAAGAGTAGAGTAGGCAACAATAGATAAAATTACTGATCTAAGAAATCAGAACCAACTAATTGACACTTTTTGTGACCATCACTATGACTAAAGTACAGTACTTTATCTAAAGTACAGGTAGTACTTGACTTATGACTGGTTTATCTAATTATCGTTTGGAGCTACTACCTTGGGAAGAGTGCTACACAGTGCATGGAGTACTTCTGGCTGTTGTAAAATGTCACCTTACCCCCACAAGTCAAGTGATCACATTTCTGATGCTTGGCAGCTGTCTCACATTTACAACTGTTTGCAGGATCATGTGATCACAACTTGCTGGCAAAAATGCCCATTCAGAAGAATGGATTTGAACTTAACAACACTGTGATTCATTTAATGATCCCAACATAAACAGTTGTAATATAGGATCAGGTCATGTGGGTGCCTCGATATAACAATCGTCTTGATTTAAGGACCAAAATTCCTGTCCCAATTGTGGGTTGTAAGTTGAGAACTACCTGTGTAGTAACACTCCAGCATCAAGAGCAGAGCTGGTATTCAGCAGGTTCTGACCAGTTCTGGAAAACCGGTAGCAGAAATTTTGAGTAGTTTGGAGAACCGGCAGATACCACCTCTGACTGGCCACACCCCCATCTATTCTCTGCCTCCCGAGTCCCAGCTGATCAGCTGGGTTTTCTTTGGTTGCCCTGCACAGGAGAACGGAGCTGGAAAGCAGGTTAGTAGGGTGGGGAGGGAATGGGGATTTTGCAATATCCTTCCCCTGCCACGCCCACCATGCCACACCCACAGAACTGGTAGCAAAAAGTTTTGAATCCCACCACTGATCAAGAGTATACAGGTAGGCCTCGACTTACGACCACAATTGAGGCCAAAATTTCTGTTGCTAAATGGAACAATTGTTATGTCAGTTTTACCTCATTTTAAGTCCTTTCTTGACACAGTTGTTAAGTGAATCACTGCAGTTGTTTAGTAACACAGTTATTAAGTGAATCTAGCTTCCCCATTGACTTTGCTTGTCAGAAGGTCGCAAAAGCTGGGACCCTGCAACCCTGGGACCCTGCAACCGTCATAAATACGAGCCAGTTGCCACGCACCTGAATTTTGATAACATCATTATGAGGATGCTGCGATGATTGTAAGTTTGAAAAACGGTCATAAGTCACTTTTTCCAGTGCCATAACTTCAAATAGAGACTAAATGAATAGTTGTAAATTCAGGACTATAACGATTCTGCAATTTATAAGTAGTGTCATTGTTCTCAACAGATAAATGATTATTACCTTTAATTGGACGGATGCTTTTCTCAGTCTGGGATCTAACCTGTCTTCTTTTGTCTTTCTTAATATCCACACCCCCCTTCCTTTCTTTTCTTTCTCTCTCTCTCCTCCCCACCCTCCAATCTCCCACTGCCAGCTCCCTGAACCGCTCTGAAAACAGCCATTGATCTCCGGTCTCTGCTATGTCTCCCCAACCATTGGGCCTCTACTTGTGTCTCGAGCACTTTCTAGCAGCAAGATTTGAATTTCATCCAGTTTCTTCATTCTCTTCTCTTTCATAAGCTTTATGGGTGCAGCCTATATGGATGGGCATAAGCCTATACAGGAAGTGGGTTTATTTATATAACATTGGGTGTGTCTAGGTTTCACTTTTTTAACATCACGATTTCCAAAAGTGCTTAAGAAATGGAAGCTAATTGCAATTTGGATGAGTGGATTGTCCTCCTTGATTGTTTGCCCTTTCGATCCACCTATTTATGATGTTATGCTTTAGGTCCTAAATGGGTTTAAGTTTACAGCTGGGAAATGATTAATGCTGATTTGTTACCGGGCATTATAGTAATATAAACGGATGCCCACTACAGCATGGATTTTGCCAATGACTAACTTAATTTAATTTAATCTAAATTAGATTAAATTAGAGGGTGCCCAACTCCAGATGATTCTGGATGGCCTTAGATTTTAAAAAAAGAGCAAAAACACTAAAAATGAAACAGATCACATGATCAGAAGGGAAATCTGGAACCCAAAGTTGGAAATTAGTTGTCAGCCATAAATGATTATTGAACTACATAAGGATTCTCTTTTTTGGAGGGAACCTGGTAGATAAAGGAGTACTCTTATAGTGTATCAGATGTGGGGCCGGATGGTTTTTACAGAAAAGGTTTAATTTAATTTAACTAGTCCTGATACTGATTCTATTACTATTCTGTGGAGGGCCATTTCTTGTGTTGGCTTTAGATCTTGAAGATAATGTATGTTGTTCTTTCAGAGAATTGAATGTGAATTAGTAAAGGCATTGGTACATGTGTTGTTGTCTCTAGTAAACGGTTTCAGAGAGTTTGCAGCAGGTCAAAAACCTGCCTGTTTTTACTTGGTTGTTAATAGAAAGCGTAGCTAGACCTTCTTAAGTAAGATCACAAAGGATTATTTTGCAGCAGGTTTTGAGTGAAGAAAAATCAAGAGAGTAATCAAAAGCTTTGCAAACTGCCATTGAGCTACCTACTGTAATATTAATGTTCCAGTGAGGTTTATTTATATACTGTTCTGGTGTTGGCAGGTGATCTATTTCAAGAAAAAAGACCTTCTGTTTAGGAAAAGATGTAAAAAAGGATTCTCCACAGGATCTCGGATCTCTGATTCAAACATGAATCATGGAAATGAGAAAAAAACATGTATAAGAGGACAGCGTTAGGCTAAGTTGCTAAGATTTAGTTTAAATTTTAGATACACAGTTCCTGACCGAGGGAAAGAAACACTGCTAGATTCTGTCTTTCCCTGCAATCATGTTATTCATTCTCTTTCTTCCCGTCTCATTCACTTTCAAACACACATACATATTCAGAATCCAATGAGAAATATTCTTTAACAGGCGTGCTTTGGTCACTTTTAAAAATACCTTTGGACCAGGGGTGGGATGCTACCAGTTTTGTCTGGTTCTATAGAGCCAGTAGCTCTGAAGAGCAGCAGACACCAAACTGATTCTGCGTCTGCTGCTGTTTGGCCCACCCACCCGCCTGGGCTCTTACCTGTCCTTTATTTCCTGCTTTTTCAGCCTCAGCTGCTTTGTACAAGGTTGAAAAAGCAGGGAAAAAGAGGTCTTTCAAATGCTGCACACTTGTGTGCAGCGCTTTTCAGCTGTCCAGGTAGCACAGTGTGCGCAAAACGTAGTCACTGAACCAGGAGTAACACCAGTTGAATCCCACCCCTGTTTTGGACCCTTTAAGTGAGGCTGAGTTAAAGTACATGACTGGTAGTCTTTTTTTTTTTTTTAAGAAAGAAGCAGAAATTTACTCTTTTCTTTAGGTCTGCAGCAAAGTTTACTATTTATTATAAAACCTACTTGCATTTAAGTACTGTAAGGCATTCTCTTGGGTTTGGTACATTGGATTTTTGGTACCAAAATTTACATTGAGTACTCTGTCATTTTAAATGACTAATGGTGATAATAAATCATGTTCATTATCTTAGGATCTGATGGAAAGACAAGCATGTGCCAAGGTCTGAATGGGCAGCCTTGATGGCTCCCAGGCCACATGTGAACTCTGTTTTTTAAACCTGCCAAACTCTTCAAGAATCATTAAAAAATCGGTGTCCTTGTAATGTAATACTTAAAATAGGCTGGATATAGTTGGAAAGCCAAAACCTATCTCTCAATTCTGATCCAATGCTAGGAGGCTCAGATTTAGGAGGGGCTGCATTAAAATATGTACTAAGGCTCTTCTGGGCTGTAGAATGTGCCAGCGGCCTAAATGATTTTCATGCCTAAGGGAAGACTAGAACTCACAGTTCCCTGGCTTCTAGGTCAGCCACTTTACCACTACACCAAACTGACTCTCTAAGTCATCTCCAAGTACAGCCCAGAGTTATGGAAGGACGTTTGACTCTACTCTGCAAAGATCTTTGCATGACCCTCAGAGAAATGGACCTATAGTCAAAACAATGAAACGCTCTAGACCAGGGGTGTCAAATTCAAGGGCCGAGGGCCGAATCCGGTCCATGAGGTGCTTAGATCTGAGCCACGGGGCCACCCTGGAAACAGCAAAGGACCAGCCTGTGGTGCCTCTGCCAGTAAAAATGGAGCAGCCCTCCTGAGCTCTGTTTTCACTGGCAGAGCGCTTGGGCCACCACCGCCACAGGCCCCACCCCAAACATCAGTGATGTCGAGCTAGCCACGCTCACCCTGGCCACGCCCCACCCCCACCCCCGAGGTCAAACACAACCCTGATGTGGCCCTCAATGAAAACGAGTTTGACACTCCTACTCTCGACTAAGTCCAACTTCTAGTGTTACTGCTTCGATAGCCAGCAATTCTCCAGCTTCGATACGTTTAACCAGATGGCCTAGGAGCTGAACTTAGGAAGGGTCCTCTTCAACTAGAGCAGTGCTTCTCAACCTCAGCAGCTTTAAGCTGTGAGGACTACAACTCCCAGAAGTCTGGTGGGGAGCTCTGGCAGTTGAAATCCACACAACTTAAAATTGCTTAGGTTCAGAAACACTGCTACAGATACTTTCTTTTCTCCCTGTTAGAAGACTTCCTTAAAAGTCTTCCTCCAAAGCTCTAAAGGCCCAGCCATTAGTTGGTTGACAATGCTATTCCATTTTTTTTTTCTCTCTCTCTCCCGCTCCCTCCCTGCTGTTCTTCACATCAGTATTTAGGGAGGCCTCCTCTGTTGTAACAGGAGATGGGAAAGAGAGAGGAGCCAAAATAGGATTTATTATAACTGACATGAAAACTATGATAGGGTTGCAAAATTGTGGTTTATGTACAGGTCATTCCTTTGGCCTCAGAGCCTTCCAGATTGGGGAAGTCAAATAATTTAACGTTTTGGGAATTTTGCTGGGATTAGAGAAAGCAACTACTTTAAGGGAACTAAGATAACAAGTTTTCCTCTTAACTTCCACCTCACAATATGAGAATCTTACTTAGGTAATTGTTCCTTGGTGAGCCATAAATGTAAAGTCTGGTATGACCCTTTTGCTGATGGAAGTTACATATCCATGAGTCTAATTATTTACTGCCTTTGCTTTTGTTTTGACTATAGGTCCATTTCTCTGAGGGTCATGCAAAGACCTTTGCAGAGTAGAGTCAAACGTCCTTCCATAACTCTGGGCTGTACTTGGAGATGACTTAGAGAGCCAGTTTGGTGTAGTGGTAAAGTGGCTGACCTAGAAGCCAGGGAACTGTGAGTTCTAGTCTTCCCTTAGGCATGAAAATCGTCTTGGTGATTTTGGACTAGTCATTCTCTTTCAGCCCAACCTACCTCACAGGGTTGTTGTGAGGAAAATAGGCAAGAGGTTTAAGTATGCTCACTCCTTGAGTTGACTGAGGTGTGTTAAAAAGCGGACAAAAACAATAACAGTAACAACAACATCACAGTGGTGCCAGAAGGCCGGAATTTCTGCTTTAATTTGAAATTCTGCTGGAAGCTTAACATACATACAGTATTTCCTTTCAGTAAGTTTTCGGCTTACAATCATAATTGAGCCCAAAACTTCCATTGCTAACTGAGGTACGGAATTATGTAAGTTTTGTCCCATTTTGTGATTTTTCTTGCCTCAGTTATTAAGTGAATCATTGCAGTTGTTAAGTTAATAACACAGTTGCAAAGTGAATCTGGCTTCTCCATTGACTTTGCTTGTGACCCTCGGATTCTGCAACAATCATAAATATGATCCAGTTGCCAAATTTTGATCACATGACTATGGGGATGCTATAAAGTAAAAAACGATCATAAGTCACTTTTTTCAGTAACTTCAAATGGTCACCAAACGAACTGTTGTAAGTCAAGGACTACCTGTAAAAGGTAAGCTTTGAACCATGTGGGTCCTATAGCTTGTATAGAATGAAGCCCCAGCCATTAATCTGATCCACAACCTCTAAAGGAAATACAAGTGCTAAATTCTTTGCTGTTTTTGCCCGGTGTCATTTTCTAGTCTTTCTCTGTTTTGTGGTAAGTTGCTTGTGCTTATATGTTGTCTTTTAAATGTTATTCTGCCTGTGATAGGTTATTGCCCTTTGGTCAGCCTCAACGCTGTTGAGGTGTTTGCTTAGTAGGTCAAAAAAATGTCTTTGATGTTTTCAACCCAAAACAGTTGCCATGCTCCTCAAAAGCAGGAGAAGCTGAAGCTCTGAGCTTCATTTTCAGATCTGAACTGAAAGAGATTTTGGGAATTTGGAGAAGGAAATGAAAAAAATTAGGAGCTGAGATTAAGAGTCCAGATTTGTAAGTACGGAAGGGAGAATTGGTAAGATAGTGTCAAGAGGAAGCTGTTGGGAGTCAGGTGAGGAAAACAAAGAATTGTTATATTATAATCAAATGTTCTATTTGTTATGAGGGAAGGAAAACAGGGAAGCAAATACGTGCCAAGTTCATTCAAATACTGTGCCAGGGGAGGAAAAATCGGTCCAACAAATACACAATTGGTTAGCTTTCTCAGTGTGGTTGGTACTTGTACTAACCCTCCTTATTCTGTCCAGTTGTGTAACTCTGCAGGTGTGTTTGCTGTGCCAGCTAGGATTACTGCAGTGGCCATTGTAGTCTAAGGCCAGAGGGTGTCAAATGGAAGAACAACTAGGCACCATCTATTCTAACACATCTGCATGTCCACAACCTGGTGCCATCCAGATGTGTTAGATTGTGAGAATGGCTGTGTTGCCTTGAGATTCTGAGGAATTAAAGGCCATCATCTGGAGGGAACTGGTTTGAGAAAAGCTTCATTATGGAACCAGTTTTTAATATTGGGGAAAAAAGACTGGTAATAGGATGGGACGAGTCTTCTTAGGCTGAATTCCCATTGTTATGATGCCTGTTGGATGACCTGGATCAGATTATTTCTCCATTAGCCAGATTTCCTCATCCTGCAAAGATGAAACGAATGGGGAGATTATGCTCTAGGATCTTTCCAAGCAGCTTGAGGAAAGGTTGCGCTAAAAAAGTAATTCTGATTTAAAGTCAGGATACTAAAAATCCTTCTTGCCTTTGAGCCGTACTAATTTGTTCTTGTATCTTTTGAGATTTTTTTTTTTTTACCAGAGTTCATTTTTAGGTCTGTTTTTACCCCAATGCCAATATATTTGCTTTCACTACTCATTTAACAAAATCCTGGGGGCTCTGAATGATTAATCTGAAGCCAAATGCCTCCTCCTGTACCCCTCCTTTTAAGTTGATCACCATTTTCTCTTAACATCAGGCACCTGAGTGATGCTGAGCTTCACCATGTATACCAGGGCTGTCAAACTCCCAGCCCGCGGGCCAGTTTAGCAAAGGGGGCAAAAGTCGCGATACTTCACGTGACGACAATGTGACGCCACGATTTTGACACCCCTGATCTGTTCTAGAAATCCGGAGAACTAGTCTGTCAGGGAACAGGGTATGATACTCAAAGTCAGAAGACTTGGTGCTGAGAATAAAGCACAAAGAGAACACCGCTATGCTATCAGTTGGAACCATGCTGGTTTCCCCATTTTTCAAAACATCCACCTGGGCCCTCCAACAAACCTGTTTGATCTAGTATTGCATTTCTCCTGTCTTCCATTTTCCCAGTGGAAGAAATTTGGAAGTCAACATCAAAGGAGGTCAGATTGGCAGCCAGAATTGTGTCTGCTATCCTCAATCCAGTGACAGACTTTACTGAAGGTTCCTTGTAGAACACCATAGGCTGGACTTCCCCAACACCTCCAAAGGTGTTAACCCAGTTCCCATGATTCCATAGGTGGGAAGGCTGCAGTAGATGTCAACTCTGTTTCATTTGTGGAGGACTCTTTCTCTCTCTCACTTATTCTGTTCCTTCCCCCTTTTTCCTTTTTTTTTTTTTTTGATCTTGCAGTTTTCCAGCAGTTCCCTGTTCTACCTTCTTATTCCCCATCCCTTCTGATCAAAACAGCCAAGATCCTGACTTGCCTTTGGCTGTTTAGTGTGTGGCGTGGTCAAATAATGAACTTTTGTTTACATTTCAACAATAATAAAGTTTGGATTTTTTAAACATTATAATGTGTGTTTTTGTCTTTTTGTCACTAGCTTCTGGAAAAACTGTGGCCATACTTCTGTGGCCCACTGCTCCAACACATGAATGGGCCCACTGAAGAGTTGGAGAACATGGACCAGTAGAAGTTTTATATTGTTCTGTGGTCATTAGCAAGCTTTGTGGGTTTGCTCCATTCTTATAAAATGCGCCCTCTTGGGGTGGTCTTTTGTGTAACACTTGTTGCAGAGTCACAGAAGGACAAACACAGATGGAGATCTCTTGGGATTCTATAGGAAGTTTCAAACTCAAGAAATTGCTAGCATTGCCAATAGCTTCCCCTAAAGGGGCATCCCCTAATCTCCACTGCAGATGTTACCTAGCCTGGTAACTAAACGGAAACCAACCCACAAACTTGGAGAACAAACCCTCACCTTATCCTACACCAGAGCTACAGATATTGCAATGTCAGTAGCATTTATACTGCTTCTGCCCCATAGCCCTTTACAATCCTCTGTGTGAGGTTTACAATGTCAGCACTGTCTGCACATTGCCCTCAACAATCTGGGCCCTCATTTTACCAACCTCGGACAGATGGAAAGCTAAGCCAACCTTGAGCGCTATCAGGATCAAACTCCAGGCTGTGGGCAGAGTTTGCCTACAATATTGCACTTTAACCACTGCTATAGGGCTCGTTGAGCCAAAAACCACAAACAGTTGCTCTACCAAGACTGTCATAGATGTTCTAATCACTTATTAGACATCTTGATGATTCTCTCAGGATGATTGAAGAGAGATAATATGAAAGGGAAAAATAAGATGGGGAAAAATTAAAGATGTGACTTGAATTTATCTCCTGATATCTTGTATTCTTCTTTCTCCACGGCAAGGCAATTTTGGGTAGGGAAAAAATAAGACCTCAGGAATTGCTTGTACTGCAAGCAGACATATGCAATATGCATTTTTGTAAGCAGAAGCATTTAATTTATAAAATGCTACCTTATAATCTGCTGTACTGATAAAACAGATTGTTATGTATGGGAGATGCAGAATATAGCAGGGAAGTACATGCTAATGAATCCTGAGATCTTATAGCCCAGGGGTGTCAAAACTGGCAGCCCACAGGCCTGATGTGACACATGACAGCAACATGATCCAGCAAGTTTGACACCCATGTTATAGTCCATTTCATTACTTAGATATTCCAGCTTTCTTCTTCCACTGAATTGGATTACCATTCCCTTCCAGTCATTGTAGTCAACATTAGTAGAGTTCGCTTCCCCAATGCTTGGACTGAAGGTGCCATGGATTAAACCTGTGGAGCAGAATTAGCCTTTTTTCCTTTATTTTTATTTTATTTTTTGCTGTAAGCACTGCAGACAAAGCCACCTGAGGGTTGGGGGTGGACATTAAGGGGCATATCTGTGTAGATAAGAGAGAGACTTAATAACCTTTGTGCATGTTCATGACAGTTTCCTCCCCACTTTTACGAGTGAAAAAGCAAAAAAAACAAACCCAAACCTATACTATATATATTAGAAGTCCCCAAACTTGGCAACCTTAAGACTTGTGGACTTCAATTCCCAGAAATTCTCAGCCAGCATAGTTGAAGTCCACAAGTCTTAAAGTTGCCAAGTTTGGGGACCACTGATATATATAGTTGTAATCCCATAAAACACCAGAGAGCTTCCAGCTAATCAGCTGATTTGTAGCTTGCTGCAGGCAGAATACCTGTTGGGCCTCTTAAGATTCTTAAGAGTCCCCATTTAACATCCACTCCTTCAGTGATCTTTGTAAGTTATGCCAGTGCTGAATGAGAGAAATTTATGATGGGTCCTCATAGTTGTGGCTCTTACAGCATCTCCACAGTCCCATGATCACAATTTAGGCAATTAGCAACCAGTTACATCCCCACAGTGACATGGTCACTGTTTGCAACCTTCATGGGCAGCTTCCCCAACAAGCAAAGACAGTGGGGAAGCCAACAGGAGGTTGCCAATGATGATCGTATGACCCTGGGATGCCGTTAAAGGTTTGCCTTAACAGTGGCAAGTGAGAGCGGTGGAACTGCCATCATAAGTTGGTGCAGTCAACAACTGCTTGCTTAGTGACTGTGCTCCTGATCCTAGTTGCTTTCAGCAAGCAAAGACTACCTGCATTGGGTTAACAGAAGTCTACAATAGTATCAGGCTGGGTTGACCATCCTATGGGAAGCCCGATGATGCTCAGTCACTCACTCCTACTCCTTTGTGATATCCTTTTGCCAGGATTGTCTGCTAGAACTGCTTCGTAGGGTTCTTGTGGGCTGATACTTTGTCGTCGGTGGGAGTTATCTCACACCTTGTCTGCTGTCAGTCTCTTTTCCAATCACTTTTGATTTTTCAAAGAACCAGGGTCTTCCTCAATGACTCTTAACTTTAAAGGAGAATATTTGTAGCTGAAATGAGGGATCCTTCGTGCTCTCTGAGCTTGATGGTTTTCTTGCAGTTGTTTCATTACCCTAACTAGCACTGGTGATGTTATCTGCAAGAAAACAAGCTCAGAGAGCACTAAGGACCCCTCCCTCTTAACTTTGCATGGTGTGGTGGCCAAAAAATGATGGTAGGTTCCAGCAGTTACAGCCTTAAAAGGACAGGAGTCTCCCCAGATTCTCTCTCTACTGTCTTCTGCTCAGACATGTCCCCCGTCTGCTTTGCTAATGGTAGACATTTTCACTTCTTTTTCAAGACTGTAGCATAATATACATTAGGTTTTTATGAATTGTATTTTTTAGATGGACAGATACTAGGACAGTGTTAAATTTTTTTATGGATGAAGTTTTTAGAGGTATAAAAATACTGTAAATGTCCTTCCTGAGCAAAGGAAACTGTGGCCCCCTGTCTTGATTCCATTTCATGTGTCTTTACCTCTATAGCACGTCCTTTGCCCTGTTGCATTTTCGCTTGATGCTCCTGTCTCGCCCATTGCTTGCTGCTGCCTCATCATCTCCACCCCCTGCTTGTTTTTCCCCTCCCTTCCTCCAGGGGGAGCTCTGAAAAGGACAGCCTGATAGCTAAAAAGTGGTCCTACAGCCGCTTCAAGAACTCTGCTGAAAGTGCAGAAGAGCCTGAGAAAAGACCAGGTGAGTGACATCTGATGAGTGTGTGTGTGTGGGGGGGGTGTTACTTAGCAACTGTTTGAAGGTCTGATGGACCTACTTATAGTTTGAAATTCCAACTTTCAACCCTTCTCCCTGGGTCACATGACTGGACCACATTTATGGCTGTTTGCGGCATTCTGCAATCACATAACCACATTTTACAACCGTTTTGCCAAAAACTGGCATTTCATTCCAATTTCTGTACTAATGGCAAACCATCGGTTTGCTTAATGACCATTCCATTTGCTGAATAACCCACCACCAAAAACATTTGTGAAATAGGGTCAATCCCGTGACCAACTTGCCTTATGACCATCCTGAGTTATGACCGTGATGAGTAGGCTCCATTGCTGCCATAACTCGAGGACTACCTAGATGTTCACATTTAGACTTAGCTATTAACTTTACCCCAAAAGAGTCTGGGAATATGTAAAACACTGATGTGAATGCTCTGGGGAATGGAAGTCTGCATTTTGCCTGGGGCCACATTCAAATAACAATCCCCAAAACGTGAAACACCCACAACAAAATTATCTCACCAAAATAGGCATTCATCCAATGACTAGGGCCGTGGCCAGAGGTTGCCCTTGGCTATTCCAAAAGATTCCCTTGGAAACAAATACTTGCAAAGAACCCTCAAGCCTGTGAAGATGTTTGCCATGCTTGCCTGTTTGTGAAAAAAAATAAGAATTTTCTTTATTCTGGGTCATCTTTTTGATCCATCTAGCCAAGGCCACATTTGAGCCACGGCCTCTGTTGAGTTGATTCATTAACTGAGAATGAAAGATGGAACCTCTGTGTGGAAAACGTGGTTCTCTTATCACTCTATTGTATAATAGCAATAGCACTTAGACTTATACCACTTTAGTGCTTTACAGCCCTCTCTAAGCAGTTTACAGTCAATTTGGGCCCTCATTTGGAAGGCTGGAAGGCTGAGCCAACCTTGAGCCTGGTGGGATTTGAACTGCCAAATTGTAGGCAGCTGGCTGCAGAAGTAGCTTGCGGTCCTGCACTCATAACCACTACGCCACAGAGGCTCCTTAATAATAATAATACAGGTGGTTCCCAACTTACAACAGTTCATTTAATTAAAAAAAGTGACCTGACCATTTTTCAGTTACAATCTTTGTATCATCCCCATGGTCGTGTGATCAAAATTCAGATGCTTGGCAACTGGTTGATACTTATGACCACTGCTATGTTCCAAGATCATGTAATCCCCTTTTGCAACCTTCTGACAAGCAAAGTCAATGGGGAAACCAGATTTACTTAACAACCCTGTTAATAACTGAACAACTGCAGGGATTCACTTGCGGCAAGAAAGGTTGTAAAATGGGGCAAAACTCACTTAAATAATTTCACTTAGTAACAGAAATGTTGGGCTCAATTGTGTTTGTAAGTCGAGGACTACATGTGCTGACATAGATGGGACAGGTTCATTCTTCCTCCTTAAAGCTGTGTTTAAGGCAGACTTCTCTTATTTATAAAACAATATACTAGGACCTAGATCCTCATTCAAAACAAAAGTGCAGATGTTAGGATTCTCAAGATACTGAACGTTGCTCTTGAGCGTTTCAAATTTTCCCTTGTGTGTGCAAGATCCACTTTGCAAGTTAGATTATTTAATGTTCAAACACATGTATTTGAGCTTGTATTTTTCCTGCCATAAAACCAGGTTTGCCCAGCTTAAGCGGAAGACTGCTAATGATACTCACCAGCTTTCTGTAAGAAAAAAAAAAGATGGAAAGATTACAGCAGGAGAAGATTATGTCCACCTATAAAATTCCATGAACAAAGCAGCACATTTATTTATTTAACATATGGCATATCATATATGAACTAGCAATACATATTAGAATTTCAACTAAATTGGTAGAACCCAATAAAATATAAACGTTAAAAAGACCTATGTTTAAATAGTGTCTAGGCCAGGGATGTCAAACTCAATTTCACTGAGGGCCGCATCAGCATTATGGTTACCCTCAAAAGGCCAGTTGCATGTAAGACTGCAGTGTGTATCATATTAGTTCAGGAGTGCATTATGTCTAGGCCATCTAACCATTGAAGCACAGCATCATTTATATTTAAAAAATCAAATACTGGAACGATATATGCCCTCTGCTTATGTCACAATGTGATCTACAGTTTCATGTGGGACCCTAGCAGATGCATTATGGGGGGGGGGACATTATGCCCCACTGATCAAGCAACAAATGATTATACAATTAAAATCTCATATGGAACAGTCTTTAATTTTTGCACATTAAATAGCCTTTTCAGAACAGAACATAGAGCCTACAATATATTAGCATGCATTAGTAAAGTGACATCTGAACCGGACTTCTTCCTATTTTTTTAGGGGATATAAAGGATAACACTGATTCACCAAAAACAACTCAGAGATCAGACAGCAAGTAAGTCTTTCCTTTTCTCTCTCTCTACTTCTTTTCATCTTCATTTCCAAAGAATCACAGAGGGTCAAAAAGCTTGATAGCTCAGCCTGTACTGATACTATAAGCACAACACTATAACAGCAAATGAACGAGGGAGACTAGCTACGAAGCGACAGTTGAATTGGAATTAGAAAATTACAGAGCCTTCCCCAACCCAGTTCAGCACCTTCCAGATGTTGAGCTACAACTACACTTACACCAATTAGTACTGTTGAAAAGCAGTTCAAGAATCCACTAACATCCAAATCAGAAGAAAACCCAACTTTTATTTAAACATCTCCAATGAAGGCGAGTTCACCATCTCCCAAGTCAGCCAGTTCCATGGTTAAACAGCTCTTGCCATTAGGAAATGATTCCAGATGCCTTCCTAACATCTGTTCTTTTGTCATGTGAACCAATTGTTTCTTGTCCAGTCTTCTAGAGCAACTCTGATTCATCTTCTACATGATAGTTTCTGGGTTTTTCTCCCCTTCAGCAGTTTCTACTACGGGAATAAGAAAATTAATCCACTTTAGCCAATGGATGTTGAGGTAGAAAAGTGCTGTCAAAGCTATACAGATGAAACTCGAAAAATTAGAATATCGTGCAAAAGTTCATTTATTTCAATAATGCAACTTAAAAGGTGAACCTAATATATGAGATAGGCTTATTACATGCAAAGCAAGATAGTTCAAAGCCGTGATATGTCATAATTGTGATGATTATGGCTTACAGCTCATGAAAACCCCAAATCCACAATCTCAGAAAATTAGAATATTACATGATTGTAATAGACCAATATCGTACATAGACTGTACGATTGTACATAGACCAATATCGGATCCCTGAAAAGTATAAGCATGCATATGTACTCAGTACTTGGTCTGGGCCCCTTTTGCAGCAATTACTGCCTCAATACGGCAGGGCATGAAAGCTATCAGCCTGTGGCACTGCTGAGGTGTTATGGAAGATCAGGATGCTTCAATAGTGGCCTTCAGCTCTTCTGCATTGTTCAGTCTCATGTCTCTCATTTTTCTCTTGGCAATGCCCCATAGATTCTCTCTATGGGGTTCAGGTCAGGTGAGTTTGCTGGCCAATCAAGCACAGTAATCCCACAGTCATTGAACCAGGTTTTGATACTTTTGGCAGTGTTGGCAGGTGCCAAGTCCTGCTGGAAAATGAAGTCAACATCCCCATAAAGCTCGTCTGTGGAAGGAAGCATGAAGTGTTCCAAAATTTCCTGGTAGACGGCTGCGTTGACCCTGGACTTAATGAAGCACAGTGGACCAACACCAGCAGTTGACATGGCTCCCCAAATCAACACAGACTATGGAAACTTCACACTGGACTTCAAGCATATTGCAGTGTGTGCCTCTCCATTCTTCCTCCAGACTCTGGGTCCTTGGTTTCCAAATGAGATGAAAAAGTTGCTCTCAGCAGAAAAGAGGACTTTGGACCACTGAGCAACAGACCAGGTCTGTTTTTCTTGCTTCTGACATTGTTTGTTGTTCAGGAGCGGCTTGACAAGAGGAATACGGCATTTGAAGCCCATGTTCAGAATCCGTCTGTGTGTGGTGGCTCTTGATGCACTGACTCCAGCCTCAGGCCACTCGTTGTGAAAGTCCCCAACACTTTTGAATTGCCTTTTTCTGACAATCCTCTCCAGGCTGTGGTCATCCCTGCTGCTTGTGCACCTTTTTCTTCCACACTTTTCCCCTCCACGTAACTTTCTATTAATGTGCTTTGATACAGCACTTTGGGAACATCCAATTTCTTTTGCAATTACCTTTTGAGGCTTTCTCTCCTCATGGAGGTTGTCAATGATGGTTTTCTGCACAACTGTCAGGTCAGCAGTCTTTCCCATGATTGTGATTCCTACTGAACCAGACTGAGAGACCATTTAAAGGCTCAGGAACCCTTTGCAGGTGTTACGGCTTAATTAGCTGATTAGAGTGGGACACTTTGAGCCGAGAATATTGAACCTTTTCACAATATTCTAATTTTCTGAGATTGTGGATTTGGGGTTTTCATGAGCTGTAAGCCATAATCATCTCAATTATGACACATCATGGCTTGAACTATCTTGCTTTGCATGTAATGAGTCTATTTCATATATTAGGTTCACCTTTTAAGTTGCATTACTGAAATAAATGTACTTTTGCATGATATTCTGATTTTTTGAGTTTCACCTGTAAACCTACTTAATTTAACAAATTTATATACCAACTCAGTTCACATGTGGTAGTTCTCAGCAACTTGCAACATTACTAATCCACAATCCAACACTCCCATACACTGATGACAGTACGATCAAACCACCTACTTGATTGGTTTCATATCAACTTGGGGTCTTCAAGTCTGCTGACAGAACCAGGTCTTCAGGCTTTCAGAAAAATATCAGGGTGGGAGCCAGCTGTCCTCTCTCCAGGGGTATGATATTCCACAGGGAGGGAGCCACCAGAGAGAGGGAGGACTCTTTTTCTTGTTCCCACCAGATATACTTCCCTAATAGTTGGGGTACGTAACATGTCCTACCTTCCTGCTCTGGCAGGCCAGTTTTATACAGTACATCCACAACTATAAATCTGTAAAATTACCTACCTGTTTTTTTTTTAATCTTTCCTGATCTATCTAGATAACTGCTCTTTCTCTCCCTTAGACTTAAAGGCACTGCTCTGAGCCATCCCCATGATCTAGAACCAATGATCATTAGGCAGATGGAAGAGACAGCCCAAGTTCCTGAAGAATCTTTACCTCCCATGATGGATGCTCAAGATCTTGATGAATCAGCCTTTGGGAAAAAGACAAAGAACTCCAATGCTTTAACAGTCCCCTACAAGAATGCCATTGGCAAAAGTAAGCATCATGTTCCCTGGATTCCTCTGAAGCAGAATAAGGGGCTGTACAATCTGGCTCCAAACTCATGTCAGAGGAAGCCACTGTGGATAGTAGCAAGAAGTCCTTATGAAGCCAAGTGGATCCACCACAAGTATCAGTATTGCAATACTAGACCTTGGTAAAGGAAATGAGTCAAAATCATGGCTGTTGAATTAACAGATAATGTTGTCTATAGGAAGTAGGACAACATTGCCAACAGCATATTTAAAGTATGATTGAAGTATTCATATTCTCCGTTATTAGATCTGACTAAAGTAGCAGCATAACTTTTCTTAGGTTTGCTTCCTTAGATCAGAGTACAAGCCATATTGTTTGCTACTCACTCCATACATTGGGGTGATGAATCTGGCCCTCTAGAACAGCAGTTCCCAAACTTGGTAAATTAAAATATGTAAACTTTTAACTCCCATAATTTCCTAGTCAGTTATGTTGGCTGGGCAATTCTGGGAGTTGAAGTCCATACATCTAAAAAGTTGGCAAGATTGGGAACGCCTGCTCTGGACTATGTTAAAGTACAACTGACAGCAGCTCCAGTTAACATGGTCAATGATGAAGGGTACAGAAGTTGTAATTCAGAGGCCTCCTCACACCTGCATGTATTTTAAGGGTATGGCCTTCTTTGCTTTATGCTAGTTTTTTTCCACTTTGAAATTCTTCTAATTTCTTCTTTTCAAATGGAAGTTTGTTTAGTTAGTTGTTACTGTATCTGAAACTGTTATTTCAAATTCCTTTCCCCTCCTTTCTTTCAAAATTTGCGAGCCAAATATAGGTCTCCAAATGAGAATGAAAGCAAAACGGATTCCATCATATGCTATAAACTTGGGGATTTAACCCACATGGAAACTTGAATGCAGATTTAAAACATTGTTTAAAATGTGATAGAATTGAATTAAGTTACCTCACTTGGAGATACTGTGCCATGTTGAAGTTTTTAAATGTTAAGGGAGGACAGGGTAGAGTCTTGTGCTTTTGTCTTGACTAATAAGAAAATGTTGGAAGGGATATGTGCAATTTAAAATATCCAATTTAATCAAAATGGATTTAGCACTTTGGGGTCTAAATTCAGATCTCATTCTAGTTTGGTTTATTTTAATTCTTAATTGATGTACATCAATTTACATGTTGTAGTTGGAAAAAATTGATTGAAATAAAACTGGCATTTCTCATTCTTTGTTGATCCTTGTCAGGTTCCTTTAACTCAGTGGTCGCCAACCAGTGGGCCAGGGACCACTGGTGGTCTGTGGGAAAATTTTGGTGGTCCACAAAGAAATGTCACCCCCAAAGCAATTAATCCAGGCTGTGCAGGAACACAAGGCTTGCATTGCGAACAACACGATAGTGAGGGGAGGGGGAAAGAAAGGAGGGGGAACTTGCCTTTCTCGCCCCACGTGCCTCGCCTGGCCACCAGGCTGCTTCTTTCTGCTTCTGCTTTTGGCTGCACACAAGGAAAGCAGCAAAAATCTTTTTTCTCCCCCAAACTCCGTTAGAAATGAGTCTTTGGGACCCTGCAAGGCCTCCTGCTCCAAGAGGCTGCACTGGCAAAGATTCATTTCTGTTGGAGTTTGGGGGAGAGAAAGAAAGACTTCTGCTGGAGTTCCGGTTTGTCAGGCTTCGGAAGCAGCAGGAATTTGCGTTTGTGCGCGATCCCTGCTGCGCTCGCTGCTGGTGCCTTCGATCCAATTGGATTGGGAGGCTATAGTTATCCTGTAGGGATAACTGAAGAGAGGGGAGATCCGGGCAGGGGTCGGGGGATATCGCACCCCCCTTCCCCAGCCGGCTTAACTCCCTTTTCCAAAGGTGGTGGAGCGGCGGTCAGCAATGGCCGCCACGAAGAACCTCTCAGCCGGACAAGTTTTGTGCAGGAGGAAGTGAAGAAAGAGAAGGCTTTTGGCTGAACCGGAATGACAATCAACATCTGAATACCCTGGAACTTTGGCTCTTTAAGTGATATATTGTTTCCCAGAAGATCGTTAAGCTGCGGTGGAAAGTAAAGGGAAAACTTTTTTTTTTTCCTCCTCACTTTCCTTCCCCACTGAGACAGCAGATGGAAATCAGAAATACCCGCTTTGGCAGCAGAAGGTACTAACTTTGAAAATTAAAGCCAGGGGGACATTAGATTTCTAAACAGTGACATTTAAAAATTAAAATCTTTTTGCTTTAAGTGGGAAGGAAGAGAGGTAAATGATTTATATCAACGTTTGTTGAAAGAGATTGCTTGGAGTTTTATAAGATCAGAGATTAAATTGCAATAAAACTTCCAAAAAATACCTTGGAATTGTGTAATTGAATTCTACCCCAGGAAGAGAAAGTAGAAGAAAGTGCTAAATGAAACAGACTGTGCTGATTGTGCTGACTTTGATTGCTTGAAGACTTTGGGACTTTTGTGAACTATCTTTTGAAAGACTAAGAAAACATTAGGATTAATGTTTAAAAATTTCTTCACAATGGTATCTGTTGAAGAACTGAAAATGCAATTTGAAAAATTAAGAGAAGAGGAAGAAGAAGGCAAGGGCTCCTTCGGATCTATCCTTCGCTTCTTAGAAATGGCGATTTCTACTTATCAAGAAATGCAACAAGAAAAAGGCTGGGATGATGAAGAAGAAGCCATCTTTAATGGACATATGATTTTAAATGAGAAAGAAAAGGGTAAAAAGGAAAAGAAAATGGAGAATTTAAGTTCTAAAAAAACAACCAAGAAAGGGAAAAATAAGGTGAAAAATCGATATAATGTCAGAAAGCAACTGAAAGGAGGAATACAACAGAGAGGGGAGACCAAAAGGCTGGAGATTGAGGGGGAGGGGGGTAAAAAGGCTAGATTTGACAAGGAAGGAAGGGAAAAAGTGAAGGGAAGTTATAAAGGCTTAAAACAAGATGCTAATAAACAGATTTTTTTCAGAGATAAAGGGTAAAACATAATCTAAAAAGAGATTCTACAAAAGTACACGATTGTTTTGTAGTATTTGTATTTGAAATATGTGTTAATAGAATATTGTAGGGAATGTGTAAAATGTCTAAGATTTAATTAATAGTTTAATTAATTTGTTATGGAACATTATTTTTAATATACTATAAGATCATTATGTTTTATATTTTAAAATGTTATGTAGAATGTACTAAGCAGAATCAGAATAGAAACTATGCATTATGTTAAGTGTTAAATTTGGGGGGAAAATAGAAAGGTGTCATACTTCAACCAGTGATTACAGGAAAAAGTTTGTGTTAAAGAGAAAAGATAAATAGATAATTGAAAAAGAACAGACAAAAGATACAAGTATAATGATTTAAATTGAGATTAAATAAATAAAATAGAATTAAGAGAGTGAAAAGAGGGGAGAAGACATATGGAAAATATAGAATGTTAAATAAGATATGAAATAGTATATAAGGTGAGCATGAATTTGATTTATGTCTGCACAAAAAGTTATAACCCGGGGTTAAGCCGCTTTCTAAAAAGAAGTTTTATGTTTTTATGTTATGTATTTTGTTTGCTTATGTTTGTTTATCGAGGATTAATGATGTTGGATAAGAACATATGAAATAGTAACAATATGAAATATAGTAATATGAAATACATGAAAGTATAAGTTTAATGAATAAAATTGAATAGAAATAAAGGAAGAAACAGTGAGAAGTTGAAAAAGAGTAATAAGATATGAAGTTGAATATATAAGATGCATATTAAATTGTGTGTGGAAACGTGATAATTTAGAATTATGTTGTACTTAAATGAGATGTTTTATTTGTTTTGTTAAGCAGTTTTTTTAGAAAAGATGTTCTATGTTCTTATGTTTTATGTTTTGTTTGTCTGTGTATTGTCTTTGAAAATTAATAAAATTTGTTATAACAAAAAAAAAAAAGAAAGATTTCTGCTGCTTTCCTTGCATGAAGCCAAAAGTCAGTCTCTCTCTCTCCCGAGAACGGAGCTGGAGATGGTATCCTGTGATCCCAAATAAAGAATGATCAATTGGTAGGAAAACGGGGTGGGGAATTTTCCTGCAGGCTTTTGGGGGGATTTTCCCAGGGTCTGTGGTCCGCGGGATATAAAATTATGAGTTTGGTGGTCGCTGAGGTCTAAAAGGTTGGCGTAACTTGGTCACTTCAAATGTACACTAATTGGCATACTTTGAAATGAAATTCCATTGTTATACAGCTCTCAAAGGGTCACTACCTCCAATATATGCTACATAAACATGACTAAATAAATAAATGAATACAAAATTATGCATATACCCACATATATGATATCACACGGAGAAACAACACAGTCTAGCTTGGATGTATACATGTACATGGCACAAAAGCGAATCTTGCGTGGTTACCAGGCGGATGGCATAAAGAACAAAGCTGTTACAGAATCTGTAGTCCTGCTAGAAATACTTTGAAACCTCCTCCCAGAGGGGAGCAACAGAAACATACCGTAAAGTGGGTATGTGAGATTTCTAACAATGCTTTGAGCTCTAAGCACACAGTGCCATGATGGTGAACCTATGGCATGCATGCTGGAAATAGCATGCAGAGCCATCTCTCTGGGCACGCCAGCCGTCGCCCATTGCTCTTCCGGGTTTCAGCGCATGCATGTGTGACGGTCAGCTGGTCTTCGCATGTGCTGGAGCACCAGAAACCGGAAAAACAACTTCCCGGTACACATGCCTGCAATGGCCAGCTGATCTTTGTGTGCACATGCACGTTAGAAACCGGAAGACCAGGTGGCCAACAATACGCATGTGTGCACCAGGAGGATCAGCTTCCAGTTTCTGGTGTGTCTATGCACACATGCACACTCCCATTTCGGCACTCGGTGCTGAAAAGGTTTGCCACCATTGACATAGCACTTATAAGCAGTACCTTAAATAACAGGAAACGAGCTCCTAACCACTCTCTGTAGGGACTTTCTATCTGAGGCACTGCAGCCACCAAACCAAACAGGGATGCAGTTTATTAAAACGCTCTCAATTGTGCTTCTGTAAAAACAAGACTAAAATTAGGAAGTGTAATGCCCTCTTAATTGTTTAATGTATTAATGGGTGAAAGTATTAGGAATACCTGTAGAAATATTAGAGATGTGTTAGTTGGGGTTATCAGTATCTGCACACTTTTGTATGCAGTTAAACTTATTTTGAAGACCAAAATATTGAAAACACTACAATTCAGCCAAATAAAAACAAAGGGCAAAAGACCAGAGAATTAACAGAATTTACAGACTGACTGAGCAGAAGTAAATCAATCAAGAGATTGCCAGTGGTCAATCCAAATCCTTCTCAAGATAATCATAAACAAAATATGGTGACCTGCCTAGATATTTCTTTAGTGGGAGTACAATTATCCCAATTTAGTCACCTTGTTCTTTGTTTTATTGCTTTTAAACTGCTCAGAATAATTTGACAAGTGGGAAGTCATAGAAATGTGCTAAATGAATGAATAAGTAGGTTTTTTTTCTGGTAATAAAAATAGAATGTTCTCACCAGATCAGTCACGATGGAAAATTAATAGATTGCAACCAACTGATAAAAATAACAATGCAATAGTATTTGCAAAATTCTCTTGTGTATGCCATCTGGACAGCAGCCCAGGCAATCACGGGGCAATATATTAACCATCAGTGGCAAGGCACTTAGTCTAAATAGTGGGAATGTTCTTTTTCGTGCGACAGAAAGGATATTATAATTAACTATGGAGAGAGTCTACCTCAAAGATCACAGTTGCTGCTAACTCCTTGCAGTTCCAAGTCAAGGACTCACTGCTTAATTTCCAGAAATTAATCTCATGTCCTGTCATCATCGAAAAATGGGTTTTTAAAGGAAAATTTGTTCTTTCTTTTAAAGAAGAGGCAAATTTATCAGCAAGGATTTTTGTGTAAAATGGTGGATGGCTTCAGACAGGAGCGTTGGGTTGTGTCAGAGGACACAGTCTCAAAATTCCAAATATAGTCTTTGAGTCTTCTTTCCAAAATCTTCTAAGCCCCTGATGGGCTCTAAAGTTGTTCAGACAATAAAACCGCAAGAACGGCACTTAATGAATTGTTTTGAAACCTATCCAGCTTTCAGAAAGGGGGCAAAATTTAACGGGTTGTAGCAAAAATACACTTGTGAAGAGTAGATGACAGGAAACATTCTGATACTTATACAGGTGATCCTCAACTTATGACCACAACTGGGACCAGAACTTCCATTACTAAGTGAAGCAGTTCCTTGAATTGTGCCCAATTTTACAATCTTTTAGCTGTGATCATTAAGTGAATCACAGTTGTTAAGCAAATCTGATTTCCATTGACTGTCAGAAGCCGACTGGGCAAATTGCAAATGTGATCAAACGATTATGCGACACTGCAATCATAAAGAATGCATGCCAATTTCCAGGCGCCCCAATTTGATCATGTGACTGTAGGGACATTGCCATGGTTTTAAGTGCAAGAACTAGTTGTAACCATTTTTCAACACCATTGTAACTTTGAACAGTCACTCCCATCCTGTTCTGTTTATACCGCAAGCACCTAAAGCTTCTCTGGGTTCAAAGGATTAGCCAGTTGCGGTATCTGCCATCCCGCATCTGATGGGCGGCTCATGATAGGGAGCGAAGGGAAGAGAAACGACAGGAAGCGAGGTTTCCTCTTGATGAGCGCGCCCCGAATGTCTTGGCACACGCTCTTTTATTGTGCTTTTTTACAAGAAAATGATTTAATCAAAGCTCAAGTCAAACATGGTAATCTCATCAGGATGTGCATGTTTACAAAGCTGCATACCGGACAGATTATTTACAATGTGGATAAGCTTATTAACAATCGTCTAGCTCCTTGTCCCTTGTACGTGCCTTGCAAAGGTCACTGAAGAGACAGAAGTTAATGATTACACGTGAATGATACAATGTTGCAAACACAAGAATGATACATAGTTGCAATGATACATAGTTACAACATCTCCTCTGTTTTTATTATTTATGACGAGTCTTCTTCCTCGTCCGAGAAGACAGGAACCATTTTTCTGAAATGTTCGCCATCCCCGTCATCTAGGCAAGAGTGCGACCCGTCAGCGTCAGGGTTGTCCAAGGAGCGGTAACTCAGCAATGACATTTTTTCGTCCGGTGTTGAGGATATAACATGAGCTTGCAATAGCACATTAACATCAGCAGAGGATAATTGATTTTTAAAAAATTGCAATATTCTATTAAAACAACAAGGTCCTATAATACATATCAATATAATGATTATTAATGATCCTGCCAATGCAGTTAAAAAAGTTGTAAACCATGGCGAAATAGAAAACGAACCCCCCCCCTGCTATCAGCATAAAGACAACATTCTTCTTTAAGCATAGCACACAATCCCCCTTGTTTTTTTAAAAAAATAACAGATCTAAATCTTTACGATTTTGCAAAAGAGGGGTATTCCATGGGTACTGTAGGGATATAAAATCATCAGAGTTATACACACAAGCCATACTTGAATGCAAAATGATTTGGATTTAACAATTTCATCCCCGTGGATACATGCCATGAAACCAGTGTAACAAGTCCAAACAAAATTATTGCCAGGGATAAAATACATTCCTTTCAGGCGTGATGTTAAAGTTCCTCCTACAGTGGTGTAGATTGCAGAATATCCCCTGGTTGTGTGGGTGCGTCTGCCAAATCGAATTGAAGTGGTGGGTAGAAGTCTTCTATGCAAGAAAAATTGGTTGTAGAACTTAAACGAACGCCTTGAAAGTCAGTTATAGTCCAAGCAATATTATCTCTTCTATGAGGCTTCTGCGGATCATCATGGACAGTTCTTTTGAAGCGTCGTTTGTTGACAGGATCAGAGTTCAGGTATATAAAAACATCACAAGCAGGAGAGAGGGCTATGGACAAGTTAGTTGTAGAACATTTGCGAAATGAGGAGGGAATTCAATTAGTAGAAAAAGGATAATAATTACAATAATGACAATGAAGATTAATTTGGTAATTCATCAAGGATGTTAGTTGGGGTGGGGAAACCCATAATACAATAGAAGGACATTTAGGTCCCCCTATGTTTTAGATTGAATAGAGGAAAAGATTTTAAGGTTCCTTTCCATAGGAAGAGTAAAGAAAGAACAAAAGAGCGAGTGGTAGAGTGTTCTTTAAATAAAACAGAAGTGACAGAATGAAAACTACGGATAGCATTTTCATGACGTACCCACATGGAAAAAGTATAATAGCCTTCTGTTAATGAAATGGTTTTAACACGAATAGTCTTTTGACAGGAAGCATAGGTTTTGTTGAAGTAAGGTAGAAATTGCAAAGAAGATATAGGCAAGAATATCAGGAAGAGTTTTAAGATACAGATGTAGCGGAGGAATTCCCATGATAGGGTCTAACCGCCCTACCAGGGATCCAGCAAGTGATTTTGTCTGGCAGTAAGATCGCAGCGTAGCCTCGTCCCCAAGTGAGAAGCTCAGCGGGACCCTGCCAGGCAGGATCTGGCAATCTGCGATAATATACCAGAGGTCTGTTAGGCGGGGGTGAGGGGGAGGAAAAATGACGTGAAGCAGCAGAAGTGGGAGGAATGCCAGTCAGATTGAGAAAGTTTAAAGTGTAAAGACAAATGTTAAGAGAATTTTGCAATGCTGGGAGGTTCGGGGTTTTTTCCCGCAACGAATATCGATCAAGAGCACGTTTCAGAGATAAGTTCGCTCGTTCCACAATAGCCTGCCCCTGGCTGTTGTAGGGAATCCCAAACTTGTGGGTTACATCCCATCTGTTACAGAAGTCCTGGAAAGCAGAACTTGTATAGGCAAGTCCATTGTCAGTTTTGATTTCTTTTGGACGTCCCAGCGAGGCAAAGGTACGAATTGAATGATTGATGACATGTTTTACAGTTTCTCCCCTTTGAGGAGTAGCCAGAATAAACCCTGAATATGTATCGATGGAAACGTGCAAATATTTCCAAGGGGCAAAAGGTGGATACTGAGTTACATCCATTTGCCAAATTTCACAAGCTTTTAATCCTCTAGGATTTACTCCTATGGGAATGGAATGTCCTTGCTTACTACATGTGGGGCATTGTTGAATAATGGCAGCAGCTTCTGCCTGAGTTAGGGAAAATTGAAAAGTTATCATAACTTGGCGGGGGAGATTCAAACACACTCCCTGCTTCTATTTTATAATGGATCATTAAAGCCTCCATAATTTTCCTCCAAGTGACCAAAATGCCAATAGGTGCACGAGGAGGACTATGGAGATGTTCACCAATTTTTTGCCAAGTGGAAATTTTTAAGGACCCTTCCTCTGAATAATTAGGACAATGTTGCCACACATAAGCCAATAATGTAGCAATAGGTTTCTTTTTTACAGGCGAGCCCTTTAAATTAGCAGAGTATTTAGAAGAAGAAGCGACTAACTCCCTCAATTCCTTCAGATGCTGCGTCTGTTGTTGAGAAAAGTTTCCACCCATACTTACGAAAGTCGAGACCGTGTTTCAGATCCGATGACGTGCAATTCGCTTCAGGCCTGGCGATGCACAGCTCCCATCGAGCTGATAAGATATGGGCGCGTCGCTACGTATCCCCCTTAGGGAATCACGTTGGGGTCACCAGAATGCGGTATCTGCCGTCCCGCATCTGATGGGCGGCTCATGAAAGGGAGCGAAGGGAAGAGAAACGACAAGAAGCGAGGTTTCCTCTTGATGAGCGCGCCCCGAATGTCTTGGCACACGCTCTTTTATTGTGCTTTTTTACAAGAAAATGATTTAATCAAAGCTCAAGTCAAACATGGTAATCTCATCAGGATGTGCATGTTTACAAAGCTGCATACCGGACAGATTAGTTACAATGTGGATAAGCTTATTAACAATCGTCTAGCTCCTTGTCCCTTGTACGTGCCTTGCAAAGGTCACTGGAGACAGAAGTTAATGATTACACATGAATGATACAATGTTGCAAACACATGAATGATACATAGTTGCAATGATACATAGTTACAACAGCCAGTGACACCATTGTTGCCCAGGGATACCCAGTTGAGGGGGCCTTTCATGGCCCCATTAATGTGCCCATCGAAGTGGAACCTATTTGTGTACTTGCAATTGCTCACTTTCAAACAGCAGTTTGGCAGGAGCTGGAGCAGATGACGGGAGCTCACCTGGCCATGCAACAGCACTTGGCACTCAAATGTAGGATCGATAACTATCAACCCAGCATCCTAACTGCATAAACCACTGTGCTCCTTGAACAGTCACTGAATGGTTGTAAATTGATGGCTACCTCTAATACGTGTAGCCTCAACTTAGAATTAAGCCAAACATTTTTGTTTACTGAGAAATTTATTAAGTGAGCTATGCCCCATTTTTGTCACATTTATTATATGAATCACTGCAGTTCTTAAATTAGTAACACAGTTATTAAGTTAATCTGGTTTCCCCATTGACTTTGCTTGCTAAAGGGGTTGCAAAAGGGGATCACATGACTCTGGGACACTGCAACTGTTATAAATGTCAGTCACTTGTCAAGGCTCCGAATGTAAATCACATGATCATGGGGATGCTACAACGGTCATAAGTGTACAAAAATGGTCATGTCACTTTTTTCAATGCCATTGCAACTTTGGTCACTAAATGAACTGTTGTAAGTCAAGGACTACCTATACTCTTTTGTGAATGAGCAAATCCTTCCTTCCCCATCCATGTTTGCAATGTATTTTCCGAATTTCCAGAAGGTTGCACAACTTTCAAGTTTTCCATACAAATAGGAATCTGACTGCAGACTTTTGTTTCTTACCAGACTGAGCTTAAGAACCTTGAAGGGGGGAGGGCAGGAGTTATGGCTATTTCAAAGCACTATAAGGAAAAAGGAAGCTGTATCTTACCTGCCTTTGAGACAATCACTCTAATTTCTCTATCTACATCCAAAATATTTATTGCATTTACACCTAACCTCAATCAGAATAGCCCCCACTTACACAATATAAATAGAATTAAAACAACCAGGGGAGAAGTCTGTAGAGATTCTCAGTCATCCAGATCATGGTTGTTTCAAAGGTGCTTTTTCAGGAGAAAACTGGACTTCCTTCCTTGTTTTTTTCTTTTGAAGACGTTTCACTTCTCATCCAAGCAGCTTCTTCAGCTCTGACTGGATGGTGGGGAATGGAAGGATTTATATTCCTTGCAGACAGCTGGTCATTTGCATCCTTTCAGAGGGTCGTTGAAGCATTGGGGGTTTATCTGTGTGGGCCCTTTTGCAACCTTCTGACAAGCAGTCAATGGGGAAGCCAGATTCACTTAACAACCTGCTGCAGTGATTCACTTAATTGTGGCAAGAAAAGTCATAAAATGAGGCAAAACCAGAGGTGGTATTCAGCAGGTTCTGACCAGTTCTGGAGAACCAGTAGCAGAAATTTTGAGTAGTTTGGAGAACCAGCAAATCTCACCTCTGACTGGAGATTTTACAGTATTCTTCCCCTGCCACCCCCACCAAGCCATGCCCACTGGGCGAAACTCACTTAACAAATGTTTCACTTAACAAAAGAAATTTGGGGCTCAATTGTGGCCATAAGTCGAGGACTACCTGTATTGTACAATGTCTTGGGAAACAAGTTTGGTTCTCCGGATCCTCCTGAATACCATCCACAAAAGGCATCACAGATTCCAAGATCATTTAAGCAACCTCAAGGTTTTAGCAGTACACAACTAATCCGGGGGAGAGGGGGGGACATTATTTCAAATGTTCACTCGCTGAAAACAAGGAGGAAATTTGAGGGAATTCAATAGAATATGGTTTGCGGGGGGGACGGGACGGGACGGGACTGCTGGACGCCTTTTGACATTTCAGACGTTGCCTTCAGACGTTGTGGGTGCTTCATCACTGGAGGTTTTTAAGAAGAGACTGCACAGCCATTTGTCTTAAATAGTATAGGCAGGGTCTCCTGATTGAGCAGGGGGCTGGACTAGAAGACCTTCAAGGCTCCTTCCAGCTCTATTCTGATTCTACTCCTTGCAAGCTGCACGTGTAACTCCAGACCTCCCGCTGTCCCCGCTCGGAGGACACCCCACAGTTACAGCCAAGAACCGGAAGTCTCGCTGGGAAAAGCAGCAGGACGTCTGACTGGAGCCCTCGCCGACCTTCTCGGTGCGCAGGCGTAGTTAGGGACTCGGCTCGCCAAGTTCACTCCGGCTCTGCAGCTGGCGTACCATTTCCTCCTTCGGTCAAGGAGACTAGAGACGTGCGCCTGCGCAATAATTAGCGCAGGCGTCGTGGCCTTTTTTAAGCCGGCTGAAGCGGCGGCGGCGGGGTTCGCTGCTAGAGGGGCTCGCGGGCTGGCGGGCGGGGGGCGGGAGGAAGGTGGGTTGCTGGCGCGTGGAAGGCGCCTGCCTCGCGCGCCATGTACCAACGGAGCCCGAAGGCGGCCCTGCGCGTGGGCGCCCGCTGCTCCTGGAGGTGGGACGGCAGCAGCAGCAGCAGCCCGTTCCGCCTATGCCCGGGCGACTCGGCGCGCTGTTGCCACCCGGCGCGATTGCGGCCGCCGGTGAGTAAAAGGCGGCGGAGGAACCGGGCGTGGTCGGCCATCCCCGATCTTCGCGGGAAAGAAGGGCAGATCTGCAAGGCGCAAGCTTGCTGGGAAGCGTGAAGGGGTGGGGGACGGGACACCGGCGGACCGCGGAGAAGACAGAAGCAATTGGATCCTTTGCAAAAAAAAAACACCCAAAAAACCTGGCTGAGTTCGCGAACCAATCGGTCACTATTGCAGACCTCCCTTGCGGGGGATCGGCGGTGCTGGGCTGGATGGACAAAACCTTGGTTTTGATCGGGTTAGAATTGTCCCGGTTGAGCTCGGGAGGATTATAACGCGGTTGAAATGTGGCGGTTGGCTAAAAGGTTGCCTGGAAGTCCATGCATCCGTCTCCGGTGACAGCTCGCCCGGCTGATCCGTCGAAGCTCTGCTGTCGCTGCAAAGATGTGTAACCTGCGGGTAAAAGCGGTTTCATCTACCGCTTGGAAAAATCTTAAGAGGTGTGCCTGGCAGTCTTCCCAAAAGTTGCTCCTCGGTGGTGGATGTGACCCCAGGGGTAGTGATTAAATCTTGGCACAATACAGGATTAGCTGTATTGAATGAAATTTGCTTTTGTCTTGCAGCAGGGCTGCTTATGGGCCATTGAAAGATCAGAGATAGTCAAAGAAAACAACAATTAACAGTGCAAGGTCTTGCTTTGGAATGTATTCCATTCCTGTTTCTGGTCAAATCAGCCTATGAGTTAGGAACCTCAGTCTGTACTTGCTTTGCGCTCACTAAAGTTATTTTTTTTGCCTACAAAATGGTTGCCAATTTTAAATTCTTATTTATTTTATCCTGTACCATGCAGAAATGTTCTTGTTATGACACACCACAGTTCTGAGATGATTTCTTCTCTCAAAATAGAATAAATTATGGCACATAGTATATCTTGTGGTTGGTCCTTAATAATTAAAAAAAAAGCCAACCAACCAAATAGGACATGTATTTAAATATCAAAGTTTTTTTTTCTTAATTACCAAAATTATTTTATAAAATAATGAGTTCTGTGCTCTGTATGCATTACCCAGATAAAAACAAACTTCCTTTTCCACGAAGAAAACTTGTCACTGTGCAGGCTGGTCAGGTGAGATCAGACAGCCCAGGAAAATAAGCTGAATGACTGCCTTTCAGGAATGCCAAGGACAATATACAATGTTTTTGATAATTAGTTTCATTATTATGAAATCTCTCTCTCTCTCTTTATTTTTAAGGATGTGGCTGCCTCCTGGGATAAATTACCTCCTGAGCTTATCTCTTCCACATCAATAAGACTGACTTTTCACTCTCTATTCTCCAAGAAGCTGTCAGAGGCTGCCCCTCACCTTCCAGCTCTGTCTCACCCTTCTCACTGTACTATAATAAATTATGGACTGAAATTCAGCAGCCTGGAGACCAGGCCCCTTTTCCAACCAACTGTTCCCTCCCTCCCTGAAAGCATGGAAGATGCCATCATTTTGGAGAAGGGGAGGCAGGAGGATAGTCTAAGGGTACAGCCTAGTGAAGGACTGGACAGTGCTTCTTTAGACTCCTTGTATAGTCTGTTTCATGGCTGGCATTTGCAATCACCTTTTCAGACTTCGGAGGCAGCACCCACATCCCTTACGCCTTTCCAAGCCACATCTGGGGCTCCCTCCCCGGTCACTTCGCCTACTAGCAGTAACCGCGACATGGAAGAGCATCTCGAAGTCATGCACCAGAAATTACGGGAAGAGGTACTAGCGGTGCAATTTTGCTGTTTAGGGAAATAGATTTTTTTTTCCTTTGTAGAATGGCAGGGAGACTATTTTATTATGAACTTGGCATTGGATAGTTATGGGAGAGACAGTTTTGTCAAGTATACCTTGGGCAAATGAGAGAGTTATGGCTTGTGGTCCATTGTTTGTACTGAGGTTCAAGCAATTCCTAAGAAAGAGGTGATCTTTTCCAACATCATCTACTCGTGAATTACTGTCTTCTATAAGTTGTGCCAGCAGCCAGAAATGGAAAAATACATATTTTAAGTACCTTATCATAAAATATGATTTTTAGAGTAACTGGTAAATTGCTTGTAAGTATGTAAGTATAACTTAATGACAAATTCTTTCTCTTCAGTCTTGTTTTAAAATAAAATAAAAAATCCTTTCTTTCTATGAGGTATATTTAAATAGATTACTGGCTTGGTCAATGACTATGCTACAAAATGTCAGTTATAAGAGATTCCAAGATCCCAAAATCTTTTTGGATCGCCTCATAAGCAACTCTCTATCAATGTTTTGCTTTAGACTGGCAAAATAAGCTTTATTAGGAATCCTCATTCATCAGTTTGAATAACTTTTAAAGAAAGAACAGAATGTTTGTGTTCTGGTGTGTTTTTATCCCTTTGTTGCAATTTGTAGAATAGCACTAATGTGGTTTTTTAATTATTTGCCTTAGCACACCTGCATTTCCTAATCACCAGAGAAAGAGTTGTTAAGTCTGTGTTCCCAAACCAGGGTTAAGGAGACAAGCTAAACAGAATGTGCAGCGTTAGTCAGATAGGCACACAGATAAATGAGTGAGATATGTTTGTATGTTTATTAACATACAGTAAAAATAACAGATACGCTTGTGCTATCAAAAATATGGTTTATTCCATCCAGAGTTCATAGCATAGTCAAAATAACAGTCCAATTAGTCATGTATCATTTAGTCAGTCCATTCAAGGATATTCAGTCAGCAAAGTCCGTGTAGAATATCCTATGTCAGTTCACTTACAAATCAGTCCTTTGTCTCTCTCCTGTTGGAGTAATGCAGTCTTGAGTCCATGCAGTAATTAGGGATCATCAAAGCCAGAGAGAGCAAGCTGCCGTTGCTTTGCTTCTTTTAAAGTGCTTTCACAACCACTCCCCTAATTACATTCCTATATTTAAAGTTGCAGACACTTTAACTTATAAACCATGATTACATATTTATTATTTTACCTAAACCAGTTAGGGTAAACAATGTTATCCCTAACAAGAGTAATGATTTTTGTTTTAGTCATATCCTATACAAGACTCAATATGGTTGTTTAATGTTTGTGATTTGCAATAAACCTCCGAGTCATTGAAGTTATAATGAAGCTGTTCATTCTAATATTGTATAAGAAATTACTTAAGACAATTATTTGAGTAGGCTTTGTAGTTCAAAGCATGCTAAATCGGCAGGTAAAAGGATTACATAGCAGATGATTATGTGGTTTATTAATGTAAAAAATATTTGACTTCATAGACTAATGGTTCAATGTGTTGCAAAGCAGTTTTGTGTATCTTAAACACCTAAATTATTTTGTATGTGGAATAGGAGGTCTAGAAATATATTGCACTAAACTTGAAAGCTTGCAGAAACAGAATTTATCTTAAGGGGAATTTATTATCACTCTTTTCTGCAAGGAGGTTGAAATTTTGATTTGGTTTCCAAAAATATCCCCAAAAGGTCTTGATTTATGCACATTTATATTCCACCCAATCCTAGAATAGTGGAAAATTATTTGTGCAGTCTCAAGAGGCTGATGCATGCACTTCATGAAAGCATATAGGATCCCAACATGTTTTATTAACTAATTATTGATACAACACGCATTCATGAATAAGAAGTAAGATTGTGAAATCTTGTATTCCTATTTGTGGAAAATTGAGTCATTAGATCAGGGGTTTTCAAACCTGACAGCTTTAAGACTTGTGGATTTCAACTCCCAGAATTCCTCCTCCAGTCATGTTAGCTCAGGAATTCTGGGAGTTGAAATCCACAAGTCTTAAACTTGCCAAGTTTAAAGACCCTTGCCTTAGAATTTAACAAGAATTGGTTTTGTCTATGCTGGACAGAATATAGGCAGAAAACTCTGAAAGCAAAATGTTGTCAATGGACTTCTGAGAATCTATGAGTTATAAATTCCTCACTTTGGTTTGCTCTTCTCTCTCCCATCCCTCCAGTTACCAGGCTTTTTTACGAGGACTCATAATTTTGCAATGTATTCCCAGGACGTAGAATTCATCAACGAGATTCTGCATCTGAAAACACGGTCAGTGTTGAATCAGGGAGGGAGGGTGGGAAGTTAGAATATCCAATGGCTGGATTGTCTGTCCTTTAATGAATATGAAAAGTTCCATATTATCTTTAAGCTTATAGAGAGAAATTCAGTCTACACCAGGGGTGTCAAACTAGCAGCCTGCAGGCCAGATGTGTCACATGCAGGCCATGCCCACCCCAAATCCGCATAGGAAAAAAAACATCGTGATATATCACGTGACTTCAATGTGACGCGGTGAGTTTGACACCTGTGGTCTACACATATGTAAGAGATCTAACCATTGGAGAGCTGGGCACATTCTTTTCCTCATGAAAAGTTTCCCAGATCTAACTACAATTTATAGTTGGGCCTTGGTTTTAGAAGACAGGAAACTATGGTCAGTGTATCTGATCCACAAAGAACAATCTTTGCAAAGCAGCACCAGTCGTGAGGAGAATGTAATAACTTGCCCTCTTTTCAGTATATGTTTTTTTTTAATGTATTAAATGTGTACAGTATTTTCCTTCCCACTTTCCTTGCCCATAATTGAGGGGGAGGGGAGACTTCTTTTACACCCTCTAGCCAGGGGTGTGATTCAGGTGAACCAGTCAGCTCTGGCGATCAGTTGGCTCCGCCCACCCACCCCTGCTCTAGTCTGTCCTATATTTCTGTGTTTTGCAGCTCAGCTGCTTCACGCAGCACAGTGGATTGCCGCGTGAATCCGCTGTTTTTACTCACCAGGGCTGCAGTAGAAGGTAAGTTTTAGAGTTGAAAATGGATGGTTTTCAAAGGCACACGTGCAAGTGAAGCAAACCAGTTGTCATACCGGTTGAACCCCACCACTGCCTCTAGCCTTCTCCCCATTTATATAAAGATAATTCTATTTATGGGGACAACAATTTATTAGTAATCACCTTCGGTATACGAAAGAAGGTGTCTATAATTTTTAATAACAAATTATACATTTTCTTAGCCATATAAAATGTGATAATTAACAATTGGCATGACAGGAAGGGCAAAACACTGATCAAGGGAGAATCTGGAATGGTTTTCTAGAGATTCTGAATGATTCTTTGCAACCCTGGCCAGCTACCTTATCTGATTAATGATTTCATGAACAGCAATGATGCTGAAAGAAAACCTGCTAATCCACACACCCCCTTTTATCTAAGAACATATTGTAGGAGGCAGCTGCATAAAGAAGAGTCACTTTGTACTGATGTGGCATTTTGTCAATTGCTACAATAACTACTAAACTCCCTGCTTTACAGTTTTTCTGAAAAATGTGGATTTAATGCTTGTGCTGAAAATTGGCCCGTAGTGAACAATTGATTCACTGCCACATTTGCGTTGTGACTGCTGCAAAAAGGACTGTAAAACCGGGTCAAATGTTATGGACCCACTTTACAATCATCACGACTTATGACTATAATGGGCAGATTCCATTACAGTTGTAAGTCAAATTCTACCTGTAGTCCAGGGGTCCCCAAACTCTAGTGGGCCATGCAGTGTTTGCAACTGGCCACGGGAACAGGTGAGTATGCACGCACTTCACCACTTGGGTGAGCAGCGGGCGAGCGCATGCACATGTCCTTCATTTGCGTGAGCTGTGTGCATGCATGCTTGCCCGCTACATAGAACCATCTCTCTCCCTTCCCCCCACTCAAAGCCGGTACACAAGCCCAGAAAGGTTGGGGAACTCTGTTGTAGTCAGCTGTCTTACATGGGATAAAACGGGTGTCAGGTGAAACTCCATTCAAAATCCAAGAAAGAAAACCTTAGGCTCCACTGTTATAGAGAAAAGGACTTTTACTGAAAATTGAAGTGGTAGCATCTGAAGAATGCAAGATCTGAGGCAATAGGCGTGAAAATCACATATAGAAAATTATCCCATGTTCCCACCCCCGAGAGTTCAAACTGACCATCCAATCTGAGGTGTGTATAATGTTATGTGAGGCATCTTCAGGTGGTGTCTCACACATCTGGTATTCCAAGACGGTTGACCTTGGCTTAGGCAGATAAGGGACTCCATCTGCTCAGTCAGCAAGTAGGAATAGTCAAGAAAACATCCCAATTTTTACATTTCACCAACTTAAAATCTCCAGCAGCCTTCCCCCGCCCATGAAGCCCAATTATTCTTCCCTCCCCCGGTTTCTATGGCAGCCAGAAAGACAAACAGAAGAAGGATTCTTGGAGGCTGACCATGGGAGCTTTGTACCTCCCGCTGCCTTAAGAAAGTTCAAAACATTCTCAAAGATCCATCTCATCCTGGGCACCCTATTTTTTTTGAACTATTACCATCTGGCAGACGGTACAGAATAATAAAAACAAGGACAAATAGGCTGAAAACCAGCTTCTATCCCAGGGCAGTAACTCTATTGAATTCTACTGTATAGTGCAATATTAATGCAATATCAGGGGTTTTCAATTCAATGTATAGAATGTGAAGGATGTGTGTTTATTTTCATAGTCGTAATGTACACTGAAGATGGTATTTAATCTCATTGTATGAGGTGCAATGACAATAAAGTAAACTAAATAGGAAATAGATGTTTAAGGCATAGTTTGATGTATGTGGGAAATCCACAGTGAGAGAATTATTTAAACATTCATTGATGTATAGATAAGGAAGTGCAGGTAGTCCTTGATTGACCAGGATATTTGTTGTGTGACCATTCTAAGTTATAATGTCACTGAAAAAAAATGGACTTATGACCGTTTTTCACACTTACAATCCATGGTCACGTGATAAACATTCAGCCATTTGGCAACTGAACAAAATTTATGATGGTAGCAGGCCACCTTTTGCAACGTTCTGACAATCAGAGTCAATGGGGAAGCCAGATAACTTCACAACCGTGTTACTAACTTAACAATTGCAGTGATTCACTCAACAGGACTGGCAAGAAAGGTTGTAAAATGGGGCAAAATTCACTTAACAAATGTCTCACTTAGCAACAGAAAGTTTGGGCTTAGTTGTGTTCGTAAGTCGAGGACTACCTGTAGCTTTTTCCACAGTGAGGTGACACAGGAGATCCCTATACGAACCATTCTCTTCTTACTTCTACCACCAGTGGCCTAATGATATATCAACTGGCTGTTGTCTTGTGCCGTTTTGTGGCCTGGAACTATTTTGTTCATATGCACCTTGAGGTGATGAAGGTGACACAACATCCTGAGAACTGGAGTATCCAAGTGCGGTGGCGGATTAGAGGACTGCCTTTCCACATCTTCCTGATGCGTTTCTTCAGGAATAAACCTGAATTTTACAGGTGAGGCACCTCCAATGGGATAGTAATCCTTAAGACTGAAATAGAAAAGCAGGCATAGAATACCCTAGTTTTGCTTCTTTCTAACTCTTCTGAGATATTTCTCTGTGGAGTCCTTGGTGCTCTCTGAGCTTGGTTGTTTTCCTGCAGATATTTCATTACCCAACTAGTAAGTAAACATCTTCAGCGCTAGTCCTCTAGCACTGATGATGTTATCTAGTTGGGTAATGAAATGTCTGCAAGAAAGCAACCAAGCTCAGAGAACACCAAGGACTCCACAATTCAACCCTGAGCTACCAATATTTATTTTTCTACTTATTTACTATCCGCTTTTGGCATCAGGACTGGTCTTCGGAATCCTTCCTTAATATGGGCGGATATGTTATGCTTATTGGCCTGTGATATAAGTGCAATTAAAATTAATCAAGCTGTTTAGGACAGAGTAAAATAGATACCCAAAACATATTATAATTCTACTGCTGTATTCGTCTAAGGAGGACAGCAGAATGTGGGTCTTGCTTGGCTAATTTTCATTTTAATTCCTCTTCTAGAATTTACGATGCCTATTCCACTTTCTTCTTAAATCCACAAGGGTTAATTAAGTGTCACAAAGTAAGCAAGGTGAGTTCCTGAGCGGGAACAGTGTTGAAGGAGGTGATACGGATGTGATTTCGAATTACCCTTCCCCAAAGTCTTGGCAAGAAAGCAAATGTGTAGAAACCAACTTGGTGTTTTCTTTCCTTTCAGCTCATGCCCTCCCAGCCACTTCAGAACAAGCTAAAAAATCTTGCTGTAGCCTCCTTGCTGGGCCTGGAGCTGTCAGACCAGAGGCCATCACTTTTGCCATGGCTAGTTAGCAGCAGCAAAGGGCATCAGGAGTCTATAGGGGATAGTTAAAGCCTTGACTCTCCTGTCAACACCTCTCTTGGTTCATCTACCTGCCTGATAAGGAGGATGCCACTAAACAACTCATTGTATATCTGTGTTTTTTCTGTATAGTGTGGATGTTGCCCCATGTTGGTGCTGTTAAATTGCACTAGTAAGTGCTGTAAAGATGATTGCAAACTAATATTGTACATAATAAAAAAAAGTTTACATTGGAAGAGTGTCTAGTTGTGCCTTAGGCTAAAGATACTGCCAGGAGGCAATTAATTTCACCTCCATTCATCTATAAGGAGGCCTGGTAACCATAAAGCATCACCATGAAGTCCCTGCCCCCAAATCTTTCTTCATAGACGTATAAACAGAGTTGGTTTCCTTTGACGGGCTGGATAGCCTCTTGCTATCCAGGCTGTTTGGGATGTGAAAGAAGGAATGGAGGAGGAGTGTCACAATGAACCTATGAAGAAGATGGTGAAGCAAAATGGAATTTAAAAAGCCAGTAGGAAAAACGAAAGGAGTAAAAACATACTGAAAAAGGGCTACCCCACTTAGACTGCAAAAATTCAGATGAAAGCTATTGCACAGGACTTTTCTGTCTTGCCTGGATATTTGCAGTTCTGATCTTACAGCTCTAAAAAAGCAGAAAACCATTATTCCACCAGCATCTTTAATTCCTGAAGATTGAATTCCATATAAAACTTACTCCCTTTGAGTCAGGTTTGACTCCTGTCCACGTAATTTTTTGGCCAGTTTTTTCAGAAAATGTGTTTGCCATTGCCTTCTTCCTAGAGCCTGAGACGCATGTATGGATGGGTGGTGAAATAGAACTACAAAGGCTGTACAGACTTACAAAGTGTCATGCCCCTGTCGGATCTGACTCAGGGGGAAGCTGAACAGCTGACAAGGAGTGGGAGTGTGGCTCGGTTGGCTGTGGAAGAAACTGGGGAAGGGCAAAGTCCAGCTGGGCAGAGCAGGGAAGAGATAGAACAAGGGAGAGGTAGAGCAAGGGAGAGGGAATTCAGAGGAAGACCCAGGCCCATCCCCTCTTCATCCTAAGGCAAGCAGGGAGGAACGGAGAAGGGAACAACATGAGTTGTGTGGCTTACAGGGGAGGAAAGGGCCCTGATTCCCTTCATTAGCTGCAGCTGGGAACACAGTATATAAAAGAGGAAGCTGCACACAGCAAGTTGTTGGGAGCAAACGTGAATTTATCTGGTATCGCCATGGCTTACCTGTGCTCCTGGCATCTTCCCCCCTCTGAGTTTTGCCGTGCTTTCAAGTCTGAAATTCCTTCTCCTGTCCTGTCAAGTTAATCACTTCAGCTTGGTTTCTTTGGATTTTTAGTTACAGTTTGTGTGTACCTTGTTTTTGACTGAATTTTCTATAGTTGAAGGCTGTTCCTGGGAGAGTTTTTCTCCAGCCGAAGGTAACCTGGACATTGGGGGCAAAGTTGGAGATAATAAAAGAACTCTCCTTGCTTATTTGACTGTGTTGCTTATTTGACTGTGTTGCCATGCCCCGAGTCATCACTGATAGTGACCATTCAAAGTTACAACGGCACTGAAAAAAGTGACTTATGACCATTTTTTATACAACAGTTGTAGGACCCCCATAGTCACGTGATCAAAATTCAGGCATTTGGCAACTGATCATATTTATGACAGCTGCAGTGTCACATGGTTATGTGAACACCTTTTGTGGCCGCGTTACAAGCAAAGTCTATGGGGAAGCCAGGTTACCTTAACAACTGCAGGGATCCACTTAACAAATGTGGCATGGTAGATTGTAAAAGGGGGCAAGCAAATGTCTCACTTAGCAATAGAACTTTTGGGCTAAATTGTGGTCATAAATTGACTACCCACATTTTCCTAATCTCTCCCATGCTCCAGTTCTACTGGTAAGATGTTGACCTTGTTGGTCTACTTCAATCCAGAATTGTCAGTGTTCCAGCTGACAAGAATGCTGTGTCGCTCAACTAAATATACAGGTAGTCCTTGACTTGCAACCAATCATTTAGAGACTATTCCAAGTTACAACAGCACTAAAAGAAAAGTTTTTACACAACTGTTCCAGCATCCAGGAACTCAAATTTGGGCATTGGCAACTGACGTGTCCCTGGGCAGAGGTGGTATTCAGCAGGTTCTGGCCAGTTCTGGAGAACCGGTAGTGGAAATTTTGAGTAGTTCGGAGAACCAGCAAATAGCACTTCTGACTGGCCCTGCCTCCTCCTATTCTCTGTCTCCTGAGTCCCAGCTGATTGGCTGGGCCTTCTTTTGTTGCCCTGCACAGGAGAACAGAGCTGGAAAGTAGGTTAGCGGGGTGGGGAGGGAATGGGGATTTTGCAGTATCCTTCCTCTGCCACACCCACCTAGCTACGCCGACCAAGCCATGCCACGTCCACAGAACCGATAGTAAAAATTTTTCAATCCCACCATTGTCCCTGGGTCACGTGGTCACCACTTGTGGCTTTCCCAGACAGCTTCTGACAGCAAAGTCAATGCGGAAAGATTTGGTACATGTGATTCGCGTAAATGGCTGTAGCAAAAAAAGGTCATAAGATGAGGTGGAATTCATTTGACACCTGCTTCACTTAGCAACAAGTTTCAGGCTCAGTTGTGGTCGTACATTTGAGGACTTAACCTGCATTTTGTTTTTAACATTATTAAACATTCCAATAATGATTTTATATTCAAAATTCCTTGAGAAAGCTACAAAAATGTTAGTTTTGCTGAGTTATAAATCTAATATTTAGTATAAACCCAATATCTAAAAGGCTAACTTTTCCGCAGAAATGAGGCTGTCGCTTTCATGCATTTAAAGCCCGGGGAGACCTGAAGAAAACAGAACTTTGTTTGGGTTTGTTGCATAATACCCCTCTATCAAATGTCTCAGTCTGGAATGGAAAATTCCCTTCAGTCTGAATTTGTGGTAAGTGTTGCCGGTAGCATATTCTAAAAAATTTCCCCAAATTATTTTCAGAATATGCTACTTACAACACATATCTGCATGCCATTCTGTCTATTTTATTAGCATCTTTGAACACACAAATTTGGGCTTTGTGGGAGGTGCATGGAATCAAACACGCTACATACTACAAAGATTTCCTGCTTGCTGGTACTGAATTATGGAAAAGTTTATTTGATATACTGCTTTGATATATTAATATTTCTAACAGGTGTGGGGATGCAGCTTCTCAGTATCAAGCATAGCTGGTTATTCTTATTACCCCCTCACCTAACAAAATAGAAAAAAAAACAACCAAAGTACTTATTTGCTTATTTTAATGGAACAGAAAAACTTAGCTTGATGCTGGGTTCAAAGTGCCCCAAATAGAATGAGGTTCAAGTGCCATAGAACGTCTTTATGCTAATAATTATATCCCAAAATTACAATGAGCAAGGATAAAATGAGATAAAAGTTCCATGGATGCCACCTTTACATCCCATAAAAAGTCAGGATACAAAGAAAATGATTGTCTTAAAATGTTGAAGATGATTTGAAAAGATTTGAATTCTGTTTGTATGCATTCCAAAGCGTCTTTTTAAAGAAGAAATGGATTTCTTAAAGCAAAGATTAAATTTGTCTACAAAGAAAATGAAAGTAAATAACATAGGGGAGCTTATTTTTTTAAAAAAATGTTTATTTTATGCCTCTGAATAACAGCAAAACTATATAGCTCTACAAAAAAGTGTCCAAAGGTACTATTGAGCACCAGAATAGTCAGAACTGAAGGCAAGTCCTTCTTTTATCCCAGCTCTTCCCGTGTCTTCCCCATTTTCTTGGGCAGTTTCTTGGTTGAGGCATCTTCCAGTTCTTTGGCCTTGTAGTAGTGAGGGGCCACTTCCAGCAGCCACGTACTATCAATTTCAATCACCTGCAAACAACACAAAAGCAGCTCTAGCCAGGGTCCTTCTGATTTCAGCACTGTCTCAGGATACACAGAAACATACTGGATTTAGATAGATGGTTAGATAGATATAGGTGTCAGATTAGATAGATGATATAGATAAGATAGATAAAATAGAGTAGATGATACATAAGATAGATGCTAGATAATGGATTGGTGGATGATAAATATTGAATATTTCTTAACTGCCCATCTCCCTTTAAAAAGGGCCCTGGGTGGTGTGCAGTATCAATAAAATTAAACTTTAAAATCAGAATAATTTGGGATTAAAAATTGTATAATTATAAAAACAACATTATAAAAGTTTCCAAAGGTGAAAAATTCCAAGATGGGGAATTAGTAGTTGTTAATACAGGTGGGTGGAGTTCTTGTGGGGCCAGTCAGCCCCATGGTTGTGTGGGCCTTTGTGTTCCCCACACAAAGCTGTACAGCCAAGTTTTGTCTCCTTTGTGGAAGGCCAAATGATTGGGGTCTTTCCACAATGTAGGGGCAGCGGCAGAGAAAGGCCCTCTCCCCGCTCCTTCCTTTGACTGATAGGATTTTAGCATACCTTCCCTGTTTGAACGAGCGGGATGGGCTGATGTGGATGGGCTGAAGCTGGTTCCATAGACAGTTAGACTAGCCTATCGGCTAGGTCAAAGGACCATGGAAAGGTGATCAAGTGTGATGTGTCAGATGTAAGAAGAAGGGTCATTGAATTGGCTGTAAAGGAAATCCAGAATCGCTGTTCCACAAAAGTCCCACTAATACCCGATTATTGAATCTCTCCTCCATCTCTTTTAATTATTTAATCCACTAAGAAGTCACCTCTGTTTTTACCGTTGCAGCAACAACAATGTGAAGTGATTGGTATATAAAATGTTGAGATAGACCAGAATAGAACAGGGAACTAAGTCCACTGAAAAGACAGAGAGCAAATTAGTTCCATATTACACAAACCTCTTGTTTGACACTTCAGTAGGAAGCCTACAATAAAATGCTACAAATTCACAAGCAAAGCGTTCAGCTCCCCCTTTATTTCAATTGTCAAAAATGGATATTTTCTAATGCTTAAAGGCAACCTTTTTATTTGACCTAAAGTGCCTGCTACATTCACAAATCAGTTTTCCTTTGAGCACAGACAACATTTTATCTCTGAGGAGAAGCTTTTTCTTGAGAAGGTTCAGAACTCACCTGTCTCATGAATTCCTTCGTGGTAAAGACTAGTTCATGATAAATGAGCCAGCGGGGCTGCTCTTCAAACAAGGAGCTGTTCGGATGGATGTACACTGTTTGCTGATGCTTGACCGTTTTGTAACCACTGCGGGTTAGCCGGGCAGTGTGATAAAAGAAACCGGCTGTTATGGCCTATAGAAACAGAGCAGGAAGGGCCAAATGTGAGGCAGACAATGAAATAAATGGTATCAATGGCTGAAATTACAGACGGTTAAATCATAAATGGCTTTCATTTTTGCTTAGCATCTTGTGCGAATCCATCCAATATGGCTTATAAACTACCAGGCTAGTGTGACTTGTTCAATAAACCATGATTAATACATTAAGTTGGATTCAGATGTCAAGCTATGAGTCAGTGTGTTGAAACCAGCTGAGCTTAAATTAGTCACTACCAACTTTCAGTTTCAAAGGTTCTACTCGAAATCTGGATATAACTCATTGTATTGTAATTTAAATAACGCAAAATAAGCTATTTTTATAGACTGTAGATTAAATAATGAATGAAAAACAAAGTTAAAAAATACTATCAATAAATAGACATTCAATAAGTACCTCCTGCAATTTTAGAAATCACTGGCTCTTATTTTTTTAAAAACGTGGTTATCATTATGAAGGTTTCTAAAGTAGGTGGCTATGCCAAATACATTGTCTAAAGGGACTTTGAAAATCCAGAGCAGAAGAAAAAAACAGGTGTCGGGTGCTTTTACCTTGCGGATAGGAATGTAGTCCCCTTCAGTGGAAGTAATATCCACCTCGATGCGTTCCATCAAACCTTCCAGCTGTTCTCGCACATCTCGAGCTCTCCTCATAGAACGAAACTGTATGAAATTCTCATAGCACCACTGCATGGAGTAACCGCTTTCTACCCACTAAGAGAGAAGGGAGGAATAAAACAGATCAAAGGCTTGCTGGGATTTCAAGTAAGGAATGCCATATTCTTTGTGACTTGACCACACAGTATTGAGTATAGTAGTCCTTGATTTATGACTGTAATGGACCCTATCTATTACAGTTGGAAATCGTGACAGACATTAAGTGAAACATGTCATTTAATGATCCCCCGCCCCTGCTCTCCCAATGTGGTTGTTAAATGAATGCACAGGTTGCTAAGTGGAACATGGGGGGCCTTGGGTGGGGAAAGCCTACTGCAGGCCTACCCCTACCCCATACCACCTCAGCAGGCCCCACGCTTTTTCTCCTATTAATAACCTATCTGTACTAGCTATTGTCCTCAGTCCCAGAAAACACTCATTTTGTATCTCTTGAAAGTAGAACCTAATGCCATAAGAGCTCTGGAAAATCCCACACTAATATCCTAGAACTGCTATAAAGCACACAGAGAAGAAGCAACCATTAATTATCATTCCTCTGAATGACCTCTGCAATAAAAAGTATTTTCAATAGAAGAGAATATATTTCCCAACTACATAGCTTCATCAGCTCTAGTAAAGAGTGGGGTTTTCTCCTTGTTTATACAGTAGTTTGCCCTGCCAATTTTGATGGTGGAGTGGTTTTCTTCTTGGTAATTCCTTGATGAGGTTGTTCTATTTTAAAAAAAATAATGGGACCTTTGATATACAACTCTACAATAAATGCAAGGCTGGTTGGGATTTAAAAAGTCACCTAATGAAACTCATCAAAGATTAGAGTTATTTCTTCCTCTCTTACACTAATCCACCTCTACTATCTAGGATATGAAATATTATTCCCTACTCGGAATTCTAAGAATTGCAATTCTAAAAATGGGATGCCAGGCTAGCCTTGACATTTCATCCTCACCTGAGTATAAACATTGAGAAGAACCAGATGGTCTCCACCTGGCAGGAAGAAATTCATGCGGGCATTGTCAGCATGAACCACTTTGTCCTTAGGACGGTAAAAAATGGCATTGTTGACTGAAAGCATAGCAGCAATGGTCAAGATTTGCTCTGAGCACTTGTATCTGGGGAATTTCCAGTAAAGAAAGAGTAATGTTGGGTTTTACTGTGGTAGAAACAAAATCAAATTGAACAACAGCAATAAAAGCAATCAGAAAACTTCAGAAGAAAAAGGAGAACAGATAGATTGAAAAGAAACATACATTAACAATTGATGAAAAGCTAAACGAAAAATATGATTTAAAATCAGTTTAAATCATATCTTCTAAAGTTAAACAAATGAAACGTTAGAAACACATCAATTAATATCAAGTAGGAAGGTAGATTCTTAAAAAGAAAGTAGAATATTTAAAATTTTACTCAAGAATTGGAAGCATTTTTAATCATAATAATTTATTTCAATTCTATCCATACTTAATCAGGAATGTTTTTATGCTTACAATTTATTATTTAAATTTTAGAAATATTCTACATCTATAGGATTTTCATAATTAGATAATCATTGTTGTTCAAATATGTTGGAATTTTCTGGGAAGAATGTAGTAGGGAATTAGGGATTGAACTAAGAAATAGGAGATGGATACAGTATGTTGCACTTGTGATTCCTGAAAAAATACTAACAAGGCCGAAGCCACTTTCAACATATTAAGGGGAAAAAATCCCAGGAAAAGCAGAGAAGGACTCACTGTTCAGAAGCTAGAATCATCTTCGAAAGCATGGGATCAACTGGCAATTCTGCCATCTTCCGGCCCAACTAAATACAAGATGCAGCGTTAATAAATTCAATTAAAGGACAAAAACCTCCCACAAATGTAATGTATTTCTCCCCCTCCCAACAAGTCAAAACACTATTTCTGATTGAAATATACAGCCAAATATTTTGAAGTTGTGTGTACGACAACTTAAAGACATTTGTGATACTGGTTCTTATCATTAACCATCCCAGCAGGCCTGTTTCTTTAAGAATAGAAAGGAATAAGCAGGTACAACCCATTCAGATATCTGCCATTCTTCATTGCACTTCTGTTTCCTCTCTCTGCAACCAGGTACCTCCCTCTAAATTCCTCAAAGCTTCGTATATCTTTTATCCTAATAATAACTCTATACTGAGCTGAGATACAACCATTTATTTGTTTGTTTGTTTGTTCGTTTATTTATTTGACTTTGTTTATTCTGTAGCAGAAAAGCAATCTTGATTCAGGCCCACCTACTTAAAATAGAACACTTTAGTGCTCAAATCAGGTTGAACAAAAATCTTTCCTGTTACTGTTGATGTGATAGTGACAAGTCCTCTTTTATGCTATCTTTGAAGAACACAGTGAAAATAATTTGTATCCGTGGAACCTAAACTAAGGAGTAACTAGAAAGTATAGTTGGATTAGAAAACAAATTTGAAGCTTCAGTCTCTTTTCCAACTTCTAACTTCACTCCCACTGATAGACTCTACTTTCAAGTAAGTCTCCTGCCCTGACAAGATAGACTTGAATAAGAAATCATACCTTGGTGAGTTCACCAAGATGGTTGAGGGCTCCCAAGGCATACAGCTGCTCTAATGCCAATACTAGAGTCTCGTGGGGTGGTGGATCCATGAAATCAAAGTGAATCAAATCATTGATGCCTGAAGAAAGATCATTGATGCCTGAAGAAAGATTTCTATACAACCGTCTAAGTATTGCATATACAAGTTACTAGTTTCTGTAAGATCTTGAGCCTAGATATTTCCATCTTCTATAATAAGATAAATCTTCTGAAATTTAACCCTTAAAAATGATTCAACTTCCACTGTAACGTATTTTCAGATGGAGCATGCAATCCCCATATTTTTGCAACGTATTCTATGATGGTGCATGCAATCCTCATATTTTACCACCCAAGATTGCCAAAATACACACCTAAGCTTTTGAGAAGAAGCACTACATTGCCAAGGTTGGTTCTCTGAATCTCTGGCACCGTGGTTTCCTCCATCTCATTTTTGTACGCCCAGGCTGTGTAGAGACGGAAGCACTTCCCTGCAGCCACACGGCCTGCCCGACCTGCTCTTTGATTGGCAGAAGCCTGATGGAGAATATGAAGTGTGTGTTTTTACTGAGATCAGTGAGAACTGGAATGGTTATTTCATCAGATTCCAGAGTGAATGTAGGAGAAAAATAATGAAGAGAATCTTAAATTTCATAGTGTAAATGGCAATAAATGTTTCTCTCATCATTTATCTTTACTACAGCTAAATTAAGATGATAATTGATCATCCGTTTAATTACATCAATTCTGACTTGATTATTTTTTGTTATTTTAACATTTACATATGGCAGAAATGTAAGCTGCACAGAATTTATGTGGATTGGCATAAACCGTAAGCCTGTTAAAATCTACACAAGCACACCATCACTAGAAATTTCTAAAAGTTCTTGGTAATATTATAATGTCCACAAGGATTAAAGTGTATTTCAAAAACCTAGATTTTAGAAAATCCCAATTTTTCCTCAACATTCAGTAACTGCAATTAGAAAAGATGCTCTGATCATTTTTTATTAATGGCTCCATTATCACAGGACTCAACAACAGAATTTATATGACACCATAATACTCTCTTAACAATCCTTGCGTTGATCTATATGTTATGCACCCTTTCTATTTTCCTTTAGGCTCTTGCAGGATTAGAGCTTCACCATTGGTGGGCTGGTGAATACCATTACATGGATGTGTTATATTACAAAAGTGATTTCTGTACAGCTTCATAGCTTTACAGAATTATAGACCATAAATATCTGATTTATCCTGTGATTTTTTTTTTAACTGTTACCAGATTAACTACATTAACAAATTACTTCCTGCAAACAAATTAACACCAGCACAAATAAATGAACCAGATTAAATGAGAGCTTCAGATAACTTTGAAGACATTCAAGCTCAGCAAATGAGACAGATTGGATAGAGAAGGGAATGGGGACGTTAAGTACTAATACCAGATACCCGAGAACAGGGGGTAACAATAAGTGACTCCATGCCCGTGCGAGCGTTGTAACTCTTCTGCTTGCAAAACCCAGGGTCAATCACATAAATTATGCCATCTATGGTCAGTGATGTCTCTGCTATGTTTGTGGCCACAACAACCTGTGGAGAGAAGAGAAACTCATAACTGATTCTGAAAGGCAGCTACTTCTCCTAACTTAAACTTCACTATAAATCTCTTACGTTATAATACCCGAATTACATGACATGAAGGGTGCTCAAAAGAGAAGTCAGTATTTTTTAATCATGGCATCTAAACCCTGGAACAAGATGTTTTAACCATGGCAGTTTGAAGGCTGGGGAATTGTGGGAGTTGAAGTCCACACATCTTCAAGCTGCCAAGATTGAGAAACACTGTTCTAGAAGCTTGATGATGGTCTTCTGGAAGGCCTTCTATAGGGCCTTGGGGGAGGACCTATGTGTTAGCTGGAATGCGATTCTCTTAGCTAATTTATTTGCTGTAACATATCATTTTGTAGCTTATTTTTTTTTGTAGTCTTTTTTTTAAAACCATGGATTGTTTTTATATTTTTTTAACTCGCCATGATTCAAATTGACTATTCAAACAAACAAATAAAATGTAGAACACAACACTGATTACTGAAGGAAGTCCACCTGATTTCTTCATTAAAAGCATTCCATGGAACAAGCTGCTGAAAGATCTCTGCCCAAGAATTAGCTAATACAAATAAACAATACTATATGGACAAATGGCATACTGTAGGTCTCGGTAAAGCAGCTTCAAATATATTTACTACAGAGGTGAAAAAAATTGTCTTGAGTCCTTTTCTTTCATGCTGTGATTGACTTTCTGATTTTTGCCCCCTCCCTTTAAATCCAGGACAGTCAGTCAAGTGTATTAGATCAATCACATCCCTGTATTACTGGCTTGAGATGAAAGAAGAAGGTGTGTGTGTGTGTGTGTGAAATGCTTGAGTATTCCTGGCAGGCTGCAGATACAGAAATAAGCACTATTCACAGACAATATGAAGAGAGAGTGATTTCAAGCTAAGAGCTAGAGATGTGTTTTTTGTTTGTCTGTTGTTTTTGTGGTCTCTATTGAATGCTGTGTACAGTATTGCTCTTTGTCGAGCTTCTGTGATGGCATAGGGAGACTAAGTTAACAGCAGGCTTTAAAAGACTTCATTTCAATCTTTCCTGTAGGCAGAGAATTAGATAGCAGTCATCAGACATTATTACTCCACCCTAGGAAGATACTTGTTTTGCATTCCTATTGCCTCTACAGTGAAATACTCAGCAAATAGAACATACAACACTTGAGGAATTCAGAGTTTGTTCTTTTAACACTGCCAACCTGGCTGTTTTATCTCATTCTCAAAGCAAAACCTCTTCTCTTTTGTGCACACTCCTAACGTTCATCTTCTTTCAACTACTACAGCACTTGAGTACCGAGAAGAGCTCCTCACAATATTTATTCCCTTCAAGCAACAAAATAGAATACTAAACAACTGATGTCTGAAACCACATCTCCCCAAATACAGCACTTAGGCCAAAGCTCTCCACGCTCTCTTTTTCCAAATATCTCAAATGCAACTCTCTAATTCAGGGGGTCTCCAAACTGGGCAACCTGCTGGCTGGTGAATTCTGGGAGTTGAAGTCTTTAAAGCTGTCACATTTGGAGAGCCCTGCTCTAAATAATGAAAGCTGCACACATTGGCCCCAAATAGGAAGACCTTTCTTTCCTGCTATATACAACCAGCTTTTACCTTCCGGGCTCCTGGTGGGGTTGGTTCAAAGATCTTGGCTTGCATGTCGGAGGGCAGATTAGCATAAATTGGGAGGACCACAAGTTCTGCGATTTTGGAGCCCAAGCGCCGGCAACGATCTTGTAACATCTCACAGCAGGCTTCAATTTCTTCCTGCCATTAAACATGGAAGTTAAGCTCTGTTTATTATACTACAATACTGATAAGTAATGGCAGTAAATTAGGAGAAAACACACAAGAGCTTACCTGGCCTGTAAGAAACACAAGGATGTCCCCTCGGGGCTGAGTAACATGAATCTGCAGCACCGACACCACACAGGCTTCCAAATAATCAGCCTCTGGTGCCTGAAGGAAAGAGGCAGAGGGAGGACGATCAAATTACAGGTCGTCCTCAGTTAGTGGATGAGGTTTGTTTAGCAACCATTCAAAGTTATGCCAGTGCTGAACAAATGACAGTTACACCTAATCCCCAAAGTTACAGCATAATGAGCCGCGGTGGTGCAGTGGTTAGAGTGCAGTACTGCAGCAGTGGTGGTATTCTACCACTTCGACCCGGTTCTGGTGAGCCGGTAGCGCCGATGAGCAGCGGAGACTGAACCAGTTCCCTCCGCCACTCTGCTGTTGTGCCCACTCACCCAGGCTCCCCTACTCGCCTTTCTTCCCTGCTTTTGAAGCACAATTGCTTTGCGCTGCACAGCAGAGTGTTGTGTGGCAGCTGTAGAAGCAACAGGGAGAGTGCAGGCTTTGTGCACTCTGTGCCTGTGCAAGCACCTCTGTGCTTGTGCAGAGCACGCCCACCAAGCCATGCCCACCAAATGGGGGCTAGAAATCTTTGAATCCCACCACTGTACTGCAAGCTACTTCTGCTGCCTGCTGTCTGCCTGCAATTTGGCAGTTCGATCCTGACCGGTTCAAGGTCGACTCAGCTTTCCATCCTTCCAAGGTGGGTAAAATGAAGACCCAGACAGTTGGGGGGTAATAGGCTGACTCTGTACACTGCCTAGAGAGGGCTGTAAAAGCACTGTGAAGCGGTATATATAAGTCTAAGGGCTATTGCTATAACTGCAGGTGATCAACATTTGCCCGCAGAGGCACCTCAACCCTCCCCATCTATCTCCCATTGCATCTCTGCCCTCGTGGTGCCCTCCACTCCACTGCTTCGACCTGCATTCCTCTGGACCTGGGACCCCCAGCTGACCTTTGCCATCTTCTTCCTCCCACTGCTGACCTTTTTGAGCTCCAGTGCCAAAAACTGTGTGTGCGCTAGCACGCTCGCACTCGCGTGCCAGCACCCAGAAGGCAATGCACGCCCCCCACACCCCCTACGCATGCGCATGTAATCCCCACCCACCCACCCCTGCCACCCCTTATCTGCACTGCGCCTCACAGCTGATTTTGGGCCAGTTTGAGGCTTTTTTCGTCCTCCCAAAGGCTTGAAGAAGGCTTCTGCAGACTTTGCAGGCCGAAAACCTGTTTCGTCACTTCCGGTATTTTCAGAAAAACAGGAAGTGATGAAACGGGGCTAGTTTTCGGCCTGCAAAGCCTACAGAAGTCTTCCTCAAGCCTTTGGGAGGCCGAAAATCAGCTGTGAGGTGCACATATGCCCAGTGAGGTAAGTTTTCCTGCAGCTCATGTGCCAGCACAAATGGCTCTGCGTGCCACCTGTGGCACATGTGCCATAGGTTCGCCATCACGGTTCTATTTGCTCGTTTTGCTCTAATTTTGTGAAACTAGAAAGACTTGTTATAGGGCAGTGATGGCTAACCTATGACACGTGTGTCACTCGTGACACGCCAAGGCACTTTGACTGACACGCCTGTTGGTGTGGGGAAAACCTGCACATTTAGAGGCTACCTGTGCTCTGCTCCAATCCCTGCTCCCTGCTTGTTGCGTGGTGTCACCGCTGCTGCGAGATCTTTGCAGCAGAGAACCAGTTTTAACTGCCATAAACTGAGGTTTGTCAGTTTCATTACCTCAGGAACGCTACAGGAGGAAAGGAGATCCATGAGGTTCACAGCCCTGTAAGGTGGCCTTCCGATCCCCACATCCTGCACCTGCAGCCCTGAGACCAGGGAGACGAGTTTCACAGCCCTGTGTGATCACCCCAGCCCAGTTCGTCATAAACCAAATTACTGATATTTCTTGAAGTGACACATGACCCGAGGAAGGCTACACTTTTTCCTGATTTTTGACACACCAAGCTGAAAAGGTTAGCCATCTCTGTTATAGGGCAAGGGTATCTGAAAAATTGTAGTCCCAGTTATGGTCATAAATCAAGGACTACCTGTAGGAAATAACGACTGTACAAAAGATAAGCTAAGTTCGGAAAGTTGAATAGAATGAAATCCAGGTGTGAGAATAAAGCTTGTGATGCGGTGGCAGCACACAACAGCTATAAAACAAAAAGTGGTACAATCTACAACTTCAACTTACGAGCATATAAATTCAAGTTTGGATGTAGGAATTGGTATTCTGGAAATCTTACATGCTCTCCTCCCAGCCATGTCCACTGAGGTTTGATCACTTTGTCTCTCTCTTTCCTCATCCCTTTACACACATACAAACCAACAAACACAAAACACTTTGTGCTTGCTAACCTTAGTGTAATAAATATCAACAGGAAAACGGCGCCCCGGGATGCGGAAGATGGGAGCATCGTCAAAGAAGGTGGAAAAGCGCTCGGTGTCCAGGGTGGCACTAGCAATCAGCACCTTCAGCTCGGGCCGGAAACGAGCAATGTCCTTGATCAAGCCAAACAGGATGTCAGTGTGCAGCGTGCGCTCATGAGCCTCATCTATGATGATGACGCTAGAAAGCAAGGCAGAAAAGGGTGTGGTGCTGGTTAGCACATGCAATATTTGTACTCATTTGCAAGGGATTTTGCAGTCTTGGGTCTGTTTAAAATCAGCCCAGTGTTGGTTTTTTTTAAAATATATACTAAGATAGGAAGACTACAATTTATAGTCTACTACAAAGACTACAATTTTAAGGAATCTGCAACAGAGATCAGCCTTGAATTTAGATCTCTCAAAACCATAGCTTACTCATTAAGTGATCATTACTCATCATTATGATCCCACACTGCCCACCACTCTCAGAACTGTGGAGACTTTTCTAACTATGGTCCCAAAGCAAGCTCTAAAATAGACTGCACTCTCTGCAGCAATTCTAAAATCAGACCCTCATGTGAAATAGCATTTATTCCCCTAGATCCATCTTTGGGCTCAGCGTTATGTTTGAAAACCATAGCATAGGTATGGTTTTGCTCACTCATTTCTCAATTTATTTCAATGAGCAATTTTAAAATTTAGCAATATTTTGTGGAATTTGGAAATAGTTAATTTTTATAGTTAGTCCCATTGACTAATAGGTAAGATTTGAGCTAAAACAGATTCGAGTAGCGCAATTTCATTTGTTATGGGAAACCCAGCATTAACCAAAGTTATTTTGTTATAATATTTAAGCATAACATGTAGTTGGGTATAATGTGCTAAATGAACATAGCAACTGTGTTTCTTTATCTGAAGTTTAGAGTGTAGTGCATGAGTAGGCCAATCACTAGGAAGACAAGTAAAATACTGTAAGAAAAATCAGCAGTTAGAGAAACAAAAATGCAAAAGGAATGGAGAGAAAACAATAATGGGAACTTGAAGGAAGAAACAAACCTAACCTGACCAGTAAACAGACGTTAACTGAAAGAAGAATCTAACAGAAAACATATTCCAGCTAGATTTTAAGTAGGGAATGGGAATATGTCTAGATAATGCTCAGCTGTGTGGACCTGACACTTGTAGGAAAAAGTTAGGAAGAAAAAATGCCAAATTGTAGCTCCTAGCATCTCCTCCTACTGGCCATTCTGGGCAAAGTTGTTGGGAGCTCCAGTTCACCAGCCTCTGGTGGTCCACAAGTGTCCCACTCCTCAAGTCAGCAGGGCAGAAAATTGACATCAAGGGGCTACGTGTAACCCTCCAACATCTTGTGTGGCCCACAAAATGTCCCACCAGAGTGGGCAGGGCCAAAAACATCAGACCTCTTTGCATTCGGAAGGAAATGGAGGTAAAACAAGTGACTTAATCCTTCCTGAGTCTCAAGGAGCCCATTTTACATGTGAATACTTTTGAAGTCTCTTAAAAACACAATTTCTGTTTTCTGCTAACCCAATGTTGGATGCCACTAGTGCAGGGGTGTCAAACTCACGCCATCACAGTGGCATCACGTGATGTATTGAGGATTTTTTCCCCCCCTTTGCTAAACTGGGAGTGGGCATGGCCAGCGCATGATGCATCCGGCCCGCAGGCTGAGAGTTTGACAGCCCTGCTCTAGTGAGAAAGCAGAACTCAAAACACCAATTGTAATACCATTATACCCAACTACATGTTATGCTTAAATATTGTAACAAAATAACTTTGGTTAATGCTGGGTTTCCCATAGCAAATGAAATTGTGCTCCTCGAATCTGTTTTAGCTCAACACTATCCAGGAAAGAGGGCGGGTAATAAGTAATAGCTTCCCTCTCAATGACCCCCGAGAAAGTTTATCTTGTCCCCAATAGAAATACTTTCTATTTATATATAATTTATAGAAAGTCTATTCTATGCTGCATAGCCCAGGATTTGAATTATTTATTCCACCATTCTCTCATTCCACATTTTCCGATATGAAAATTCCTTCCTCTTAAGACGTTCTATCCAAAGCTAGTTTAGCTATTTATCTGAAAACAAACCAACAAACAAGCATCATTCATTCCCCACAATTAAGCTACTAGTGCACGTGTCCACTGCTGTTACTCACCTATAGCTGCTCAGGTCAGGTTCAGTGAGGAATTCTCTGAGAAGCATCCCATCCGTCATGTACTTCAACACTGTCCGCTCTGAAGTGCAATCCTCAAAACGGATGCTGTACCCTACCTATGGGAAGGGCACAGAGCTGTCTTTATTACACACACAGCAACATTTGTCCATGGAATTCTATTTAACTCAAATGAAGGCAGCCTTCAAAGAAATGCAGATAGTCCTCAACTTACAATCCCAACAGAGCCGAAGATTTCCATTGCTGAGAGAGATAGTTGTTAAGTGAATTTTGCCCCATTTTACAACCTTTCTTGCCATGTTTTTAAAGTGAACCACTGTAGTTGCTAAGTTAGGGACACTGACACGGTTGTTAAGTGAATCTGGGTTCCCCATTGACTTTGCTTGTGAAAAGGTGGCAAAAGGGGATTGCATAACCTTGGGGCACAGCAACTGTCATAAATATAAACCAATTGCCAGGCATCTGAATTTGGATCATGTGACCTGCTGCAATGATTGTGTGAAAACTGGCTATCAGTCACTTTTTTTCAGTGCCATTGTAACTTCCAACAGGTCATTAAACAAACGATTGTAAGTCGTACCTATATACAAAAGGAAGAAATGAACATATAAAGCAAATTCTACTTCATCTTTCAAATTAAGATGCTGGAAATAATCTGTGACAATTCTGGTAGGAGTATCTTGGCTCTTTTCAGAAAGCTGAGAGGTTACAATCCTGTTTAGTATTTGAATGGAACATCATCAACAAATTTGGGGGTTACATGCGAGACTGGAAATTGAAAAAAACATGCCGAAAAGCAATGGCGAACCACTTCCCTAATTGTTGCTAAGAAAACAATGTGGACATATCCAAGAAGATAAACTGCTCTCCAAGGAAATCTTAATGCTTACAATGTTCCCTGGAGAAACAGACACTGTTATGAGGTTAAAGAATACTATGATGGCCCGCACACCACTGACTTTAGATCCATGGCAAAAAAAAAAGGTTGAACAATGGACACATTGGCTTTTATTTGAAGGTTTATGATAATGCTTACATGGAACGAGCTTGCTGGATCAACCAACAAGATGTTTAAGGGGAAGAAGTGGGGAAAGATATGTATACCCTTCTTCCATCACTGTAGATCTGCAACTAGTATCTGGGGGTATGCTATCTCCAATCTGGAAATAAAACTGAATCAATCTCAAGACTAACTCAAGGTACACCTGTCCTTCAATGTACCATCACCATGTTTTGCGGGACCAATGCATCATACATGCTCCTCACTATTTGGGTATGAACATTCTCATGCCACAGAACCAACTTTTTCTCCAATGATATAGGCTGCCATTAAAATAATTATTGGACATCCCAAAATTAGGTTAGGGCTTATAAACTGGCTAAGAGGATTAGTAATATAAACTACACAGATTCATCCCTTCCCTTTTCCCTCTTCAGAACATACTTCATTTCCAAGCTTGACATTCATTTCCTGGGAAACACGGGCAGCAACACTCATAGCAGCCACTCGCCTCGGTTGAGTACAGCCAATTTTCATTCCTTTCTTGGTATAACCCTGTTAGGAAGAGAGAGAGTGAGAGAGAGAGAAACTCCATGATTCAAGATCTCAATACTAAAGGTGTTATGTACATAAATGGTTTGTTAGGAGTTAAAATACTATGCATACTGGGGCCATTGGATTTTACACTCAGCAGTTCATGGCCACACTCAATAATTTATGATATGAGTAAAATTTTTGTGTGTGTTAAAATTCTGTTCCTGCTGGGGTCACTGGATTCACACATTCAATTCTTCATGGATATACTAATATGCGCAAAATGGAACACTTGGGAGTTTGTCAAATATGAAAAATAAACTTGTTTCTTCTGCGTAAATCATCCCAAAGCACTGATTCAAACATTTTAATACAGTAATGTTATGTACATTTTAAATATTACTAAAATAAAAAACCCTTTTTCAAGAACATCTCTGGAAATGTAAACACCCAACTTGCTTTGAGTGGACAGCAAAATGTGGGTTTTTTTTAGAATATGTCAAAAAGCAAGATGTGGCCAAATCAGAACACAGATACTGTAGAAAATGCCACCTTCCCTTCTAGTTCTGGTTGGTACAATGATATTTTTCAGTGGATTTTTGGCTTGCCATGAAGGTTGTGAATGATAATTTCATTTTTTAATGTTAACATATTGTTTTACTAATTTCTTTACATACACTGTCCAAAGTTTGAACAACTGGGGCAGCTTATAAAATAAATAACTATTTGAGGGGATGTGTGCTTTTCTTTTAAAAAAAAAAAGTCCATCATTTCATTTTGATTCTTGCCCCATTAACAATTTTAAAATCCTAAGTTTCAGTTGGAAAGGAGGCCAGAAATTAGGAAAAAATGCTCATGGACCAAATGTTTTACAAACTGGAATCTTGAGTTTTATTTGTAGCTCAGAACAATACATGTCTAAATACCCCGTTCTAAGCCTGAGCAACCCTGGGCCAGTGACCACCATGATTTCCAGGAAAAGGCACTGGGGCAGAGAACTGGACAGCTGAAGTCTAGTTAAAGACAACCGCAGCTCACTGAGCGTTTTGGAGAACCAAATTGCAATGCAGACTGAATCCTAATATTGTACACAATTACAGAAGTAGGGTATTGGCCCCTGTTGTTTTCAGAACATCAATCCCTAGGGACCTAAGTAGGGACCTAAGTAGGGACCTAAGAAGCAGCATTTCCCTCCTGTAAGCTTCATCACGGATCTCCTTCACTCCTGCAATTAATTATTCTCCCCTTTCCTATTGAGTTACCTCTTCGTACAAATACTGTGGGATTTGAGTAGTCTTGCCAGAGCCAGTTTCCCCTTCAATAATGAGCATTTGATGTTCAGCAATGGCGGCCAGTAAGTCTTCATGGTATGGGAAAATAGGAAGGCTGCGGCGCACCTCCTGGATAGACAATTTCTTGAGTTCAGCCTGGGACAGTTCTGGCTTCTCCTCCTGGCACAGAGGAAGCAGAGTTAGATGAGTTTCCCTGGATCAACAAGAACTGGTAGTGTCTCTTTGGTTCTATCTTTCCTATCCCTGGACAAAACTGATACCACAAGCAGAATGTGGAAGGCACCATAGATCAATGGCATTTATCTTTGTTTACCTGTCAAAGCTGTCAGGCGCAATCCTTCATACTGCTTGATAACAACCCAGAAACAATCTATCTGATTCAATTAACTGATTCTATAGAGATATTGAGCTAGTAAGTCTGGCTCAGCTTTGAGTTTCCTTTGGTCACCCATATTTATGCAGCAGTTTAATACAGAGAGTGACGGCCGTGAGGGAAATATTCAGAAGCTGTTACAAAACCAAAAAGGGCAGAAGCAGGCCTTGAGCCCTGGGAATGGATACACTATTAGGAAGAGACAGGATAGCTCTTCCCTGACTCACTGGGATTTAAGAGGGAGGGGGAAAGGAAAACAAACACACTTGCAAGATTCAGCTATTTCAACTTCTCTGCTACTGTCAAATCCTAGATTCCTTATCTATGCTCTGAATAATAGTGTGATCCTTAATAAATAGCTTCCTGTCACTGATTCATTGAAATCAACTCCAGTTTTCTAGAATTCCCTCCTGTTGAGGCAGAGCTGTTTCCCCAGCTTTTGCCTCTAAGACACTTGTCCATGTCAGATCTCTAATCCAGGGGTCTCCAACCTGTGGGTCGTGGCCCACTAGTGGGCCAGGACTAATCATCCCTGGGCCGTGTGAGTGACCGGATGGTGTGCACATCTCCACATGCATGTGCACGGCCCCATTCATGCGAGCCTCGTTGTGGGCCCCCTCGTGTTATCACCATGAATGTTGTGATGCTTGTGCATGCGTATGCACGCACACATGTGCTTGCCCCTCCCACAAAAACCATCCCGATTCCTTGCTCCCCCTGTTCTGGGCCGCCAACCCAAAAAGGTTGGGGAACTCTGCTTTAATCAACTGGCCAGAGTCACTTTGTTGAGTAGGGCAGCTATAGAAATGGAATAAACAAATGAAATAAATAAATCGATCCTTACATCCCACAGAGAAATAAGTATTTTTCAGGGACAAGATCTGAATTTCCACCAAGAGTTCCTGGCTATGTTAGCATGTGCAGAGTCTCATCTTCTGTTTCGCAGCCTGCACCTTTTCTCACCTTGTTTTGATTTGCGCCCCGCATTTGCACAGCGTTCACAAACTGGATCATCTCATCGTCCTCAAGAACATACTCGTAGTTTTTGCGAGGATGGCGCTGATTGGCATCCCGGGCCCCAAAACGGAGAGCAGCTGCCCCAATGTGATCTTCTTCCCAGCGCCGCTGCTCATCTCTTGGAGCCATGTGATCATCCGCCTGGGGCTCCTCATAGCGATCAGGAATCTTCTGCAGGACAAAATCAAAGAATCACCAGGGCATTCAGCAGCTTAGTAGCCAAAGTTCTAGTTTAACAGTGCTATATTTTTTTGCCCATTTTCTTCAGAAGTATACATGCACTGAGTTATATGTCCGAGTGTATGTCATTTCAGGAAGCACTAAAATGCCTTTGTTTTTTTTGTACATTCTGTCAACTGATCCAAGAACCGGAATCCGGTGAAACAGACAGCAAGCAATAGGCCTGAAACTCAGTGCTTGGGTTCAGACACAGTGGCTTAATCTGATGTGGCAGAAATAAAAGCAAACAGAAATATTTAGAGAAGAACTGGCTTTCAGGTTCTGGGAGACCCTTTTTCTTTTGTCTCATGATAATGAACATCTTATTTTTGTTTTCAATGTTGTATAAAATGGTTAAGATATGAAATTTGGAGATACATACTATCAAAAATAAACCAACCAGCAGAAAGACAGAGAAGCTTCTCTTAACATAAGTAAACTTTGTTTCGAAAAAGTCCAGAAAATGATAAAATGATAGCAATAAACATTGCAAGAAATACAAGCTGTTGCTAACAAAGTATATTTCAGATACTGGGACTGATAAGGATTGTTCTGAGTTTTGTGTCCCTCATTTGTCCTGTTGGATGCTTGTGAAGACAAAAGCCAGAATTTACCAAACATTTCGTCTTCGATATTCAGTTTGTTGATTCTAAGTGAAGCAAATTGCATGCTTGCTAATGTTCAGCAACAGAAAACATGCTACAGCAGTGATACAGATCCTCCACTGGTTGCCAGCAGGGTTCTAAATGCAATTTAGCCCCACACAGGTTGGGCCCTGGTTACCTGCAGGTCACCTTAGGTAGAGGTCTGTTCTAGCTCTGATTGCTGCGAACTTTTAACTAGAGACCACCGGGATAATCCAAAAACAATATTTTATGTCCTTCTTTTGCCCACCACTCATAAGAGGGAAATAGCCATCTCACCCATTCCTGGCTCCAAACTTTGCATACATCACCACCTTACCTTGCTGCGGCTCTCCTCTGGCATGTAGTACCGATTGTGCTTCTCCATCTTCTCCTGCTCTCCAGCCTGTTTGTACTGTTTGGCCAAGTCGCGCACTTTGCGTTTGTACTCCAGCTCCTGCTGCTCAAGAGCTGTTAGTTCTTGTTCAAAGAAGAGGTACTCCTCATCTGCTATTTCTGCTTCCAAATCTTCCATTTTATCCTTTTCTCGTTTGGCTAAATACTCCCAACGGGATTTCTTACGTAGTTCTGGAATCTGACGTATAGGAAGAGCAAAAGAGTATTATCCTCGTAACAGTCTGAATGATTTTGTTTTTAGAATAAATTTTAAAGCCCAATTTTCATTCATTATTTGGGCATTTTATTTAACCGTGCTCTATTCTGGCAACATCATTGCAAGGCAATATTTTTGAAAGCAAAATCTACTGTGATGGCTCTGATTTTTATTCAAGAGGCAAAACTAATCCTGTAGCAGTACAGGTTTTTAATGCAAAAATTACGTCTCAAATTTTATATGGAGCTCCAAGTTGGATTACATTTGCAGAAAATAACATAGCTCAATTACTGGTGAAATTTTACAAAATGCCCTTGAAAATGCAGGCTTGGCTGAGCATTATTATATTTCAGTTGCATATATACATTTTTTAAAAAAGGATTGTTTCAGGAAATCTCAAATGAATCTTTTGTAGATATATGATTATAAGGTGACCCAAAGATCAGTCAAATTGGCATTGATCCTGAGTATTTTCCATGGGGTATGACATCAACATTTAATTGTATAAAACAAAGGTTATGTAATAATACAATATAGTAATTAATGGCCAAAGTCAAAATTCTGTGTTTACCTGTAACTTTTTGAAAAATTACAATTTTCAGCTCAATAAATATCTTAATAGTTTATAGTTAAGCAAGCACAAAATAGCCTTTTCAAAATGGATTTTTTTTTTTAAAAAAAACCCCTGATTTCTTAAAGATTTTGCCCCTGTAATATTTAGACACAGTGGATCATATTTCATTATGTTGTGAATGTTATGAGTCTTCTGCAGGATATTATCTGGCTTATTCTAAAATCCAAAACAGGAAGAGAGTCTTTCTGAGTGTATTAACATTTTACTCAAATCTGAAAAACCTAAAACTACAGAGGCAATAGCCAGATTATGCCATAAAAACTAGGTTTTGAGCACCATACCAATGAGTTTTACTTTTTACACTGGTATATCTAATGTCAAATTTTAGATTATATTTCTAATTTGCTATTTGGACTTAAATAAATTAATAGTATTAAAAGTTTATAACATGGAAAAATTTAATAACATTTTCTTGTAACTTATTTTCATTACTGTCTTGTTGGCTTGACAAAAAGATACATTGTTTTTTGAATTTTTTAAAGTTTTGAAGTTTGCTTACAGACCAGACTTGTTGATTGGGATATGTCACTCATCTTGGTTCACTTTTTTCCTGTGTCTCTTTTATACTCTCCCACATTCCATCAATACCTCATTATTGTTCATTGTCAAATTATTTTTTATGTTAAACACAATGATAAAATCAAGCTCTTACCATGAATTTTTTGTCCTCTTCTACCATCTTTAAACGCTTTTGAGCTTCTTCATATGCCTAACCTCGACATAATCAGGAAACAAATATACAATATAACTCAAAACACAGCAATTCCAAAAATCCTTGCTTACTAATGTTGGATGTAATACAGGTAATCCTCAACTTACAACAGTTGATTTAGTGACTGTTTAAAGTTACAACAGCACTAAAAAAAGTAACTTGCGTCCGTTTTTCACACAAAACAGCATCCCCTTTGCAGCATCCCCATGGTCATGTGATCAAAATTTGGACATTTGGCAATTGACTAGTATTTATGACAGTTGCAATGTCCTGGAGTGATGTGAGCTACCTTTTGCAAACTTCTGACAAGCAAAGTCAATGGGGAAGCCAGATTCACTTAACAACTGTGTTATTAACTGAAGATTCACTTAACAACTGTGGCAAGAAATGTTGTAAAATGGGCAAAAATTACCTAATGAAGTTTCCCTGAGCAGCAAAAATTTGGGGCTCAAGTGCGGTCATATGTCTGTATTTTTAGGACTACAGATTTAGGCATGCAACAAAGGAGAAAGCAGAGACTTATAGAAAAGTTGGGAATAATCTCAGCAAGAAAATGGAATTTCCTCTTCTAAATAATATAACTATTAGGTATATTTCTCAGGTATGAGAAGAGGAAGAAAATACCACCAAAGGCCAAAACATGAGAACTCTGCAGCTTGAATAGCAGAGATTTGTAAGTGATTGAAAAGGAATCAGTCACATGTTTCCATATTGGGAATGAAGGCAGGACTGAAATAAAAGATTCCATATTTCAATGAATCAGTATTAAAATTTTAGCCATTAGTCTTGTACAATGTTGAATACGGACTATACCATGGTTTAAAAATAAATCAAAACCATAAGTTGTATACAAAGTTCTGACGCTTCTGCAAATTATCACCCAGTTCAGTAATTTGGCACAAGTTTCCTTAGCTCCCTATTTCCACTTTCCCCAGAAAGTGGAAATGATACCTACAAAGACACATAGAGAATTATGACCAATTCCTGTTCCAAAAAACATATTCAGGAATCTTTTTAGGTTTACATTCTTTCAAGTCTGCATTTTGGCTAGTGTGGCTAAAAAAAAAAAGCAGCATTATATTAAAAAAACCTGCATCTTGCTTATGCCTGAGTAGCATCATCATGTATATATGCAGTAATATTCATAATGATATGCAGATATAGATATGTCCGTATGTATATATTTGTAGGTGCGTTCAGCTCTCTGATATCCAATTTTTACCTAATTTCTCCAGCCCCAGGTGAAATACTCCTATTGCAAAAATGGGTGATATATGAATAGACAGAACAGTTAGGACAAATGCAACCAAGAAGGGATTCCTCAATACGAAAGCAAAATCCAAAGGCCGGGACCACACCTTCTTGTCTGATCGCTCGAGGATATTGCGAGTCTTGTCTTTGTCCTTGCGTTTAACACGTTCTGCAAAAGCATCACGTTCTTCCAAGTCCTGCAGCCGCTCTCGTTCACTCCGGTCCCATTCATCCTCTGATTCCTCCTCTGGAATCCTAGGCCAAGAAAAGCAAAAATGTCTGTAGATTTCCTTATTTTTCTCACAACTCTGCTTTTTGCAAAGAGATGGATGCTCACCGTCCTGTGTCCTCTCCACTAGGCTTCTCATCAGAGTCTTTGTCTTCCTCTTCTTCCTTGCGCTGCCTCAGGTGTTTGTGCCGTTTCCGTTGCTTGCCCTCAGGACCTTGTGAGGGGTGATGACGCTTTGAGCTCCGCGCTGCTTTACCGGTTTCTTCATCATCACTGTCTTCCAACAGGGTGTATGAACGATTCTTTTGCTGCAAGGCTAAGGCCTGTTGCTCAGCTAATCTGGCTGGACGCTCCTGTGGCATCTGGTGTGGAACCTACCAACCATTAGGGAAAGTGAACAAATCAATTAGAACTCCAAAACATTGTAATTTCTATACATATATCCAACATAAGCCTCTTGAGAATATAGTTCTCATTCCTTAGCAACAGCCTAGAAGACTTTTCCAAGTCTATATGTAATATTGAATTAATTTTGAGTAAAATATCAAATTCAGGAATATTCACATCTTACTTCTGCCAAGATTTCATTAATTGGATGTGTTACGCCCTCCATTTATTGTTGACCAATTTGATGGGATATTCTAGAGATTACCATTAGGAAATTCATGCAAAATACTTGAAAACATAAAATCACTAATGCCATATATTATTTTCAAAACTTACTTTCACACTTCCATTTATTTCCTATTGAATTTCTAAAGAAAGAAAAAAATAATGGAATCTGGTGCAACCATCTTTATGGAGCAGGAACACAAAAGGGAGCAGGAACACCAAAAAAGAATCAGTTTCTGCAGAAAAAAAATTCTATTTCTAGCTGTATGGAAAACTACTACTAGTTTGAAGTTAGGAAAAAGTAATGTTGTTGCCCTTGTGAAATTTTGAATTTCAACTCCCATCAGCTCCCTGATGATAGCTATCAGGTTGTGTCCATCCAATCAGTGCATTCCTGATTAAGATTTCATAATTTTCAAGGAAATATTTCAGCCCCAAGTGGACCATACAAAGAAAATTCTTTATTTAGATGAGCTACAATAACAGAATTTAATAAGTGGATTCAAATAATCAAATACAGTACCTTCACATTCTTGCTCCTTCTTTATCGTTATCTATAATTACAGCTCTTTCTACAGCTGTTCTGATGCTCAGTGGAAAAGGTGTCAGAGTGATACATGCACAATCAGTGAAAAAAGGCCTACAATTTGAAAGTCATGCTCAAAGAAGAAAATAGGAAAGGGGAGGGACAAGGGATACCATCTATACTACTGTATAATAACCGTGTTCCATATGACAGGTGGTTTTGATAGTTATTGAACAATTGCAAGCTTTCAAATTCAAAGCAAAATTCAGGAAAACTGGTTTGGATCCTTTATGTTAGATAAGAAATCTTAAGACCCACAAAGCTAAAGAGAGTTTGACTCACACATTTTAAAAAATGGGAAACAATAATTTCTTTGCTTTGTCTTTTTAGCAATTTTAAAGAAGATCCCTTTTGCAACTTTGCATCTCTTGGCACCAATTAAGATCTCCATATGCACATCTGGGGACTCTCCATCATGTCCCTTGAGATATTTATCTATTTGATTTGTCAATCGCTTACAAGATAATAGGTATAAGTATATACATAGTTTTGAATACATGAAATGGATTATATATAAAAACAAAAGAAATAATAGGACAGGGACAGTAGGCACGTTGGTGCGCTTATGCACGCCCCCTACAGCCCTTTTAGGAAAGCGGTGAGGTCAATAGTAGACAGTCTAAGGCTAAAGTTTTTGGGGTTTGGGAAAGAAACCACAGAGTCAGGTAGAGTATTCCAAACATTGACCACTCTGTTGGTGAAGTCGTATTTTTTGCAGTCAAGTTTGGTGCGGTTAACCTTGAGTTTGTAACTATTGTATGCTCTTGTATTGTTATGATTGAAGCTGAAGTATTTTTTTGCAGGTAGGACATTGCAATGCATGGCTTTATATACTATACTTAGATTGGACCAAAGTCGGCATAGTTCTAGATCTAGGTTTAGAATTTCAAATTTGGTATATAATCTGGTATATACTCTCAACACTCTCTCTTCCACTCCACCCATTTTGTCTGAGGAAAATTTTTTGAATACTTGGAGGAAAGCTTACATCTATTTTGTAAAATGTTAATACCGATTTGGATTCCTCTCCTCTCCTTCCATGTATATATCCTATCCATCTATGTATCCCATCCATCCATCCATCGCAGGGGGTCTTCAAACTTGACCACTTTAAGACTTGTGGACTTCAACTCCCAGAATTCTTCCTCCAGTCATGTTGGCTCAGGAATTCTGGGAGTTGAAGTCCACAAATCTTAAACTTGCCAAGTTTGAAGACCCTTGAATAGAGCACTTCCTATTTCTCACCCCTTTTTCGATAGCCCCGCCCCTCGCAGCACCACCACCACCCCAGTCCCGCTGTTCTAAGAGGGTCTCGCGCTCAACAGCCAAACTGTCTCACCCGCTCCCAGAGCTGCTGGGCGAAGGCGCGCGCGGTGGGCTCGGTCACCCGTAGCGTCTCGGTCTCCTCTAAGCGAGAGAGCAAATCCTCCGGAGTCCGACTCCGCTGGGCCAGGCCCACCATGAAAGCAACGACATGGCGCTCGCTCAGCCCCAGAAGGGTATGGAGCTGGTTCGATACCCAGCGCTCCAACTCGCCCGCCATTGTAGCGGGATGCTGAACCCCCAATTCTCCGATCCCACCCCCAGCTTTTCGAAATGCGGATAGTATTTCCGGGCTCGTGCTGCTGGGAGCCAATCAGCAAGCTGAGAAAGGTGAAACTTTCGTCATCTTAAAGCGACGTTTAAAAAAAAAAAAGTAGGATTACGTACGTAGCTCTCGAGTTTGTCAGTCTCTGAAATGGAAATATGGGAGTTGAAGTCCAGTACTCTCGAGAGGCAGCCAGTTAAAACGTTCTAATGTAAATAATGCTTTTTAACTACCCTCGTCAGGCTGCAATTCCCATCATCCCCAATCAGTATGAAAAACAATATGCATGAATCATATTATATATTATATTATATTATATTATATTATATTATATTATATTATATTATATTATATTATATTATATTATATTATATTATATTATATTATATTATATTATATTATATTATATTATATTATATTATATTATTTATTATATTATATTTATTATAATGAAAAACAATCAGTTTGAAAAACAATAGATACAAACTCAAGGTTAACCGCACCAAACTTACTGGAGAAAATACGACTTCAGCAACAGAGTGGTCAATGTCTGGAATACTCTACCTGACTCTGTGGTTTCTTCTCCAAACCACAAAAACTTTAACCTTAGATTGTCTACTATTGACGTCACCCCTTTCCTAAGAGGTCTGTAGAGGGCGTGCATAAGCATAAGCGCACCCTGCCTACCGTCCCTGTCCTATTGTTTCTTTTCTTTTATGTATCCATGTATTAATAACTATGTTTTTACTTATACCTATTATCTTGTAAGCAATTGACAAACCAAATAAAATAAATAAAATGAAAAAATGAAAAATGGCCAAGGATGATAGATCGCTACATTACACAGGCTACCAACACAAAAGCTTGAACACGTTATGGCTATTTCTCATAGCTGTGTAATCTGCAGTTTATTCTGCTCTTCCACGTTTGTGTGTGTGTGTGTGAACTAGCTGCTCTATTTTTAGTGTTATGTGCCAAAAACCATTTTCTGATGAAGAAAGATCATAAGGGAAATCATACGTAATTCCATTCAAGAGCACATTTTGAAATCAGGGATTTTGCTTCCAGAATATAGTATACCTATCAGCTTTACACATTTTCTGTGTTTTAGACTGCAGTGCATGGAGAATGAAGAAAAGCCAATTTATTTAAATCATTAGTCATCACAGTGTTTCAATATTGTACTACTTGCTCTTTAATCTCCCCTTCTTTATTTTAGAACTTCACTTGTATTCCCTCAGACTGGATCCCCCTAAAATCAGAATATTTTTTTTCCTGAGAAGCACCTAATCCATATATTGGATGTCAAGAAGTTTCAATCCTTCCCCGATTAAGTATAATAAAAGTAAAGAAGAAGTTATAGTGAGATCATTTGTTGTATGCTTTATTTGTTGCAATAATCTAACATAAGGATTATTTGATTATATCCAGGGTTGTGGGAGCGCCATCACTTGGGACTTTCAAGAAGAGATTGGACTCCCATCTGTCAGAAGTGGTGTAAGTTCTCCTGCTTGGGCAGAGGATTGGACTAGATGACCTACAAAGTCCCTTCCAACTCTGATTATCTGTTATCAGAGGGATAGAGGAACCTGTCATGTGAATTATTTTGGTCGTGAAGAGGAGAACTGCATGCATTTATGTCTGCTTCTAGGCAAACTTCACTGATTACCAGTTTGCTTCTGGGTTCAGTTGAAGGTGCTGGTTTTAACTCTCAAAGCCCTATATGGAATGGGGCCAAGGTATTTGAGAGATCACCTTTCCCTGGTTATATCTACTTATCTCAACAACTCCAGCATATGGATAACATATGCTAAGGATTTTCATCTCATGGCACCTGCCCTCTGGAACACCATTCTCCTTAATGTGAGATTAGCCCCAACTCTATTAATCTTCCAGGTGTCTCTTAAAATATGTTCCCTCCCTAATCTTGGGGATCCCATAGAAACAGGGAACTTGCAAGATGGTTATACTGAATATAGGATATTGATCCATTCTTCCTCTCTTATTTATAAGTATGTTTTATGGTTTTAATGGTTGTTTAGACTTTTTAACTCTTTGTTCCATTATACAGTGCCCAGGCAGGGTCACATTAATGAGATGAACACTATATAAATTCATTAAATAAATAAAGGTAAGAATTAAATGTTTTGCTGGAACACACCAAAGTCTAGCTGGTCCAGCATTTTGTTTACAAAGTGCATAGGATATAACAGATATATGCGATCAGCAGACCACAAAGAAACATCTTCTTATTGTCATTTCTTTTAAGATTCAAGATGGCTATTTTAAGCAAAAGTTCTATGTAACTGTCATGATGAATAGAGCAATAAAGACCACTAGATTATCGTGCAACATCATTCTGGTTTATTGTTAATAATAATTACACGTAACAAAAAAAAAACACTGATGGAAATGGCTGGACACAGCTTCTTCAGCCCTCATTTAACATACATTGATCTTTGCAGACCCCACCACACGCCTGTCAAAGAAAAATATGTCTGTAGTATTCAGTCACTCACTCACTCACTTATTCATGGGCTTTACGTTGGCTGTCCCGGCAGTGCAAAATAAAAGGAGAAATGATAATTAAAAAGGGTGCACAGATAGATAAATTAGTAATGAAGGGAGAGAGAAGATATGTAATTTTCTCTTCTGCGCCTTCCATTCAAACTTTTACTTCTTCGCTCAACAATTTTTGTTCCTAAGCCTCACCTTTCTCCTCCCATACATTCATCAACGTTCTCTCAATCTGCATTCTTGTTCCATTGATGAGTTGTGCCATTCTTTGAGTAATTTAATTGAGCAAGTCAGCCAAGCTTCACAGTGGGAAGAGAAGATTCCTGTTCAGCAATTTAGAAAAAGTTTTAATTTTATATGGACACTTCCATCTTAAGGTCAGACTTTCAGCCAAGATAGCTGCAGAAATTGAATCGTATACTTTTGGTTCCAAAATGTGGATTTATGAACTATTACAGCCCTGAGACAGGACCTGGGTTGTGGAGTGGGTGGAGGGCTTGGAGGGCCTCACTGGCTCTCAGCTTCCCTGAGTCAACCCACCTCCTCATTTTTTTATTACCAGCACTACAAATGATTTGCCCCTTGCCTCAGGGCCCAAGGTGGAAGGTCATCCTGAGAGACCCAAAAGCTATAGCTCTTTCTTCTTCTCATCAAAAATGAACGTGTCTTTATCCAGGTGTGCAAGCTGAGCAGTAGTGCTCAGATGTTCAGGTGGTGCATAGAAGTAGCCAGGTAAACATCTTCAAACAAATGTACCATGGTTTTGCTTTCCTTAACGTTAACTAAGTTAAGACTTTATCCTAGTTAAAAAATACTATGCAGTGCAGAATGGCAAGTGCAGGTTGTCCTTGACTTACAACCATGATAGGGAGAGCAAGATTCATCATTAAGCAATGAGGTCATTAAGTGAATCATCCATGGCTATTAAGCAAGACAGCAGGTGCTTGCAACCTCCTGCTGGCTTTTCCATTGTTGGAATCTGGATGAGAAGATCACAAATGGCAGCCACCTGACTGAAACATCGTTAAGTGTGAGCTGGTTGAAAAGTGCCTAGATCACAATCATATGACCATGGGAACACTGCCACGGTCTTAAGGATGAGGACAAGCCATCAGTCACTTTTTTCAGCACCATCATAACTTTGAACGATTGCTAAACAAATGGTCATTAAGCGGACTACCTATATTTCTCAAAATGGATGGTAGAATAATATTACTAGTATTATTGCTACTAGTAATAATACTTTTTTGGCTAAAGAATCCAAAGTCATCTGGGGTGGAGTGGGTGGGGAGGAAGGTCAATTTGGCAGCCACAATTGTCCAACTGAAGGGACAGTCCTTCGAATGTGGTGTTGTGGAGACCATCCAGACCTTTTATACCCTCTCCTGTGGCCACCCCTGAAAGCATCGCTTCATATTTTTTTTAACCATTCATGGCTCTGTTCACTTCACTTCATGCCCACTCATCTAAGTCCATATGAGTTGTGAATTCTAAACATGAAATGGATACGATTAAAACCAGAAGTGGAACTTTTCTCCTGATTCTGCTTTGTGTGTCTGTTCCCTCCCCCCAGCCCTTGTTCCGCTTACTTACTTTAGCCTGGCAGTCCCACAGGACCACCCCAGCCTGAAGTCAAAGAGAGAGAAAACACAAAATGCCACCACAAAGAACAACTGTCTCTGCACCCATGCAGAGATAACCTTTCCCTAATTGCTCAATTCCATGCCTTACGAAGTGCTCTTGTTTTAAAACACAGAGAGGCCCATCCCCATTGCCCAGTTACATGCCATATTACTCACACCTAGAGTCATGCTATGTTGAATTGACTTTCTCTTCAATGGCCCCCCTCCCATCCCCGAATACTGATAAGCAGTGTGTAACCTTCCCTGGTCTCCCCCCGAAATATGGTGCTTGTTTTCCTTTAAACATCATAACAAGACAAGATACTTTATAAAATAAAAAAGCAGAAAAACAACAACAACCAGACAAAGTTACATCAATGTCCTTCAGCCCAGAGCTGAAGCTTTCAAATGCTGTGTGGTTCATGGTAAGGAGTAAAATAGGTCAATGATATTAGCCCTTGGTGTTTGAAGGTTTGATGGCCTTTCCTCAAGGAAAGTTTTAGGCTCCTCACTGACTGACAGGAGCGGCAGGAAAAGTATTGGTTAAGATTCCCATCTAGATTGGACTGCATTTCGCACAATTTGGAGCCATCTAGATGTGGGATACTTTTTCCTAAGCAAAGAGATTCTGTTTTCAGGGTCAACACAAAGAGAAGAGCCACATCAAGTGTGAAGATGCTGCGTAACTCCTGAAGGAAGACCTACGGCCTTCAAAGCTGTAGGAAAAGGCTGATAGGTCTTTATTGGCTCCTGTTTCTTTTTCCTTGGTGTGTCAGTCATTGGAAGACAAAAAGAGATTCAAGGTCCAGCCGAAGGATTTTAGAACATGGCTTCAAGTCTTGAAATGGATTCTACCTTTTCCTGAACCAGGAAAGAAAGACAAATAAACTATCGCCGACAGGACTCATCTAGAAAAAGGAAAAGAAAGAATATCAACATAGTTAGCAAAAGAGAACAACAACTCCTGAGTTTGCATTCCCCATTTTTGCACTTGTTAAAAAGGCCTTTAGATGGCACTTCAGTATTATCTCTAAGGTTCTTTTTATTCTTCCGGCTATAGTATTTCTGGTTTTACAAGTATCTCCTCTATTTATAATGGTACAGAGGTTTTTTTGGAGGGAGGGAGGGAGGTCTGGATGAAAATTAGGGTTTCATCTGATCTCAATTACAAATACTTGTAGTCTGCTAATATTTAAAAAAAACACGTTGCCCTCTTTTTGTTGCTACTGCTGGATATAATTCTAGACATCAGAATCATCACACTGACATTCAAGGACAATCTTTCTTCAGGGTTGTCGAAAGCTCTGGAAATAGATCATATTATTCCTGAACCAAATCTTGAATTCAGCTAAGTGAATGTGCTCTTTCGATCAGCAGAGGCTGATATTTGTGAACCTTTCCAGCTCTAACATACATGAAATTTCCCACTGCATGAAGACAAGCAGAGAATTTTTAACCTAGGGAAGCTTTCAAAGTTCTACATACAACATCTGCTATTGCAAGTCGAACAACAGACAGATATGTAAAAACTCCTCAATCTCTATACGGTGGCAATTGTCTACAAGACCTCTTTCCAATAAACATAACAGGTTGGCAGCCCAGTTTACCCCAACTTGCAAGTTACAATTCAAAACCCAGAAAAAAGAGATAGAATCTGTGTCAAGAGTGATTGTAGAAAGGTCTTTGTAATCCAAGCATTTCCATGGGTATCCCAGATACTCACCTACAATAAGTGGTTTGCTCCTGAGCAGGCCAGGGAGGCCACGATGAAGCAGCAGCAACTCCTCCTCTTCTTCTTCCTCATCACCAAGGGGGTTTGTGCTAACCAAAGACTCTGACTCTTCTGGGGGCCCAAACTCCTCCAGTAGTGAACTCTCTGATGGGTATTGGAATGTCCTTTCCAGCTGATTCTCACTGAATGAAATCTTAAGCTGCAGGTAGGAAGAGAAAGAGGGAGATATGGATGGGTGGGTGGATAATATTACAAGTCTACAGTTACAGTCACCCCATTGATTTCTGGCTATGCAAGATTATGCCTCGGCCCATCTCAAACTTGGTGGGCATGGCAGGGGAAGGATACTGTTAAATCCCCATTCCCTCCCCACCCCACTAACCTGCTTTCCAGCTCCGTTCTTCTGTGAAGAGCAACGAAAGAAGACTCAGCCAATCAGCTAAGACTTGGGAAGCAGAGAATAGATGGGACAGGGCCAGTCAGAAGTAGTATTTGCCGGTTTTCCAAACTACTGAAAATTTCCACTACTAGTTCTCCAGAACTGGTCAGAACCTGCTGAATGCCACCTCTGCATAACTTTGTCCTTTACTTTTTGAAGGGAGGTTATAGTATACTTCAGTGAGACTCCTCTCTAAGGAGGCGAAAGATGCCTTATAAGAAAACAAAGGCTTAATGAGTTTGAATTGCACTTATGGTACAGTAGCTACATTTAGAGCCATAGGAGAATTATATATTAAGAGTCCAGGATGGGATCATGGCAGTAGTAGTAGTACAGTGCGTCTGGAAAGCCCAGTAAGATGAAAGGAAAGTGTGTAATTGAGTGTATGTGGCCTCTGGAGAACTAAATTAAGGGAAAGGATGCAAGCAAGTCATCCAATTCAGAGATGGTATTCAGCAGGTTCTGACCAGTTCTGGAGAACCGGTAGCTGGAATTTTGAGTAGTTCGGAGAACCAGCCAATACTGCCTCTGACTGGCCCCGCCCCCATCTCTTCTCTGCCTCCTGAGTCCCAGCTGATTGGCTGGGTCTTCTTTTGTTGCCCTGCACAAGAGAACGGAGCTGGAAAGCAGGTTAGTGGGGTGGGGAGGGAATGGGGATTTTGCAGTATCCTTCCCTACCATGCCCACCAAGCCATGCCATGACCACAAAACCGGTAGTAAAAAAAAATTGAATCCCACCACCGATCCAATTATGTCTATCTTGCAACAAAACACTCTTATCAAAAATGGAGAATATTTGCAGTTCAGAGTTGAAATGAGGAGTCCTTAGTGCTCTTTGGTTGTTTTCTTGCAGATGTTTCATTATCCAAACTAGGTAGTATCATAAGTGCTAGCATTGATGATGCTACCTAGTAACAAAATGTCTGCAAAAAAACAGCCAAGCTCAGAGAACACCAAAGACCGCTCAAAGCCTGGCTTCCTAGGATGTCTCCTCACCATCCCAGGTCACACACTACACCCATTTTCCAGCCGATACAGAGTACAAAATAGAGCAGGAGATAATCTTTCAGAAAATAGTATTAAATTGCCCCATAGGCACTCCTGTAGCAAGAGGGTATCTCTTGTGTGAGAGAAGAGCTTATGGATTGGAGATTTTTAAGAAGAGACTGAAAGGCAATCTCTCAGGGATGGTTTAATTTATTTTCATGCCCTCTACGCAGAATTAGACTAGATCAGTGATGGTGAACCTTTTTGTTTGTGGTGTGCCGAACGCGTGCGTGTGAGAGAGAGCATGCCGGCACCCACAATGCAATGCATCCTGCCCCCCTGCACGGGCGTGCACAACACCCCTGCCCTGCCCCCTTACTTGCACTGTACATGCGCGTGCCTCCCAGCTGATTTTCGGCCTCCTGAGGCTTGAGGAAAGCCTCGGGAGCCTCGGGAGGCCGAAAAACGGGCCTCCCGGAAATACCAGAAATGCCCATTTTCAGCCTCCGGTGGCCCTCTGGAACTTGGGGGAGGCTGAAAACGGGCCCATTTCAGCACTTATGGTATTTCTGGAAGGTCCGTTTTTCGGCCTCCCGAGGCTGCAGAGGCTTCCCTCGAGCCTCAGGAGGGTGAAGACAGCCTCAAATGGACTGAAAATCAGCCGGGAGGTGCACGCATGCGCAGTGCAGGTAAGTTTGGCTGGGGCTGATGTAAAAACACAAATGGCTCTGCTTGCCACCTGTGGCACACATGTCATAGGTTCGCCACCACGGGACTAGATGATCCTTGTGGTTCCTTTCATCACCTTTTCCAATTCTATGACCTTAGAATTAGGTGTGCTTTTTATCATCCACTAGCTTAATATGCAAGAAAGCCCACCAGTCAAAAATAACAAGAGGAAGAAGAGAGGATTTCTCAAAGATTGCAGAATTGATAAGGAATTGGATGGTATACACATTTAATAAATAAATAGTCAAGATGAGCAGATAGGTTGTCTTAACTGATCTCAAGCTAACTTCCCCCTGCCCGATAATCCTCATTTGGGGTACACATCAATATGTGTACAGTAGTGTGTGCCACATAGAAAAACCACCTGCAAAAGCCACTTTGGTGTAATGGTTAGGGGGCTGGCTTGAAACCAGGAAACCGAGTTCTAGTCCTGTTTTAGGCATGAAAGCCAGCTCTGTCACCCTGGGTCAGTCTATCTCTCAGCCCAACCCACTCACAGGATTGTTGTGGGAAAAATAGGAAGAGGAAAGTGTATTACGCAAACATGTCGCCTTGGGTTATTTATTAAAAATAATAAAGGAGGTATAAACATCAAATACATGAGTAAAAACACAAAGTTACTCTATCAAGGGAGCTTACAATGTTAAGTAAATGCATAGTGGGAAGGGGAGAGAGAGAGAGAGAGATCAGGGTGGCAAATTGAAAGTTACACCTTCAAATTCTGGGCCAGCTGCCTTATGCTTAGTCAGTCAATTGGTCCATCTAGCTCCCCCTCTTGTAGACCTGTTCTTGAAGCTTCTACAGAGTTTCCCAGATGCTCCTGAAGATTCAGCTTCTCCTTAAAGCTTTCTGACTAAATCTCAGGAGACACAGCTTAATGGGTGCACTCTGTAATAAGCATGCAACCGATTGCAGAATTGATCTTATTTAGAATAAAAGCTATCTAACAGGATGGAAAGTCTGGGTCATAGGGCTTGCCCTGGCCTCGGAGATCAAGGGGCAGTTGAGAAGAACCTACTTGGATGCTAACAGCTTATGGAGCCGGGCATTCAGAAACACTGAAGTAACAAAGAGTGACTGTGAGCATGTACAGCAGACATTTCCTGCGTCCCATGAATGCTTTTAATGAATGAGGGTTTGTACTGATAGCAGATTCCATCTTGAGCTCCATTTGTTCTTATCCATGGGATAACTTTTTGTCTAACAAATCATTGTGGCCCTGGGGTTTTTATAGATCTGAAAGAATCTTCTACCACAATACTTCACTGTAGCAAATGAATGGAACAATCTGAAAGAGATTACCAACTATATTAAGACAGCTGAGGCAAGTGCTTAAACTAGACTGTGGCTTCTTAGTAAGATAAAAACTCAGCAACATGAAGAGGTGGCTGGCAGAAAAAAATATATGGAAGAAAATGTTTTGCCGTACAAATCTAATTCCATGAAGGCAAGCATAAGAGGCAATCTGCTAAGTCTAACGGAAGATTCTAGATACAAATAATCAGAGTTGGAAAGGACCTTGTCGGTCATCTAGTCCAACCCCCCACCCAAGCGGGAGACCCTACACTATTTCTGACAAATGGCGATCCAATCTCTTCTTGAAAGTCTCAAATGATGGCGCTCCCACAACTTCCAAGGGCAAACTGTTCCATTGGTTGATTGTTCTCACTGTCAGAAAGTTTCTCCTAGTTTCCAGGTTAAATCTTTCCTTGTTCAGTTTCCATCCATTATTCCTTGTCTGGCCTACAGGAGCTTTAGAAAATAGCTTGACCCCTTCCTCCCTGTGGCAGCTCCTCAAATATTGGAAGACCGCTATCCTGTCTCCCCTGGTCCTTCTCTTTACTAGACTACCCAAGCCCAGTTCCTGCAACCGTTCATTGTATGTTTTAGCCTCCAATTCCCTAATCATCCTGGTTGCTCTTTTCTGTACTTTTTCTAGAGTCTCAACATCTTTTTTATAGTGTGGTGACCAAAACTGGATGCGGTACTCTGGGTGTGGCCTTACTAAGGCTTTATATAGTGGTATTAGTACTTCCCTTGATCTTGACTGTATCCCTCTGTAAATACAACTTAGGATTGCTGTTTTTCACCTCTTATAGAAAGATGGACATGAAGAGAACAATCTTGTCGAGTTTGCTCCAATATCACTTGCAAAATTGAAAGAAGGTGGGGAAAGTCTCAATCTATGCATCCTTCCCCAACTCAAGATATATGGAGGACAACTTCTAGAATTCTCAGCCTATGTGGCCACAGATCCTGAATTTGAAATACATCTGTTGGCACCACTTGCTACCCAGGGTTAGTATAAGAAAAGGCACAAAGAAAAACGCAAAGAAAAAGACATGAACAAGAAACACCAAGCACCTCATTTATATCACTTTGAAATGTACTCTATAAATGATTCACAGCACAGGTGGAGGTTTGCAAACTCAGGAAGCTGATTTTTAATCGGTAAGCTGGCAGGGCTTCACCAAGCCTGCCCAAGAAAGGTGAGGGCAAATCTCCATGCTTCTCTTTCCTGGACTGTCCTTGATTTAGAACCATTTGTTTAATGACCATTTGACATTACAACAGCAGTAAAAAAGTGACTGCTTTTCACACAACTGTTGTAGTGTGTCCCCATGATCAGAGGTGGTATTCAGCAGGTTCTGACCAGTTCCAGAGAACCGGTAGTGGAAATTTTGAGTAGTTCAGAGAACCGGCAAATCCCACCTCTGACTGGCCCTGCCAACCCCATCTATTCTCTGCCTTCTGAATCCCAGCTAATTGGCTGGGTCTTCTTTCGTTGCCCTGCACAGGAGAATGGAGCTGGAAAGCAGGTTAGTGGAGTGGGAATGGAGATTTTGCAGTAACCTTCCCGTCACGCCCACCAAGCCACCCTACCAAGCCAAGCCAAGCCACACCCACCAAGCTAAGCCACACCCACAGAACTGGAAGTAAAAAAAAAATTGAATCTCACCACTGCCCATGATCGTGTGATCAAAATTTAGCTGCTTGGTGGTATGTATTTATTTACAGTTGAGTTCTGACAAGCCAAATCAATTGAGAAACCAGATTCACTTAACAACCATGTTACTAATTTAACCATTGCAGTGATTCACTTAACAACTGCGGCAAGAAATATAGTAAAATGGGGCAAAATAACTCAATAACTCTCTTGCTTAGCAATGGACATTTTGGGCTCAACTGTGATCATAAATCAAGGACTACCTGAAATGGTATTAAGGATCCTGCCTTTGCTTCTTCCCCCTTTCAGTGCAGGATCTTCCCAGCCCTGCTGCACAGAGTTCAGAAGAACAGGTGATCTTTGACATTATCTCCTTCCCAAGCAGTCCCCATGGGAATTAATCCTAGTTAATCCCAATTAAGTGAAGTCTATTAATTACAAGGGTAGAGGTGAAGGTGGAGGAGGACAGGCAGAGATTGGTTTGTAGATCAAGTTGACAGCAGGGGCAATAGAGACTGATTTCGGACAACAGCAACTTGATCTTCAAATGCCAGCAAAACTATTCAATGGGTATGTCATTAGACCTAGTTTCAAGGTCCTTATATTTATATGTATGTATATGTATATTTCCTAATCTGACACATAGTCTGCCCTCACTCTTTTTGTAATATTATGCTATCCCTACATGAAATCCAAGAATTTAGGAAGATCTTTTAATTTGTTCTTTAAATGAATAAAATGCGATTGCTTAAAATCACAGAACGGTCCAAAGAAGCATGGATTTCTCAACAACGGTCTTAATAAAACATAAACCAATCTTCCCAATCTCAGGCCTTTTAGATGTATGGGATGACAACCCTCATGGTCCTCAAGAGATCTGGGTTTCAAGCCATGGAGTTAGGGTCCTTGTGGTCCTCTGTTATGATTTTGAATTTTGCAGTGAGTGAAAAGGCCCTGAAATGATCGACAAACTCAAGGCCCCCTTTGACCGAATGCTTTATTTTCCCATATATGTCAATAAGGGGCACCTCTCTTCTGGTTGTTCTGCTGTTTTCCCTCACCATCTAATATTGCTTTTCACCATATAATATCCCTTTTACAAAAAACAACAGGTTGACAAAAAGCACTGGATGCTAATTAAAATTAATCAGTTATATATTATATTAATAATTAATAATATAATTTAAAAATAGTGCCAAGCGACACCAATATCAGGAGTACGAGAAGCTGGAGAAGTTCCAGGGCTGAAGCGAGAACTAGATAACCCAAATTGAGGAAGACCAATCTACCCAAAAGGATGAATAACAGAGTTGGAAGGGACCTTGGAGGTCTTCTAATCCAATCCTCTGCTCAGGCAGGAGAGCCTATACCATTTCAGACAAATGGTTATCCATTCTAAAAACTTCCAGTGTTGGAGCATTCGCAACTTCTGGAGGCAAGTTGTTCCACTGACTAATTGTTCTAACTGTCAGGAAATTTCTCCTTAGCTCTAAGTTGCTTCTCTCCTTGATTAGTTTCCCCCCATTGCTTCTTGTCCTGCCCTCAGGGGCTTTGGAGAATAGCTTGACTCCCTCTTCTTTGGGGCAGCCCCCGAGATATTGGAACGCTGCTGTTATGTCTCCCCTAGTCCTTCTTTTAATTAAACTAGACATACCCAATTCCAGCAACCGTTCTTCATATGTTTTAACTTCCAGCCCACTAATAATTTTTGTTGCTTTTCTCTGCACTCTTTTCCCCCTTCTCCTCTGTATGGGTGGTGTGTGTATATATGTACAGTATATCTACATATACATGAATGAATGACTCAGTTAATATGCTTCTTACCCTGTCTCCCAAAAACTTACGTCAGAGAAACACTTTTTTTGCCTTATGTATGGTTAAATTAGACTCTGAAATAGTCCCACAAGGTAATTGAAGGTACAGAGAAACTGGCTTATGTTCACCTTTTATACCCATTTGATCAGAAGAAGTCAGCAGAAAAGAGTTGTACCACATTCCATTTTTAAGTTTTAGTTTTACACACTAGCTCTGTTTGCACAATACCACACTGAACCATGTTTTAATCCAGGGTATTCTTCAAATGCAGCCTGTGTAGAATGGTGTATGCTTCTCTGTAATCTGCGAACTCAGAAAACTGAAGTAATTGAGCAAACCACTATTTACCCTGAGTAGGCTTTCCGTGTGAACTTAGCTACCAAGAGCAATTTTAGAAAATGAGTAAAAGGTAAAAATAATCCTAACTGATCTTAAACTCTATTAGTTTGGAGAAGATGGGAGACGAGTTTGGTCCTCAAAGCATCATAGCCCCCAATTCCATTCCATTCATCACTCTAGCATCCTCTATGTCAAATTTTCACAACTGATTTGGGATTGGCCTCACTGCTTACTGGATAAAGTAGGTTCTGGCTACCAGACTTATGGAGTTGGAGGAGAAAGTAAAGGTAGGGAGGAAGAGGGAGGGGGAGAAAAAGGAGAAGAAGAAGAAGAAGAAGAAGAAGAAGAAGAAGAAGAAGAAGAAGAAGAAGAAGAAGAAGAAGAAGAAGAAGAAGAAGAAGAAGAAGAAGAAGAAGAAGAAGAAGAAGAAGAAGAAGAAGAAGAAGAAGAAGAAGAAGAAGAAGAAGAAGAAGAAGAAGAAGAAGAAGAAGAAGAAGAAGAAGAAGAAGAAGAGGACTCTCATCTGGGTTTTTCCCTTTGCTGTGGCAGCATGTGCAGGAAGGGAGGTTCTGCAAAATTCTCCTCATTTCTCACCAGAGGTAGCGTCAGGCAGCTGTCCTGGCCCTCCCACCCTGACCAAGCGCTTCTGCCCTTATTTAGAGACTGAGTGGGTGACTCAGAGCTGGCACATTCCTCAGGGGAGCAGGCCTGTGGGTGGGGCAGAGCAGATGCTGAGGGCAGGGAGGAGAGAGGGAAGAAAAGATGCTGGTGGAGGAGGAGATGCCCAGTGGCAAAAATGCAAAGCCAGATGTGGAAGGATGGCAAAAAACAAAACGAAAGTCAGGGTGCTTCATGAAGAGGCAGGGTGCTTGCTCCATACAAGCCTCGCCTTGAAGGACCTGCCTTTGTTATAGCAAGATGTGGAAATCCTGTGATTTGCAAATATATAAAAGACATTTAGGGAGAAGAAAACATACTTCACTAGGGAAGCAACAGTTGAAAACAGCCCAGTTCTATCTTGCTGGGGGTGAGGGATTAACAAAAGAAAAGAAAATACCTCAGAAAGTGAGCTAATCAAATTCCTAAACAAAGTCATCTCACACTCTAAGCATTTTCTCAATCACGGCCATCGGTCAAGGACTACCTATATACAAACGGAACCAAGAACATTTTGTTTGCTTCCAATGAAGCCATTTTATTTTATAAATGGGAGGCCCTTATTCAATACAAAGATAGCCCCTAACCCCACTGAAATCCCTAGTTTTATTCATGGAAGGCTGGGATAGTGCATAAATACGTTAATCGTTTTAACTGATCACAATAATGCCAAGTGGGACACAGCTTTCTTCCAACAGAATAGAATAGAACGGAATACTTTATTGGCCAAGTGTGATTGGACACACAAGGAATTTGTCTTGGTGCAAATGCTCTCAGTGTACATAAAAGATACATTTGTCAAGAATCAAAAATCATCAGGTACAATACTTAATTACAGTCATAGGGTACAATCAACAATCAAACCATACTAGGAAACAGTCAATATAAATCGTAAGGATACAAGCGACAAAGTTACAGTCCTACAATCACAAGTGGGAGGGGATGGGTGATAAGGAGTGATAAGAAGATTAACAGTAATAGTAGTGCACAGTGGCTGAACTGAAGCATAATTTGGTTTAATTAAGAGAATCACCATTTAAGGCTCAGCCAGGGGTGTCTGCGTGAGGTTCAAAAAAATCAGGATGGTGACTTTTGATCACAAAGGCTTGTCCCTTTTTTACATGTATCATAATGCGTGTAAACAAGGGTGGGGTTTAGATTGTGGATATCCCTGAACACAGGGTTAGCTTACCAACATGCATGTAGTTCTGCTTAGCAGTTGTTCAAAGTTATGACACACACACCCCTCAAAAAACAACAATTTTGCACCAGTGGTGGGATTCAAATTTTTTCACTACTGGTTTTGTGGGCGTGGCAGGGGAAGGATACTGTAAAATCTCCAGTCAGAGGTGGTATTTGCCAGTTCTGCAAACTACTCAAAATTTCCGCTCCCGGTTCTCCAGAACTGGTCAGAACCTGCTGAATACCACCTCTGCTTTGCACTGTCCCCCAGATCACAATTTACTTTAGTTTCTGCATTTCCAATTTATGGCAAAAAAAAAACTTCCATTAAGGACAATGGGTTCACTTAGTGACTGTGGCATTTGCTTAATGACCACTGCAAAAATTGGATCAATCATATGACGACTTCCTTAACAACTGGCATGACTGTAATTCCAGGCTCAATTATAGTTGAGGACTACTTATAACTTGGTTAAGGGAATCATGGCTTGTGAACCCAGCCTAGACAATGCTGATTTTCACAGCTGAGTACTTTCTTTTTTATTTCTGATCTCCAAATCTTTCTATCAGGGATCACTACAGGAGAACATGCCAAGTTGCTAACATCAACATACAAAATACAAAGCACAGAAGATGCAGAGGCCCTTATTATGGATAATCCTACGTTTGGAAAGTGACATGGCTAGATGTTTTTAAGGGAGTATAGACTGGAAACTTTATTTTCTCTTTTCTGAGTAGGGAATTTGAAGAATCCCAGAATCCTATATTCTGTTCTTTTGCCCTATTCTTAACTGTTAAATCAAGCCATTTCTGGCATACAATTATGTCCTTTCCTTCCTTCTTCACTAAATGCAGTAACCCACTTCCTGAGTTTTACTTCTGTGTAGAGGCCTCTGCGTCTCTCATTTCCGCCTGCCTGCCCTCATTCCTCCCCCACCCACACCAAAAAAACTAGCAATTTCCTGTTTTCAGAACAACTGCAAAGTGGAGGTAGTGTACAGAAAACAATGCAAATAGCTATGAACTGGATCTTATATGGAGGCAGACCAAACTGCTCATGATTACTTAATAGAAACATAAATATAAACATGAGAGTTGTATTTGGTTGCGAGAGCCAGCTTGGCATAGTGGTTAAGGTATTGGTCTAGAAGCCAGAAGACTGTGAGTTCTAGTACTGCTTTGGCATGAAAACTGTTTGGGTGATTGTGGACGAGTCATTCTCTCTCAGTCCAACCCACCAGGGTTCTTGTGTTGGTGGGGGAAATAGGAGAATGATTCGTCAGAGAAGGAAAGGAAGGAATATTAGGTATATTTACAGCCTTGAGTTACTTATCAAGTAATAGAGTTGGAATAAACATCTAATAAATAAACATCATTGCTCAGACCCAGCCTACTTCATAGGACATGCTCCTACAGTATTTTGCACAATCCACTAATGTTAATTCTCCCCAAGTCCTGGCCTAAGTAGGCCAGCATTAAGAACTAGTAATCTAGTAAGCAAGCCATAACTTATGGACTAAACCATAACCGAATGGATTCATACAGCATGCTAAACCATAATTCATAAGCCAGAGTAGATGGTTCACCAAATAAAAACCGAAGAAATTGTTTTATAGTTTAATCCCAGAACCTGGCCATGCTGTCCCACCCGCTCCTTTGGTGAGTGAACCTATCTCACAAATAATGTTTGAGATGTCCACTCTTCATTGGTACATTGACCAATAGGAGATCCTATTGGCACGTGACCAATTTCATCCTATGGAGACTCATCAAACATCTAGAATTCCATGGCAGTGTTTCTGAACCTTGGCCACTTGAAGATATGTGAACTTCCCCAGCTAGCCTGGCTATCTGGAGAATTCTGGGAGTTGAAGTCCACACATCTTCAAGTGCCCAAGGTTCAGAATCACTGCTCTATGGGGTTCAAAGTTTTTAAAAACTTGCATCATGGAGGCATGATGGAATATTAATGATTACATCTTTTTGCTCCGAGAACTGAAAGGAAAGAGGAGTGCATATATCATCCTGAGAGTTTCATTAAGACTAGGTGAAGATGCAAGATACAGTATAGTGTGTAACATACCACTTCTTTTGTCTGTTTGTTGCACTTTGATTCTTCTGGGTTTTTCCCCCTGTAAATCGTTGATTGGTGTTTATGCATATGTATATGTATTTATGTAAATGGTCCTCAACTTATTACCATAATCAAGCCCAATATTTCTGTTGTTGTGTAAGACAGTTGTTAAATGACTTTTGCTCCATTTATTGCCACCGTTGTTAAATGAATCACTCCACTTGCTAAGTTAGTAACACAGTTGTTGCCAAATATGCAGCTGGATAATTTTTTGCTCTAATCCAGCAAGATATTTTTGTATATGATGTCCTTAAATTAAATGAAGAAATAAAATAACACACCAGCTGTGAAACCTCTTGTTGTTACATCCAGGGCCGGCCATAGTCTCTCGAGAAGTGATAAGCGAGGCATAGCTTTTATAAACATATAAACAAATCAGCTGAGTGAGTTTCTCTCTCCACCCAACCCACCTCACAGTGCTGTGGTTGTGAGGAAAATAGGAGAAGGAAGGAATATTAGGTATGTATGGGTGGTTTATAAAAATAATAAAGGCAGGATATGAATAAATAAAATAAATAAATATGGAAATGATCATCTTTCTTGCCCATCTTACTTGTAAAGAGGCAAAGCCAAATATATACTGTTGGTAAGGCATGCACCCCACATAAATAGATATAGCTTTAAAGCAAACATACCCATACACCAAAGGAAGATCCGAGAATGTGAGCCACATAGAAGCAGAATAAATAAATTTAAAAAAATTGAATAAAATATTGACTGTGGGACTGTCCTTTTTGTTGACTTCTGTGGATTCAAACACAATTGCGCAGTTCAACAAATGAAGCTGCGACGGGGAAAGAAATAGAACAGGAAAGCAGGGATTGCAATCCCAACCCAGAGTGCGCAATTGTGCTATTGTCTCTCCTCCACCCACCCTCTGCCTGCCATACCACCCAGGATGTGCTATTTTGCATTTTCTCCATGCTACTTTGTGCACCTCTGCTCACTTAGCCCTAATACATTGTGACGAAAGAATAAACAAAATACCAAGGAGACAGAAGGAAGAAGAGCTACTGCCCAGAAGGTAAAATTGCACAACCATGACAAGGACTGTCATTTCCAAAGGCCAGGAAATCAAGGAGGAAACTAAGAGTTGGAAATCAGCAGATCATCCCTCGGAACCATGAATATCTTTACTCAGCTGGGTTCAGATAACAGATTATACCAGTAGAAACTAAAAAGGAGCAATGTAAAAATTATGGATTTTTTGAAATGACTCTTTATGTTGATGATGATATAAACCTGCTATTGCCAATTGAGAAAATACCAAGGCAGAATTATGAAATCAGCTTCACTTCAAAAATACTGGATCTGTAGTGTCCCCCATTTTCCAAGACAAGAAGAGATCTGGGGTCTTACAGCCCAAGAAAGGCCCAGGCAACTACCAGAGAGGGACAAATGATACGAAAAGCACCATATAAGCCCTTCATCAATACCAGACTTGAGATGGTCCAGAGTCACAAGAGTTGGGTGGCCCTATAAATCCTTTAAGTCAGGGGTATCAAACTGGATTTCTTTGAGGGCTAGATCAGCACTGTAGTTCTCCTCTGTGGGCCGGTCTGAGGGGGGCATGTAAGACGGGACAGATGCCTCCTGCAGCACCCTGCCAGCCAAAACGGGATGTGGGGAAGGCCGTGTAAGGGCCCCCGTGCCCCATTTTCAGCCTGGATGGCCTCCCCAGCAAAAATGGGGTGGCTGTCCAGGCTGAAAACAGCCCTCCCCCATGCCCCATTTTGGCTGCCAGAGGCACCGTGGGCCATTCCGTTCCGTTCCAGGCCGGTCCCAGGGACCGGATTTAAGCATCCCACAGGCCGGATCTGGCCTGCAGGCCTTGAGTTTGACATCCCTAATTTAAATAAAGTACCGTAAAATAAATGGCATTCCAGGACCTGCTGATTGTGCCGTCTTCTCTCCTTATATTTTTAAAACATTTTATAGTCAACAGTTTTTGGGGGTAAATGTATACATCACAATTGGGATCAGAATTTCCACTGCTAAGTAAGGCAGGCGTTAGGCGATTTTATGACCTTTTTTGCCATGGTTATTAGGCAAAATACTACAGTTGTTCAGTGAATCATGCAGTCATTAAGTGAATCTGACTTCCCCAATGACTTTGCTTGTCAGAAGCCAGATGGAAAAGTTGCAAATGGCAATCACATAACCCCAGGATACTGTAATTGTTGTAAACACATGCCGGTTATGCAGTGCCCAATTTTTTTTCCTGTGACTGTGAGAATGCTGCAACAGTCATAAGTGTGAGGACCAGTTGTAAATCCCCTTTTTTTCAGTGCTACTGCACCTTTCAGCAAGTCACGAAACAAATGATTGTAAGGACAGAACTATCTGTACAAATGCTCCTTCCTTCCTTCCTTCCTTCCTTCCTTCCTTCCTTCCTTCCTTCCTTCCTTCCTTCTTTCTTCTCCCAGAGTTTTTCTAGAAGAAAATTATGTCTATTCCCAAATTAAAGGGTTTTCCACAAAAGTATGAAACCCAGAATTAGTTACCCTGTTACACCACTGATTCCCATCCCAGAATTTTCTCTCAGCTTCTTTCCCAACATAAATATTTTGCACAAGCCATGATGACATCACATGAGTCATGATGTCATCATGCAAATGATATAATTTCAGTAAAAAGGAAATCTCAGGAAACCCACCAGTACATGCCTTGGAAGCAAAGGGAGGAGTGCAAGCGATAGCCTTGTTAGCCATCTGTACCTTTACTTCCTGTGCAGCAAATCAATTGCCTGTTTGCCTCAACAGCTGGATAAGAAGTTAAACAAAATGTGCCAAGGATGAAGAAATACTTCCTTTGTCTGGTCCCAGAGCATTTGAAAGCATGTCATTTCCAAATTATTATTTAACCGAAAGGCTTTCCAGTTTTTTTTTTGGGGGGGGGGGAATGCAGCTCAAAATATACTTGTGTTTTAGCACTAGATTTGGCGAAATGGGAAAACTTACAACTCTCACTAATAGGGAGAATTTCAACAATCAAGATGAATATATTACCCAGAATTTTATATTTGTTTCAAACAATTCCAATTAGGCTTGGAAAAGACTATTTTGAAGATTTAAATAAAATTATGTTGAAATATATATGGCAAGGTAAGAAAGCGAGAATAAAGTTAAAACTTTTGCAAGATGCTAGAATTAGAGGAGGATTTGGTTTGCCTAATTGGGAATTGTACTACCAAGCTACAAATCTGATGTGGGTTAAGGAATGGATAACACTAAGAAATGCTAGATTATTGATATTAGAAGGACATGATTTGTTGTTGGGGTGGCATGCTTTTTTATGGTACAAAGGAACTAAAACACAGGGGTATTTTAGAAGACATTATATACGGGAGTCTCTGTGGTTAAACTGGGAGAAGATTAAAAGACAATGTTATTTGAAAATTCCAGTCTGGTATCAACTATTGAAGCATTCTCGTATCCTATAATATACAAAAAGGAACAAACAGTTAGATATGGTGAAATACTGAATGAAAAGGGTGAATTTAAATCTATGCAAAAACTAGAGGAACAAGGTATAACGATGAATTGGTTTTCATATGCGCAAATACATTCAAGGTATGATAAAGATTCTAAAACAGAAGGTTTCTGTGATAAACTGACTGACTTAGATAAGATTTTGACAGGTATTGATGAAAATGTGATTAAAAATTTGTATGGATATTTATTAGAAATTAAACTAGAAGAAGAACAAGTCAAAGAAACTATGATTGCTTGGGGGAAGAATTTTGGATATGGGATTGATTTAGAGAAATGGCAAAAATTGTGGTCTCAAAATTATAAAATGACAATGTTAACAGCATATAAAGAAAATTTGTATAAGATGTTTTACAGGTGGTATCTCCCCCCGACAAGAATAGCAAGAATGTTCAAGAATAAATCCGAAAAATGTTGGAAATGTCATCAGACACCTGGCTCATATTACCATATGTGGTGCACTTGTGCGGATGCTAAAAAACACGACTAAAATCCACATATGGTTGGAAAAAAATGACGAAAAAACATATAGACTTGAAACCAGAGATATTTTTATTGGGAATTTTACTTGAAATATATAGTAAAGAGTTGAAATACCTGATTGTAAATATATTAACAGTGGCTAGGATTGTATTTGCTAAAAACTGGAAAAATGAGAAAATACCATCACAGGAGGAAATCATTAAGAAAATATTGGAATGTGCTGAAATGAGTAGATTGACATTTAAAATTAGAGAACAAGAGGATAAACAATTTTATAAAATTTGGGATCTTTTCTTTTTTTTTTTTTAAAGAAAATTTTATTAATTTTCTACAAACAGACAAGACAAACAAAACATTAAAACATACACCTCTCATATTTACATGCAGTGTGTCAGTTGGTTCATCATTTTTGTGCATTCATTTTGTAGTCCCAGTTACAATTATGTTACATAACAACTCATATTATCAATCCAAACTTATATATCCTATAATCACTAAACAAAACAAAAAATTTTTTTGACTATACTTTTAATCATTCATGCTTTATGAGCTAACAATACTTTAACCAAATTATTCAACTAGTCATATAATCATACCAGATCAATCCTAAAAAAAAAAAAAACCTTTATAAATATAATATCGATTAACAAAATAATAGCAAAATAACAAGATAAAGATATTTCTTACTCTCTAAAATATTCTATTATCGTATTTTATCATCTAGCCATTTATAAAAAAGATAAAATTTGGGATCTTTTCTATCAATGGTTAGACAATAAAGTATTAATGAAATATGTAGATTTTTAGAAAATAATAAATATATAAAGATGTATTTCTTATTATATCTACAAAATGAGTTTAGGATAGATTTGGGATGATAATATGAACTGTTATAAAATAAACTAAGTAAATTATGGTTATCTTGTAAAACATGAATGAATAAAAGTATAGTCAAATGATTGATTAATAATGATACTAAGGTATTTAATTTTTGATTGACAATATGAGATTATATGTAATGTAATTGTAATTGAAGACTACGAAATGGAAGCACAAAACAATTTGTAAACCAACCGGCACACTGTATGTACACCTATGGAAGATACCTCGATGTTTTTATGTTTTGTTTGTTTATATTTGTTTTTAAAAAACAATAAAATTTTATATATATACATATACATATACATATATACATACATACATACATATTATATATATATATCTACACATACACACACACACACACACTTGTGTTTTAAGAAATTTGAATGTGTGTAAATCAGCCAGCAAAGTTTTTTCCCAGCTGAAACTGAACACAAGTGCCTCTAAAGATTGGCACTGCAAACAGTTGATAAAGAGTAGTGGTGAAAGATGACAACTCCCAAGCACTCTGATTAACAGTTAATCCCCTCTTTGGCCATAAAATGGGAAAATAAATTGTGCTTTTAGGAGAGCCTCTTTTGATTAGAAAGATATAACCTGGGATGGAACTAAACATAGAGATGAACAAAAATATATGTACTGAAGATAGGATAGTCAACAGAAAGAATTAGCAATGAAGTCACTGAGACCTAGCAAATTCTATCTTAAAATTGTTCAAAGGCAATCAAACAAAAATAGCAGGCTACGCTCGATATTTCTCCAAAGAGAAAGCTCTTAAAATGGCCTGCAAAGAGTCCTGGAACATTTTTTAGGACAAGCATGTTGACACTGAAAGATGGCATCAAATGTCTGAGGGGGAATAACAAATTAACAGAGTTGGAAGGGACCTTGGAGGTCTTCTAGTCCAACCTCCCTCCTCAGGCCAGAGACCCTATACTATTTCAGGCAAATGATTGTCCAATCTCTTCTTTAAAGACCTCCAGTATTGGAGCATTCACAACTTTTGGAAGCAAATGTTCCACTGATTAATTGTTCTAACTGTCCGGAAATTTCTCCTTAGTTCTAGGTTGGTTCTCTCCTTGATTAGTTTCATCCATTGCTTCTTGAGAAAGGGAGAAACAAGTGATACTGATAAAAAGTGAAACTTTTAAATTTGTATTTATTTTACAATATTTACACCCTGGTGCACTACTAAAGGATACTGTAGGACTCTGGTGAGTTACACAGAATCCCCCTGCCCCCACAACTGGATGATCAGATACTGTCACCCAAATGGCTGGATTCAATAAAATTTGCTTGCTTGCTTGCTTGGTTTATTTATTTTAATTTATTTATTTGTTCATTTAATTTTATTTATTTATATTTTATAAATAACTCAAGGCGGTGAGCATATCTAACACACCTTCTTCCTCCTGTTTTCCCTATAATAACAGTCCTGAGGGATGATTTGGGCTGAGAGAGATTGGCCTACAGTCACCCAGCTGGCTTTCATTGCTAAGGCGGGACTAGAACTCATAGTCTCCTGGTGATTGGCCCAAAGTCACCCAGCCGACTTTCATGGCTAAGGTGGGACTTGAACTTACCTAGTCCTGCTTTCTATCTCGGTGCCTTTGTCACTCGACCGAATTGGCTCTCCTTTAGGGGAAAAATTGTGTTGGATGGTTTAGAGTTCAGTGCATTATGATGAAATTGTATTTTGGGAATCAGGCCATCACATTCAGCCATAAAATTAGATTTGTTTGGCGAAGGTGTATTAAAAATAGACTTGTCTTTAATTAAACTCAGTTTAGCCTGTTATCTGAAGTGTAAAATTGTAGGTTTTAATTCAGATTTGACTGTTTCATGTTTCTGTGAGAGACTCACTATAGGGGAGACAACCATCAAGGACATTTGTGAAGACGAGGCCTCCCCAAAGCAATGGCTGTAATTCTATGAACAAAGCCTCTGGTTTTTCATGTTTTCTTGAAGAGCCTACATTCTTGTAAGTAGGGAGAAATTTTTCAGCCTACATCAGTCATCATAATCAATTACCTTAGGGTAAAAATGATTTAGCTTTGCAAACAGATAAAAATCAAATAGAAGTAATTGAATACAAATTATTAATTATGTATAAAGAAGAAATGCCTGGAATGTGGTATCTTGCACAAGCTCTTAATAAAACTGCTGCTTACAAAAACAGGCATGTTGGACTTATACATTCTCCGGAAACTATTTTTCCACAACAAAAGCAAGCAAAAAGGCCCAGATCAAGATCACATCTCTTCAAATTGAGGTTAATCTGTTGGTCACTCACAGCCACAATTGGAGATTATCATTCTTTCCTCAGCATATCCCTTTCTGGATTGAACAAAATCAGCCCTTAGATTGTTTATTTCATTTACATCCCACTGTTCTAATGAGTGTTCAAGGTGGCCAGCAAAATTTAATAAAAGAATATAGCACAGATTAAAATTGACAGTGAAATTAATATTAAAACAATTTAGCAACTTGTTCCATATTAGCAGGCTTGAAACCCTGCGTTCCTATTGGTCCAGACAAGCCAGATCGTGATTGAACGTTCCTAATTGGCTCATACAGGGTTTGCCGCGATTGGCTGAAACCAAGTGCGGCAAACTCAAAGAGTTGTCATTGGCTGCCTAGCCGCAGCCAGCTCTAAGAAGAGCTGCCACGCGCTAGGGTTTTTGTCTCAGAATCTATCTGTTTAATAAAGAGCTGTTGTTCACTACTCAAGCCTCGTCTATTCATGGGACCCACCGACCGAACATAACACTGGTGACAAGGATGGGATTCTGAGACAAGACGACTAACCAGCACGCAGCAAACAGTGCCAAGACGACCAGCGAAATGGCCAGCAGCACCATGCCGCCTGCACCATTTAACCCAGCCAGCGAAGACTGGGAGTCCTACATTGATCGCTTCCAAATGTTTCTGGAATCCAACAACTTGAAAGATGCCACAGGCAGCAAGAAACGGGCAGTATTTCTAACGCACTGCGGGCCCGCCATTTTCAAAATAGCCAAGGCGCTAGCAAAGCCCGCAGACGTCAAAACAATGGATTGGGACAACCTAGCTCCCATCCTCCGAAACCACTATGCTCCGGCCGTACCAACTCTTATCCAAAGGCATGATTTTTATCAAAGAGACCAGCGAGAGGGCGAAAGCATCGGTGAATTCGTGGCCAACCTGAGGGAGGTTTGTGCGGATTCGCCAACTTAGATGAGGCCATGCGAGACCGGGTCGTTCTCAGCCTGAAAGATCCAGCACTCCAAAGCAGACTAATGGCCAAGGGTGACATCTCCCTCGCCGACGCCATAGCCAAAGCAACCGCAGCCGAAGCTATCCGCAAATCAGTGGCCCGAATGCGGCGTTCAAACGGAACCAATCATCAATTGACCAGCGAGGCAACTACCACACCAGAAAAACTCGCAACCACCGCCCACCATGGCGATGTCGAATCCCCTTCTGACAGCGAAGAAGAAGAAATCCACCGACTTCAGTCAGAACGCAATAGGTGAGACCAGCGGGGTCGTAAGTCGGGGTACCAATGTGTCGGCTGCGGAGGAAATCATCCGCGTTCCGAATGCAAGTTCCTGGACGCTGTCTGCCGACATTGTGAGAAGCGGTGGCATATCGCTAAAGTATGTTGCAATAAAAGAAACTTCAGCCCCCAACGTCGAGGCAACAGCCTGAGAAGAAAAGATGGCACCCCCACCAAAAACTGGGACCGCCAGACTGACAGCTGGTGGAGCCAGGACGGCCAAAACAAAAGATTCAATGAGGCACCGTGTAGAGAAGAAACACACCAAACAGTTATCATCGCCCATTCATCACCAATTGATGAACGGAAAGTATGCATCGAGGTTGGTATCGAAGACCCACCATGCACAATGGAGGTAGATTCTGGCTCCTATCTCTCCATGGTCTCCTAGTGCACCATAAAGCGTCTAATACCCAGCATACGCCGCCAGGAACTAAGTGACCAGAAATTGATTTTGAAAGACTACCAAGGGAACCACATCCCAGTGGCTGGCATCGGACATTTCAAGATCACCTTCAAAAACAGCACCAACATCCTACCACTTACAATTGTGGAAAAAGACTGCCCCAGCTTACTCAGATTACAATGGTTCTCGCCGCTGGGGATCGAGATGGCAGGCATCAATAACACAGACGAAGAAGATTGGGAGGTGACGCTCGTATGATACTTCCAAGAGGTCTTTGATGACACTTTAGGCAAGTACAAGGGGTCCCCAATCTCCTTCAATCTTAGCCCAGACATCGCTCCCAAGCCGCAGTGAGTGCCATTTGCACTCAAGCCTAAGATAGACGAGCAATTAAATAAGCTCATTGCGCAAGGCGTATTAGAACCTATCGACCATGCCGTTGGGAAACACCCATTGTCACCCCCATCAAACCAGATGGCTCCCTGAGAATCTGTGGAGACTACAAGGCCACCCTCAACCATGCCTTGCAACAGAGTGCCTACTCTGTGCCAGTAGTTCAACATCTCCTACACTCACTTGGAGGTGGCAGAATCTTTGCAAAGCTCGACCTGGCACAAGCCTATCAGCAACTGCCGGTCGATGCTGAAACTGCCGAGGCACAAACAATCGTGACACATCGTGGGGCATTTAAATGCAACCAACTCCAATTTGGAGTCAGCATCGCACCTGGGGTTTTCCAAAGCCTAATGGAAAGACTACTGCAGGGAATTAAAAGAGTCCTACCCTATTTCGACGACGTACTAGTAGCAGCCCCC